>WNGS01160430.1:17104379-17115349 GCA_020271785.1 Procambarus virginalis
CTCCGGGGAGCCGTAGGGGCCCCCCCAGAAACCAGCGTTGAATGTAATGAAACGCCATTTTCTGGGCGAGTCCCGAGGCTCCCCGGCATCCCTCCCGCCCTACGGTCGGCGGTTTTTTCGCGGTTTTGATATCCAGCCTCAGAACTGGGTGTGTGATCGCCGCGCGGGGGTCTGGGGCTCCCCCTTCCCCCTCCCGGGGAGGGGGGAGCTGCGCAGACATGTGGCGCGGCTCGTGTGACGTCATGCTAGTTTGCTCGTTTTTCTTTTGGGGAGTTCTGTCCACTCGTTTGTTAATTTTTGTTGTTAACCAGAATAGGGGTTTGTTTTGTGGCGCTTACCTTTCTGGGTGCCTGTCCCAGTCGATGGCAGATATAGAATGCTCCAAATCACATGTGCATTCTATGGGCCATTGCTCCCCGTGCATCTGTGAGGGGGCCAGGTTCTGGCTCGTGGTCCCCGGTAGGCTAGAATTCCACCCACATCGACTGATGCAAAATAGTTAGAATATCCATATCAGCCATGGATAGCTCCGGGAGCCTCCGGGACTCACCCAGAAAATGGCGTTTCATTACATTCAACGCTGGTTTTTTTATTAATAAAATGTTTTAATATGTAAATCAACAGTAATTACTATAACTGCCACTAAGCTCTGCAATGAAGATTCGACCCTTTGTTTTAAGGATATAAAAAAATTCGGTCTTGATTTTGACAGTTATTCAGAATGTTGTTAGTCCAAATTTGTGAAAGATGAGTGTATTAGGTCAAATGTTATAATTTCATTAAGATTTGAATATTGTGTATAAAATTCAATGATTATTTTTTACTATCCTTTATATCTTCTTTATTTTTATTGCTTTGAATAAAAAGTATTGTATTTATTTCAGGAAACATTAACTCCTGTAGATAATCGGCCAAAAGGACTATCAGAGCTAGAGCTAAAACAGGCATTGCGAGACTTCAAACGTCGCCGCCAAGCTTACAGAACAAAGGTCTCTACAAAGAACAAAAGTCAAACCCAGGCAAGTCCTGAAAGTTATAGTTAAAAAATATTGGCACATTACATTTGTAGTAATCAAAGAATATAAATTCTTTTTATGATGTGTTGGTGCAGAGAAGTATACTACCTTGCAACTCTTCTCAGATAGATCAGTTCAAGTTAGAACTCGTCCATTGCTGTGGTGGATATTTTACACTTTTTGTAATTTTTAGGCAACATTTCACATTTGCAAACTTTGTGTTAATTTTTATTGTTTTTTTTTTGGGGTGAATTACAAATTTTATAAATGCATGTCCACTCATGCTCAAACAAAAAATAAAAAATACTCCAAAAAAATTTCTGATGGGAGCCCCTTTGGCTTCCTAAAGTATTTTAGACTGATATGTTCTATACAGTATTAGTTTGGGATCATCAGTTACGGGAGTTCTGGTTCCTACCGGGGACCACGAGCAGAACCTTGCCCCCCCCCCATCAGAGAGGTGCATGGAGCAATTGCCATATGAGCACTACATTTAGACTATATCCTGTCTCCCATCGACCAGGGAGAGCACCCAGAAAGGAAGGTGAAAAAATACAAACCCTCTAATAGTGCTTGCTCAATACTGAAGCTCTCACACCCAAAAATGTTGGCCTGGATTATTTTTCTAGGGGCATCTGGCAACTATCGGTCGTGGCTGCACTATAGCTGCCCCTATCCCAGGCGGGGTGTTTAAATTATAGCGCTAGACACGAAATCATATATATATGATGTGCGCGGTTTCAGTTTTGTCACTGAAATCATATATATATATGATTTGCGCGGTTTAACCCTCAAACCGCTAGGGGCCCAAATGGAATTCACACCCTCAGGCGCAACAAAAAAAAAATCCAAAAAATTCTTTCGTGTTATAGAAGTGTTCATTTTTGTTCCCTGATCATGGAAAAAATAACAAAAAAATCGTAGGTGGCATATTTTAGCCGCAATAGCATAGGGAAGTGTGGCAAAAAAGGGGCGTTGGCAGAGCCTTCGCCAGACGAGGTCTACTCCGCCCGAGCTGTCGTACGGCAGTTGCCACAAATATATTATTACCTAATTATTTCAATGTCTCTGATTTTTTCTTAGTTTTTTTGCAGTAATATTATTCCATACAGTGAATTGTGGTATATTTATATTATAAAATGTGTGAACCATCGCTGTACTCAAAATTATGGTGTGCATATAAGTGATTCAATTATTATGTTCATAAAACAATAAACAAATAGTTTTGCTGTTGTTACACTATATACACAGGTTATATATAAGTATCTGCATGTTTTGTTCACCATAACGAACTACTAAGTTGGTCTTGTGAGTCAAAAAGCAACGAGGAGTGACCGCCAAACACCAGCGAGCCACTCGCTGCCACTCCCTCACTCACCCTCATTCACCTCCCACAATACTGTTTTTGCATTTATTCACTATATACAGATGTTATATATACGTATTTACATGTTTTGTTCACCATAACTGTACATCTAAGCTTGTATGGTGAGTAAAGGCACAAAGACGTAGCTACTCACAGTCAGCTGATCGGCGGCCACCCTCAAGGCCAGACGCACTAATATTTCTCCTCCAACAATATTGGTTGTGGTGTTATTACGCTATATACACACATTATGTATAAGTATCTACCTGTTTTATTCACCATACCTGTACAAATAAGCTGGTATGGTGCCCAAAGACCATAGTAGCCATCAGTAAACAACATGCCAAGTCGTGCAGACGACACTCCTCACTCACCAAAATGGCGACTCCCAACCTACTCCTCTCGCTGTTATCTCACACTATACACACGTTATATATAAGTATCTACATTTGTGTTCACCATAGCGAACCACTAAGCTGGTATCGTGAGTGCAGTCAATATAAATTCCATTTGCCAAGTGGTGCTCCATATACTTATGTTGTCCAGGTCTTCCTGAAGGGTCTGGCAATCATCAAAGTTTCTTATCTTCCCTATTATCTAGCATCATCAGCAAACATGATCATACAATTCTGTATTCCATTTGGTAGATCGTTAATGTAGACAATGAACATCACCAGCGCAAGAACTGAACCCTTTGGTACTCTTCTTGTGACATTTCTCCAGTCTAATACATTGCCTCTGGTTACTGCCCTCATTTTTCTATCTGAAAATTTTTAATCTATGTTAGCTTATCTGTCACTTCTTCAATATGTTCCAGTTTCCAGAATAACCTCTTATGTGGAACTCTGTTGAAAGCCATTTTTAGGTCCAGACAGATGCAGTTAAGCCGACCATCTCTTTCCAGTAAAATCTCTGTGGCTCGATCATAGAAACTGAGTAAATTCTTTACACAAGGTCTTCCAGGTCGAAAGCCATACTGTCTGTTTGATATTATATTGTTTTTCTCCAGGTGTTCTACCCATTTTTTTAATTATTTTCCAATATTTTTAGTATAACACATGTCAATGATACAGGGGCCAGATTCACAAAGCAGCTAACGAATATTTTTCTTCTTAGCGCCTTTGTAGCGGCTACGTCGATATTGAGGTAGGCATACTAAGAAGGAAAACCTTCGTAAGTTTGCTCTGTCGGCTAAGGTTGCCCTCGACCACTCGTAGCTTTACGTAAACCGGATATAACTATTTTTCTCTACTACACAACACAGAGGATCGATTTTAATTTAAACAAAAGATTTTAGTTGGCGAATCTCGTGAAGAGGAGTCCTTCGTGTTAGTTATACAGTGGTACCTCGGAACACGAGTGTCCCTGTATGCGAGTTTTTCGGAATACGAGCAGGATTTCCTCGAAAAATATGTCTCGGAAGGCGAGGGTTACCTCGGAACGCGAGTTTGTTGATACGTGTACAGGCCGACTAGCGCGTGGTGGCATGGCGATCGCGCCTCAGTTACCAGTGTCTCGTGCCCAGTGACTATCCCACCTGAATTCTTCACAAGGATTTACAGTTTTTTGTTGTTTTTTTTAGCCATTTGAGCATAAAAGTTGTCATTATATATCTTGCCATGGGTCTCAAGAAAGCCATTGGTAAGGTTCAACCTAAGAAAATAGCTGTGAGTAGAGGCAGTAGAGGATGTCCCTTCTTGATTAACCCTTAAATGGCGCATAGCTATATACCATTTGACACCCACAGGTGCATAAAAAAAAAAAAAAAAAAATCTTCCTGTTAATTTGTGTTCACTGATCACAGGAAAAATAATAAAAAAATTGTAAGTTGAATATATTGGCCGCTATAGGGCAGGGAAGTCTGGCACAAAACAGGCGCTCACTCAGCATGCGTCCCAGGCGGTCTGTTGATCGCCAGCTGTCAGGCCGGAGTTGCCACAAAGAGATAATTGCCTAATTATTTCAATGTCTCTGATTGATTTTTCGTAGTTTTTTTGCTGTAATATTATTTAATAGTGTGTAGTGTGATATATTTATATAATGAAATGAGTGAATCATCGCTGTACTCAAAAATATGGTGTGCTTATTGTTGATTCAATTATGTTCATCAAATAGTGAACAAATATTTTGTCGGTTGTTACACTATATACACAGGTTATATATAAGTATCTGCATGTTTTGTTCACCATAACGAACCACTAAGTTGCTATTATGAGTCAAAAAGTAACGAGGAGTGACCGCCGTGTACCAGCCAGCCACTCACGCCCTCCCTCAAGTCATCTAACTCACCCACATTCTCCTCCCACAATACTGTTTTTGCTTTTATTCACTATATACAGACACTATATATAAGTATCTACATTCGTGTTCACCATAACGAACCACTAAGTTGGTATGCTGAGTGGCAGTGGCAGTGGCAGCCCACCACTGGCTGCCACTCCCTCACCTCACCTGACTTGCCACCATTTTCCACTCACCATACTGTTTTTGCTTTTATATACAGACGTTATATATAAGTATTTACATGTTTTGTTCACCATAACTGTACATCTAAGCTTGTATGGTGAGTAAAGGCACAAAGACGTAGGACCTCACAGTCAGCTGATGGCTGCCGCCCTCAAGGACAGACGCACTAATATTTCTCCTCCAACAATACTGCTTGTGGTGTTATTACGCTATATACACACATTATATATAAATATCTACCGGTTTTATTCACCATACTTGTACAAGTAAACTGGTATGGTGCACAAAGACCATCGTGGTCACCAGTAAACAACACGATAATTCCTGCAGACGACGCTCCTTCTCACCAAAATGGCGGCTCCCAACCTCCTACTCTTGCTGTTTATACCCTTTATACACACGTTATATATAAGTATCTACATTTGTGTTCACCATAACGAACCACTAAGCTGGTATGGTGAGTGCAGTCAATAAAAGGTGGCCACACACAGTCAGATAACATCGCCACCACCCTCACTCCCACAGCATTACTCCCCCTCCATGGAGCACAGCACTAAATATCATCACAATCCTCTTATTATCAGACCCATGGTCAGTTTTATCACAGTCAGGGGTCTTCTGTAATAATATTATCGCTACATAATAGCATGAACAAGTATATTATGGCATTTTTAGGCGATGCTGTGGTCACAAGCTGAACAGCAGTGCTTTGAGCTCATGCTGCGTGCGTCAGGCTTGGTAGCTTACTCGATACTGAGGCCCCTAACACCCGGGAGTTTGGCCCACGATTTTTTTAAAAAATGGCGTCTGTTTACAAGAGCCCTGATGAAGGTGTGGTGAACCCCGTGTATCTGCAGGCCGTTTAAATCTTGCGTAGTACTCCAACGCATCATATGATGCGATGCGCAATTTACTGCAAGTCGGTCAAAGCATCATATGATGCGATGCGCAATTGAAGGGTTAAGGCTTAGATCTCTTTGAACCCAGCAGTAGTCTGTATTACTTCTCAGACTTCCAGGATACATTCTGCCACCCCACCAGGAATATCATTTGCTCTCTGCACCTCTGTGAGGGGGGGGGGGCAGATTCAGACTCGGGTCCCCAGTAGGCCAAACAGAACTTCACACTTGATGTGACCTAGAAATGACCTATCTATCTCAGAGATAGCTTCAGGGATCCACTGGGGTTTAATATTTGGGGATTACCAAGTAAGAGATCTTTCATTACATTCAATGTTGGGTTTTTTAATAAAAATGTGTAAATACCAGAAACTATTGGTTTAAATTTACTTTAGTCTTCCTTTTCAGGTTACTCGAGAAATTATCCACAACATGATGGTTATTCTTGGCGCAGAAGAATTGGACACTGAAACTCCCAAATATTCTGTTGCCCCAATAAATTTGCTTGAACATAATTGTAGTCGGAAAAATATCGAAGTCAAAAACAATTTTGCAGCAGAATCAAAGTTTATGCCCAGAGATAAAAATGAGACCAACAACATTAGGTCTAGTGCAGAAAAAGATACAAAATCTAACAGGCCAAATGAAATAAAATTTGGATGGGGAGACTATGAAAATCATAAGTGTAGAAGCAAAAGATGGAAGCATGAAAAACACTATGATATACTATGTAAGAGCCACCTAAAAAATCACTTTACATGTGAAAAGGAATATGAAAAAGAGAGCCAAAAATGTAGTAAAAATGAAAGAAGTAGGAAGCATGAAGCAATGTTTAACAAAGATAATTGTACAGACAAAAAATATCTACCAAGAGGTAAAAAATATAAAATTGGAGTGGGAAAATGTGAGAAAGCATATAAGGCAGCAGCATGTAGATACAATGATAATGAAAAAAATGAAAAATATAGTGGTAAACATAGTTATGAAAGATTTGAGAATGAAATAAATACACATAGTGCAGAACATGATGCATCATTCAAAGCATTTGATAAATTACATGACTGTAAATTTAAAAACAGGAAGGATAGGAGTTTCAAAAAGGATACAACAAAAATGATAAAGAATAGTTTGGGTGAAGAATTTGAAGACAATGTAAAGGTAGAATATAATAAAGATGGAAAAATTTCAACTCTTGAATCAAACAGCAATTATAGTCAGAAAGATGATATAGCAAGGTCTTCAAATCAACATAAAGATAAAAAACATAAGAGAAAGAAAGATAAATGTAAACACACACACACACAAAAAAGGAGACTTTCCCTGTCTGACAGCAATGAGTGTAATTAAGCGATGATCTTCAAAGAAAAGCAAAATGAGTTTTTATTTTTCAGACTAACCTTAACAATATTTTCTATACAATTCTTAAACCTTCTATTTCCCACACATACAGTACATGGCATGAGAGTACTGATACTATACATCAGTAGTGTATCATGCCAATTTTTATACATGTAGTGTAGGTGGCAAAATTTAATACAAATTTAATATTCTTTCCCAACAAAAAAATGCATGCATCAGTAGTGCCAATTTTTTTGTCTGCATACTAGATGGTTGTCATTTTGTGGTTTATAAATCACTTTAGGACAAAAAATGTTTATATTTACATTATTGTAATAAGTAATGAATAAAAAAGTCTGAAAAATACATTAATTATTATAACCTCAATTTAAGGATGGGATGCTCCCCCCCCCCCCCAAAAAAAAAAAAAAAAATTTAGTACTGATTACCACCACCAAGCAGCCCAGCCCCAGCCCTCGGTCGACTCCCCACCTCAGTTCTATTGCTGATGTCATACTGTTTGGTGCTGCTAGTATTTCTTCCAGTCTATCAGATCATGGGCAAGCTCTACTACTTAAAGAAGCTAAGTGCCAACCATCTTTGGACACACTTGTCCTGCAGGGTCCATTTGCTTTGTGTATTGTTTCAGCTTTTAGTTTAGACCTCACGTGCATGTTTGAGTCTGGCCTGTTGTGTGGGCTTGGTTCTTGTGGTATTTTGGGCTGCATGTGCTCAGGTCTTCTTCCCCATGTGCCTGCTAATGCTGCTCTTGCACAGAGTTTCTTTCTCTGGTGTGTTTGAGAGTTTGTCACCATGAGGCAAAAACATCCTAAGATTGTTTATCAGGTTGTTTCTGCAGCTGGTTTTCTGTCCTCTGTTCTGTCCCCCATTTGGAGGTAGTGTAGTCAGGTGGGGACCTCGCCTGTTGTTGGTCGGGGTAGGTCCTCAGGGTGGGTTAGATTCCTAAGGCGGCTTCCTGCTCTGCTCAAAGTCACAATCATGCGTCATAGTAGGCTGGTTCCGCTCAGAGTTCATGCTAGTCTTTTCACAGTTCACCCATTTGATGCCACCATGGCTGACCATATGGCACTCTAAGCTAGCTCCTGGTCCCACGATTTGTAGGCTTTTTGAATTGTTTCCTGCTGCCTTTGATGGAGCTAATTGATTCCTTCCCCATATACCCATACATGGATTCCTCCCTCATAGCCAAGAAGACCAATATGATGCAAGGAATGATATTACTGAAGTTTTTTTAGAGGCAGGCAGAAACAGAGTAGAGCATATAAGAGGAACAAGCAGACAGAAACACTGCAGGAGTACAGAGGAGGGAGAAATGCACAAGACTGCAATATGAGTCATCATCAAGCACACAGGTACTACACCACACAACACCCTTACTACTCCCAAAATTTGAGGAACCCCATTTCCAAACAGCACACCTTGGATCATGATGGAGAGTGAGGAGAATTCTCAAAACCCACCAGAAGTGACACAATATGGAAAATTATTTATTTGCAAACATACAAGGCCAAAAGTAAAAATCAAGAAATACGTAAATTTAAGTCCATAAATGGTCTTCTAATAGATCTGAACTCAATATTTGGTGCATTCACTGAAACCTGTACAAAAGATTACATTGATAGTGAAGTCTGGATCCCAAATTATAATCTATATGTGACAGTAATTAGGTCAAGTGGAGGAGTAGTTCGGTATATTGAAGAGGAGTTGGTATACACAGAGCTCCTGAATGTGGCCAGTGAGGTGGGAGAGGTACTTGAAATAAAGGTAGAAAAAAATCTAATTATTATTCTAATATACAAACCATCAGATGCAAGAGGTGAGGAATTCACAGAGCAGATGAACAAAATAAGAGAATATCCTTGACAACCTATCTAACCAATACCAGATATTATCTTCTTTGGAGACTTCAGTCTACCTAGTTTAAAATAGGAAATAGTAAACATTATAGCAGGAAATTAACCTGGAAATAACCAACCACAGGTCAGAGAACTACTGAGACAAATTCTTGCTCAATCAGCAGATAAGAGCCAACTATGAATGAAAACACACTCGACCTGATATTCACAAACAATGAAGAACTAATCAGAGACATTACAGTGTCAGACTCAGACCACAATTGCATTGAAGTTCAAACTAACATCAGTACAGACAGTAGGCCCAAGAGGATCAACAAGCAAAAAGGGTTATTCAATCAATTCAGTTTTAACAATAAGAGGATTGACTAGTAAAAATAAATATAAGACTGGCAAACATCCAGTGGGAAACAGTCTTAAGTGACAAAACTCCACAGAATTACCCAACTGACTGCCAAAGCATACAAAGTCTGTCTGAAGCATGTACCATTGCTGAGGGTCAAAAAGAGGACCATTCTAGATAGAGAATGCAGATGACTCGACATAAGAAGGAAAAAATCACAGAAATGCTTAAGCAGACACAACTTTCACAACAAAGAAAAATAAATCTAAACAGGGAGGTAGAAGATATAGAGCAGACGCTGAAGCGATCATGCCAATCTGAGGAAATGAAACTGGAACAGAAAAGTATACAGAGAGAGAAGGAAAAACACAAAATATTTTTCACACATGCTAAATCAAAATAAAAACTTCTCCAGTAACATGACCTATACAGTACTTACAACCGAAGATTTGTACACACGATGACAAAGAAATAAGTGAAATCCTAAAAGACCAGTATGAGGCTATGTTTAACACTCAAATAAACTGCAGTGGTACCTCAGCTTACAAGCGCCCCTGGTTATGAGTTTTTCGGGTTACGAGCAGGATTTGCTCGGAAAATTTGTATCGGGATACGAGCGTGTTGATACGCGTACGGGCTAACTAGCGTGTGGTGGCACGGCGATCGCCGCTCAGTTTACCATTGCCTGGCGCCCAGTGACTATCCCGTCTCAATTCTTCACCAGGATTTACAGTGTTTTGTTGGATATTTGGCCATTTGAACATAAACATTGGTATTATACTGTATATTGCAATGGGTCCCAAGAAAGCCAGTGGTAAGGTTCAACCTAAGAAAATAATTGTGAGTAGAGGATGTCCCTTCCTCATTAAGAAAATGAGGGAAGTATGGGAAGAACTGCAAAGTTTTGTTAAAAAAAACTCACCCAGATAAAGATGTAGCAGGCCGTTGCAGTGACCTTTTAAATGACAATGTAATGTCTTACTACAGACAAATGTTAAAATGTAGGGAAAATCAAATGTCTTTAGACAGATTCTGAGTAAGACAAGCAAGCAGTGAGCCACAAGCAGGTTCTAGTGGTATGCAGGCAAAACGTGCCAGAGAGTGTACACCAGAGAAGTCCTCACTGCCTGATGTTATAATGGAAGAGGACTCCCCTTCCAAACAGTAACACCTCTCCTCCTCCCCCCTCCTCACCATCTTCCATATGCCAACAGCAGTCATCAGCAAGGGTAAGTAATAACTTGAACATAGTTTTGTAGTGTAGATTTCAATGAATTAGGTATAAAACATAGTTTGAAGTGAGGGTTTTTGGGTAGTCAGGAACGGATTAATTCATTTCCCATTATTTTATGGGGAAATTAGCTTCGGTTTGTTAGTTTTTGGGTTATGAGCCGTCTCCAGGAACAGATTAAACTCTTAAACTGAGGTACCCTTGTACATGAAAGTGGAAGATCTGGACAACTTCTTTATGAATGCCATCCAAACCCCAGATATACAACTGGTATTAGCTGCCATCCAAACTCCAGATAATATAACTGGTATTAGTACAAACACAGAAGTCTTTGAAAGGTCTTTGTCTACATAAATGATCTACCAGATGGAATGCAGAATTGTATGAACATGTTTGCTGATGATGCACTAAGATAATAGGAAGGATAAGAAACTCAG
>WNGS01160430.1:17127900-17141003 GCA_020271785.1 Procambarus virginalis
TTAAGGACTACCTTACAGGTAACTATCCACAGTCTCTGTACTAAAGCCTACTAAATTCCACTGAAGTCAATGAGATAATCCTTTCCCTCAAAAACCAAGTCTAGTGCCCTTGAGGAGATTCCGACATTAATTTACAAAAAAGCCTCCAGATCCTTAGCCCCTGCAATTGCATTGCTCTTCAACAAGTCACTTGAACTCCAAACCTTTCCAGATATTCTAAAAAAAGCGAGAGTAACCCCTGTCCACAAATGTGGTGATCCCACAGATGTTAACAACTACAGACCTATTTCAATCCTGCCTAACTTATCAAAAATTTTTGAAAAACTAATCTACAAGCAGCTCTACTCTTATCTAGCCAAGCACAATATACTTAGCTCTTGCCAATATGGCTTCAGACCTAAAAAAAGCACTAACGATGCACTTATTAGTATGATTAACTTAATTCATGCAGCTCTTGATAAAAATGAGTTCCCTGTTGGGTTATTTGTGGACCTGCGTAAGGCTTTTGACACTGTCAACCACCAAAACCTTCTTCTTAAATTACATCATTATGGAGTCAGAGGACTCTCCCTGCAATACCTCAAATCTTACCTTACTGACAGACTCCAGTATGTTTCTGTGAACAATTCAATTTCTCCTACCCTACCCATCAACATTGGTGTTCCTCAGGGCAGTATACTTGGCCCCTCTCTTTCTCATCTACATTAATGACCTTCCAAATGCCTCCCAACACCTTAGACCAATTCTATTTGCTGACGACACAACCTTCATTTACTCCAGTCCTGACCCCCTTGCTCTAAATGCCACAGTAAATACCGAGCTTAATAAAGTCCATCTTTGGCTAACTGCCAACAAACTCACCCTTAACATTGACAAAACTTTCTATATTCTGTTTGGCAATAAATCCTCTAATCAAATAAATCTCAAGATTAACAATACCCAAATTTGTAACAAATTAGATGGCAAATTCCTTGGCGTTCTCATTGATCACAAGCTTAATTTCCAGGGACACATTCTAAATATATCAAAAAAAGTTTCAAAAACTGTTGGCATTCTTTCTAAGATCAGATATTATGTACCCCGCCCTGCCCTGGTGACTCTCTATTACTCCCTCATCTATCCATATCTCAACTATGGTATTGTGCTTGGGGTTCTACTACCCAAAATCATTTACGTCCCTTATTACTCAACACAAAGCTGCTATTAGGACAATATCCAACTCTGGCCCCAGACATCACTCGGTACCCCTACTCAAATCTCTGAATATGTTAGATATTAAGTCACTGCACATTCTCTCATGTGTATTATACATATATAAAACGCTGAACTGTAATGCCAATCCTGACCTCAAAAGCTTCATTGAAAGCTGTAACAGAACCCATGAGCACCACACCAGAAATAAATACAGTTTTGATATTCCAAGAGTACGACTTAATCAAACTAGAAATGCTCTACAAATCAAGGGACCCAGAATGTGGAATGACCTTCCCAACCATGTTAAAGACTGTACCTCTCTCAACCAGTTTAAGATTAAAACTAAACACTACCTGATTAATTCCCTGTAACCTACCTTACCCTCTATTGTCAACCCATGTATGTTATTTTTTTTTATTCAACGCTGTTTGTCTACCTATTGTATTTGTGCTGCTTTTTCAGTCATGTTCCCCCTTTTTTATCTTATTTGTATCTGTTCTCAATACATTTTATTCTTTTTGCTCAATTAGTATTAAGTTTTAGATATTAATGTTTTTCTTGCCCGAAACGCATTGCGTAATAGTGGCTTTAGGCATTGTATGTACTAGCTCTATCTATAAATCCACTTATGTAAAATCACTTTATGTATGTACCTTTCCTGAATAAACATATTTATTATTTATTTTATTATTACACTGGCAGACCGGCTTCATACAACGTCTAAAATGCTACGCTTGCACACCTCAGTGATACACGCAGATACCAGGACAACCCACCAACTCGACGTCCTCCAGAAACCGGCGTTTCTTCCGCCCAGGGAGGACTGTTACGATCTGGGTTCTTTAGATGGAACCAGAGGTCAAAATTTGAGCTTATTGAACTACCATATAGTAAACACGCTTCGCGAGCTGCATATGTCGTATCTTCCCGCCAATCGTAAGACTATTCTTGTTTCTCAAAGAGTATTTAAAGATTGAGCTTGGGGTTGATTATTAAATAATAAAATAGGCACCAATATGTTTACTAATACTGTCTAATCAATTGTAAAGTAAACCTGAGTAAACTTAGTATCGGGCACCGTATGATTAGTTGAACAGTCTGCCGGCAGCATAGCTTTCGGAGAAGGAGACGAGAGACTCGCGCGTCCTTCTCTGCTGGCTGGCTGTGGTGAAAGGAAGTGCCTCTCCTTCCTCTTATTTCTTTATTTTTGTGTATGCGTCTGGTTAAGTCATCTTTGGTATTTTTTTATGGTTATATTCTGGCATACCCTTGTTCTATGTGTAGAGTAGTATACCTGGGGTGTAGTAAGTGTTTTAAAGTGTTATTGTACTAGTTATTCCAAAGGGGGTCTCAGTGGAACCACGTGGTCCCCCTACCCTAAGCTGACTCTAACTTCAAGTGTTTTATAGTAGAGCTTTACCCTAGCTTGTTTTCAGTGTAAAACCTTGTATCCTGCCTTGTGGACCAAGGCTTTTAACGTAAGATTGTGTGGTAAAGTTAATATTATATTGTTATTGGTGTGATTGTGTATGGGGGGGTTGTTAAGGGGTTAATAAATAAGTAAGTTTGAACAGAGTATCCCTTCTTCCTGTGTGGGAGTACAATGATCTACCTCTAGCCTAACCGGGTTTAGTAGCAAGTATTTATTACTGTGGATATTTTATTTGGGGGGCCGGGCCTTATAGTTCTCCCATATTTGATACCTCTGTATTCTACTTACCCTTTCCCTTAATAGTACCAGTTCCCCCATAGCAAGCCCACCATTTTCATAACAAGGACGTACCAAGCGAATCAGTATATCAGGATCTAGGCGACAGCGAGAATACCGAGGAGAGCTTTGTATTTATCACCAGAGGTTCGGACACCAAGCCCACAATTGTAGGGCTCCGTGTTCTGGTCGGGAAACTACTTCGGCGGGAACTGTTAACGGCCAGTAACCCCATTTCAAACACTACACTGCTCTACATATCTGACATCATAACCAAACGCCGTTTCCTCATTGACACAGGTGCAGCAGCTAGTGTGGTGCCTCCACCACTGGTCAAACCGAGCCGCACTCCTGGTTTGGACTTACGGGCTGCCAATGGTACGTCCATCCATACATATGGGACCTGCACCCTGGTTTTCGATTTCGCCTCTCTGGGTCGCTTTACGTGGACTTTCCTCATAGCGGATGTGGAACAACTTGGATGGGATTTCCTGCAACACCATCGACTTATTGTGGATCCCGCAGGTGCAGTACTTCGAGCCCCCCCTAGTACCTCTACACAAGTTAACATCGTCACCCCAGTCGCATCTACGGAACTTCAAGCACTCCTGGATGAATTCAAAGATGTGACCCAACCCGCCAGCCCTCGTCCAGAAGTGCAACATACGATTACGCATCACATGTCCTGTCCCCAGTCCTGACCCCCTTGCTCTAAATGCCACAGTAAATACCGAGCTAAATAAAGTCCATCTTTGGCTAACTGCCAACAAACTCACCCTTAACATTGACAAAACTTTCTATATTCTGTTTGGCAATAAATCCTCTAATCAAATAAATCTCAAGATAAACAATACCCAAATTTGTAACAAATTAGATGGGAAATTCCTTGGCGTTCTCATTGATCACAAGCTTAATTTAATTTCCAGGGACACATTCTAAATATATAAAAAAAGTTTCAAAAACTGTTGGCATTCTTTCTAAGATCAGATATTATGTTCCCCGCCCTGCCCTGGTTACTCTCTATTACTCCCTCATCTATCCATACCTCAACTATGGTATTTGTGCTTGGGGTTCTACTACCCAAAATCATTTACGTCCTCTAATTACTCAACACAAAGCTGCTATTAGGACAATATCCAACTCTGGCCTCAGACATCACTCGGTACCCCTATTCAAATCTCTGAATATGCTTGATATTAAGTCACTGTACATTCTCTCATGTGTATTATACATATATAAAACGCTGAACTGTAATGCCAATCCTGACCTCAAAAGCTTCATTGAAAGTTGTAACAGAACCCATGAGCACCACACCAGAAATAAATAGTCGCTGTATGCAAAGCAAACGGCGAAAATTTCTGGGGGCAGAAGAAAACGTAATACCATATCTGTGACTAACCGTCCATGGTTGCGTGCGCATCACGCTGGGGCATTTAAGCGCGTCCAGGGGACTCGGCCACTCTTGCTGGCCGTCTCCCGGACGTTACACTACATTTTTTATTCAACGCTGTTTGTCTACCTATTGTATTTGTGCTGCTTTTTCAGTCATGTTCCCCCCTTTTTTTTTATCTTTATTTGTATCTGTTCTCAATACATTTTATTATTTTTGCTCAATTAGTATTAAGTTTTAGATATTAATGTTTTTCTTGCCCAAAACGCATTGCGTAATAGTGGCTTTAGGCATTGTATGTACTAGCTCTATCTATAAATCGATCCACTTATGTAAAATCACTTTATGTATGTACCTTTCCTGAATAAACATATTTATTTATATTTATTTATTTACATTACTACAACGGGAGCACCTACCTTCGCCAGACCACGCCGCCTGGCACCGGAACGTGCTGAATTCAACAAGCTACAGGGGGCAGGAATAATCCGCCCTTTGAACAGTCCATGGGCTTCACCTCTCCATATGGTCCCGAAAACAGCCCCAAGGGGGCTGGCGGGAGAGATACATAATAATTTACACGTGGAAAATATTAGAGGGGCTGGTCCCAAACCTGCACACAGAAATAACATCACATGAGACCAGAAGACATGGCAGGATGTGCAGAATACCCCCGTTGAAAAGCAGAGGTGCAACTGGTACTCTGAGAGAGAACTCTATCAACATCAGAGGCCCGAGACTGTTCAACACGCTTCCACTACACATAAGGGACATAACTGGCAAACCCCTCACAGTGTTCAAGAGAGAACTGGATAAGCACCTCCAAAGGATACCTGATCAACCAGGCTGTGACTCATACGTCAGGCTGCGAGCAGCCGCGTCCAACAGCCTGGTTGATCAGTCCAGCAACCAGGAGGCCTGGTCGATGACCGGGCCGCGGGGACGATAAGCCCCGGAAGCACCTCAAGGTATCCTCAAGGTAAGGTAAGGGAATGGCGCCCTTGCGGGGACTACAGGGCTCTCAACGTTCGTACTCTGCTGGATCGCTACCCAATGTAACGTACGATTATGTTACGTTGTTGGGTTGATTAGATACAGTTTAGTGAGTTTCATATTTATTTCTGTGGTTGGAAGAAACGCTCACGGAGTGGGGGACTTATTTTAATTTTAAAATAATAATAATTAATTATTTAATAAATAAATAATTAATTAATAATACAATCATAAAAGATTAATTAGATAATCCTTAACTGAAGAAGCATAATAGCTCAATATAACAAATAGGTAAATAGAGCTAAATTAATTATGGTGACTAATGAAGATTAGTGAAAGCCATAAATTAATATACAGAAGTAGAATTAATGTAATCAAATACATTGAAGAGACATCTCTAATTGTTGGGTTGATTAGATACAGTTTAGTGAGTTTCATATTTATTTAGTAGTCCTGGATACAGCAGTGTCGTAGACGTTGAGACGAAGCCTGGAGCAGAGCTGAGTGAGGCCGGAGCCGTGGAGCTCTATGCGGGAGAGCGTGGCGGCTCGATTGGGAATTGCGAGTGTGTGAACTCGGGGAGCGAGAGCGGTCGTAGTCTGCTGTCTGCTCTGTGTCGAAGCTGTAGCGTCTTGGGTCGACTAGAACTGCCGAAGCCGAGTACTACATTCTTGACTGGAGATTGTACTGGTTTGCTGTTCTTACAACGCTGGGTTATATGGTGATTACACCTCAGCTCCCTCCAACAAGGTGAGAAGAGTATTACCTGTAATTGGGGAAAGGATTGTAGCTTGTGTGATTAGTAATGCATTAAGGTAATGAGATAATGGAGCGAGTATAAGATTAACTCGCTACAATCTCTTTGATATCCCCAGAGTTAAACTTAATCTGTGTAAACACTCTATGCAAATAAAAAGGACCCAGTTTATGGAACTCACTCCCTAATGAATTGAAAAGCTGTCCAACTTTTACATCATTCAAAAACAATGCTAAAAAGTACCTAATTTCATCTTCATAGTTTTTTACCTTTTGCCTTAAAATTGCACTGTATCTATTGCTACCCAATCTCCCAACCTTTATGTACCCAATCTGAACATCTTTACCATTGTGATCATTGCTGTCTTTATATGTGCTGTCGATCTGCAGGATGGTGTCTATTAATCTTGTTTAAATTACCAATCAAGCTGTTAATGTAATCAGTAAGAGCTTTAATATACCAATGTGCTTTAATACATTTCCTAAGCTCTCTCATCTCATTTTTCTCTTGCAATGTATTTGTTATCATTTATTAATTCTGATAGAAATTACCTACTTAAAATTATCTATTAGATTAAGGTTAGACCTGCCCGAAACGCTGCGCGTACTTTACAAGATTGTTAATACTGTACTATTCAATGTATTCTCACAAACCCAATGTTCCTTCTTGTATATATATAAATAAATAAATAAATAAATAAATAAATAAATAAATAACATTTGTGGATCCATTTGTGAATACTGTAGGAGCTGCCTCGTATGGGCCAATAGGCCTTCTGCAGTTACCTTGCTCTTATGTTCTTATGTAAGCCACTGTTTTTTAGTAATTTTACTGTAACAAAATAAATAAAAAAAAAAATCAAGTGCCATGTATTTATTCAGACGAGAACAGCAGCGAACACAAACCAGCGCATATACGAACGAAAGGGTTTGTATGTACAAACGTGTCAGTGAACGAATTTGTTTCTAGCGTACTTAAGAAACGGCATCCAAAACTACAGTAGACGATTTGACCAGCCTCCAGCCCACCCCACCGCCAAGGATCAGCTGACGCCATAAACACAACATGCTGCCCTGCAGTGCAGCAAATCTCTCTCTAACACACGCCTGTTTTTAGTCGCCGCTCCTCTATCTGCACCACAAGGCAATAAACTCTTGAAACCTTGTCATTCTCAACATAAACGCGTCTCCGAACATTAGTACTAGTACAGTCATCGGGGAGGATAAAGACGCTTCACGCAAACTGCAACTACAATCTAGAAGACGAACCAGTGTGATGAAGAACTGGATTCTTGTTCTTCATGAGTTTGATAACGGTACAGAGTACGTGCCAGAATTTAATTTACTCGTGTTTGTAAGGCCCTAAATGCTTAACGATATGGCATACCAGACGGTAAAAACGTCCCGTGAAGATTACTTGGGAAGGCTGAAACGTTTCATACAGTCGTCAAGTGATGTAGTCAAGAAATTTTCCTTAGAGATGGGCTGGAGATCAACACTCGACAGAGCCATGTCACAACCAGAAGAATCATCATCATTTAATTGTACTCGGGTATGTTACTATAGTGTATGTAGCGACTTTGCTCTCGTTGCACCAGGTACAGATAGATTTTCGCTTCCTGTTTTTTCGTTCTGTGTGCTTGCAAATAATGCATTCACGTGCACCCTTGGCTTTAGTACCTGTAGGTGGTATGTAGCCAAGCTTGTAAAGAGTAAGGTAGTCTTGAAAAGATTATAGGAAAAGATCAATTTGTAAGGTAGTTGTGAAAAGATTGCTTTGTAAGGTCCCATGTAGGAAGAGATTCAGCCAACCTCAAAGAGTCTATTAGTCCGGAAGAGATTCAGCCAGCCTCAAATAGTGTCCGTCAGTCAAGAAGAGATTCAGCTATTCATGAAAATATCTATGGAAAACACCACCATGGAAGCTGTTAACACTGTTCATCTATGTTACTTGTATCAGATGCATCATACCTTGAGGTTACCTGGAGGTGCTTCCGGGGCTTAGCGTCCCCGCAGCCCGGTTGTCGACCAGGCATCCTGGTTGCTGGACTGATCAACCAGGCTGTTTGACGCACCTGCTCGCAGCCTGACGTATGAGTCACAGCCTGGTTGATCAGGTATCCTTTGGAGGTACTTATCCAGTTCTCTCTTGAACACTGTGAGGGGTTGGCCAGTTATGTCCCTTATGTGTAGTGGAAGCGTGTTGAACAGTCTCGGGCCTCTGATGTTGATAGAGTTCTCTCTCAGAGTACCTGTTGCACCTCTGCTTTTCAACGGGGGTATTCTGCACATCCTGCTATGTCTTCTGGTCTCATGTGATGTTATTTCTGTGTGCAGGTTTGGGACCAGCCTCTCTAATATTTTCCACGTGTAAATTATTATGTATCTCTCCCACCTGCACTCAAGGGAGTACAGATTTTGGCTCTTTAGTCAGTCCCAATAGTTTAGATGTTTTACTGAGTGGATTCTAGCAGTAAAGGATCTCTGCACACTTTCCAGGTCAGCAATTTCTCCAGCTTTGAAAGGGGCTGTCATTGTGCAGCAGTACTCCACTCTAGAGAGCACAAGCATTTTGAAAAGTATCATCATCGGTATAGCATCTCTAGTGTGAAAAGTTCTTGTTATCAAACCTGTCATTTTTCTTGCAGTTGTGACGGCTACTTTATTGTGTTCTTTAGAGGTAAGGTCTTCCGACATGAGTACACCCAGATCCTTTACATTGCCTTTTCGTCCTATGTTATGATTTGCCTGAGTTTTGTACGTGGTTTCCACTTTTATATTTTCATTTTTCCGTAGCACATGAGCTGGAACTTATCTTCGTTAAACACCATATTATTTTCTGTAGCCCATAGAAAGACCTGATCTACATCTGATTGGAAGTTTGCCGTGTCCTCTATGTTGCCTACTCTCATGAAGATCCTAGTGTCATCTGCAAAGGATGATACAGTGCTATAGGTTGTGTTCTTGTCTATGTCCGATATAAGGATGAGAAAAAGTACTGGAGCAAACACAGTACCCTGGGGGACTGAGCTCTTCACAGTTGATGGGCTGGATTTTATTTTGTTGACTATTACACATTGGGTTCTGTTGGTCAGGAAGTTGTAGATCCATCTGCCTATTTTTCCGGTAATTCCTTTTGAACGCATTTTATGTGCAGTAACACCATGGTCACATTTATCAAAAGCTTTTGCGAAACCTGTGTAAATTACATCAGCGTTTTGTTTGTCTTCCATTGCATCTAATGCCATATGATAGTGGTCCAGCAACTGTGACAGGCAAGAGCGCCCTGTTCTGAAACCATGTTGTCCGGGGTTATGGAGATGCTGTGATTCCATGTATTTTGTGATCTTACTTCTTAGCACTCTCAAAATTTTTATGATGTGCAATGTTAGTGCTATCAGTCTGTAATTTTTTGCCTCTGCCTTATTTCCTCCTTTATGAAGTGGTGCTATCTCTGCTGTTTTTAGTATATCAGGGATAACGCCAGTATCCAGGCTTTGTCTCCACAGAATGTGGAGGGCCTGCGATTGTGTTTTTTTTACAGTTCTTGATGAATATGGAGTTCCAAGAATCCGGGCCTGGTGCAGAGTGCATAGGCATACTGTTTATGGGTTCTTCAATATCCAGTGGGGATAGGGTGACGTCTGATATATGATTTGATGTTGGTATCATATCCATGAAAAATTCATTTGGGTTATCAATCTTTAGTGCGTTTAATGGCTGGCTGAAAACAGAGTCGTACTGCTTCCTCAGTAACTCGCTCATTTCTTTGTTGTCATCGGTGAAAGTTCCATCTCCCTTTCGCAGGGGCCCAATACTAGATGTGGTTTTTGATCTTGATTTTGCATAGGAGAAAAAATATTTCGGATTTCTCTCTATTTCACTGATGGCCTTTTGCTCTCTTTGCCTCTCCTGGGTTTTGCATGATTCTTGTAGCTTGAGTTCAATTGTTTCTATTTCTCTACCTAACCTTCTTCGCCGTTCTTGAGACAGGGTGCGACTCTCAAGTTGTTCCGCGATTCGTTTTCTTCGCCTATATAGGGAACGACGTTCCCGTTCCAATCTACATCTCTTCCTCTTTTTTTTTTTTCTTAGGGGTATGCAGTTTGAACATAGTTCTAGTGCTACTCAGCTTAATTTTTCCAGGCACTGGTTCAGGTTTGCATTTTCTAGCTGTTCTTCCCAGTTTATTTCTGTGAAGTCCTGGTTTATTTGCTCCCAGTTTATCTGTTTATTATTGAAGTTGAATTTGCTGAAATCTCCTCCACTGGGAATCTGGACTGGTTTTGAAGGTCTATTCCCCATGGATGTCATAACTTCAATTAAGTTGTGATCTGAGTAACAGGTATTTGTAATCATTATGTTCCTGATCAATTCATCATTGTTAGTGAAAATGAGGTCCAGCGTGTTCTCCTTCCTAGTTGGTTCTACTATTTGCTGGTTTAAGGCAAACCTGTCGCACATCCGAAGCAGGTCATTTGCATGTGCCTGTTCATTTAGGCTACTTCCTGGTATTCTTTCTGATATTACTGTATTAGCCAGGTGCTTCCATTTCAGGTGCCGTAGGTTGAAGTCCCCAAGCAGGATGATGTTCGGAGCTGGATTTGTGAGGTTTTCCAAGCAGTGTTCTATTTTCATTATTTGGTCTTTAAACTGCTGAGGGTTTGCCTCAGGTGACTTGTATACAAGGACAATAACTACATTTAGGATCTCTATTTTGATTATGAGCACTTCCACCATATCATTTGAGGTGTTTAGCAGCTCAGTACAGATGAGTGTGTCTTTGATGTAGAGGCTGACCCCACCCTGAAGCTGGTGTTTCCTATCACATCTGAAAAGATTGTACTGTACTTTGAGATCCATATTTCACCATCATGGTAATCCTTTGTGTGGGTTTCTGTTAGGGCTGCAAACACTGCATTTGCCTCATGAAGGAGACCATCTATAAAGTGAACTTTGTTGGATTTGCGTATTTTTATACCCTGGATGTTGGCAAATATAAATGATGTTATCGTGTTAGTGGAAGTGCTGGATTCCTTACTTGGTGTTAATATCTGAGGCTTTGGTAAGGAGGCCACTGTGTTTGCGTCCTCTCTAGCACTTGACAAAGTTGGTCAAATCACTGAACGCAGAAAACGATTCATATATGTATCATCTATATAAATTGGAGATAGCATAGGAGGGCAAGGGTGGCGCTCAGAACTACAACTGGATACACTCACTGTATCGTTCTCATAGGTGCTGTATCACTTGCATCCGATCTTTGTGTGAGGTCCTTATTGCACCTAGCTTCACCAATATTTTGACCCTTATGTTCTTCAAACAATAAGGATTGAATTTCACCGACAGCGCAATTTTCAACAAATATGCGATTTTCAACACTGCGTCGGACAGGTGTTTGGGAGCCAGAGGCGCTTGCGCCACCCATGGTTGCTCACTCAGTACTAACCCAGCTAGCAGCCCTAGGGCATTCTGGGAATTTTTTCCAAGATGGCTACCTCTCACTGGAGGTATAAGAGTCCATTTTGTACACAACCAACCTCACACACATTTAGAATGGGTACGAAAAAATAAGAGTTTTCTCGGTTGGCGCTGTTTCTCACCGACCAAGAATAATCGGTTGGCGCAATTCAGTGGTTAAAGAACAAGAGGTCATAGATTTAAACTAACGAAACAAGACTGCCAGAGAAATGTAAGAAAATTCATTTGTGGAAACAGAGTGGTCGACAGTTGGAACGAGTTAGGTGAGAGGGTGGTGGAGGCCAAAACCATCAGTAATTTCAAAGCGTTATATGACGAGTGCTGGGAAGTTGGGGACACCACGAGTGTAGCTCTCATCCTGTAACTACACTTATATAATTACACATACAGTAATTTCAATATCTTTATTTTGTATTCTATTTTAGTGTTTTATATAATTACACATACATACAGTAATTTCAATATCATTATTTGTATTCTATTTTACAGTGTCGCTGGTCATCTGGAAAGGGTATGGATACACAAATGCACAATGAGTACAGTGCTGAGCCTTTCCTGCCTTCAGACTTTGTCTCCTCAACATCCAACATTGTCACTATTGGTATGAAGTAATGTTTTATCCTGACTCTTTTTATGAAGACTTACCACATGAGGCTAAGGAACATAATAATAATATTATCCATAATAATGTACTAATGTGTACATTGGTTTGAATATTAGGAATTTTTGTATATCAATATTTTTTGTCAATTGCTTTTGTATGCAGCTTCTGGGGGGGAGCCCCTTCGGCTTCCCGTAGCTATCCGGGCAGATATGAATGTTTTAAACCCTGGCATCAGTCAGTGAATGGAGTTCTTAGGCATACCGAAGATGAGCCAGAACCTGACTCCCTCAAGAGGCACGAGGAGCAATGGCCTATAGAAACCCTAATGTGGCTGGAAGCATTCTATGTCTGCCATCGACCGGGTCAGGCGCCCCAAAATAAACCCTATCTGGTTAAGAAATTGCTACTGAAAGCCGAACTGTTGGACAAAACTCCGCAAGTAAGAAATGAGCAAACGGGCATGCCATCACAACCTTCACCTCGCTGCTGTCTGTGCAGCTTCCCCCTTCCCGGGATTGGGAATGGGGGAGCTCCAGACTCCCATTGCTGCCTATCCACCCCCCAGGTCTGTGGCTGATGTGAGACTTGGCGGTCGTGTGACTCTGACTCCAGAAATTTCCTAGTGCTGTGCCTTGTGATATGGTCCTGTCCTGTAGTGGTGTGCGAGCTAGGAGAATTTTCACAAGTACTCGGGCTGCATGCGCCTAGGGTTACCTTCCCTAGGTACCCTGTAAGTACAGTACTACCTTTGCGGCTTGGGTGTTATTTTTCACAAGTTGCTTGGGTTCTACCTCCGTGGGGTCTTTTGCTGCTCGGTGATTACTCGCCCTTGGGGTCAGCTAGGGTGTTTCATGCACCACTGTTTGTCTCAGGGTAGGAGGTACTGGTAGTTTTCATCACTGGTAAGGGCGCGAGGTCTTGTGCAGCTTGTTTTCACCATAATACAGCAGCCCGCTATGGGGCTGGGTCATTGTGCT
>WNGS01160430.1:17141013-17161562 GCA_020271785.1 Procambarus virginalis
AAGGACCCCCAGCCGGATTATCACGTGTTCCGGATAATGGTAATTTTTCACCTACGAGTCCAAAAGTGACCATTTCCAACTATTTTTATACTACAAACAACATAATTTGAATTGCCTTCCCACACATAATTATTAAATATTCAACTAGAAACCTCAACTTACCTTGTTGGTGTTCGTCTTCTTGATTGATGCCACACATCTTGAAGTTAAGAATTCTTAACAATTTACATAACCTATACTAACACAACACTAAAATTAACACTTAAAATTACTGTACAGTTCATTAACCCTTAAACTGCGCAACGCGCCTGCAGGCTCACGTCTGGTTTGCACAACGTGCCTCCGGGTATTTGTATTTTTCACGTTCCATTCAAAACTCCCGCGGCTACATGGGGTTCACATCAGCTTTCTCAGGGCTCTTGTAAACAGACGCCATCTTTAAAAAAAATCGTGGTCCACATTCCCGCGTGTGGGAGCCTCGGTAGTGAGTGAGCAACCAAGGCTGGCGCTCGCAGCATGAGCGCACAGCACTGCTGCTCAGCGTGTGACCACAGCATCGCCTATTAATGTAAAAATATATATATAACTTGTATTATTTAGCTATGATAGTATTATAGAAGAGCCTGAGTGTGATAATGACTGGGTACAATGCTCAAATATCAGTGATTCAATGCTGTTCACGATGTTTACAGCGCTAGCCACAGCACCACAGCATTATTTCGTCCATCTAGGAATCTTCAAATGATTTCTTAGGTTCCTTTTCAAAATAAACGTGTGGTCAATTATTCATTTACAGGAATTAGTGACCAGGATTGTGGTTATAATTAGCATTGTGCGTAGTATTGTGGAAGGAGGAATTTTGGTGAGGGAGAGAGGGCGAGAATTGAGGTAGCCTCATTGTGTGTGTGTGGCAGCCACTCTTGTTTTGCTCACCATACTAGCTTAGTAGTTCGCTATGGGGAAAACATATGTACATGGGTATATATAGTGTGTGTATATAGTGTAAGAACAGCAACAGGAGAATGTTGAGAGGAGCTATTTTGGTGAGGGAGGTGACGTAATTGTAGCGTCATCTGCTGTGTGGTTTTTCATGCAGTGTAAGGTGGCCACTCTACTGTTTGGACACAATACCAGCTTACTTGCATAGTTCTGGTAAATAAAACATGTAGATAGGTATATAGAACATGTGTAATAAGAACTATGACAGTATGGTGGGAGGAGCAATGTTGGCGAGTAAGATGTTGGAGTGAGGGAGACTGGCTGGGTGTGGCTGCTCTCACTCGAGGTGTTCTGAATGTGTTCATGGCCAAATGCTCCTATTGTCCCATACGAGGCAGCTGCTATTGGCATATACGAGGCAGCTGCTATTGGCCCATACGAGGCAGCTGCTACTGGCCCATATGAGGCAGCTGCTATTGGCCCATATGAGACACCTCCTATTGGCCAATACGAGGCACCTCCTATTGGCCCATACAAGGCAGCTGCTATTGGCCCATACGAGGCAGCTGCTATTGGCCCATACGAGGCAGCTGCTATTGGCACATACGAGGCAGCTGCTATTGGCTCATACGAGGCAGCTCCTATTGGCCCATACGAGGCAGCTGCTATTGGCCCATACGAGGCAGCTGCTATTGGCCCATACGAGGCAGCTGCTACGTGATGTTCTGAATGTGTTGATGGTAAATGTATATAGTGTGTGACAGTGTATAGTGTGTACATATGTTGTAAATATACATAAATGAACATGAAACATTGGTGTGAATAACTGTATGATGGGAGGGGCAAAGTTGGCGAATACAATGTGGGAGAAGTGAGGGAGGGCTGGCTGGGTGTGGCAGCTCTCACTCGCGGTGTTCTGAATGAGTTGATGGTGAATGTATATAGTGTGTGACAGTGTATAGTGTGTAAATAGATTGTATATATACATAAATTAGCATGATACATAGTAAATATGTGCTGCATATGTGTACTCAAGTGTCATGCACGTAACACAGTGTCTTTGGACAGTACGGATGTTTTACTGCCATAATATAGTGTACGTGTTCACTATACATAGGATTAGCACGTAAAAACAAATAAAATATACTTGGAACTGTGCGAAAAAAATGAACGAAAATATATTCGCGGCAACTCGCGGGCCCCACCCCGAGCGCCCTACTGGCCCCGGGAGTGTACGTCACGGGCGAACAGGGAATGACGACGTCATGCCCCAATTTACGGACCCCATAGCAGCCAAAGTAAGTACAATTTCGATTTTTTTTCTACATACCCATACTGAGGGAAGGGTTTCTGACACCTTAACCCTTAAACTGCGCAACGCGCCTCCGGGTATTTGTATTTTTCACGTTCCATTCAAAACTCCCACGGCTACATGGGGTTCACATCAGCTTCCTCAGGGCTCTTGTAAACAGAAGCCATCTTTAAAAAAAATCGTGGTCCACATTCCCGGGTGTGGGAGCCTCAGTAGTGATTGAGCAACCAAGGCTGGCGCTCGCAGCATGAGCGCACAGCACTGCTGTTCAGCGTGTGACCACAGCATCGCCTAATAATGTCAAAATATATATATAACTTGTATTATTTAGCTATGATAGTGTTATAGAAGAGCCTGAGTGTGATAATAACTGCGTACAGTGTTCAAATATCAGTGATTCAATGCTATTCACGATGTTCACAGCACTAGCCACAGTACCACAGCATTATTTCGTCCATCTAGGAATCTTCAAATGATTTCTTAGGTTCCTTTTCAAAATAAACATGTGGTCAGTTATTCATTTACAGGAATTAGTGACCAGGATTGTGGTTATAATTAGCGTTGTGCGTAGTATTGTGGAAGGAGGAATTTTGGTGAGGGAGGGAGGGCGAGAATTGAGGTAGCCTCATTGTGTGTGTGTGGCAGCCACTCTTGTTTTGCTCACCATACTAGCTTAGTGGTTTGCTATGGGCAAAACATATGTACATGGGTATATATAGTGTGTGTATATAGTGTAAGAACAGCAACAGGAGAATGTTGAGAGGAGCTATTTTGGTGAGGGAGGTGACGTAATCGTAGCGTCGTCTGCTGTGTAATTTTTCATGCAGTATATGGTGGCCACTGTACTGATTGGGCACAATACCGGCTTACTTGCATAGTTCTGGTAAATAAAACATGTAGATAGGTATATAGAACATGTGTAATAAGAACTATAACAGTATGGTGGGAGGAGCAATGTTGGCGAGTAAGATGTTGGAGTGAGGGAGACTGGCTGGGTGTGGCTGCTCTCACTCGAGGTGTTCTGAATGTGTTCATGGACAAATGCTCCTATTGGCCCATACGAGGCAGCTCCTATTGTCCCATACGAGGCAGCTGCTATTGGCATATACGAGGCAGCTGCTATTGGCCCATACGAGGCAGCTGCTATTGGCCCATATGAGGTAGCTGCTGTTGGCCCATATGAGGCTGTTCCTATTGGCACATACGAGGCAGCTCCAATTGTCCCATACGAGGCAGCTGCTATTGGCATATACGAGGCAGCTGCTATTGGCCCATACGAGGCAGCTGCTATTGGCACATACGAGGCAGCTGCTATTGGCCCATACGAGGCAGCTGCTATTGGCCCATACGAGGCATCTGCTATTGGCCCATACGAGGCAGCTGCTATTGGCCCATACGAGGCAGCTGCTATTGGCCCATACGAGGCAGCTGCTATTGGCACATACGAGGCAGCTGCTATTGGCCCATACGAGGCAGCTGCTATTGGCCCATACGAGGCAGCTCCTATTGGCCCATACGAAGCAGCTGCTACGCGATGTTCTGAATGTGTTGATGGTGAATGTATATAGTGTGTGACAGTGTATAGTGTGTAAATAGATTGTATATATACATAAATTAGCATGATACATAGTAAATGTGTGCTGCATATGTGTACACAAGTGTCATGCACGTAACACAGTGTCTTTGGACAGTACGGATGTTTTACTGCCATAATATAGTGTATGTGTTCAACTATACATAGGATTAGCACGTAAGAACAAATAAAATGTATTTGGAACCGTGCGAAAAAAGTGAACGAAAATATATTCGCGGCAACTCGCGCGCCCCGCCCCGAGCGCCCTACTGACCCCGGGAGCATACGTCACGGGTGAACAGGGAATGATGACGTCACGCCTCAACTTACGGACCCCATAGCAGCCAAAGTAAGTACAATTTCGATTTTTTTTCTACATACCCATACTGTGGGAAGGGTTTCTGACACTTTAAAAAGAAAAAAGAATTTTTTCCTGAGAATTTATTTCCTGCGCACTGCGGGGGTGTCATATTTGGAGGCAACGCAGTTAAGGGGTTAAAAAGGAAAAAGAATTTTTTCCAGATAATTTATTTCCTGCGCACTACTGGGGTGTCATATTTGGAGGCAACGCAGTTAAGGGGTTAAGGAAAGTTAGTTTTGACTGCCAGCTGCTGAAGCCTCACTGGATGAAGGCGCTTGCTTGCGCCTCACTTGAAGGCACTTGGCTTGCCTGTGATGCCTCACTTGTTGAGGTGTATAACACGTAACTTGTCTTTAATTGGTAGGACAACCTTCTTCCTCTTAACACCTCCAGAACGATTGATGCTGCTACCAGACATAGTCTTGGCCAAAAATGTTCAAAGTTACTATGAAAATAAAAAAGTTATTTAAAAAATATTTCACTAATGGCGCGGCACTGTGGTATAACACGAGGGACGGGAGCACATGGGTTGACCAGTGTTGGACGAGTCCACTTGGGGCAGTTATAGCACGTTACGTAGGCCGCCAGGAGGAAAAAACTCACGATATTTTTGAAGGAAACTTCAGCCTGTGCACATTGTCTTTAGGAAACTTATATATTTGTTATTACATAATTACTAGTACTTATTTCATTTGTTTTTGGCTATGATGAATTGTTCTAAAATTAATGGTAATTCCTGTACCCAGGTGGTCCCTCCTGACACTCCCCTCCCACCCTCCTGACACCACCCACCCTCCCCACCCCCTCCTCCACCATGCATCTCGAGCCACAGGCAGACGGGATTAATACATTACGGGCCGCCCCATGTCTTTCATATCCAGACAATTCAATGATTATCCGGCTGACTGGCCGGATAGTGTAACATCGGCAGCAAGTTAACTGGCTCCGATTTTTTATCAGGTTAAACCAGCTTTTATCTGGCTCCCATGGCAAATTTGGCCAGATATTGAGATAACTTTATCCGGTCATGATTTTGGCTGTATAAGGGGGTTTTCCAGATGTTCGAATCCCGGATAATCGCATGGTTACAGTATTACCTAATTATTTCAATGTCTCTGATTGATTGTTTTTAAGTTTTTTGCAGTAATATTATTGAATAGTGTGTTGTGTGATATACAGTGGCACCTCGACATACGATAATTACGAGTTACGATACCCCTATTTACGATAATTTCGAGTTACGATATAAATTTCATCGAAAAATGAGACTCGACATCCGATGGTGTCGTTGACATCCGATATTTGTTGGTACACGTTCGGGTCGACCGAGCGCGTGGTTCCCGGTCACGCGGTCCGACCTGTCTCGGTTTACTACAGCTACCCGCTTAGTGACGATCGCGCCTATAAGAAATTCCGCTTTTGTGGTGATTTTTTGCATTTTAGTAATTATTTTTGCATTTTGCATTAAAATAATTATTATATAATATGCCATGAGTCCCAGAAAAGTCAGTGGTAAGGCTCAACATATGAGATCCCATGTAAGAATGACCATAGAGCAGAAACAAGAGATCATTCATAAATATGAAGATGGTGTGCGGGTAGGTGAACTGGGTAGGCGGTACAACAAATCTCAGTCAACGATATCCACCATACTGGCTAAGAAAAAGGACATTATGAGTGCTAAAGTGGCAAAAGGCATATCAATAATCATGAAACATAGAACACAAACACTTGAGGATGTTGAAAAGTTATTATTAATTTGGATACACAACAAGGAGTTAGTGGGTGATAGCATTTCGGAGGCCATCATTTGTGAAAAGGCAAGAATATTGCATGAAGACCTTTTAAAGAAAACCCCTGGAACAAGTGATGCAGAAGTGAAAGAGTTTAAGGCGAGCAGGGGATGGTTTGAGAAATTTAGAAAAAGAAGTGGAATTCATAGTGTTGTGAGGCATGAGGAGGCTGCCAGCGCAGACAAACCAGAGGCTGAAAGATTCATTGGCGAATTTAAAGATTTTGTGCAGAGTGAGGCATACCTACCACAACAAGTGTTTAATTGTGACGAGACAGGGCTATTCTGGAAAAGATTGCCAAAGAAAACATACATTACCAAGGAGAAGTCATTGCCTGGACACAAGCCTATGAAAGATCGGTTTACTCTTGTGTTGTGTGGTAATGCGAGTGGCGATTTGAAAATTAAACCCTTGCTTGTGTATCATTCCGAAAATCCAAGGGTTTTCAAAAAATATAATGTGCAGAAACACAAAATGTGTGTGATGTGGAAGGCTAATGCTAAGGCATGGGTGACTAGGCAATTTTTTACGGAGTGGGTGAATATGGTGGTGTGCCCTGCCATCAGAAAATATTTGCAGGAGAACAGTTTGCCACTCAAGGCCCTGCTTCTCCTTGATAATGCTCCAGCCCATCCTCCAGGCTTGGAGTATTCATTGGATGAGGAATTTAAGTTTCTTACAATAAAGTTCCTTCCTCCCAACACCACCACTCTACTTCAGCCTATGGACCAGAAAATCATTGCCAATTTTAAGAAACTTTATGAAAGGGCACTTTTCCGGAGATATGTCGAAGTGACGGATGCCACAAACTTCACCCTCAAAGAGTTCTGGAAAAACCATTTTAACATTTATAGTGCTTTAAAACTTGTTGACAAAGCCTGGCAAGAAGTGACTGTAAGAACCATGATCTCTGGCTGGAGAAAACTGTGGCCTGAATGTGTTGCAGAACGAGACTTTGAGGGGTTTGAGCCTGAACCTGAAGTGCCTCTCGTTGAGGAAATTGTTTCTCTGGGTTGGCAATGGGGTTTGGCGTTGGATGGTGCTGATGTGGAGTTGGTGGAAGAACACAACGAAGAACTGACCACCGAAGAACTCCAAGCCCTTCAAAAGGAGCAGCAACAAGAGGCAGCTGAGGAAATTTCTTCAGGGGAGAATGTGCCGGTAAAGGATGTTTCTTCCTTAAAAATTAAGAAAATGTGTGCAATATGGGAAGAATTGCAAACCTTTGCTGAAACGACTCGCCCAAATCAAGCTGCAGTATGTCGTTGCCTTAACCTATTCAATGGCACTGTGATGCATCATTACCGACTAACGTTAAAAAGAAGGGAAAAACAAATGTCTTGACAAATTTGCAGTGAGACAAACAAGCACTGAACCACAACCAGGTCCTAGTGGTATTCAGGCAAAACGTAGGAGAGAGAGTACCCCGGAGAAAACATCACTGCCTGATGTGGTAATGGAAGGGGACTCCCCTTCCAAACAGTAACAACTCTACTCCTCCCCCCTCATCACCATCTTCCATATGCCATCAAGAGCCCTCCATAAAGGTAAGTGAAACTTTGGTAATGTATTGTAGTTAGAAAAAAACATTGTATTCAGTATAAAATGTATTTGTATGTTAATATTTTGGAGGGTGGGGAACGGATTAATTCAAATCCCTTTATTTCTTATGGGAAAAATCGCTTCGACTTACAATCCGTCTCTGGGAATGGATTAGCATCGTAAGTCGAGGCCCCATTGTATTTCTGTTCGAATTAGACCGTTCGCACACCAGTGACTGTCCCTTTTTCAACCCTTCCTGTCCCACTCAAGTGCAGGTCCAACCCATGCTAGTCATTCAGGGGACCCACCTCTTTCATGTTATGCGGTGTGTGGGTTGTGGAGCTGGTTATGTACTCACCTGGTAGGGCTCTCCTGGTTGTGCTTGCTGGGTTTGAGCTCTGGCTCTTGGATCCCGCCTATATGGAAGAACGGGATAGTACCAGTGGAGTGCAGTGGTGCTATAGGCACAATCGGGGAACACTGTATAACCATCGGAGGTCTGCGGTTGTTACACGACCTACCTGCGAGCATACGCCATATTGCCAGTACGTCTGAGGACTTCCAGGGCACACTCGCCTGTTTTCGAATAGACGTTCCGGCCCATCCTGGTTGTGGGGGGTATGTGGGCCTGCGGGCCACTCCAAGCAGCTGCCTTGTGGGCCACCCTCTGGCCGGTCTAGCCTAGCCTCGGGCCGGGCTTGGGGTGTAAATGAACTCCCAGAACCCCATCCAGCGGGTATCGTGCGGGTTTCTCCACCGTCGGTCGCCTGGTGTGCAGGTTCCTGGGCCTGCTGGGTTCTGTCGTGTCTCCATTGGCCCTGTCTGGGGTCTGCCTGCTCCGTTCTCTGCCTTTGCAGAAGCGGGTTGCTATTTACATGTTGCATGTTGCGGTGGTGCCTGTTGCTGCTGCTGCACGTGTGCATTGGTAACGTGTTTTGTGGTGGCGTGTCCTTGTTCCTGTGTCCGGTTGTGGTGTGGCACTTTGCTGCTGTTTTGTGCCTAGGGTTTGTGTGTGGGGGTTTGCATGTTGTTTTTCGTGGTCTTCGGGTCCCTGGCTTGGCCCTCCCATGTGTGTGGGGTTTCTGTCCCTGCCTGATTGTCCACCCCTGGTTGTTTCCTGGGGTTTGTGCTTCAGCTCTTTCGTCCTGCCTCTCCCCAGTCGTTTTCCTGGCATCTCCTTTGGTCGGTTTTGCCTGCACTTTCTGCTGTGGGTGGGGTGGGGGGTCGGTTTGTACCGCTTCCTTTCCTTGTGCGTTTCCTTGTTTCCTCCTCTGCCGCAGGGGTGTTCTGCGTGCGTTCCTTGGCTTCTTGGGGGTTCTTTTAACCTGTGTCCCGTGGTGCACTTATTTGTCTCGGTCTGTTGCAGTTGCTCGTACCCCTTGGTTCGGGTACTGTTTCTGGAGGCAACCCTTCCGCCTTCTTCGGTTTTCCTGGCTTACCCTGCCGGTTGGCTTTTCGGGGTCTTGCGATGTCTCGTGTCGGACCCGTCTTTTCTGAACTCCTGGCGGGCTTGCTTGCTTAGGGGAGTTTTTCTGTTCGCAGACATTCCATCTCCTTGTGCCGCCTGGGTTTCGGTGGTCGCGCCCGAGATCTTCCCGCGGCTCCACCTTTTCCTGGGCTCGGAGGGGCCTTGTCGGGGCTGCTTACGTTCTGCCTCGCGGTCTCGCCTCCGGTTGGTGATCGAGTGGCTTTGTGGTAGGTGTCCCACCTGCGTACTTCTTCTTGGCGGCAGTATGGGGTATTTTGGCGGTCCTTCCTTTTCCTCCTGTTTCTTCTTGGGTGGCTGCAGTTGTTAGTGTCGGCTTGGTTTTTCTGGTGAGGGTTGGGGGCCGTCGTCTTGCCACATACTGTCGCCTCTTTTCATGCGTCGCTGGCGGAGCCGCTTCGGCTCGCTTTCAGTCTTGGTGTTGCTTCTGCACCGTTAGTAAGCTGTCTCGTGCGTTTTCACCTCCGGCCTGTTCGTGCGCCACTTGCACCGCCCTGGTCTCTGGTGAGCGTGCTCTGTCTTCTCCTCGGTTGGTAGTGCCCCTTTCGTTCCGGTTTGTTTTTTCGTCGGCTCTTTTTCCTGTTGGCTTTTGCCTCTGGGGGTCGGGTCGCTGGTTTTCTTGCTCCTCCGCAGGGGTTTTTCTGCTTCTTCGGTTTTAGCGTTTTGGTTGTTCGGTGGCAGCAGTCTCCATCTTTTCTGGCATGGGATGGGGCTGCTGCGTTCTGGATGGGTCCTTGGTTTGTTGGTGCTTGGTTGGTCGGGCTGGGGGTGTGTCGTGTTTTGTGCTCCGTGGCGGCCCTCCGCTGTTATTGCGTCCCACGGAATCTGTGTCTGGGGCGCGTTTTGCGTTGATCCGGTTCTGTTCTTCCTGGTTCGCAGGTGACGGTGTCCTGGGTTGTCAGCCGTGTTCTTGCGGCTAACCTGTCTGTGTTCTTCCTCCGTGCCCGTGGTGTTCGTGGCTTCGCTGCTCTTGCTGCCGTCTAAGCGACGTGTCCTGCTGTCATTCGGGCACGGATCTTTGGTGTTTGTACTGGGGCCTTGCTGCTCGTTGTCTCGTGTTGTTCCCGGGCCCTCTCGGGGCTGTGGCGCCTTGGGTTGGCGTTTGCTGCCAGTTGTCTCGCTTCTGTGGGGGCTTCATGCTCTTCTCCATCACAGGGGTTTATGCTCTTTTGGTCCTGGGGTAATTTTGTTCATTTGCAACCCTCTCCCTATTTTCTGGCAAAGAATGAGATGGCTGGTTTCTGGAGGGATCTGTGGGTTGTTGATGCTTGGTTGGTTCGGCCACGGGGGGTGCATGTTGTTGTGTGTCCGGTTGCGGCTTTACATCGCTACCTGCGCGTTACTGGTTCATCAACTGTAGATACGCTCTGGGTTGACCCGGTTTCCCTGGTTTCCTGTTCCAGGGCTCGTGTCTCTCGGGTTGTCCGCAGGGTTCATAAATCTAGCCAGCCTGCGGTCTACCCTCATGATCCCTGACACCCTCCCTCCCTCCAGTCGCCAGTTTTCATCACTCTTCGAACTGAGGGGGTGAGCTGCTGGCTTGCATGAGCGGGCTTCCCCTCCCTCCCCTGTTGGGGGGGGGGTGGAACCATAACAAGCAGGTGTGCTAGTTGGATTTAAATTTGCTTGTTTGTTTTCTTTTGAGCGGGAGTTCTTTGGTTCAGTTCGGACGTAGGTTACAAATTTTACCAGTTGGGAGGGTTTGTATTGTTTCGCCTATCTTCATGGGTGCCCTCCCCGGTCAATGGCAGACATGACATACTCTAAATGTAGAGTGCTCATAAGGCCATTGCTCTCTGCGCCTCTCTGAGGGAGACTAGGTTCTGTCTCATAGTCTCCTGTAGGCACAGAACTCCCATGAATGATGACCCAAAACATGGCATAAATCAGTTTGAATAGCTTCAGGGAGCTTCTGGGGGCTTGACCAGAAAATGGCGTTTCATTACATTCAGCACTGGGTTTTCAGTACTGTACTATATTTTATGTTTTTGGAGGTTTGAATTAAAGTTACTATTACATTATGTAATTGTTTTTACAGATGCAGACAAGCAAAGAAAGCTGCTAATGCCATTCAGACAGACAGGTTAGTACATTTTTCTGATTTATCTAACTTAAATCCACAAAGAATAAAAGATGGTGTATTTATCACTCGTGAATATGACAATAGGGTATGTCTGATGTAAAACGGTTTTTAGTGCCAGCATTGACTAATGCTATTTACTCTCTTTTCAGCAGTATGTATCTGGATTCCCTAGACAGTATCCTTTTACGAATTGTTAAGAGAGAAGAAAGTTCTTTATCTCTATTAAATAAAAATTTAAATGCTTCAATAGTTTTGTATATGATATTCAGTATTTTCTAAGTATAATTTACAAATCTGGAAAATATTTAATAATCCTGGCATTTTTTTACCACATCCCTCCTTTCGTCATTGCTCTTCGGTCTCTTTTTGTGCTTGTTTCGTGACTGTAATTACCTAAGTGTAGTTACAGAATGAGAACTACACTCGTGGTGTCCGGTCTTCCCAGCACTCTTTGTCATGTAACGCTTTGAAACTACTAACAGTTTTGGCTTCCACCACCTTCTCACCTAACTTGTTCCAACCGTTTACCACACTGTTTGCAAAAGTGAATTTTCTTATATTTCTTCGGCAGCTTTGTTTAATTAGTTTAAGTCTATGACCTCTTGTTCTTGAAGTTCCAGGTCTCGGAAATCTTTCCTATCAATTTTATCAATTCCTGTTACTATTTTGTACGTAGTGATCATATCACCCCGTTTTCTTCTGTCTTCTAGTTTTTGCATATTTAATGCCTCTAACCACTCTTCGTAGCTCTTGTCCTTCAGTTCTGGGAGCCACTTAGTAGCATGTCTTTGCACCTTTTCCAGTTTGTTGATGTGCTTCTTAACGCTATCGCACTCCATGCGGGCGCGCCACAGAAATGATGTCATGCACCGTTCGGTGTGGGCGAGCTTGCGGCAACACCGAAAAGTGTATGCTCGTTTCAGTTTTCTCACCTTAATTCTCATTCTATGTCGTTCATTTTGGTATCATTGTGTTCGCAATAGAATTCTCTACAGAGGTATATGCATATAAGGTCCAAAAGCCCGCCGTGACTCCCCCACAGCAAAGCCTAAAGTCTGCAAAGTTACCAGTAAGCGCGCAACATCAGTAAAATGTGTATACTCGTTTCAGTTTTCTCACCTTATTTCTCGTGCTACGTCGTTCGTTTTGGTATCATTGTGTTCACAATAGAATTCTCTACAGGGGTATATGCATATAAGGTCTAAAAGCCCGGCATGACTCCTCACAGCAAAGCCTAAAGTCGGCCAAGTTTCCCGTGAATGAGCACCAATTGGCACACCTACAGACTAATGTATATATTTGTTCAGTTTGAAAACACATATTTTCATGTTAAGTGTTTCATTTTGGTATCAATTTGTTCATAAAATAAAGGTGCATATTTTAAAACTAGTCTCATAATAATAGAACAATAAATGGAATTTTAACAATTATTTTAACTTTTGGATGGTTATCACCACAAAATTATATATTTCCAGTGCTCTGACACAAATTTTCGTGTTACATTTTTCATTTTGGCATCAAATTGTATGCAATATAAAGGTGCGCATTTTAAAACTAGTCCCGTAGTAATAGAACATTAAATTTAATTTTAGGAAATATTTTAAAATTTGGACCACAAAAGTATTTATTATCTCTGACATTTATTGTCTTTCTGACATAAATTTTTGCATCACGTCCTTCATTTTGGTATCAAATTTTTCACAATATAAAGGCGCATATTTTAAAACGTCCCATAATAATAGAACATTAAATGGAATTTTAGCAAATATTTTAACTTTTGGACACTTTTTGACACTCATCACCACAAAATGATTATATCTTTCCAGTGTTCTGACATCAGTTTTCGCGTCACGTCTTTCATTTTGGTATCAAATTGTTTGCAATATAAAGGTGCATATTTTAAAACTAGTCCTATAATAATAGAACATTAAATGGATTTTAACAAATATTTTAACTTTTGGACACTTTTGACGCTCATCACCACAAAATTATTATATCTTTCCAGTGTTCTGACATTAATTTTCGTGTTATGTCTTTCATTTTGGTATCAAATTGTGCACAATCTAAAGGCGATCATTTTGAAACCACTCCCAGATTGATCAGATAAAATTTAAATTTTTAACATATATTTTAATGAGTGATGCAAAACAGAAGCAACCGAGATGACTCGAGAAAAATACACGACGAGTGACGTCGGCAACAGAGTACGATATTGTTAACACCATTGTGGTCACCAGTAAACAACATGCCAAGTCGTGCAGACGATGCCCCTCCCTCACCAAAATGGTGGCTCCCAACCTACTCCTCTCGCTGTTATCTCACACTATACACACGTTATATGTAAGTATCTACATTTGTGTTCACCATAGCGAACCACTAAGCTGGTATGGTGAGTGCAGTCAATAAATGGTGGCCACACACAGTCAGAAGACAACGCCCACAACCCTCCCTCCACAGCAGTACTCCTCCCTCCATCGAGCACAGCGCTAAATATCTCCACAATCAAGCTGTTATCAGAATCCTGGTCAGTTTTATCAAATTCAGGGGGCTTCAGTAATACTATCACTGCTAAATAATAGCAGTATCACTTATATTATGGCATTTGTAGGCGATGCTGTGGTCACAAGCTGAACAGCGGTGCTGTGAGCTCATGCTGCGTGCACCAGCCTTGGTGGCTGGCTCAATACTGACACTCTCACACCCAAAAATGTTGGGCTGGATTTTTTTTCTAGGTGGCATCTGGCAACAATCAGTCGTGGCTGTACTATAGCTGCCCCTATCCCAGGCGGGGCGTTTAAATTATAGCGCTAGACACGAAATCATACATAAATGATGTGCGCGGTTTCGGTTTTGTCACTGATATCATTTATATATGATATGCGCGGTTTGAGGGTTAAATATTACATTGTTATTCACCAGGTTATGAAGACACTCGCCAGCCTCCATCATCTGCAGGGGAGCTGACGGTCAATTTCTCAAGAGAGGAGCGGTTGGCCATGTATGAATATTCTTTACAAAATGCTTCATCAGTGGCAGTACCACCAGAAGTTCTTCCACTGGTATGTTTTATTTTCTTGGCAATAACTTGATGCTTTTGAGGTTTCTTGGAATGTCTAAGGAAACATCTCTTTTAGTTCTTTGGGAATATTTTTTTTTTATAAGACTTCATGAAAACATTGATGATGTATCAGACCAGTTCCTGCACCATTAAATGCTTCACTGTTCTGCTTTAGTTTAGATCTTAGCCAACCCATGCTTGCCCAAATCACTTAACACTTATATCAATCATATTATTCAGTAATATTGGAATAAAGAAAAACTGATATAATAAAAAAGCATTGAATGTAATGAAATGCCAATTTCTGGGCAAGTCCCAGGGGCTCCCAGAAGCTACCGTCTCTAATGTAGGTACCATCAGTCACGGATTTTTCTGTCATACTGGGGACCAAGAGCCAGAGCCTGGTCCCCTCACCAAGGCACAAGGAGCTGTGGCATTTGTCGAGCCTTGCCTCGGCTCACATTTTTGTATTGCTGGTATGTTTGGATGTTTCGCCTCTTCTGATATTGATTCCATTTTTGTGTCTTTTGGTCTCTGGCCCTCTTGCAATTTCTGTTGAACCAATCCTGTTTCCTAGTTCTGCATCTTTGCTTTGGAATAAATTTTGTTGTCTTTATCATGTATGTCAAGTTTTGTTAAATATATATCATTTACTTCATATCCTAACAGTAAGTCTTTCCAGTCAAATTCCTTAAGAAAATTTTAAGTTCCCCATAATGTCCTCTCAAGAAATCAGTTTTTTCAACTGCTTCAACTTCTGCGCTTTCTTCTAGTTTATAACACATTGCATACTTTATTCCCCTAAAAAATGGGCACTTTTATCCAAGTGAGGATGGTACTGAATGTCAAATATCTCTTCCTCTTTCCTGGTAAATATTAAATCCAGCATGGAGGGAACATCCCCATCCCTCATCCTCGTAGCTTGTTTAACGTGTTGATACATGAATGTTTCCAGGTTGAGGTTTACGAATCTACAGGTCCAAAAGTCCTCTGTCCTAGCTTCATATGCCTCCCAGTCTCCGTCGGCTGCAGTCTCGCCTAGGTCTGTTTCTGGGGGGCTTCCGGGTCATCCGGCGGTTACTCGAAAGTTTTGTGCGGCAGCCTGAACTTCGCGATGTTGGTCTACCCGCCAGGTCGGGTTTGGCTTCGTCGGCTGTTCTGGTTCCTTCGGGGACGTCCCTTCCGCCTCTCTCACGATTGCTGGGTTCAACCCCCAGGGGCTTTGTGTCGGCTGCTGCATCGCCGGTTTCCTCTTCGGGTTTTTCGGGGTTCAGTGCCTTGGCGTCTACCCGAGCCCTCGCTCGATGTGTTCACGGACGCGTCGTCTCTAGGCTGGGGTTTTGTGACCAGTGCTCACCAAGCCGGCCAGGGGCGGTGGGGTCCGTCCTTCCGTCGGGCCCACAGCACGGTGCAGGAGTTCACAGCGGTATGGTTTGCGCTTCGGAGGGTTCGGGTCGCCTGTGGATCGACGATCCGGCTCCATTTGGACTGCTTCCCGGTGGTTCATTGTCTGAACCGGGGGGGGTTCAGTGCGGTCCTTGGCTCTTTGGGGTTGGTCGCTTCGGGTGACTCGTCTGCTGAGTTCTCGGGGTTTGGCTCTCCTGGCGGTTCACGTCCGGGGGGTGTCCAACGTCCTGGCGGACGGCCTGTCCAGGTTCGTTCCCCTGTCCACGGAATGGACGGTCGATGCCGGCTCATTCCATTGGCTCTGCCGGACGTTCGGGTGCCCGGAGGTGGATCTCTTCACGTCGGCGTGGTCGAGGCGTCTTCCGGTTTACGTGGCGCCCTTCCCCGACTGCGAGGCCGTCGGGATCGACGCCTTTCGGCAGGACTGGTCGAAATGGGGGTTCCTGTACCTCTTTCCCCCGGTTCAGCTGCTGCTCCGGGTCTTGGCTCGCTTGGAGACTTACCGAGGTCGAGTGGTCCTCTTGGCCCCTTGGTGGCCGGCCCAGCCGTGGTTTCAGGCGCTGCTTGCTCGGTGTCCGAACCCGGAGGTTTTCCGCGGCTCCGCCTCTTTCAGGAGATCGGCCGGTCGGGTACGTGACTGGTTCGCTTTTCTCCGCGAGTCTTCGCGTTTGGTCTTTTTGACTCGTGTTTATCACCATCTTTATGGTGAGCAGGTGGCTTCCTTGTTGGTTTTTCACCTGCGAGTTTCTTCTCGGCGGCAGTATGAAGTTTCCTGGCGGTCCTTCCGTTCTTTTTGACCCTTCGTCTTGTTCCTCGCTTTCGGTTCAGGTAGTGTTGTCCTTTCTCTCTTGGTTGTTTCAGGACCGTCATCTGATGCCTAATACTGTCACCTCGTATCGTGCGGCGCTGGCGGAGCCGCTGCAGCTTGCTTTCGGTATTGATGTTACTTCTGCGCCGTTTCGCAAGCTGTCTCGGGCTTTGTTTCACCTCCGGCCTGCTCATGCGCCGCCTGAGCCGTCCTGGTCTTTGGACAGAGTGCTCTTCTATCTCTCTACTCCTCGGTTTGTTGTGGCCCCTTCGGTTCAAGATTGCTTTGCTAAGGCTCTTTTCTGTTGGCATTAGCCTCTGGGGGGTCGCGGCGGAGCTTCATGCTCTTCTCCCCGCAGAGGTTTTTGCTCCTTTGGTCGTGGTCTTCGGTTTGTTCGTTTGCAGCCGTCTCCCTCTTTTCTGGCAAAGAATGAGACTGCTGCTTTCCGGAGGGGTCCTTGGGTTGTTGATGCGTGGTTTGTCAGGCCGGGGGTTCACCATGTGTTGTGTCCGGTTGCGGCCCTCCGCCGTTATCTGCGCGCCACGGCTTCTGTGTCCGGGGACGCGCTTTGGGTTGATCCGGTTTCCCTTCTTCCCTGTTCGCGGGTTCGGGTCTCTCAGGTCGTCCGCAGGGTTATTAAATCCAGCCAACCTGCGGTCTATCCCGTGCCCATGACGTTCGTAAGTTCGCTGCTCTTGTTGCCGTCTTCGGCAATATGTCTTGGGCTGACATTCGGGCTCGGGGCTTTTGGCGGTCGAACAGGGTCCTGGCTGCACGCTACCTTGTTAACGTTCCTGCCCAGTCGGGCTTGTGTTGCTTTAGGTCGGCGGTTGCAGCCCGTTGTCTCGGCTTCGTCTTGAGATGTGGAGCACCGACCGCCTCCCGGGTAAGTGCCCTTGTTTTTTCTTAATCTTTGGTGAGGTAGCTCCGGGGAGCCGTAGGGGCTCCCCCAGAAACCAGCGTTGAATGTAATGAAACGCCATTTTCTGGGCGAGTCCCGGAGGCTCCCGGCATCCCTCCCGCCCTACGGTCGGCGGTTTTTCGCGGTTTTGATATCCAGCCTCAGAACTGGGGTGTGGATCGCCGCGCGGGGGTCTGGGGCTCCCCCTTCCCCCTCCCGGGAGGGGGGAGCTGCGCAGACATGTGCGCGGCTCTTGACGTCATGCTAGTTTGCTCGTTTTTCTTTTGGGAGTTCTGTCCACTCGTTTGTTAATTTTTGTTGTTAACCAGAATAGGGGTTTGTTTTGTGGCGCTTACCTTTCTGGGTGCCTGTCCCAGTCGATGGCAGATATAGAATGCTCCAAATCACATGTGCATTCTATGGGCCATTGCTCCCCGTGCATCTGTGAGGGGGCCAGGTTCTGGCTCGTGGTCCCCGGTAGGCTAGAATTCCACCCACATCGACTGATGCAAAATAGTTAGAATATCCATATCAGCCATGGATAGCTCCGGGGCCTCCGGGACTCACCCAAAAATGGCGTTTCATTACATTCAACGCTGGTTTTTTTATTAATAAAATGTTTTAATATGTAATCAACAGTAATTACTATAACTGCCACTAAGCTCTGCAATGAAGATTCGACCCTTTGTTTTAAGGATATAAAAAAATTCGGTCTTGATTTTGACAGTTATTCAGAATGTTGTTAGTCCAAATTTGTGAAAGATGAGTGTATTAGGTCAAATGTTATAATTTCATTAAGATTTGAATATTGTGTATAAAATTCAATGATTATTTTTTACTATCCTTTATATCTTCTTTATTTTTATTGCTTTGAATAAAAAGTATTGTATTTATTTCAGGAAACATTAACTCCTGTAGATAATCGGCCAAAAGGACTATCAGAGCTAGAGCTAAAACAGGCATTGCGAGACTTCAAACGTCGCCGCCAAGCTTACAGAACAAAGGTCTCTACAAAGAACAAAAGTCAAACCCAGGCAAGTCCTGAAAGTTATAGTTAAAAATATTGGCACATTACATTTGTAGTATCAAAGATATAAATTCTTTTTATGATGTGTTGGTGCAGAGAAGTATACTACCTTGCAACTCTTCTCAGATAGATCAGTTCAAGTTAGAACTCGTCCATTGCTGTGGTGGATATTTTACACTTTTTGTAATTTTTAGGCAACATTTCACATTTGCAACCTTTGTGTTAATTTTTATTGTTTTTTTTTGGGGTGAATTACAAATTTTATAAATGCATGTCCACTCATGCTCAAACAAAAAATAAAAAATACTCCAAAAAAAATTTCTGATGGGAGCCCCTTTGGCTTCCTAAAGTATTTTAGACTGATATGTTCTATACAGTATTAGTTTGGGATCATCAGTTACGGGAGTTCTGGTTCCTACCGTGGACCACGAGCAGAACCTTGCCCCCCCCCCATCAGAGAGGGCATGGAGCAATTGCCATATGAGCACTACATTTAGACTATATCCTGTCTCCCATCGACCAGGGAGAGCACCCAGAAAGGAAGGTGAAAAAATACAAACCCTCTAATAGTGCTTGCTCAATACTGAAGCTCTCACACCCAAAAATGTTGGCCTGGATTATTTTTCTAGGGGCATCTGGCAACTATCGGTCGTGGCTGCACTATAGCTGCCCCTATCCCAGGCGGGGTGTTTAAATTATAGCGCTAGACACGAAATCATATATATATGATGTGCGCGGTTTCAGTTTTGTCACTGAAATCATATATATATATGATTTGCGCGGTTTAACCCTCAAACCGCTAGGGGCCCAAATGGAATTCACACCCTCAGGCGCAACAAAAAAAAATCCAAAAAATTCTTCGTGTTATAGAAGTGTTCATTTTTGTTCCCTGATCATGGAAAAATAACAAAAAAATCGTAGGTGGCATATTTTAGCCGCAATAGCATAGGGAAGTGTGGCAAAAAAGGGGCGTTGGCAGAGCCTTCGCCAGACGAGGTCTACTCCGCCCGAGCTGTCGTACGGCAGTTGCCACAAATATATTATTACCTAATTATTTCAATGTCTCTGATTTTTTCTTAGTTTTTTTGCAGTAATATTATTCCATACAGTGAATTGTGGTATATTTATATTATAAAATGTGTGAACCATCGCTGTACTCAAAATTATGGTGTGCATATAAGTGATTCAATTATTATGTTCATAAAACAATAAACAAATAGTTTTGCTGTTGTTACACTATATACACAGGTTATATATAAGTATCTGCATGTTTTGTTCACCATAACGAACTACTAAGTTGGTCTTGTGAGTCAAAAAGCAACGAGGAGTGACCGCCAACACCAGCGAGCCACTCGCTGCCCACTCCCTCACTCACCCTCATTCACCTCCCACAATACTGTTTTTGCATTTATTCACTATATACAGATGTTATATATACGTATTTACATGTTTTGTTCACCATAACTGTACATCTAAGCTTGTATGGTGAGTAAAGGCACAAAGACGTAGCTACTCACAGTCGCTGATCGGCGGCCACCCTCAAGGCCAGACGCACTAATATTTCTCCTCCAACAATATTGGTTGTGGTGTTATTACGCTATATACACACATTATGTATAAGTATCTACCTGTTTTATTCACCATACCTGTACAAATAAGCTGGTATGGTGCCCAAAGACCATAGTAGCCATCAGTAAACAACATGCCAAGTCGTGCAGACGACACTCCTCACTCACCAAATGGCGACTCCCAACCTATCCTCTCGCTTTATCCTCACACTACACACGTATATATAAGTATCTACATTTGTGTTCACCATAGCGAACCACTAAGCTGGTATCGTGAGTGCAGTCAATATAAATTCCATTTGCCATGGTGCTCTCATATACTTATGTTGTCCAGTTCTTCCTGAAGGGTCGGGCAATCATCAAAGTTTCTTATCTTCCCTATTATCTAGCATCATCAGCAAACATGATCATACAATTCTGTATTCCATTTGGTAGATCGTTAATGTAGACAATGAACATCACCAGCGCAAGAAACTGAACCCTTTGGTACTCTTCTTGTGACATTTCTCCAGTCTAATACATTGCCTCTGGTTACTGCCCTCATTTTTCTATCTGAAATTTTTAATCTATGTTCTTATCTGTCACTTCTTCAATTTCCCAGTTTCCAGAATAACCTCTTATGTGGANCCCCCCCCCAGTATCTCCCCAATGCTTTCTCTATATGGCAAAAGAAGCTTGGGTATCACAGATC
>WNGS01160430.1:17161662-17179643 GCA_020271785.1 Procambarus virginalis
GATCAGGAACATAAATGAACACTTTTATATGATGATTTTGTGTGTGTGTGTGTGTGTATGTGTGTGTGTAATTACCTAAGTGTAGTTACAGGATGAGAGCTACGCTCATGGTGTCCTGTCTTCCCAGCACTCTTTGTCATATAAGCTTTGAAACTACTGACGGTATTGGNAAACTCTCCAGACACAAAGTAGAACGCTCTAAAAGAGGACCATGTCGTCTATGCCTTCAAATGCCCACTTGGGGACTGTAAGCCTCAAAGAACCCAGTATATAGGCAAGACAACAACATTCTTTCAGGCGATTAACGATGCATAAGCCAACAGGGCTCCATTAAGGAACATATATCTCTTCCCACACCAGACCATCACCAGAGAAGTCTTACAAAAAAACACGGAAATCATCGATAGATACAGCGATAGCAGGCGGCTTGATATCTGTGAGGCACTAACACATAAGAAGTCAACAGCAGCAATCAACAGCCAATTAAGGCACAACTATATTCTACCACTCAAGACTCGCCACCAATAGAAGCATCAAGAAATAGGGCCACTAGGCCCTTCGCATTACTTCCATTCTTCCCTTTAAATTTACCCAATATTACCCATATTTCGTGTTCTATCTTGTGTTGAAAGTTTGTTTTCACCTCATCCAAAACTGTTGTAGCATATCACCTCACCCAAATGCAAGTATATTAGATGAAAGCCGTTTAAATTATAGCATAGTAGAACTCTGTTTAGTGTTTGCAGGTTATAGTTGTGTGTGTCTTTGAAAATGTAATAAGTTATTACGAAACGCGTTCAAGCGTCGCGTCAGACTAGAAATAAAATTAATTTTGGAGAATTAATTTTCACTTACCATCGACAGTGAAAAGAAACATAAGAAATAATGAGAAAATTCGTGTTAGAATTATTAATCTTACTTTTTCGGTCATATTTATATATATATATATATATATATATATATATATATATATATATATATATATATATATATATATACATATATATATATATATATATATATATATATATATATATATATATATATATATATATATACATATATATATATATATATAACTGAAAACTCACACCCCAGAAGTGACTCGAACCCATACTCCAAGGAGCAACGCAACTGGTATGTACAGGGATGCCTTAAACCACTTGACCATCACGACCGTACATAAGGAAGTGATAGCCTGAGCTATATGAACCACTTCCCCGCCGGCACCTGGATGGTTATCTTGGGCATAGCATTTTATCAAATCACCTCATTTTTGGGGCAACACGTGAGGAACACAAATGCAAACAAGCCTGAATGGTCCCCAGGACTAAAAAATGAGGTGATTTGATAAAATGCTATGCCCAAGATAACCATCCAGGTGCCGGCGGGGAAGTGGTTCATATAGCTCAGGCTATCACTTCCTTATGTCCGGTCGTGATGGTCAAGTGGTTTAAGGCATCCCTGTACATACCAGTTGCGTTGCTCCTTGGAGTATGGGTTCGAGTCACTTCTGGGGTGTGAGTTTTCAGTTGTATCTAGTCCTGGGGACCATTCAGGCTTGTTTGCATTTGTGTTCCTCACGTGTTGCCCAAAAAATGAGGTGATTTGATAAAATGCTATGCCCAAGATAACCATCCAGGTGCCGGCGGGGAAGTGGTTCATATAGCTCAGGCTATCACTTCCTTATGTCCGGTCGTGATGGTCAAGTGGTTTAAGGCATCCCTGTACATACCAGTTGCGTTGCTCCTTGGAGTATGGGTTCGAGTCACTTCTGGGGTGAGTTTTCAGTTGTATCTAGTCCTGGGGACCATTCAGGCTTGTTTGCATTTGTGTTCCTCACGTGTTGCCCCAAAAAATGAGGTGATTTGATAAAATGCTATGCCCAAGATAACCATCCAGGTGCCGGCGGGGAAGTGGTTCATATAGCTCAGGCTATCACTTCCTTATGTCCGGTCGTGATGGTCAAGTGGTTTAAGGCATCCCTGTACATACCAGTTGCGTTGCTCCTTGGAGTATGGGTTCGAGTCACTTCTGGGGTGTGAGTTTTCAGTTGTATCTAGTCCTGGGGACCATTCAGGCTTGTTTGCATTTGTGTTCCTCACGTGTTGCCCCAAAAAATGAGGTGATTTGATAAAATGCTATGCCCAAGATAACCATCCAGGTGCCGGCGGGGAAGTGGTTCATATAGCTCAGGCTATCACTTCCTTATGTCCGGTCGTGATGGTCAAGTGGTTTAAGGCATCCCTGTACATACCAGTTGCGTTGCTCCTTGGAGTATGGGTTCGAGTCACTTCTGGGGTGTGAGTTTTCAGTTGTATCTAGTCCTGGGGACCATTCAGGCTTGTTTGCATATATATATATATATATATATATATATATATATATATATATATATATATATATATATATATATATATATATATGCAATTGACGATCACTAAACACTGATCATTTGTATGCGGAAAAACCACAAAGAAATGCAGAAAGGGGGGAGAACGTTTCGGCTTTTCAAGGCCTTTGTCAACACCAGACTGAGTCTGGTGTTGACAAAGGCCTTGAAAAGCCGAAACGTTCACCCCCCTTTCTGCATTTCTTTGTGGTTTTTCCGCATATATATATATATATATATATATATATATATATATATATATATATATATATATATATATATATATATATATATATATATATATAAAGCCTTTTAATTATTTAATGGTAAGGTATTTTGTTATATCTAGGCATGGTAAATTATACGGTGCCTAAATCCGACACTGTATAATGTTACCTCATGAGAACTTCAGATCACCAAAGAACGCCAGTCCACCTCACCACATCAAGGGCCAGTATGACGGGTATGTGATGCAACGAATTTATTAAAAACCCATTATGATTGTGTTGGAAATTTCCGCGAATAATTAAGTTATGTGTGTAACACAATCTACTCGTGTACAATAAACATTCAATAATTAATGAATAAATACACAATACCAATTAATAAAAGTTGATATTGTGTATTATGTCAGATAAAATAAATATTGATAACCGCCCGGGGAATACGTGACCAAAACAACGCGACATTCTAACTGCTTGAAACAACAAAATAAAGAGTTCAGAGTCACGTACTGGAATTTAGCCGGACGAATTTCAGTCACGACTAACAAGCATAGATTAGCAGCTATATTGAATAAATTTAACTCAAAAAGATAACGGTTCAGTTTTACCCTCACAACCTATCAGAGATTAAATAGTATTAAGTAATTGGCCAACGAAATATTTATATTTAGTTTCTCAAGGGATTAAAGAGAGCACAAAAGGTCCTAATCAGACATCAGCGGCTATTTTTTACATTAACAATTACATCTAACCTGCACACCTTATAATTATAATGACAGTTACTTACAAACTTTTACATTGCAACATTAATGTATGCCCCATCTATGATTTGTGCGTTTCCCTAATTCACCTTATTATATTCTGTGAAATACTTAGATGTTGGAGATGAACCAATAACCTTGCTTAAGATTGCTACGAATAAATAGGTTAAACTGATTTAAGTGTGAGATTCCAAATGTGGTCCTTCGAACCTGAATAAAATGTTATCTGCAGGTTTGAGAGGTAGTGGTGTGGACGGCATGGAGCCGGTACTGCGCTCACAATACATTCTGCTCTGAAGATAAGGCTCTCAAACAAACCCCGCAGACTATACACCATTTGGAAGAGATCTGATGATAGACTAATAGCTGTCGACATATAAGGGTAGAGTGAAGTAAGGATGCACAGTGCCCTCTTGGACCATCCGAGAGCGAAAAGTCAACCTTAGACGTGGTTGGCGTTCGTAAGCTTGTAATATTTATATAATGTCAGCATAGAACATTTCGACTGGCTAATTTTAATATTTATCGCAACCAGAAAAGCCTTTAAGAGTATGTAAATTACCAATAACAGTGCAGGGACCAATAGAGTAAGGTTGCTATTATAAGCCATACTTTTTTTAGTAAGGTTGCCATTATAAGCCTCCCAAACCACTTGGGCTGGACGGTAGAGCGACAGTCTCGCTTCATGCAGGTCTGCGTTCAATCCCCGACCGTCCAAGTGATTGGGCACCATTCCTTCCCCCATCGTCCCATCCCAAATCCTCATCCTGACTCCTTCCCAGTGCTATATAGTCGTAATGGCTTGGCGCTTTCCCCAGATAATTCCTACCTATTATAAGCTAGTGGGATAATGATTATACTGCTCTGGAAACTACCTTACATCACAGTGCAAACCGTCCTTGCCTTCTCTTTAACAACACAGTTGTCCTGAGCTTAACTCGGGACAACTGTGTTGTTAGGGCAGTATGGCACCAAATTCACCAACTGCCTTTAATCAGAAAGCTTAGAGTGATATTAAATGTTACATACAGTCAGCAGTCTCCGTGGTGTAGTGGTAAGACACTTGCCTGGCGTTCCGCGAGCGCTATGTCATGGGTTCGTATCCTGGCCGGGGAGGATTTACTGGGCGCAATTCCTTAACTGTAGCCTCTGTTTAACGCAACAGTAAAATGTGTACGAATGTGGATGAAAAAACGATTCTTCGCTGCGGGGATCGTATTCCAGGGACCTGCCCGCAACGCTACGCGTACTAGTGGCTGTACAAGAATGTAACAACTCTTGTATATATCTAAAAAAAAAAAAAATACCTAAACCGGGAATGCCAAAATCTTCCTTTGAAGTTCATTGACACTAAAGTATAAATCTATAACAAGATAGTTGCGGTAATTAGCTAGTGAAATAACAAAACAACAAACAACTTTCCAATTACTGAGAGTGCCTACCTGGTGAGTGTTGATTTAGAAGCAATGGCGACCTGTCCACGGGACGACGCGCCCCTCCGGTGAGGTGGTCACTCCCCACTCTCACCTCACTCTGTGGCCTTCCTTCCCGCTTAACCTGCCTCAACAACTCCTGCTTCTCTCACACAGGTTGATGGTCGGCTCTTGTTACCTTTATGCAGAGCTCATTATCGAAAACAGCGTGTTTTTTGTGCTCCATGTTGTCAGACTGTCAACGTTGACGTACTGGCCGGCGTCGCTGCGGGCATGACACAATGCAAGGGAAACATGCGTAATTAAAGCCAATATGAATGTGGTCTGGATAATTTATCACTACACCAAATATAGGCCATAATGACAACAAAACACTGAGACTATTCCTAGTTGTTAGAAAAGATAAAAGTTACAATATATGACAATTTAAGATAAATAATCGTTTATTCTATTTTTATCTAAAACACGTACGTTACATGTACGTAAAATACGTAAGCACATAAGCATGAGGACGGGCTGAATTATTAATATTCATTTCTCAACAAAAAATGTAACAAAAATATGACTGAAGTCTTTGTGGTCGCCTCGCCAGAACACAAAAATGTTTCATCCGGTGAGGTCAAATTATTGATGTTGGACACGCTCATTCTTGCTAGATATTCTGATAAATTAGGCAAAGATATTTTAGGCTTTATCAAACTTTATATTTTGTGACTAGATTAGGCTAGGGTGAGCAGATGATGCGTTAGATTACTTCAAGCTAGTTGTGCCCAGCTGAAACAAACTAAGCTTTGTTGTGCTTAATCATATTCAGTTCAATAGCTTAAATCAGATTTAGATAGATTAAATCAGTCTGGGTTGTATTAGAATAAATCGGAACATCTTAACTGTGTTGTCTTAGATCATATTCGGATGGATTGGGCTATATTAGGCTAGTATGTGTTGGACTAAAACAGGCTAGGTTGCAGAAGATTAGATTATCTTGGGTTATAGCATATCAGATTGTGTTGGAGTTCATCCTCCCAGTAAAACCATTACTGTGAGAAAACACACTCCCTTTCAAACCACTTAGTTATCTAGAAATCTGTGGTGGTCTGAAAGCATATTACGGTCTCGGTAATAGTTTACATTAAACTGGCAAACGAACCTTTGTCATAAACAGATAATATATTATCAAGATATAACGTTATTGTATTATAAACCGGTTGTCTAAAATAAAATAAATGTATGCTGAAAATGTTTTCTTTGAAGAATTAATTTTCAGTAAACGGAATTTTCAGGCACACTGAAATAGTTGTTGAATTCCATATTTCCCATTATCGTTAACAATTCAATGTATTAACGTAACCAAACGTAATATAACCTAACGTATGTTGACCAGACCACACACTAGAAGGTGAAGGGACGACGACTGCTGATTTTATTGGATGATCCATAGATGTGTGGCTCCTCTTGCATGATAGTATGATGATAGATGGAATTACTGGTGTCAATTTCACTTTGCCTCAGATCTACAAGATCTTGTTGAAGTTCTCGGTGTACTGCTGCTCTCAGATTGCTCATTGACAATCCAAGGTTACACTCAACGGCTCCTTTAAAGGCAGATTCTTTGGCTAACTTATCAGCTCTATCATGCATTCGGAGGCCAACATGAGATGGAGACCACATGAAATGGACTCTGTTACCATCCTTAATAATTTTGTTGTATTTGTGAAATAGAGGGGGGTTAGAAATAGCCTAACTAATTAAGCTACTCTTCCCCTTTGAGATGTATCTTTTTTCTTGTCTTAATAAACATACTTGAACTTGAATAAGGAGTGTAAATTATGTAGTATGCCGCACTCCTACACCTTAGAACATTATATATTACAGTGTCAACTTATAACTATAGAAATAAGGAAATAAATAGTGTACCACATCAAATTGTTTGGATGTGATAATGATATGATAGACAGTATACCTAGGAGCTACAAGAATTTTACCCCAAGAGTGTAACACTTATATGCTGTGCTTACTATATTAACCTGCAATGTTAAATGGGATTCTTGTATTGTGATTTGTGTGTTTGTACTCACTGAATTTGTGCGCCCCTTGAGGGACTTGAAGTAGACGGGGGTAGAAATAGCCTAAGCTACTCTATTCCTTTGAGATGTTTTTTCTTGTCTCAATAAACATACTTGAACTTAAACTTGGGACACCACGAGTGTAACAATATTTATTTATATATTTATTTATTTATTTATATACAAGAAGGTACATTGGGTTTGTGAGAATACACAGCATAGTATTTACAATTAGGAAGTAATGTGGTGGAGGCTGACTCCATACACAGTTTCAATTGTTGTTGTTGTTGTTAAAGATTCGCTACCTGGAACATAGTTCCAAGTAGCACGGGCTATGGTGAGCCCGCAGTGCCATTGCACACAGTTTCAAGTGTAGATATGATAGAGCCCAATAGGCTCAGAACCTGTACACCTGTTGATTGACGATTGAGAGGCGGGACCAAAGAGCCAGAGCTCAACCCCCGCAAGCACAACTAGGTGAGTACAACTACAGGTGACTACAATCTTGTAAAGCCACTAGTATGCGCAGCGTTTCGGGCAGTAATTCTCGTCTATAGTAACTACACACGAGCCCGCGCGCGCGCTCTCACGTACGCACCACGGCGCAATTATCTTGACATTTCACTGGACGCAGCTAAACAAAGATAAAAAAAAAGTATTCCTATAAATGCTTTATTATGGTGGCTTAACATTACGTGTCTTACGCTGATTCGGGGGATGTATACAGAATGACGTGTTTGTGCATTATTGCCTGCACGAGGCTACAGGGCGCTTTAAACTATATCTTGTCAATTCCATATTTAGAAATGTTTATATTTAGTTCAACTATTCTTACGGTGCGGACCCATTATAACCTTCGAGATTATTGTCTATGAATAAAAAGTACTTATAAGGCTTCCCCTACAGTGTACTATGTGTATAGTGTCAGTGACAATGCTGCTAAGAAGTATATATGAATTTAATGTAGACGACAGGCTAACTACAACGAATAACGTCAATCATTAATGACATCACGGAATATTTTATTTTATGAGAAATTTTGCAGCAGCTATAAAGAAAAAAAATGCTTCAGTAGGCATAAACTATGCCTCAGCGCTCGGCCACAGACATATGCAGTCGCTTTAAAGAAAACTCCAGTTGCATCAGTCTAACCCCATATGGGAAGTCAGTGCTCAAAATACACAAACATTTAAAGCTAAAGGGACGAGATGTATCAGCTGGAGGGAGTGGATTGGGAGGGTTTTCATCGTGAGTGTAGACTGAGTGTGGTGGGGGTTTATTGGGTGGGGGAAGGGGGGATTGAGCCCCCCTTTTGACTGGGGGGGGTTGTTTAGGGGGTGTTGGGAGGGTGTTGGTGGGGGTGTAGGGGTAGGGTGTTGATAGGGTGTTGGGAGGGTGTTGTGGGGGTGTTGGTGGGGGTGTAGGGGGTAGGGTGTTGGGGTAGGGTGTTGGTGGGGGTGTTGGTGGGGGTGTTGGGGTAGGGTGTTAGTGGGGGGGTGTAGAGGTCGGGAGAGCAGCGCCACCTGGCCCGCCGCCACACAAGCTCGACGTAAACATCGCCTCCTGCTGCACCTTGACCAGCAGACCTCCCAGTTGTGTTACTGGAGGTGCAGCTGCTGGCCCCCGTGGCTGGAGCACCAGGCGGGGCTACCCTCGCTGACTCTGGACGGGTCTCCCCAGGTACGGGTTTGACCTAGTTGTGCTTACAGCTCTTGGGTCCCGCCTCAACTGTAATTGATTGATGGACGTAAGGTTCCGGAACCTTATTGTGCTCGATCGTATCTATACAGTATATATAGATATGAATGAAGTAATAATAATTTTGTTAGGGCAGTGTTACGTTTAGGCCAGAAGAGAAACAATCTTCATCCACATGGTTTATTGTCATTAACAACAACATCATCATCTAGGTATATGGTACATAACTTACTATTTACAAAGTTATAAACAAAAGTGCATCTGCTCAAAACATGCTAAACTTAATATCTGTAGTACTTAATCCTCACATTCCTCCCCTTTTAATTAAACTCTACCCCCTACAGGTTAAGTTTATCAGGCGGTTGCATAACTTCCTGATTTTCTCAACTGGGGGTCCACACCTGTAACTTCTCGGAAAAATTCTTCTGAATTACTAAATGCAGAGTCCATACGGTTAACTGTATCCCCATTACCCTCTGTAGTCACTTGCTCTGCCTCCCTTACCTTACCTTACCTACCTTGGAGTTTTTCCGGGGCTTAGTGTCCCCGCCGCCCGGTCGACCAGGCCTCCTCGTTGCTGGACTGGTCAACCAGGCTGTTTGATGCGGCTGCTCGCAGCCTGATGTATGAATCACAGCCTGGTTGATCAGGTATCCTTTGGACTTCCCTAATTTTTCCTTCTACCCAAGGCTTCCCAATTCCAAAATTCTTGTCTCCTGCAGGTGCTGCTATCCCTTCATTATTAGGATGGGTATCACTAGTTGCCCCACCCCCACCTGAAGGGTCTTCAAAATTCCCCATGGACCTTGGCATGAGTTGATCTGCATACCTTTTCCAATGAATGTTCCAAAAACAATGCACTTGCACGGTGAAATTCCTGCGTCCCAAGACTTCCCTAATTTTTCCTTCTACCCAAGGCTTCCCAATTCCAAAATTCTTTGCATATACAGCATCCCCCTCGTTAAACAACAATTCCTCTCTCTGAGCCAACTGACTGGCCAACTAGTTACCGATTTCTCGTTATTGGGATCTGTCTTTACTGCTTCCATGTGCATTTTAAAGTGCCTATTAAACAGTAATTCAGAAGGAGATTTACAAGTATTAGAATGAACAGTTTTCCTTTGATTATATAAAAATTTACAAAGCCTTGTATAATAGTACCTTCCGTAAACCACTTTAACCCTTCTTTCAAAGATCTCGCTGCTCTCTCCGCCAGACCATTTGAAGAAGGATTATAGGGGGCAGGTGTTACATGTTTAATATGATATTTTCTAAAAAAAATCCTCCATTTCCATAGAAACAAAATAAGGAGCATTGTCTGACACTACCATGTCTGGCAATCCAAAATTACAAAATGTTTTTCTTAGCAGTTCACAAGTTACAGATGATGTGGTGGAATTACACACATGAACATCCAGAAAATTTTGTGAATGAATCCACCACCATTAGGTAATATTTGTTATCCATAGGTCCAGCATAATCTATACCAAGTCTAGACCAGGGTTTTCCCAGTGCATGACCAAGAAAGTACTGGGGCCTGTGGTTTCTGATAATTCTTAAAGCAAATGTGACAATTTTTAGTTACTTCAGCAATATCCTGGTCTGTTTTTGGCCACCAAACCCAACTTTTAGCTTCGGCTTTCATAGCATTTATGCCATTATGGCCTACATGCAGCTGTTCCAAAATCTTACATCTTAGTTCCCCAGGCACCACCACTATTCCTATTCAAGGGTACATCCTGGTGAATACTAAGGTCAGCCTTTACTGCAGCATACTCTGCTAATAATAAATTAGCATTCCAACCATATTTGACATACAGTACTTCATCAACAGATTTAATTTGGAATTTCTACTAGTTGCCTTCCTAATAGTCTGGAATGAAATATCCTCAAAAGACATAGATTCCACCAGATTAACATATTCCACTGGAATACTGGAATTCAATTCTTCTGTCACAGGCAATCTACTTAATGCATCAGCTATTATATTATCCTTGCCTAGCTTAAACTCTTAAATCATACTCAAACTGTGAGAGTAGTGATGCCCATCTTTGAATTCTAGTATTGGCGTTAACTGGAATTTGTTTACCTCTGCCAACAATCCTAGCAGGGGTTTATGGTCTGTTCTAGCAAGAAATTTCCTAGCCAGCAGAAAATACCTCAGTTTTTCACAGCATATACCAAAGCTAAGACTTCTTTATCTAACTGAGAATAATTCTGTTCTGCAGGAGATAATTTCTTGCTAGCAAGAAATTTCCTATAAGGTTCTTGCTTGCTAGCTGACTTCTGTAAGAGTCGTATCGTTATTGTTGCTTGGGTGGTTCAGCCAGGGGGTGCATCATGTGTCCAGTGGAGGCTTCATGCCACCAATTCTGCTTTGGTGGATGCTTTGTGAGTATATCCAGTGTCCTTGAAACTTTGGTGTCCAAAGTTTTCTGCTTACCCCCTCAGAAAACCAGCGTTGAATGTAATGAAATGCCAATTTCTGGGAGAGTCCTGGTGGTTTTCTGATTCTCTCCCTCCCTTTCATGTTGTCAGGCAAGGGTCTTGTGTATACATCTGCTCCAGGACTGAGGGCTCAAGCTATTCTTTCCTCCCCCCCCCTCCCCCTTTAAACGTGAACAAGCACATGCTGGTTTCTAGAGATTTGATTGTTTACATACTTGGGGAATTCATTATGCAGCTTATGTGGCTATGTCTTCTTTGAATCCAGCAGTTGTCTGTTTTGGTTTGCTGACTTTCTAAGTGTTTTCCCCAGTGAGGTGAAAAATTGTCATCTTCCTGTGCCTCTTAGGGGGCCGGGTTCTGACTCTGGTCCTTGGCAGGCCTAAGAACTCTATGGCTAATGTGACCTAGTAGTTGGGAGCCAACTAAGGTTGGTTGCCAACTCCAAGCAACTTCAGGTAGTCAGAAGGGCTCGCACACAAATTGTCACTTCATTACATTCAATGCTGGTTTTTCCTATAAGTTTCTTTTGTTCCATGGATATAATATTCAAATTTTTATTATTTGACCTAATTACTGTAATATGGTATATGGCACTACAACCCTGGGCTTCAATTAGAATGTTTATAAATATTTTGTAATATTCATCACTACATTGTATTCCACTGTCAAGTTTCAGTACTAGCATATAATGTGTACCTGGATGGGGTTCTGGGAGTCTTGCCTGAAACGTTATGAGTATTAGTGGCTTTAGGTATTGTATATACTGTACTAGCTTTATCTATAATCCAACATTGTTTGTAACTCTTCATCAATGTATGTACTTTTACCTGAATAAAAATTTGAATTAGAATTTCAGTTCTTCTACTCCCCAAGCCTGACCCAAGACCTGGCCTGGCTTGTGAGAGCTTGGTCCAACAGGCTGTTGCTTGGAGAGGCCTGCATTCCAAATATCCACTACAGCCCAGTTGGCTTGGCACTTCTTGAAGAAAACAATCTAGTTTCCTCTTGAAGATGTCCACATTTGTTCTGGCAATATTTCTTATGCTCGCTGGGAGTACAGTATGTTGAACAACCATAGACCTCTGATGTTTGTACAATGTTCTCTGATTGTGCTTATGGCACATCTGCTCTTCACTGGTTCTATTCTGCATTTCCTTCCATATTGTTCATGCCAGTATGTTATTTTACTGTGTAGATTTGGAACCTGGCCCCTCCAGTATTTTCCTTCTGTATATTATTTGATATATCTCTCGTCTCCTTTCTAGGGAGTTCATTTGGAGAGATTTTGAGATGATCCCAATACAGTAGTTTAGGTTCTTTTAGGACTGTGTACATTGTTTCAAGATTGTCTGGGGTTTTGGAGGATTACAGCCATGAAACACTAATCAGTCATCACAAAGTGCATAGCGACCCATAGGAAAGTTTGAATACAGTGATTAACAATGGAACTTTGTGTTAAATAGAGAATAAAAGTGGGAGCCAGTGCCAAGAGGCTTATGTATAAGTGTGTATAGTCGATATACATACTGTACTACTTAAATTAATTCACTGGTGCTGTCCCATCTTGAGTATTGCTCAGTACTCACTTTCCCTTCAGAGCAGGAGAGATCTCTGAATTTGAGGGAATACAGAGAACATATACGGCACGCATAGAAATTATAAAACATCTAAATTATTGGGAACGTCTCAAAGCTCTCAAAATGTACTCTTTGGAAAGGAGCCGAGAGAGGTATCAAATAATATATACAGTACATGGAAGGTACTTGAAGGCCAGGTCCCAAATTTGCACAGTAGAATAACAACATAATAAAACGAAAGATATGGAAGGAAATGCAGAATAGAACCAGTGAAGAATAGATGTGCTATAGGCACAATCAGAGAGCACTGTCTGAATATCAGATGTCCATAGCTGTTCAACACCCTCTCGGCAAGCATTAGAAATATTGCTGGAACAAAGGTGGATGTATTCAAGAGGCACTTAGATAAGTTCTTGCAAGTGCCAGACCAACCAGGCTGTATTGGATATGTGGGCCTGCGGGCCGCTCCAAGCAACAGCCTGTTGGACCAATACTTGGTCCAACAAGCATGCTTGTTGGATAAGCGTGATAAGCATGTGATGCTTATCACAAGTTAAGCCTAACCTCATGCTGGGCTTGGGGAGTAGAAGAACTCCCAGAGCCCTCTCCAGGAATGCTCCAGATATACAGTCTCACACACACACCAAAAAAATGGCAAATACTGTACTGTGTGGCATAAGCTTGTTCCAGTGATGGTTTATCCAGTTGAAGCTCTCCTCAATACCAAATGATTAGGTAACATTTTTCTTGGGTACTAATTTGGTTATTTAAATCCAAATGTTATAACTGTGTACTCAGAATCTCCGAGTAATATATGTAATGTACTAGTAAAAGCTCTCATGACACTAGAGGAAACTTATAAATATACTGTGCAGTACTGTATACTGCAAGGCTTTGGGGATTATATTTGCAGTGTTCCCTCTATGTAGTACTACACTGTACAATACTGTAATTGCATTGTGCTACCAATAGGCTATCAAGACCTGCCTGTACTTCCAGAAGGTGAGTTAAAATTGTGATATTTTTATATGCCCACTAAATCATCATTTACATATTGTGTATGTCAAAATATGCATAAATGTGAGTGATTTGCTATTGGAAACTTGCAAAAAATTTAAAGATGACCGGCCAAAAAAGGGGGCCACATTTCGAAAATACAGATTTCACATGAATCTGGATGATGTGTGGAAAAATAAAAACGGGATTTGAAGATGCCACTGTAGAGTATGCATCTGATTAAACAAATAGCAGCCACAGCTTTGTTACATTCACCACTGCTAAAGCCATTCAATATTTTAACTAAAAATAGAACAATGACATCATTAATCCTAAAATTCTGTATTATTTGGTGAGTATTCTGGTGCTTAAATGATCATCGCTTTATCTTCTAGTTTTGTGTGAATTATCAGTTGTACAGTGCTAAAAGAAAACATCATCATCAATAATAATAGCATAATTAATACTATTAATAATACCCTCACTGAACACAAAGTATCTATGTTCACACGTCAGTCATTTAGGAACTATGCTAACAATATTTATCACTGTTCACTGGAAAATTAAAGTGTATCATAAAGAAAATACTGAAACTGAATACTGTATTAACAATAGTCGTAAAAAAATTAGCTTTAAAAGTTAAATAGCACTTTAGATGACAAGTATTTATCTTCTTACTCAAGCTGTTTTTGTAATTAAGACTTTTTTAATTTAATTGTAATTGTATTTTTCTTTTAGGATCATGTGAAGTGTGCAATGAAGTGGTTGTAAAGATGACTGACTCGGAAGATGACTGCCCTTCAAGGGCAAGTTACAGTGAGAGTGAATCTGACGACATTAGACCTAGCACCAGCTGGGGCTCACGGAAGAGACCCAAGCAAAATCGCAAGTTGGTGTCTGATGATTCTTCAGATGAGGATCGTCCAAAGAATGGAGACAATACAGATGACTCTGATGATGAAGAGGGTACTGCAGGGGAGAGATTGGAAGGTGTCACACATACTAGTTCCCTGTTGATGCAAAGTATGAGCATACTGTAACAAAGTGCATGAAACCGCACCCTCTTTATTTACCTTTCCATATATTTAGACAAACTGCTTCTTGCATTTCTGTGTTTGTTATAATTTTTTCCTTGCTATATGGTTTCCTGATGGAGAACAAATTTAATGGCTTACTACTACAGATTGCCTTCTTATTTTCTTAATTAATATTCATAGTAGATATGACTTATTATTATTGGTGCCATGGTAATAATTAAGTCATATCTACTGTTTTCAGGCACCTGGAAGCTTAGCTTTTCTAAATTCAAATAAGCTTTTGTAATTTAGGTAGTGGGCTAGTTGGATTTGGTCCCCTATGTAAGTGTTGTACTACTATGGTAGAGGTAAAATAGGTGGACATTTCAGGAAAAATCATTAACACTTCGCCTGTGACACCATTTTTGTTCCCCCATACCTACTGAAGGTCGAAATGGAGCTGTAAAACCAAATTTTGAAATACCCATTTGTATTACATTTTATTTTTACTTTTTAATGTTTTGCCTGTTGGGGCTTTGTGAAATGGAATTTGATAACAAAAAGTAAAGTCTTTACATGCAAAATGATAACACAAATGCTTTTCTGTTATTTTGGTATTTACAACATTATTGGCTCCTAGTGCCCTTTTCAACCACTTATGTTATTGTATCGAGTGAAACAAAAAAAATTAATGTCCAAAATACTGTAATTGCATGTTTTCTTAATATGATCATAAAATGTATTTATTCCCCCTAATAATCTACATTTCTGTGGGGAGCCCCTACGGCTCCCTGGAGCTTATTGGGCTACTGTATGTTATATTAGACCGGGACATTAGCTATGGAGTTCAGACCTACCAGGGACCAGCGTCAGAACCTGGCCCCTTAAGAGAGGTTTCAGGGAGCAATGGCCCTGGAAAACCCCCTTGTGGTTGGGGTTTTTCTTATCTGCCATCGACCGGGGTTAGGCACCCCCAAAAAAATAGGCATAACAAAACAAACCCCACATGGTAAAAAAACTAAAACAGAAAACCGAACAGAGAGGTAGAAACTTCCTACAATCCCAAGGAAACAAGCAAATATCACACTTTACTGCCGCGCCGATCGTCCGTGCAGCCCTCCCCGCCCCGAGAGGGGGAGGGGGGAGGGCTGCACTCTACAGTGCAGTACACTACAGACAAGTGTTACAATGTAGGTGAAAAGGCCATCACCTGATGGCTTTTCACCTACGTTGATACCTCACTACAGACAAGTGTTACAGTGTCATTAAAAAGGTTAAGGTACTGACCTACTACAGCTTGCTCTGGGTCAGTCATTTCGACAAAAAGTTTGCATTTCTTCCCATAGTCTACACCACTTCTTAATTGATGAGGAAGGGGACATTCTGTACTGTCTCCTCGTCCCCTGAAGAAATTTCATCAGCTACCTCTTATTGCTACTCATTGTGAAGAGCTAGGATTTCTTTGGTGGTCAGTTCTTCGCTGTGTTCCTCCACCAACTCACAACATGCAACACTCACAATATTGTGAATGCCACTTCTTTTTCTAAATTTCTCAAACTGTCCCCTGCTCGCCTTAAACTCTTACGTATCTGTATCACTTGTTCCAGGGGGTTTTCTTTAAAAGGTCTTCATACAATAGCCTTGCTTTTTTCACAAATGTTGGCCTCTGAAATGCTATCACTGTTAACTCCTTATTGTGTATCCAAATTAGTAACAACTTTTCAATATCAAGTGTTTGTGTTCTTTGTTTCATGATTGTTGATATGCCTTTTTTGCCACTTTAGCACTCATAATGTCCTTTTTCTTAACAATTACAGTGCACATCATTGATGTAGATTTGTTGTACTGCCTAGCTAGTTCAACAACCCATGTACATACATACCATTTTCATGTTTACAAATGATCTCTTGTTTTTGTTCTTTGGTCTTCCTCACATGTGTTTTCTTAGGTTGAACCTTACCACTGACTTTCTTGGGACCCATGGCATGATATATAATAATTACCTTTGTTTAAAACCCCAAAAAAGGCAAAAAACAATTAAATTCTTTTATAATAAATGCCATTTTTCCTAAAAAATTTATCTGAAGGTCAAGACATTTTAGTTGCTGTTCATTAACCCTTAAACTGCATAACACGTCATATGATGTGTTGAATAACCAATGCAAAAGTGTGCATCACGTCAAATGACGTTTTGGAATACTACACAAGATTTAAACGTCCCGCGGCTACTCGGGCTTCACATCACCTTTCTCGAGGCTCTTGTAAACAGACGCCATTTAAAAAAAAATCGTGGGCAACATTCCTGGGTGTGAGGGCCTCGGTACTGAGTGAGCCACCAAGGCTGGCGCATGCAGTGTGAGCTCACAGCACTGCTGTTCGACTTGCAACCAAAGCATCGCCTAAAAATGTAAAAAATATATAACTGGTATTATTTAGCGATTATAGTATTACAGAAGACCCCCTGACTGTGATAAAAATGAATAAGATTGTTGTGAAAATTTGTGCTGTGCTGTGGGAGGAGTAATGTTGAGGGTAGGGAGAGCTGTAGCGTCGTCAACCGAAACTGTGTGGTCACCTGTTGCTGTCTGCTCTTACTATACCAGCTTGGTGGTTTGCTATGGTGAACACAACATACAGATACTTATATATAATATCTGTATATAGTGAATAAAAGCAAAAACAGTATGGTGGGAGGAGAAAGTTGGCGAGTGAGGTGTTTTTTGAGGGAAGGAGTGGTGGTGAGTGGCTGGTATGTGGTGGCCACTCTAAGTTACTTTTTGACTCGGCATATCAACTTGGTGATTTATTTTGGTAAACAAACAAGCAGATACTTATATATAACCTGAGTATATAGTGTAATAACCGCAAAAGTATTTGTTTATTGTTTTATGAACATAATAATTGAATCAATAATATGCACACCATAATTTTGAGTACAGTGAAGAATCACACATTTTATTACATAAATATATCACACTACACACTATTAAATAACATTACAGCAAAAAACAAAGAAGAAATCAGATACATTGAAATAATTAGGTAATTATATCTTTGTGGCAACTCCTACCTGACAGCTGGGGCGGAGCAGAACTCCCCTGATGCTTGCCGAGTCTGTGCCTCTTTTTTTTTTTTTTTTGCTGCCAGACTTCCCCGCTCTATTGTGGCCAAAATATGCCACTTAAGATTCTTTTATTATTTTTCCGTGATCAGGAACATAATGAAACACTTTTATATGATGATTTTGTGTGTGTGTGTGTGTGTATGTGTGTGTAATTACCTAAGTGTAGTTACAGATGAGAGCTACGCTCATGGTGTCCTGTCTTCCCAGCACTCTTTGTCATATAAGCTTTGAAACTACTGACGGTATTGG
>WNGS01160430.1:17187168-17195636 GCA_020271785.1 Procambarus virginalis
ACTCAGAGGTAGTTTCTCCTTCCACACCTTAACCCCTCTCCTCCTTCCCACCTCCCCATCGTCTCCCTCAAGCCAGCAACGACTCTTCATAAGGTAAAGTAAAAATGAAAACAGCACAACAAAACATTTATAATTACATGTGCAGTATTTTTGTTTGCTTTATTATGTATTTAAAGGTTACATGATATGCATTGGTTGATACAAAGAGTACTTAAAAGGTTATGGATCTCTTGAAGCTCCTCCGCTCCCAGACAGGAACCGAGAATGCAGCAGGCGTTTCCCCTCTGGATTGCCACACTGAGGCGCTGAAACAAAAAACTGGCAGCTCTTGGGGTCTCTGGTGACATTAATGAGCTTGGAGCCCAATTCCTTGAGAAATCCCAAGGCACTCTTTCCCCAGGGGCCATGCTTCTTAGACGCTATGGGAACAAAGGTGTATCGACCTTACAATCGCCTGTATTTGGCTGATTTTGCTATTTCCGTGGTTGGCCGCCCCACCTGCTCGATAAACTCCGAGGTGTACATAGGTGTCAGCCAGGGTGGATACACATGTGTAGTCCCACACCAACTGTCTAACCTTCTTCCAGGAGTATATGGTGATACCATTAGGGCGAAGTGCGGGGAAATCCGGGTTTTGGACCCCTAGGATACGAGGTTCTCTCTCCGCTGGGCACTGAGCTGAGACATATTTACATTAAAAAATGTCATACAAGTATGAATGTTTTTGGGAGTGAAACGGATTAAATTTATTTCCTTTATTTTAAATGGGGAAATTTGTTTCTTAAGACAAGTTTTCCCACGTAACGAGCTCGGTGCCAGAACGGATTAAACTTGTTAATCGAGGTGCCACTGTAGTATACAGTGGTACCTCGGAATGCGAGTGTCCCTGTATGCGAGTTTTTCGGAAGACGAGCAGGATTTCCTCGAAAATTATGTCTCGGAACGCGAGGGTTACCTCGGGACGCGAGTTTGTTGATACGCGTACAGGCCGACCTAGCGCGTGGTCGATCGGCGATCGTCGCCCCTCCGCCCCTTCGCCCCTCAGTTTACCATTGTCTCGCGCCCAGTGACTATCCCACATCAATTCTTCACCTGGATTTTCAGTGTTTTGTTGGATTTTTGGTCATTTGACTATACAGTTTGTTATTATATATCTCACCATGGGTCTCAAGAAAGCCATTGATAAGGTTCAACCTAAGAAAATAGCTGTGAGTAGAGGCAGTAGAGGATGTCCCTCCTTGATTAAGAAAATGTGTGAAGTATGGGAAGAACTGCAAAGTTTTGTTGAAAAAACTCACCCAGATAAAGCTGTAGCAGGCCGTTGCATTGACCTTTTAAATGATAATGTGATGTCTTACTACAGACAAGTGTTAAAATGTAGGGAAAAACAAGTGTCTTTAGAGAAATTCTTAGTAAGACAAGCAAGTCGTAGTGGTATGCAGGCAAAATGTGCCAGTGTGTGCATACCAGTGAAGTCCTCACTGCCTGATGTGATAATGGAAAGGGACTCCCCTTCCAAACAGTAACTCCTCTCCTCCTCCCCCCTCCTCACCATCTTCCATACGTCTACAGCATTCAAGAGCAAGGTAAGTAATAACTTGAACATAGTTTTGTAGGTTTATTTAGATGAATTAGGTATAAAAATTTAGTTTGATATGGGGTTTTTGGGGTAGTCAGGAACGGATTAATTCATTTCCCATTATTTCTTATGGGGAAATTAGCTTCAGAATACGAGTTTTTTGGAATAAGAGCTGTCTCCAGGAACGAATTAAACTCTTAAACTGAGGTACCACTGTATTGATATTTTTTTCTTGGATATTCTCTCAGGTTTATGGATTTACACCAGGCATCTGAAATCTAGTGGAGCCTATTGGAAGCCAGGACCAGGACCTAGCTCTCTATAAGGCAAGGGAATGCTTGGAGATCAGAGATCAACATAAAACCAATTAAAAATTGGTTTTATGGTTTAAAAAAAATTGGTTTTAAAAATTGAATTTTTAATTAAAAATTAAAAGCTCATCAAAACGAGCAACTACTTCGACATTAATAACCATAAAGAAAGCCTGACAAATAATTGTTGCCTCATCTTCTAGTGAGAGTCAGATTCTGGTCTTGTCTCACAGTAGGCTTAATCTGAGTGTAAACATTTGACATGCCTAGTGCTGTTTTTCTCTCCTTTAGGTTTCAAGTAGGCAAGAGGGTGACACTGCCCATTCAAGCTCTTCTAGAAGCAGCCTCTCTCGTAGGCGCTCTTCATCTCGGCAGCCCCGTCTCATTCCACGAACCAGGGCCACAGAGCGAATCCGCATTCGTATTGAGACTAGGCGTAAAAAGCGTAGATTAAAACGGAAAAAAAGAAAGGCGCTTAAAAGAGAGAAAGTAAGTAATAATATTAAGTGCTTCTTTAACATATATAGCTAAAGCATATTTAGCTCCTTTATATATAATAATATAAAATGTATTTCTATAAAAAAAATTATTACAAAATCTAAACTTTTTGATTATTACAACACTTGAAACTTTATTTGTAAGAAATTAAAAAAAAAAAATTAACATGTATATACACACACAAAGCTCTAGTTGCCCTTGGGAGGTGGTAGTCTTTGAGGTGTTGAAATACCCCGAAATTACCATCTCTTTTTAAGGGTCTGAGCGTGGTGTAGTGGGTTAAAGGCGTACCTGTTATGCCAGTTTCTGGAAGGCTTCTGTGCTGGATAGGGTTCGAGTCTCCTGGTGGGAATGTGTTCTAAAGTTGTATAACTTCACTTGCGTGTTTAGGCAAGTTGGGCATATATATATATATATATATATATATATATATATATATATATATATATATATATATATATATATATATATATATATATATATATATATATATATATATATATATATATATATATATATATATATATATATATATATATATATATATATATATATATATATATATATATATATATATACATATATATATATATATATATATATATATATATATATATATATATATATATATATATAATATAATATAATATATGTGTGTGTAATACATAAATTTTGTGTTCAACAGATGGAATCTGGAGAAATTGACGACCCAAGACCTGCAATCAAAAACATTACAAAATTTTCATATTTTGTTCAAGGTGATAATGACATAGATGCTGCACACACGTGAGTTTGCTTTTTCCTTTTATAGATTTACTGTATGGGAAAATTTTTGATGTTCCAATTGAGCCGAGATTCTGAACAACAAATATTTTTAACTTGAAACAATTAATCTCTGAGGACAGCTAAATAAACAAGAAATGTTATGCTATTTTATAGTTACCTATGAGTTACATGTTGTGATGTGGTGCAGACTTCGTGCATAATGGGGGGTGTGGGCCTGACTTCTCGCATGTGGGGTGTGGTCCCAGACATTTCACATGGGGGGGGGGGGATGTGATCCAGACTATTTCCCATTTGGAGATGTGATACAAGTGTCTCACATGTGAGGATGTGTTCCAGACGCCTCACGTGTGAGGATGTGTTCCAGACGCCTCACGTGTGAGGATGTGTTCCAGACGCCTCACGTGTGAGGATGTGGTCTAGTCATCTCACGTGTGAGGATGTGTTCCAGATGCCTCACGTGTGAGGATGTGGTCTAGTCATCTCACGTGTGAGGATGTGTTCCAGACGCCTCACGTGTGAGGATGTGGTCTAGTCATCTCACGTGTGAGGATGTGTTCCAGACGCCTCACGTGTGAAGATGTGGTCTAGTCATCTCACGTGTGAGGATGTGTTCCAGACGCCTCACGTGTGAGGATGTGTTCCAGACGACTCACGTGTGAGGATGTGTTCCAGGCGCCTCACATGTTGGGATGTGAACCAGAGGTCTCACATTTGGGAATGCGGTCCAGACATGTCATTTGAGGGGATACAGTCAAGGACATCTCGTGTTAAGCCACTCACATTGAAATATGTTAAGGTTCTTTTGGTATAATTAGGATACATTCCAGTACAGTGAACTTTGCTTTATGAATACTTGCACTTAAAAAAGATCGTTCTATTTTGTTTCATCATGTAAAATAGATTTTGCATGATACTGAATATATATCAATTTTTCTAGAGGGAGCCCCTATGGCTCCCCGGAGCTTACCGGGCTGATATGCTAATGTCAGACTTTGGCACCAGTCATGTGTATGGAGTTCTTATGGGCCTACCGGGACCACGAGCCAGAACCTGGTCCCCTCTAGAAAGGCAAGGGAGCAATGGCCTATAGAAACCCCCGTGTAATTGGAAGCATTCTACGTCTGCCATCGACCGGGTTAGGCACCCAGAAAGGTAGGCGTCCCAAAACAAACCCCTATTCTGGTGAAAATTGCAACAAAAGCCAAATGAGTGGATAGAACTCTTCAAACAAGGCAGGCTTCTTCCCCTGCGTTCTGTCAGGTATTCCTGGAGTGCGTTCGCTTGGGCGTGGTCGAAACGACGACGTCCCTCAGATGGGTTTCCCATCTGTTTCCAGTCCTGAAAAGGGACTGCGCGGACCTGCGGATGTGTCGTGTCTAAACCCCTTGGTTCATTGCCCCTCCTTTCGGATGACCACGCTGTCCCAGGTTCGGCTCCTGTTGAAGCCGGGCACTTGGATGGTGTCCCTGGACCTCCAGGACACTTATTGGCATGTCCCGATTCATCCGGGGTTCAGGGACTGGCTCGGTTTTGTGTGGGGCTTCATGCTTGCTGCTTTCATTGTTTTCCATTCGGTTTGAACCTGGTGCCTCGCGTTTTCACGCGCCTCTCTTGGGTCGTGGTGACCCGTCTGCGTCTGTTACGTGTTCGGGTGTTGGCCTACCTCGACGACTGGCTGGTTTGGGCTCCCAGCTAGTCCGCTTGTCTGCTGGCCAAGGATTTGGTTCTTTCTCAGCTCGCTGGGTTAGGGTTCTTGGTGAACTGGAGGAAGTCCTATCTGGTTCCCTCCCAGGTTCGGACCTGGCTGGGCCTTGTGTGGGACTCTCGGAACCCTTCTTTGTCTCTTCCTGCGGAGTCTCTTCTGCGGCTGCGGTCCTGCTTGTGCCTGTTTCTGGGGGCTTCCGAGTCACCCGGCAGTTGCTCGAGGGTCTGTGCAGGAGCCTGAACTTAGCGATGCTGGTCTACCTGCCGGATCGGTTTTGGCTTCGTTGGCTGTTCTGGTTCCTTTGGGGACGTTCCTTCTGCTCCTCTCGCGATCACTAGGTTTCGGACTCCGGGGGCTTTGCGTCGGTTGTTGCGTCACCGGCTTCCTCTTCGGGTTTTTCAGTGTTCAGTGCCTTGGCACCTACCCGAACCCTCGCTCGATGTGTTCATGGACGCGTTGTTTCTCAGCTGGGGCTTTGTGACCAGTGCTCACCAGGCTGGCCAGGGACGGTGGGGTCCGTCCTTCCGTCGAGCCCACAGCACTGTGCGGGAGTTCGTGGCAGTGTGGTTTGCTCTTCAGAGGATTCGGGTCGCCTGCGGGTCGACGATCCGGCTCCATTTGGACTGCTCCCCGGTGGTTCATTGTCTGAACTGGCGGGAGGGGTTTGATCCGGTGCTTGGCTCTTTGGTGCTGGTCGCTTCGGGCGACTCGTTGGCTGAATTCTTGGGGTTTAGCTCTCCTGGCAGTTCACATGCGGGGAAGTGTTCAACTTCTTGGCCGACGGCCTGTCTCATTTCATTCCCCTCTCCACGGAATGGACAGTCAACGCCGACTCCTTCCGTTGGCTTTGCCAGACGTTCGGACGCCCCGAGGTGGACCTCTTCACGTCGGCGTGGTCGCGGCGTCTTCCCCTGTATGTGGCGCCCTTTCCTGACTGCGAGGCCCTTGGGGTCGATGCCTTTCGGCAGGACTGGTCGAGGTGGGGGTTCCTGTACCTCTTTTTCCCCGGTTCAGCTGTTGCTCCAGGTCTTGACTCTCTTGGAGACTTACCAGGGGAGAGTTGTCCTCTTGGCCCTTTGGTGACCGGCCCAGTCTTGGTTTCAGGCACTGCTTGCTCGGTGTCCGAACCCGGCGGTTTTTCTGCAGCTCCGCCTCTTCCAGCAGATCGGACTGGTCACGTGGATGGTTCGATCTTCTCAAGTCTTCGCTTATGGTATTTTTGACTCAAGTTTATGATCATCTCTATGGTGATCCGGTGGCTTCCTTATAAGTGTCCCACCTATGGGCTTCGTCTCGGTGGCAATATGAAGTTTCCTGGCGGTCCTTCCGGTTCTTCTTATGTCTTCATCGTTGTACTTCTCTTTCTGTTAGGGTGGTGTTGTCCTTTCTCTCTTGGTTGTTCCAGGACCGTCTCCTTATTCCTAACACTGTCGCCTCGTATCGTGTGGCACTGGCGGAGCTGCTTCAGCTTGCTTTCGGTATTGATGTCACGTCTGCGCCATTTCTCATGATGTCTCGGGCGTTGTTTCACCTCCGGCCTGCTCATGCGCCGCTTGAGCCGTCCAGGTCATTGGACAGAGTGCTCTCTTTTCTTTCTTCTCGTTTTGTTGTGGCCCCTATGGTTCCGGATTGTTTTTCGAAGTGTCTTTTTCCTATTGGCATTGGCCTCCGGGGGTCGGGTAGGTGAGCTTCATGCTCTCCTCCGGCGCAGAGGTTCCTGCTCCTTCAGTCGGGGTGATCAGTTTGTTCGTCTGCAGCCTTCTCCTTCTTTTCTGCTGAAGAATGAGACTGCTGCGTTCCAGAGGGGTCCCTGGGGTGTTGATGCTTGGTTGGTTCGGCCAGGGGTGCATTATGTTTTGTGTCCGGTTGCGGCTCTCCGCCATTATTTGCGCGCCACGGCTACTGTGTCTGTGGACGCACTTTGGGTTGATCCGGTTCTCCTTCTTCCCTGTTTGAGGGTGCGGGTCTCCCAGGTCGTCCGCAGGGTTATTGAGGCTAGCCAGCCTGCGGTCTATCCCCATGCTTATGACGTCCTCAAGTTCGTGGCTCTTGCCGCTGTCTTTGGCAGTGTGTCCTGAGCTGGTATTCGGGTGTGGGGATTTTGGTGGTCGAACAGGGTCCTGGCTGCTCGTTACCTTGTAAATGTTCCTGGGGCCCGGTCGGGCTTGTGCCGCTTTGGGTCGACAGATGCAGCCAGTTGTCTCGACTTCGGGTTGAGGAGTGAGCAGCAACCGCCTCCCGGGGTAAGTCCCTATTCTTTTCCTCTGTGGGTAGTTAGCTCCGGGGGAGCCGTAGGGGCTCCCTCTAGAAAACCAGCGTTGAATGTAATGAATGAATGTAATGAAATACCATTTTCTGGGCGAGTCCCGGAGGCTCCCCGGCATCCCTCCCTCCCTCCGGTCGGCATTTTTTTTTTGCATGTTTTAACATCCAGCCTCAGAACTGGGGGTGTGGATCGCCGGTGCGGTAGGTCTGGGTCTACTCCTTCCCCCTCTTGGGAAGGGGGGGCTGCGCAGACAGCGGCGTGACGACGGGTGATGTCACTAGTTTGCCCATTTTTGTTTGGGAAGTTCTATCCACTCGTTCGGCTTTTGGTTGCAATTTTCACCAGAATAGGGGGTTTGTTTTGGAACGCCTACCTTTCTGGGTGCCTAACCCGGTCGATAGGCCATTACTCCCCTTGCCTTTCTAGAGGGGACCAGGTTCTGGCTCATGGTCCCCGGTAGGCCCATAAGAACTCCATACACATGACTGATGCCAAAGTCTGACATTAGCATATCAGCCTAGTAAGCTCCGGGGAGCCTCCGGGACTCACCCAGAAAATGGTGTTTCATTACATTCGACACTGGTTTTATTAAATTTTCAAAATTACGCATATGTTTTTAAGTGTATATAAAAAGGACAAGATATGAAAATATGCACACACTATTAGTCTATATCACAGTAAAAAGAAAATAAACATTCATATCTTCTGGCATATTTTCTGTGGGGAGCTCCTTCGGCTCCCTGGAGCAATCGGGCTAATGTGTGATATATATTAGACTGGGCCATTAGTCTAAGGAGTTTGACCTACTGGGGCCTACATGGCGTTTGACCTACATGGCCCCTTAGTGGCCAGCCCAACCTTGGTTCCAGGCGCTGCTTGCTCGGTGTGTAAACCCGGGACGTTTTACGCGGCTCCTCCTCCTTCCAGCGAGTCGGAGCGATCCGGTACATGGATTGTTCAGTCTTCTCTGCTCTTTGTGTCTGGTCCTTTTTTATGTAGGTTTATCACCATTTGTATGGTACTCAGATGGCTTCGTTGATGGTGTCCCACCTGAGGGCTTCGTCTTGGCGACAGTATGAAGTTTCTTGGTGTTCTTTCTGCCATTTTCTCTCTCTCTTTGTAGGTTGTCTTCTCTTTCTGATCAGGTAGTCTTGTCCTTTCTATCTTGGTTTTTTCAGGACAGTCATTGATGCCTAATACTGTTGCCTCGTATCGTTCGGCACTAGCAGAGCCGCTCCACCTTGCATTGGGGGTGGATGCACTTCGCCCGTTCTGTAACCTTCTCGTGCTTTGTTTCACCTCCAGCCTGCTCATGCGCTGCCA
>WNGS01160430.1:17195661-17216671 GCA_020271785.1 Procambarus virginalis
TGAGCCATCCTAGTACTTGGACAGGGTGCTCTCCTATCTTTCCTCTCCTCAGTTTGTGGTGGCCTCTTCGATTCAAGGTTATTTTTTCAAGGCTCTGTTTCTGTTGGCATTGGCTTCTGGGGGGCTCCGGGGAGCCTCCGGGACTCACCCAGAAAATGGTGTTTCATTACATTCGACACTGGTTTTATTAAATTTTCAAATTACGCATATGTTTTTAAGTGTATATAAAAAGGACAAGATATGAAAATATGCACACACTATTAGTCTATATCACAGTAAAAAGAAAATAAACATTCATATCTTCTGGCATATTTTCTGTGGGGAGCTCCTTCGGCTCCCTGGAGCAATCGGGCTAATGTGTGATATATATTAGACTGGGCCATTAGTCTAAGGAGTTTGACCTACTGGGGCCTACATGGCGTTTGACCTACATGGCTCCTTAGTGGCCAGCCCAACCTTGGTTCCAGGCGCTGCTTGCTCGGTGTGTGAACCCGGGATGTTTTACGCGGCTCCTCCTCCTTCCAGCGAGTCGGAGCGATCCGGTACATGGATTGTTCAGTCTTCTCTGCTCTTTGTGTCTGGTCCTTTTTATGTAGGTTTATCACCATTTGTATGGTACTCAGATGGCTTCGTTGATGGTGTCCCACCTGAGGGCTTCGTCTTGGCGACAGTATGAAGTTTCTTGGTGTTCTTTCTGCCATTTTCTCTCTCTCTTTGTAGGTTGTCTTCTCTTTCTGATCAGGTAGTCTTGTCCTTTCTATCTTGGTTTTTTCAGGACAGTCATTTGATGCCTAATACTGTTGCCTCGTATCGTTCGGCACTAGCAGAGCCGCTCCACCTTGCATTGGGGGTGGATGTCACTTCTGCCCAGTTCTGTAACCTTCTCGTGCTTTGTTTCACCTCCAGCCTGCTCATGCGCTGCCTGAGCCATCCTAGTACTTGGACAGGGTGCTCTCCTATCTTTCCTCTCCTCAGTTTGTGGTGGCCTCTTCGATTCAAGGTTATTTTTTCAAGGCTCTGTTTCTGTTGGCATTGGCTTCTGGGGGGGTCGGGTTTTCTTTCCTCCGGCGCAGGGGTTTCTGCTCTTTCAGTCCTGGTGGTCGATTTGTTTGAGTGCAGCCTTCTTCTTTTCTGGTGAAGAACAAGACAGCTGCTTTCCAGAGGTGTCCTTGGGTCATTGATGCTTGATTGGTCAGGCCATGGGTGCATCGTGTGTTGTGTGTGGTTGTGGCTCTTCGCTGTTATCTGAGCGCTTCACCTTCGGTGGCTGGGGATGCACTTTGGGTTGATCCAGTTTTCCTCGTTCCCTTTTCCAGGGCTCGGGTCTCCCAGGTTGTCCGCAGGGTTATTAAAACTAGCCAGCCTGCGGTCCATCCTCGTGCCCATAACGTTAGGAAGCTTCCTGCATTGGCTGCTATATTTGGCAACATGTCCTGGGCAGATATTCAGGCATAGGGATGTTGGAGGTCAAACAGGGTCCTGGCTGCCCATTATTTGGTTCCCGTTCCTGTTCCTGGGCGTTCCTGTGTTGCTTTGGGTCGCCGGTTGCAGCCAATTGTCCCGACTTTGCATTGAGGAGTGTGTCGCGGCCGCCTCCTAGGTAAGTCCCTCTTTTCCTTCTCTTTGGTTATGTAGCTTCAGGAAGCCAAAGCGGCTTCCCCCATAGAACCAGCGTTGAATGTAATGAAACACCATTTTCTGAGTGAGCCCCGAAGGCTCCCTGGCAACCCTCTCCCTCTCTGGTCGGCGGCTTTCGTGTTGTTTGATGCTTAGCTTCTGAACTGGAGTGCTAGGTGTCCGGGGCTCCCCCCTTTCCCCTCTCAGGGAGGGGAAAACTGGGCAGATGAGCGGCACAACAATGGAGTGTGATGTTTGCTAGTTTCCTTGGGATTGGAGAGAGTTCTGCCGCTCTGTTCTGTCTTTGTACTTTTCTTTCCATTTGGGGTTTGTTTTGTTATGCCTACCTTTCTGGGTGCCTAACCCAAAAAGGGATAAACCCCCCAACCACAGGAGGAGTTTTCCAGGGCCATTGCTCCCTGCAACCTCTCTTAGTGGGCCAGGTTTTGGCTCGTGGTCCCCGGTAGGGTGAACTATCAGTCTCCGTGGTATAGTGGTAAGACATTCGCCTGGCGTTACGCGAGCGCTTTGTCATGGGTTTGCATCCTGGCCGGGGAGGATTTACTGGGCGCAAATCCTTAACTGTAGCCTCTGTTTAACTCAACAGTAAAATGAGTACTTGGTTGTAACAACGATTCTTTGTGGGGGTCGTATTCCAGGGACCTGCCCGAAACGCTACATGTATTAGTGGCTGTACAAGAATGTAACAACTCTCGTATATATCTCAAAGAAAAAAAATCCATGAACTAATGCCCGGTCTAATTTATCACACATTAACCTGATAGCTCCAGGGAGCCTCAGGGGCTCACCCAGAAAATGGCATTTCATTACAAATAATGGTGTTTTTTTTTTGCAAATAATAGTGAAAATATTTACCAGCAGAGCAATTATTGTTTTGAGTGTTAAGAAGATAGTCGATGTGATATCTGGATGGTCACAATACTTTGGCTGGTCCCCTGATAAGGTATTCATGCACTGTGCTAAAAAAAATTTACTGTCAGCATACAGATGTTATTTTAGCATCATTGAATGCTAAAGTGTTCATTTTCTGGGCTACTCTCTCAGTAACTTCCCCATGTTTTGCACTGGTCATTACTGGACAGGCATATTAGCCCCAGAGATTCTAAGACACACATTTCCAACTATGGTCGGAGGCTTGTCCACTTTTCCCTCTGAGGCAAGGAGCATATGGGGGACCAGAGATCTACTCATTACTGGGTTTTACAAAAATTTGCTCTGTTGAGTCAATCACTCTCTTTGGAGGGAGTGTGATGAAACCTCCAGCTTTAGAGGAAGAAGTGTTGTTGATGATATAGAGGATTCTGCTCTGCCACTAACACCCTGATAATTTCCTAAGTCATCTACAAATGATTCAGAATGTTCTGCCACATATTTATGGTGAAAAAGAATGATAGTCTTTGCGTATGAAATATTTGAGACAAAAGTATATGTTGGGCTCATGATGTCACAGTGTCTGCCAGCTTCCTGGAGGCACACAGCTGGGAGGCTTGGTTGTTCCCGCGCATTCATAGTGAGCGGTTGTGTTGCGTATCTCACTCTGGCAACTTGCCGAGTTTTATCTTAGGCAAGGTGAAATAAAACCCTCGCCACCCCTCCTATAGTCATGAGGGACTCAGAACTGCGTTAGGTCATTCTTATCCTTCTGTTTCTGACCATTCCAATGCCAGCAGTACACATTATTGTTGCTTCTCCAGCTAGAATTCTGCATTAAATGCTTCATCATAATCCCATGGACATAGCCATGGGATTATGCCATTCTGCCATTCTCCACTGGCAGATCAACCAAGAACAGAACTATTTGTTTAGACCTACCTTTCATCTCATGCTGAACAAGACTATGTTTGCGAAGGCATGGTTTAACAGTAGTGTAAATATAATCTAGCATTCTAGCCCATCTCAATAACTGGCCGTTTTGGGCTTCAACAGTTTAGTGTCTTGACCCCTATTCTATTCTTCCCAGTTGGAGTGAGGGGAGTTCTGTTTGAGTGGCTCATGAATGAGATGGCTGGCTGGTGGTGGATACCACATGGCTGTGACAGTTGGCTGCATCATGAGTGTTTATCTCATGGAAATGGACATTTGCCTTGTTTTCCTAATTTCCTTCAAGTTTCTAATTTTCCTTCAAAAAGATGCTTACTTCGATGTGTTTATACTTTCTGGTTGATTTTACTCAGTTTTGGGTTGATCTCTATTCACCAAGATCCCATAACCTCACAGAGAGAACTAGATTCTAGTCCTACCTCATAGTTGACTTGCAACAGTCTCAGAGGCTTATTGCAATTCCTCAAGGCTTGATAGCCCCACCCAGTGATATAGCTATAGGAAGCTACAGAGGGAATCCACCAGAAAAGGGCATTTTATTACATTAAACACTTGATTTTTATTTCCAGGATAGATGATTTTGCTGATCAGCTGCTTGCAGGTTCTAGCCAGCAGTCTTTACGAGACCAAGCTGACCGTAAAGCTAATGCTGCAAGATTGTTACGAGACTTGGCTTTCAAGCCACAGGCATCATATTTGGGGAAAACCTCACATGCTGTCATTGATCGCATTAGCACTGAAGCAGAAGAGCGAGGTGATGACATCTTGAGTGGCATACTAGAGAATCAAAGCATTGCTTTCACGTCCTCAAAGAAACTTACTTTAACCAATGATAGGAAGTTAAAAAAGCAAGAAGGAATGGAAACTGATTTGAGTAATGTGTTTCAAGAAAAAAATCTTATGTCATTACCTTTGCCTTCACATAAACCTCCATCCCAGACATTAAATGAAACAAATGAAACCATAGAAAAGGATCCAAAAAGTTGTAGTTCGTCCAGTACTAATAGCCAATGCCGTCCAAGTTTTTCCAGTTCAAAAAGGCATTCTCCTTTTTATCCAAGGACTAGATCTAGATCACCACCTAACAGACCTAGGGTAGATAAAGCTCCATATCTGAGCTCTCACAGGTCTTCCCTTGCAGATAGAGAGAGATCGTCATTGAGGATGCCTTATTACCGAGATAAAAGTCCATCGCTACATAGTCATCAGTCTCCCCTTGATGATAAACGAAGGTCTCCTCCCAGAATGTCTTTCCAGCGGCAGTATATGCCACCACATAATAGGAGGGACAGAAAATATAGTAACACTCCTGATAGAAGGAGCTCTAGGGACCATCATAATGACAGATTTTCAGATAGGCATGAGAAACTAAGATACCAAGAAAGAAATTTACCTCGCAGAAGATCCAATTCGTGGCAATGTCCTGTAGACAATACCACTGCAGCATATAAGTATTCAGATGAAGACTATTCATGTAGTGAATACAGTAAAGGAAACCACCGCTCAATATATAGAGAGAATAAATCAAATTATGAATTCAGTTATTCACGAGGACCATCTGATAAGAGGCATGCTTCACCCAATGCAAAATATAACAGAAATGTTTACAGAGATCAGTCACCATATAGAAAAAACAGAACCTATAATAAAGAAGGTAACTTTCAAAGATGGAATGATTCGTCTTCCAGGGGTCGAGGTTCATATGGCAAAAGAGAGGGGGAGAATTTGGGTCATAGATCATACAAGTCATGCCATACAAGATCCAGGTCGAGATCCAGGTCAAGATCCAGGTCGAGATCCAGGTCAAGATCCAGGTCGAGATCCAGGTCAAAAGAGGGCTCTAGTCACCATACAGCCCATAGTGAGAGAGAGAGAAAACCACGCTCACAGTGGGGCTATTCTTATTATAATTCAAAAGATGCTAATGAAAATGGTAAGAATGGTAGTGTAAATCACAATCTACACAGTGTACACAATCTTGATGTTCCATCTTTAAATGTTGAAATGAATGTTGATGTGAATACTAACCAACTAGTAAAAGGCTTGAATCTTGATTCTCTTCTTGCCACTTGTTCCGACACAGTACCTATTTGTTTATCCAATAAAAGCAAAGAAAATGCACATGTAAGTAAAAATATAGATCACGATGATCGTTGCGAGAGCAGAACTGGTAATCAGTATTTAGTGGTGACAGATAAGTGTGACATGCAGTGTATAGAACATAGCACAGTTGAAGTTGATGAGTGTGCCCAAAGAAGCCAAAGAGCAGTGTCTTCGAACAGTATCTTGTCCTCCATGAATAATGATCAGACATTGAGAAAAAACAGCCAAGAAACCACTGTATCTAGTAAAGAAAATGTAAATCCGTCTTTTCACAAATCTGATAGTAGCCCAGTTGAAAAGACAAGTAACTGGAGACAAGATAATTGGAACAGTATACATTGTGAAGGTAAAGCAGCAACTGATGATGATAACTTTAAAATAAAAAATATCAAAAGTAAGAAAAGTAAAGCCTTATCCTCATTATTTGGGGATGACAGTTGTGATAATGAAATAATTAGTTATGAAACTGAGGTCCCCTGCAGAAAGGATAAAGACAGTCATATAGCAAGAGAAAAAAAATCAAATTCTAAGAGTAGAGAAAGTGTATCCAAGAAGAGCTTAAATGCTGTGCATATTGACAGTATTAGCAGTGAAGGCATAGGCTTAAGCCCTCCTTTGCTCCTTAAAGGTTGTGATACGTTAAAATATGAAGAGCAATTTCCCAAAGATGAAATAGATGACACTACTCTACCTCAGACATTTTGTTCAGTGATTGAAAATGATAGCACTACCAAGTCAGTGGGAATTGGACGGAAGAGCAAGCATAATCATCATGAGGTACACGTTAAGAGCATTGATTTGTTTTCTAACACTAATCCTGCAGATAAAAATAAAATTCAAGAAAGAAAACCTTCTTTAGATCTTTATTCATTGTTTGGAGATAAGACTGAAACAGAAGGTGTGAAAAGTAAAAGTAAGTCAAGTAAGCATGGCACTGAATCCTCTCACTCTACTAAAAAGTCTGTTTCTAAAGACAGGAAACATGATCAAGGAAAAGCTGCATCCTGTAAAGACAAGAGCCACAAAGACAAATATGAAGGTAGTGAAGATTCTTACAAAAATGATAGTAATATGTCTGAGGATAATGATTTCATGACAAGACATTCTCAACATCTTGTTTTGGACAGCAAAGACAAGAGCCACAAAGATCACAAAGATAAGCATAAAGGTAATACATCAAGTGAAGGGTCTGACAGAAGTGAATATAGTAAGTCTGGGGATAAGGATTTAATAAGAAACCATCCTCAACCTCTTGCCATGGGCAGTAGTAAGAGCAAAGAGTCACACACTAATGTTGTTGCGAAGAAACATGCTAGTTCAGAAGTCAACGTTCCCCATATGGAAAATGCTAAGTTAATAGAAGCTAAGTTTAAACAAAATTGGCTTTTAGGCTCAAAATCATCACATGACAAAACTAAAGGGAAAAATTTTCCATTAGAGGCAGCTGCAGATGATGAGGGAACTGTGAAAAAGGGCCACAGCATGGTCTCAGATTTATTTGGGGATATAACAGACATCTGTAGTACCGATTCGTCTGATACTGGCATGAAGAATGTTGAACAACAGGAAAAATTTGGACTTGAGGGTAAAAATGATTGGATGGAGTGTATAAAGAGTTTTGGAAAGTTTTATAAAGAATACGGTGACATTGGGAACGTGGCAAAGAAATGTAAACAAATCCAAGAAGAGAAACCAAAACACCAGATATCAGAGTATGATGTGGTACAGATTGAAAAGAAAAATTATAAAAGAGGTGGCTTGGCAGATATAAAAATAAATCATGAATTCAAGATGCAAAAAAATCAAGAAATAGCTGTTACAAAAGATACAGGTGAGTCAGATGTTTCAGCATTGTTGTCTAAAATTATATGTACAGTTTTAGGCTATATAAGGATTATTGCCATGTTTAGAAACTAGAATCCATTGTCTTAAGAATTCATCCTTGGGTATCTATTCAGCAGGGATATCATATGGTTCCATGTTAATTTATTATTTCTTCCTGGAAGTTTCCATTTAAAATCTCTAAAATGTCTCATGTTATTGACTTGAAACTGAATATATTTATGTATGATGATAAAACCTGTTAGTTTGGGATAATAAGCCATCATGTGCCATTTTCTTGCATATCAGGCATATATCTTTTTGGGAGCTAGATCAGTTTTATCTGCGTATGTGTAGTGTAACGAGTGTCGGTTGTGAATTTCAATCCTGCTTGAATCTCCTTCCCACTCAGCTGGTTTTGATTTTCCTTCTCAGTTGTGGGCTTATTTACTTAAATGTAGGTGCCAGCATTTTCCCCTACATTTACTTGAATACTTTTCTTTGCTACTCTTGTTTTCTGGGGGAAAGCCCCGTCGGCTTCCCATAGCTATCCAGGCTGAATGGATATGTATAACTTTCTGGCATTAGTCAAAGTTCTTGGAGTTCTTGCCTACCGGGGACCACGAGCCAGAACCTGGCCCCCTCAGAGCGGCACGAGAATCAACGCCTGGGTACATTGTCCTCTTGCTGGGTTTTTCTTTTGTTTTTGGTTTTACCGGATGGGGGGGTCTGCCTTTGTGGTCCCCCTTTGCTGTTCTCGGGGTATGTATATATGTATATATATGTGTGTAATTACCTAAGTGTAGTTACAGGATGTGAGAGCTACGCTCGTGGTGTCCCGTCTTCCCAGCACTCTTTGTCATATAATGCTTTGGAACTACTGACGGTCTTGGCCTCTTGGCCTCCACCACCTTCTTACCTAACTTGTTCCAACCGTCTACCACTCTGTTTGCGAAAGTGAATTTTCTTATATTTCTTCGGTATCTGTGTTTAGCTAGTTTAAATCTATGACCTTGTTCTTGAAGTTCCAGGTCTCAGGAAATCTTCCCTATCGATTTTATCAATTCCTGTTACTATTTTGTACGTAGTGATCATATCACCTCTTTTTCTTCTGTCTTCTAGTTTTGGCATATATAATGCCTCTAACCTCTCCTCGTAGCTCTTGCCCTTCAGTTCTGGGAGCCACTTAGTAGCATGTCTTTGCACCTTTTCCAGTTTGTTGATGTGCTTCTTAAGATATGGGCACCACACAACCGCTGCATATTCTAGCTTTGGCCTAACAAGAGTCGTGAACAATTTCTTTAGTATATCGCCATCCATGTATTTAAAAGCAATTCTGAAGTTAGAAAGCATGGCATAGGCTTCTCGCACAATATTCTTTATGTGGTCCTCAGGTGATAGTTTTCTATCTAGAACCACCCCTAGATCTTTATCAGAATTCTTTAAAGATTTCTCACATAATATATAGGTTGTGTGGGGTCTATGTTCTATTCCACATTAGGAATGTGTCCCTCTTGTGTATGTGCAACCACCCACAACACAAGATGTAGTTGGTCGTGTACATTGCGTTACCGGCTGCTACTTGGTCTGTTTTCCGGTCTTTTCCTTGCCTATTTCTGTTTTTCCTCCCTCTATGCTACACATGGATATGTATCTTGATTGGTGCTTATTGGCTATACTGTTGTTAGGTGCTGGAGTGGGCCTCTGTCCATGTTCAGTTCCCTGCTTTTGGACTACTCCAGTGTTCAGTTTTAGAACCGAGTTCTTTCAATTTTTCTTTGTTTCTCACTGCAGGCTTCTGTGTTGCAATGTCTGCGGGAGGTTGTGGACTTCTGGTCACCGCTCCTGCCCTGCTGGTTCCTTTTCTTGGGACAGGGGTAGCTTAGATTCCAGTCCTGGCTATGGCTTTTCTTTGTTCCTTTTCCGGAACGTACGTTTTTGTTTTCCTGCGGTACACGTCCTGCGTAGTTCTCCTCATGTATACCTCGGAGACTCGTGCGTCATTCTTCCCTGCTGGAGCTGATTGCGCTGCTCCTTTGGGTTGTGGGGTCACTGTTTTTCACTTCGCGTCTCACACTTTAGTTCATAGTGCTCGTTTTCCTTGTTGGCCTCTGCCTGGGCCCTGGCTCGTCGGTGTTTGACCTTGTTGGTCCTTGGTGGGGGTTCCCTCCCGGACGGGGCGTGTCTGCTCACCCAGGTTGGTTCCTTTTCGGGGGTGCTTCCCTTGTTGTTCGGTTGTGGCTCTTTGCTGTTCTCTGCGCGTCTTACCCTCTGGGGCCGTGGACGTGTTTTGCTTTTCCCAGGTCGTCTGCGGGGTCCTTTAGTTTCATCTGTGGTCTTGTTTTTATGTTTGGGTGCATGGCGTCCACCTCCCGGATCCTTCCCTCTTTTCCTTATTTGTGGCTTGTTACCTGGTTGATACCTGGTTGATGGGGTTCTGGGAGTTCTTCTACTCCCCAAGCCCGGCCCGAGGCCAGGCTCGACTTGTGAGAGTTTGATCCACCAGGCTGTTGCTTGGAGCGGCCCGCAGAGCCACATACCCACCACAGCCCGGCTGATCCGGGACTTCTCTTAGGAAACAGTCCAGTTTTCTCTTGAAGATGTCCACGGTTGTTCCGGCAATATTTCTTATAGTCGCTGGGAGGACGTTGAACAACCGCGGACCTCTGATGTTTATACAGTGTTCTCTGATTGTGCCTATGGCACCTCTGCTCTTCACTGGTTCAATCTTGCATTTTCTTCCATATCGTTCACTCCAGTACGTTGTTATTTTACTGTGTAGATTTGGGACCTGGCCCTCCAGTATTTTCCACGTGTATATTATTTGGTATCTCTCTCGTCTCCTTTCTAGAGAGTACATTTGGAGAGCTTTGAGACGATCCCAATAATTTAGGTGTTTTATCTCGTCTATGCGTGCCGTATATGTTCTCTGTATTCCCTCTATTTCAGCAATCTCTCCTGCTCTGAAGGGGGAAGTGAGTACTGAGCAGTATTCGAGACGGGACAACACAAGTGACTTGAAGAGTACAACCATTGTGATGGGATCCCTGGATTTGAAAGTTCTCGTAATCCATCCGATCATTTTTCTGGCTGATGCGATATTTGCTTGGTTATGCTCCCTAAACGTTAGATCGTCGGACATCATTATTCCCAAATCCTTGACATGCTGTTTTTCTACTATGGGAAGATTTGATTGTGTTTTGTACCCTGTATTATGTTTCAGATCCTCATTTTTGCCGTACCTGAGTACCTGAAATTTATCACTGTTAAACATCATATTATTTTCTGCTGCCCAATCGAAAACTTTGTTGACATCTGTTTGTAGTTTTTCAATGTCTTCAGCAGAGGTAATTTTCATGCTGATTTTTGTGTCATCTGCGAAGGATGACACGAAGCTGTGACGTGTATTTTTGTCTATATCAGATATAAGAATAAGGAACAGTAGCGGTGCAAGGACTGTACCTTGAGGTACAGAGCTTTTAACATCGCTTGGACTCGATTTTATCTGATTGACTGTTACTCTTTGTGTTCTGTTCGACAGGAAATTGAGTATCCAGCGTCCTACTTTTCCAGTTATTCCCATTGACCTCATTTTGTGAGCTATCACCCCATGGTCACATTTGTCGAAAGCCTTTGCAAAGTCTGTGTATACAACATCTGCATTTTGCTTTTCTTCTAGGGCTTCTGTGATTTTGTCATAGTGGTTGAGTAACTGTGACAGACAGGATCTTCCCGCCCTAAATCCATGTTGTCCTGGATTGTGCAATTCATTGTTTTCCATAAAACTAGAAATTTGATTCCTAATCACTCTTTCAAACACTTTTATTATGTGTGATGTTAGTGCAACTGGCCTATAATTTTTTGCCAAGGCTTTACTCCCCCCCTTTTGCAACGGAGCTATATCTGCAGATTTAAGTGCTGCTGGTATCTCCCCTGTATCCAGGCTCTTTCTCCATATTACGCTGAGTGCTCTCGCTACTGGTACTTTACATTTCTTTATGAATATTGAATTCCATGAGTCAGGCCCAGGGGCTGAGTGCATGGGTATATTGTCAATTTCTCTTTCAAAGTCTTCCGAGTTTGTGGTAATATCCGTTATATTATCTGCAGCTTGAATGTCATTCATAAAGAAGCTGTCTGGGTCATCAACTTTCATGTTGTTAATTGGTGTGCTAAACATAGCCTCATACTGGCTTCTTAGAATTTCACTAATCTCTTTGTTGTCCTCTGTGTACGTACCTTCATTTGTAATTAACGGTCCAATACTGGTCGAGGTTTTTGATTTTGATTTAGCGTATGTGAAAAAATATTTCGGATTTTTCCTTATCTCTTGTATAGCTCTCTGTTCCAATTCCATTTCCTCAGACTCATATGATCGCTTCAACGTTTGTTCGATTTCTTCGATCTCCCTGCTTAGGCTTATTTTCCTTGCTTGTGATAGTTGTGTCTGCCGAAGCATTTCCGTTATTTTTTTCCTTCTCCTGTACAGTCGTCTGCGTTCTCTTTCTAGAGTGTTCCTCTTTCTGCCCCTCCTCACCGGCACGTGCTTCAAGCAGACCTTGTAAGCTTCAGCTGTCAGTTGAGCTATTCCCTGTGTGGGAGTTTTGTCGCTTTTGTCGCTGGCGAGATAGCTCTGCTAAGCCGACGGGGCTCTCCACAGAAAACCAGCATCCATTTTCTGGGTGAGTCCCGGATACTCCCTGGCATCCCTCCCTCCCGGTCGGTGGTGTTTTTTGGGTATTTTGACATTCAGCCGAAGAACTACCGGTTGGATCGCTGGCGCTCCCTCCTTTCCCCTCTAGGGGAGGGAGGGTTGTGCAGACGGTGGCGCAGCGACATGATGACGTCGTACTAGTTTGATAATTTTGTTTGGGGAGTTTCATCCACTCGTTCAGCTTTCGGTAGCAATATTTTAACCAGAATGGGGGTTTGTTTTGAAGCGCCTACCCTTCTGGGTGCCTATCCCGGTCGATGGCAGACATAGAATGCTCCCAACCACAGGAGGGTCTTTATAGACCATTGCTCCTCGTGCCTCTCTGAGGGGGCCAGGTTCTCGTTCATAGTCCCTGGTAAGCAAGAACTCCAAGCACTTTGACTGATGCCAGAAAGTTATACATATCCATTTAGCCTGGATAACTCTGGGGAGCCTCCGGGACTCGCCCAGAAAATGGTGTTTCATTACATTCAACGCTGGTTTTATGAGAAGAATAATGAGATTTCAGTCCTATATTCAGTACTTATGAGTCTCATGAAATACACAAGGGTGTGGCTTGCTGTCATGTTTCTACCTGAAATCTTGACACGGTCAGGTCAGTTAAGTGCCTGGCTTCATAGCCCCTTCTGCTGGTTACAGCCCCTAAGAGCCCTCTACTCAGTTGCGCAGGCACTTGTGGGAATTGAGCTGGAAGCTGATGTTCTGGGGACTGCCCAGCACAAGGTGTGGCCCAGAGACTTGGAGCCCATCTTAGAGCACTCAGTCCCTCACTTGTGTGTTTGGTGGCAACCTGATTTTTCCAAATGAGCTAAAGGAACATATGGAGGTACTCATACCCTGTACAGGTAGTTAACAAGTGAAATGCTCTTAAAGAGGTTGTTGAAGCCACCTCCATCCACAACTTTAAGGCCAGATTCTACAAATAATTTGAATGTCATAATAGTTAAATTGAAATGCAGTAGGTGCAAAGGTAGTAGGTAGGGGCATAAAGAGCTAGACCTCGCTTCTCCATAGATAAGTACATCCAGGTTAAGCATGTCGAGGTATTCATCAGGCTGCTTGAGTCCTGTATACAGATATGTACTTTAATAATTCTGAAGTCCTGCATGTAGACTGTCATAGTAGATATTTTGGGGGAAATTTTTATTTTGTTACCTGGTGTCATTTAGATGTCATGTGTATTTATTATAATTAGTATTAAGGTATACATTTTATGATAAAAATGGATTCATTGTACTCCTAGATCTTTTAAACATAAGTATAGACGGACGATGAGTCACAATAATGTGGCTGAAATATGTTGACCAAACCACACACTAGAAAGTGAAGTGAAGACAATGTTTCGGCCGTCCTAGACTATTCTCACAGTTGACTTGAGAGTGGTCCAGGACGGACTGAAACTTTGTCGTCTCTTCACTTTCTAGTGTGTGGTTTGGTCAACATGAGTATAGACACCATTTTCATGATTCTATTTAGGACAGTTCTGATAATATATTATAAACCCCTTTTTCATTCATGGGGCAATAAAACTGGTCATTACTAACAGTAGTTACTTAATGACGAGTCTAATACATTTTATGAAAGTTATGAACATATAAAAGTTTTATGTTGCACCTCCAGTTAGTACAAATATCTGTTTTAGCCCATGGACTAACTTGCCTGTACTGCCAGTAAAAGAACAATGTCCTGTTGTTTTAGTGTATAGTATCTTCAAGAAAATTTTTTATATTTATCAATAATTCTTTTCCATTGATAGAAAAATTGGATTGCCTCAAGCCTATAGAAACCAAATCTAGTGCACTTGCCTCGTCCTCCAAGCAAAAGGCTGCTCCAGGAGACACCAAAAGAGATGACTTACGGCCAAAGGTTGGTTTGGAATGTTAACTTCATATTTAATTTTAACATTAGTAAAGCTTTCCATATTTTTTGTTTATCTTTTCAGTCAATTTCTTACATACAATATATATATATATATATATATATATATATATATATATATATATATATATATATATATATATATATATATAAATAACTAACTGAAAACTCACACCCCAGAAGTGACTCGAACCCATACTGCCAGGAGGCAGTATGGGTTCGAGTCACTTCTGGGGTGTGAGTTTTCAGTTGCATATAGTCCTGGGGACCATTCAGGCTTGTTCGCATATATATATATATATATATATATATATATATATATATATATATATATATATATATATACAGTATATATATATATGTCGTACCTAGTAGCCAGAACGCACTTCTCAGCCTACTATGCAAGGCCCGATTTGTCTAATAAGCCAAGTTTTCATGAATTAATTGTTTTTCGACTACCTAACCTACCTACCCTAACCTAACCTAACTTTTTCGGCTACCTAACCTAACATAACCTATGAAGATAGGTTAGATTAGGTTAGGTAGGGTTGGTTAAGTTCGGTCATATATCTACGTAAATTTTAACTCCAATAAAAAAAAATTGACCTCATACATAATGAAATGGGTAGGTTTATCATTTCATAAGAAAAAAATTAGAGAAAATATATTAATTAAGGAAAACTTGGCTTATTAGGCAAATCGGGCCTTGCATAGTAGGCCAAAAAGTGAGTTCTGGCTACTAGGTACGACATATATATATATATATATATATATATATATATATATATATATATATATATATATATATATATATATATATATATATATATATATATATTGGTGTATACTGGCAGCAGGTTTTCTTTTAAACATGTCTCATTGAATATGACCGCATATTCTGTATTTACTATCTTCTGATTTAGGGCTTCTATCCCTCTAACTATTTTCTTAGCATCAGGGCTTAGCTGAAATAGGAGTTCTCCAAAACTCATTTTCGTAATTTCCGGATGAAGAAAAGATGTGAATTACTATAGAATGTATTACACTTATTTAAACAATTTGCACAACGTTTCGAACCTCCATGGTTCATTCTCAAGTGAGGAAATGTTTCAATGTGGATTGATTATATACCCACACTGGGTCAGGTGATAAGACAATAAAGGTGACAACATAGGGGATACATAAGGGATAAATGGGGTGAAACATATGAACATAAGAATAGAGGTAACCGCAGAAGGCCTATTGGCCCATACGAGGCAGCTGGAATCTACATACAAAGTCTACATACAAAGATGGAATCTACATATATATATATATATATATATATATATATATATATATATATATATATATATATATATATAATATTTTTTTTTTTTTTTTTTTTTTTTTTTTTTTTTTTTTTTTTTTTTTTTTTTTTTTTTTTAACCTAGAAGGGGTAACCACCTCTGGTGCAAGTGTAGGGACCCATAGCCTCGGAGAAGAAAATAAAGAGTACTCAGAGAAGACCTTGTGGATCCTCACTGAACACTTTGATATTTTCTTCTCCTACCACCCCTATTCTTTTGGTATGTGTGTATACTTATCTAACTTTATTTGAAAATGTCATTACACAAAAAAGTTACAATATTGATTAACATGCAGGGTACAAGGCTGCTTGTCACAAGTTGAAAGCTCCTCAGCTCCTCAGATGGCGGGCAGGAACCATGGATGCAGTGAGCATTCCTCTCTGGATTGCCACACTGAGGCGCTGAAAAAGAAAACTGGCAGCTCTAGGTCTCTAGTTGTTTCTTAGCTTAGACCCCAACTCCTTCAAAAAGCTCGCAACACTTTTACCCCAGGCACCAAGTGTCCTCTGAGTCAATGGGGACAAAATTGTAGTGGTGCTCAAGGTCTCTGTATTTACGTGACTTGGCCGCTTCCCGGTGATTGGCAGCTCNCCTTTCTAGAGGGGACCAGGTTCTGGCTCATGGTCCCCTAGGAGCCCATAAGAACTCCATACATGACTGATGCCAAAGTCTGACATTAGCATATCAGCCTAGTAAGCTCCGGGGAGCCTCCGGACTCACCCGAAAATGGTGTTTCATTACTTCGACACTGGTTTTTAATTAAATTTTCAAAATTACGCATATGTTTTTTTAAGTTATATAAAAAGGACAAGATATGAAAATATGCACACACTATTAGTCTATATCACAGTAAAAAGAAAATAAACATTCATATCTTCTGGCATATTTTCTGTGGGGAGCTCCTTCGGCTCCCTGGAGCAATCGGGCTAATGTGTGATATATATTAGACTGGGCCATTAGTCTAAGGAGTTTGACCTACTGGGGCCTACATGGCGTTTGACCTACATGGCCCCTTAGTGGCCAGCCCAACCTTGGTTCCAGGCGCTGCTTGCTCGTGTGTAAACCCGGGACGTTTTACGCGGCTCCTCCTCCTTCCGAGTCGGAGCAGCGATCCGGTACATGGATTGTTCCATCTTCTCTGCTCTTTGTGTCTGGTCCTTTTTATGTAGGTTTTATCACCATTTGTATGGTACTCAGATGGCTTCGTTGATGTTGTCCCACCTGAGGGCTTCGTCTTGGCGACAGTATGAAGTTTCTTGGTGTTCTTTCTGCCATTTTTCTCTCTCTCTTTGTAGGTTGTCTTCTCTTTCTGATCAGGTAGTCTTGTCCTTTCTATCTGGGTTTTTTCAGGACAGTCATTTGATTGCCTAATACTGTTGCCTCGTATCGTTCGGCACTAGCAGAGCTGCTCCACCTTGCATCGGGGTGGATGTCACTTCTGCCCAGTTCTGTAACCTTCTCGTGCTTTGTTTCACCTCCAGCCTGCTCATGCGCTGCCTGAGCCATCCTAGTACTTGGACAGGGTGCTCTCCTATCTTTCCTCTCCTCAGTTTGTGGTGGCCTCTTCGATTCAAGTTATTTTTTCAAGGCTCTGTTTCTGTTGGCATTGGCTTCTGGGGGGGTCGGGTTTTCTTTCCTCCGCGCAGGGGTTTCTGCTCTTTCAGTCCTGGTGGTCGATTTGTTTGAGTGCAGCCTTCTTCTTTTCTGGTGAAGAACAAGACAGCTGCTTCCCCAGAGGTGTCCTTGGGTCTTGATGCTTGATTGGTCATTCAGGCATGGGTTAATCGTGTGTGTTGGTGTGTTGTGGCTCTTCGCTGTTTCTGAGCGCTTCACCTTCGGTGGCTGGGATGCACTTTGGGTTGATCCGTTTTCCTCGTTCCTTTTCCAGGGCTCGGGTCTCCCAGGTTGTCCGCAGGGTTTAAAACTAGCCAGCCTGCGGTCCATCCTCGTGCCCATAACGTTAGGAAGCTTCCTGCATTGGCTGCTAATTTGGCAACATGTCCTGGGCAGATTTTCGGCATAGGGATGTTGGAGTCAACAGGGTCCTGGCTGCCCATTATTTGGTTCCCGTTCCTGTTCCTGGGCGTTCCTGTGTTGCTTTGGGTCGCCGGTTGCAGCCAATTGTCCCGACTTTGCATTGAGGAGTGTGTCGCGGGGCCGCCTCCTAGGTAAGTCCCTCTTTTCCTTCTCTTTGGTTTGTAGCTTCAGGAATCCAAAGCGGCTTCCCCCATAGACCATGTTGAATGTAATGAAACACCATTTTCTGAGTGAGCCCCGAAGGCTCCCTGGCAACCCTCTCCCTCTCTGGTCGACGGCTTTCGTGTTTGTTTGATGCTTAGCTTCTGAACTGGAGTGCTAGGTGTCCGGGCTCCCCCCTTCCCCTCTCAGGGAGGGGAAAAACTGGGCAGATGGCGGCACAACAATGGAGTGTGATGTTTGCTAGTTTCCTTGGGATTGGAGAGGTTCTGCCGCTCTGTTCTGTCTTTGTACTTTCTTTCCATTTGGGGTTTTTTTTGTTATGCCTACCTTTCTGGGTGCCTAACCCAAAAAGGGATAAACCCCCCCACCACAGGAGGAGTTTTCCAGGGCCATTGCTCCCTGCAACCTCTCTTAGGTGGGCCAGGTTTTGGCTCGTGGTCCCCGGTAGGTGAACTATCAGTCTCCGTGGTATAGTGGTAAGACATTCGCCTGGCGTTACGCGAGCGCTTGTGTCATGGGTTTGCTCCTGGCCGGGGAGGATTTACTGGGCGCAAATCCTTAACTGTAGCCTCTGTTTAACTCAACAGTAAAATGAGTACTTTGTTAACAACGCTTCTTTGTGGGGGTCGTATTCCAGGACCTGCCCGAAACGCTACATGTTATTAGTGGCTGTACAAGAATGTAACAACTCTCGTATATATCTCAAAGAAAAAAAATCCATGAACTAATGCCCGGTCTAATTTATCACACATTAACCTGATAGCTCCAGGGAGCCTCAGGGGCTCACCCAGAAATGGCATTTCATTACAAATAATGGTGTTTTTTTTTGCAAATAATAGTGAAAATATTTACCAGCAGAGCAATTTATTGTTTTGAGTGTTAAGAGATAGTCGATGTGATATCTGGATGGTCACAATACTTTGGCTGGTCCCCTGATAAGTATTCATGCACTGTGCTAAAAAATTTACTGTCAGCATACAGATGTTATTTTAGCATCATTGAATGCTAAAGTGTTCATTTTCTGGGCTACTCCCTCAGTAACTTCCCCATGTTTTGCACTGGTCATTACTGGACAGCATATTAGCCCCAGAGATTCTAAGACACACATTTCCAACTATGGTCGGAGGCTTGTCCACTTTTCCCTCTGAGGCAAGGAGCATATGGGGGACCAGATCTACTCATTACTGGGTTTTACAAAAATTTGCTCTGTGAGAGTCAATCCCTCTCTTTGGAGGGAGTGTGATGAAACCTCCAGCTTTAGAGGAAGAAGTGTNCTGCCCCATAACCTGCCCCACTACTGCTGCCCCATAACCTGCCCCACTACTGCTGCCCCATAACCTGCCCACTACTGCTGCCCCATAACCTGCCTCACTACTGCTGCCCCATAACCTGCCTTCCCCTACTGCTGCCCCATAACCTGCCTCACTACTGCTGCCCCATAACCTGCCCCACTACTGCTGCCCCATAACCTGCCTCACTACTGCTGCCCCATAACCTGCCCCACTACTGCTGCCCCATAACCTGCCCCACTACTGCTGCCCCATAACCTGCCTCACTACTGCTGCCCCATAACCTGCCCCACTACTGCTGCCCCATAACCTGCCTCACTACTGCTGCCCCATAACCTGCCTCACTACTGCTGCCCCATAACCTGCCTCACTACTGCTGCCCCATAACCTGCCCCACTACTGCTGCCCCATAACCTGCCCCACTACTGCTGCCCCATAACCTGCCTCACTACTGCTGCCCATAACCTGCCCCACTACTGCTGCCCCATAACCTGCCTCACTACTGCTGCCCCATAACCTGCCTCACTACTGCTGCCCCATAACCTGCCTCACTACTGCTGCCCCATAACCTGCCTCACTACTGCTGCCCCATAACCTGCCTTCCCCTACTGCTGCCCCATAACCTGCCTCACTACTGCTGCCCCATAACCTGCCCCACTACTGCTGCCCCATAACCTGCCTCACTACTGCTGCCCCATAACCTGCCTCACTACTGCTGCCCCATAACCTGCCCCACTACTGCTGCCCCATAACCTGCCTCACTACTGCTGCCCCATAACCTGCCTCACTACTGCTGCCCCATAACCTGCCTCACTACTGCTGCCCCATAACCTGCCTCACTACTGCTGCCCCATAACCTGCCTCACTACTGCTGCCCCATAACCTGCCCCACTACTACTGCCCCATAACCTGCCTCACTACTGCTGCCCCATAACCTGCCTCACTACTGCTGCCCCATAACCTGCCTCACTACTGCTGCCCCATACCTGGTTGATACCTGGTTGATGGGGTTCTGGGAGTTCTTCTACTCCCAAGCCCGGCCGAGGCCAGGCTCGACTTGTGAGAGTTTGATCCACCAGGCTGTTGCTTGGAGCGGCCCGCAGAGCCACATACCCACCACAGCCCGGCTGATCCGGGACTTCTCTTAGGAAACAGTCCAGTTTTCTCTTGAAGATGTCCACGGTTGTTCCGGCAATATTTCTTATAGTCGCTGGGAGGACGTTGAACAACCGCGGACCTCTGATGTTTATACAGTGTTCTCTGATTGTGCCTATGGCACCTCTGCTCTTCACTGGTTCAATCTTGCATTTTCTTCCATATCGTTCACTCCAGTACGTTGTTATTTTACTGTGTAGATTTGGGACCTGGCCCTCCAGTATTTTCCACGTGTATATTATTTGGTATCTCTCTCGTCTCCTTTCTAGAGAGTACATTTGGAGAGCTTTGAGACGATCCCAATAATTTAGGTGTTTTATCTCGTCTATGCGTGCCGTATATGTTCTCTGTATTCCCTCTATTTCAGCAATCTCTCCTGCTCTGAAGGGGGAAGTGAGTACTGAGCAGTATTCGAGACGGGACAACACAAGTGACTTGAAGAGTACAACCATTGTGATGGGATCCCTGGATTTGAAAGTTCTCGTAATCCATCCGATCATTTTTCTGGCTGATGCGATATTTGCTTGGTTATGCTCCCTAAACGTTAGATCGTCGGACATCATTATTCCCAAATCCTTGACATGCTGTTTTTCTACTATGGGAAGATTTGATTGTGTTTTGTACCCTGTATTATGTTTCAGATCCTCATTTTTGCCGTACCTGAGTACCTGAAATTTATCACTGTTAAACATCATATTATTTTCTGCTGCCCAATCGAAAACTTTGTTGACATCTGTTTGTAGTTTTTCAATGTCTTCAGCAGAGGTAATTTTCATGCTGATTTTTGTGTCATCTGCGAAGGATGACACGAAGCTGTGACGTGTATTTTTGTCTATATCAGATATGAGAATAAGGAACAGTAGCGGTGCAAGGACTGTACCTTGAGGTACAGAGCTTTTAACATCGCTTGGACTCGATTTTATCTGATTGACTGTTACTCTTGTGTTCTGTTCGACAGGAAATTGAGTATCCAGCGTCCTACTTTTCCAGTTATTCCCATTGACCTCATTTTGTGAGCTATCACCCCATGGTCACATTTGTCC
>WNGS01160430.1:17226277-17251418 GCA_020271785.1 Procambarus virginalis
GGGCTTGGGGCCCTCATTTGGCCTTGAGTAGGGACTGGTGTTGTGCTGGTTAGGGTGTCAAGGTGTTGCGCGGCCTGCCACCTATGCGGCGACTGTTTCCTTGTTGCCTCTGGGGACGATGTACTTTTGTTTTTATTTTCTTGCCTGGTGGGGGTCTACCTAGTGTGGCTATAGTTCATTGTTAGTGCTTGGTGGCCCTCTGCTAGGCCCCCGTGATTGTACACGTTCACAGGGTTTTCAGTGGCATCTACCCCTTGTTAGCTTGGTGTTAACCGGTTAGCAACACTTGCCGGCTTCCCGTAGCAGTCAGTCTACGTGCCCTGGAAAACCCTGTCGGGGCTCGGTGGACCATTGTATGTGTCGTCCAGGTTCCGTCCCGTCTTGTGCAGGTTTGTTGGTTGCTGTGCCCTTGTCTCAGGGTAACTGTCGCCACTTTTACCTCCGTCATGCTGCCTGTTGGGTCACTGACACCTTGACCCGGAGTCTTGCGAGAGGTGTTCTCTGCTTGTTCTCCAGTACTCTTCTGATGTCCTTACTGTTTAGAGTACAGGCGGCATCCATGTTGCAAGCTAGGTTTAGGTTGCTGCAACGCGCTAAGTTGGTTTTCTACCCGGATGCCCCGGAGCCGCCCTGTTTTGATTAAGTGCTGTTTGCCCCTTTCCCTCCCTGTTCCCAGCTCTTGACCATCTGCAGGTTTCAGGGTCAGAGCGGGGTTTAGTTGGTGCCGAGACTCGGGTGGCTTCAGGGGCTGCCCTGTTCGGGTTGGGGACGGAGGTTTTCGAGCATGTTCCTCCTGCCAAGGCTTCTGGGTCTTACCAGCGGCCCTTTCTTTGCTGCCTTTTCCCTGGACTCTTCCTTTTCTTTAAGGGCAGAGAGCTTGGAGGGCGGCTCTGCTCTGGGGTCTCTGTTGCGGGTTCCCGGGGCTGTACTTGCAGGGTTTGAGCTCTGGCTCTTTGGGCCCCCCTCTCAACTGTCAATCAACTAATGTACAGGTTCCTGAGCCTACTGGGCTCTTATCAAATCTACACTTGAAGCTGTGTATGGAGTTAGCCTCCACCACATCACTTCCTAATGCATTCCATTTGTCTACTACTCTGACACTGAAAAAAACCTTTCTAATGTCTCTACGGCTTGATTTCCACCTGTGTTCCCTAGTGCGTGTGCCCCTTGTGATAAATAGCCAGTCTTTATTTACCCTATCAATTCCTCTGAGAATCTTGTATGTGGTGATCATGTCCCCTCTAACTCTTGTGTCTCTGAGGGATGGGGGATGCCCACTTGCAGTTCTGGGGCTGTTTGCCCCTGCCTGGGTCTTCTGCTTCTGGGCAGGGGTTTTTCGTCCCTTGAGTCTGCTTGCTTCCCATATTTGCTGGCGTGTTTTCGGCTCTATTGCGTCAGTCACGGCTCCTTGGTGTGGTGGCCATTTTCTTTTCTGCGGATATCTTCCCGCTTGGCCACCAGGGTGGCTCTGTGGTTTGTTTACCTTGGCTGGGGTGTGGGAGCTCGCGTTTTGGGTGAGTTTTTTCATTTTTTTCAGGGGTTTTATCCTCCTGTTGTCGTTTTTGTTTTTCTGGGGTTTTATGCCCGTCTTCTGTTCCTCTGGGAATGCTTGGGTGTTGGTTTTTACACCTGTTTTTGCATTTTCTGTCTGTTTTGGGTCTGTGCCCTAGGGTTTGGGCTCAGTGTCCCTGTCTGCTTATGCTTGCTCCCACACCTTGTCACCCGGTTTTCGATCTGTTTTAGACGTTTCCTGGGGGTTCTGTCTGGGTGCTTTGCCCTGCTGGGGTATAATTCCGCTGGCAAATGTGATAGTTTGGGCTCCCCCGGGTTCGATTCCGGATTCCTTTGGGTTCTTTGGTTTTGTTCTGGAGGTTTCTTCCTCTTGGGCCCCCTTTGTGGGTTTAGGGGGCTTTTGTTACCTCGTTTGTGACCCGGTTCTGCTTTCTGGGGTTCCCAGAAAGCAGAACCTTTCTGTTTTTCAGTTGTTCATTACCAGAACCACAGGGATTCTCTTAGGTCTTTGACCTTTGGGGTTGGTCCCTTCAAGTGGCTCATCTGCTGGATCCTCGGGGTTTGGCTAGCTGTGCTTTTCATGTTGGGGGTGTACTATGTCCTGGCGGACGGCCTGTTTCGGTTCATTCCTTTGTTCACTGTTTGGCCGGTCGTCGCCAACTCATTTCGTTGGCTCTGCTGGACGTACAGACTCCTGGACACGGACATCTTCGCGCCGGCGTGGTCTTGGCGTCTCCCATCCTATGTGGCGCCTTTACCCGCCTGCGAGGCGTTCACAGTGGATGCCTTCGGCAGGACTGGTCGAGGTGGAGTTACCTGTTCCTCTTCCCCCGGTCCAACTGCTGCTTCGGGTTTTGGCTCGGAGTCCTTTCTGAGGAGAGTATTCCTTGTGGTCCCTTGCTGGCCGGCTCAGCTTTGTTTTCAGATGCTGCTTGATAGGTGTCCGAACCCGGGGTCATTTCCCGTGGCTCCACCTCTTTTGGCAGGTTGGACCGGTCTGGTACGTGACTGATTCGGCCTTCTTTGATCTTCCCATCTGCTCTGCTGACGAGGGTGTATCACCATCTCTATGATGACCATACTGTATGGCTTAGTTGATGGTGTCCCACCTGCGAGCTTTGTCTCGGCAACAGTATGACATTCCTGGTGTTTCTATTCGCCATTTTCTTGCTCTACGTAGGTTGTCTTCTCTTTCGCATCGGGTTGTCTTGTCCTTTCTTGTTTTTTTCAGGACTGTTAATTGATGCTTCTTACTGTCTCCTCGTATTGTGCGATGCTGGCGGAGCTGCTCCGGCTTGTGTTCGGGGTGAATGTCACATCCGCCCTGTTTCGTAGGCTTCTTGTGTTGTTGTTGAGATGTGAGCACCGACCACCTCCCGGGCAAGTCCCCTTTCTTTTTCGTCTTTGGTGAAGTAGCTCCAGGGAGCCGTAGGGCCCCCCCCCCCCCCCCCCCAGAAACCAGTGTTTAACCACCGTTCTGCGCCAAGTTTATTGTGAAATTCCGCTGTGCACATGAAATAAAGTGTTCTAAAAAAATTATTTTTCTTCGTAAAATGATAAATTTCCTTCCCTGAACATGTCTATGTAAAAATAAATACCAAATTCCACTACTTTGGCTGTGGGGACATGGACAAGGTGCGCTGTGACGTCATCATGGCCTGGTCGCCCATGCATGACTCGCCCAGACACGGTTTGGCAGGCCATTCAAGCACTGGGTGATGCCACAAATATTTTCAATTATTTGTTCTGTGTATTTTCAATGCAGTTTTATTTGTTTTTTATCGTATATGATGCTATTTGTGTCCTTTACAATATGTATACAGTAGAACGTTCATAATGTTCCATGGAACTGTGATACATGTGTCAGTAATGTGTCCACAATAAATGTTTATTGTTGCAATATTACTTGTTAAAAATTCACTAAAATTACAACATGTACAGTTTCACACACTATTTACACAGTAACACACTGTATTACACACTCGGTACTTCGGAAGTGAGTAATAATCAACGAGGTAGTCCATGGTGCACAGCACGACTTCATTCTCGTTGCACCAGGTACAGATAAATTTTCGCTTCCTGTTTCTTCATTCTGTGTGCTTGCAAATAATACTCATGTATTCCCTTGCCTTTAGTACTTGTAGGTTGTATGTAGCCAAGGTTGTAAAGCATAAGGTAGTACTGTATTGAAAGATTATAGGAAAAGATCAATTTGTAAGATAGTCTTGAAAAAATCGCTTTGTATGGTCCCACACAGGAAGAGATTCAGCTTGCCTCAAAAGAGTGTCCGTCAGTCAGAAAGAGATTCAGCTAGCCTCAAAGAGAGTCCGTCAGTCAGGAAGAGATTCAGGTATTCTTGAAAATATCTATGGAAAACACCACCATGGAAGCTGCTAACACTGTTCATCTATGCTACTTGTATCAGATGCATCATCACTGAACGCAGAAAATGATTCATCTATGTTTCATCTAAATAAATTGGAGATAGCATAGGATTGCAAGGGGTGACGCTCAGAGCTACAACTGGATACGTTCGCTGTATCGTCCTCATAGGTGCTGAATCACTTGCATCCGACCTTTGTGTTAGGTCCTTAATGCGCCTAGCTTCACCAATATTATGACCCTTATGTTCTTCAAACAATAAAGTTTGAATTTCACCAACAGAGCATTATCTTTCAACACCGCGTTGGACTGGTGTTTGGGAGCCAGAGGCGCATGAGCCACCCATGGTTGCTCACTCAGTACTAACCCAGCCAGCAGCCCTAGGGCATTCTGGGAATTTTTTCAAAGATGGCTGCCTCTCACTGGAGGTCCTAAGAGTCCATTTTGTACACAACCAACCTCGCGCACATATAGAATGGGTACAGAAAAATAAAAAATAGTTTTCTTGGTTGGCACAGTTTCCCACCGACCGAGAATACTTGGTTGGCGCAGTTAAGTGGTTAATGTAATGAAACAGCATTTTCTGGGTAAGTCCTGGAGGCTTCTCTGCAAACCTCCCTTCCTCCGGTCGGCGGTTTTTCGTGTGTTTTGATATTTGATAACTGGGGTGTGGATCGCTGGCGCGGGGTCTAGGGTTCTCCATTCCCCCTCCCGGGGAGGGGGGAGCTGTGCAGACATGTGGAGCGGCTCGTGTGACGTCATGCTTGTTTGCTCGTTTTCATTTGGGGAGTTCTATGTCCACTTGTTTGTCTTATTTTCGTTGTTTTTCACCAGAATAGGAGCTTGTTTTGGGGCGCTTACCTTTCTGGGTGCCTGTCCCGGTCGATGGCAGATAAAAAATGCTCCAAAATCACATGTGCATTTCTATAGGCCATTGCTCCTCGTGCCTCTCTGACAGGGCCAGGTTCTGGCTCCTGGTCCCTGGTAGTCCTAGAACTCCACCCACACTGAGTTAGCATACCACCCATATCAGCCTGGATAGCTCCGGGGAGCTTCCAGGACTCGCCCAAAAAATGGCGTTTCATTACATTCAACGCTGGTTTTTTAGGTCCAGATAGACACAGTTAACCCAACTGCCACTTTCCTGTAGTATCCCTGTGGCTCCATCATAAAAACCAAGTAGATTTGTTACACAGGATTTTCCTGTTCGAAAACCATAATGTCTGTCTGTTATTACTCTCTAGGTGTTCAACTCATTTGGCTTTATCTATTGTTTCAGTGTTTTGACTACGACACTTGTTAATGATACGGGTCTCTAATTTAGAGGTTCCTCTTGACTACCATTTTTATAGATTGGTAATATGTTTGCCTTTATACATATATCTGCTAAGATTCCTGTGCACAAGGATGTTCACCTAGTTGTCCTTGTGGGGATTGAACTTCAGACCTTGGATCTTGTCCCACCTTTCGACCTTGAATTGACTGGTGTACAGGTTTCTGTTTGCTTTGCTTCTGTCATATCTACCTTTAACCCATGGATTAATCTTTTTCTCAGCTCTCATACAGCACTGCAATTTTTTATGTTAGAAAATTTCAAATATTTATGATTTTCTTCCTTTCTATTAATTAATAGTTTCAATTACAGATAACATGGATAATGTTATCAAACAAAATTATGTTCGAAATTAGGAATTCTCCCTGTAATTGTTACACAAATGTGGCAGCACTTATGCAGTCATTCATAAAGCAGTCATTCTGGTGACAGGATGATTTTGTCTTAAATTGCAATAATCTTTTAAAATCTTCTCTCTTAATATCTTTAAAGCCTGATGGTGGTCCAATTTTTACTACAGGTTGTAACAGCAGAATGTGGAGACATAATTGAGAGTGAGAAAATGCGTGGCTTGGTAGATGGATATGTTGTACTGTACAAGCATCGTCGAACAAAGCTACAGCAGAGCTCTGCCAATTGATGCCTCCTCATAATTCGTGAAACTGCCGCAACAAGGAATTCTCTTCTGTGATTACCAAGTTTGAATGTGTGGCATTGTATATTTTCTTCATGTTGTATAAACACTACGATGTACAAAATATCCCAGTTTAATTTTGGCCTGTGCATTTGGTAAATATTGCTATTATAATTACAGAATGTGCCCCTTTTATGGAGTGATGTCTTATTGTTTTACCCTCTTCTTTCCTACCGCTTCTTAATCTCCAAATGGTAACTAGAGAATTCCTCTTTGTATAAATTTTAAACTTTGAACATACTGTAGTATGCATGCTCAAAAAAAAAAAAAGCTTTGAATAAAAATTGGGCAGTGTAGGCTATGGAGGTTTTATTAGTTTGAGAATCTTTGTATCTGCATAATGTTGCAATGTGCGAATCAAATGTATTACACTCTCTCTTGAACACTCAGCAATGTGCTGGATAATCTCAGTTGAAGTTGTTGGCCCAGAAATTCCTTTATTTAATTAAGGACATGGAGCCATATTTTTTCAATATTTTTCAAATGTGTCTTTTAATGCCATAAAAAGTTTAGAATTTTGACTACATTTTGTATTTTATTTGAAAGAAATCATGAAACTCTTATGTACAGTCAGCCACGTGCTTTACGAACACCTGTTATACGATTGGGGTACCCAGCCACTTTGACTGGACGGTATAGCGACGGTCTCACTTTATGCAGGTTAGCGTTCAATCCCGACTGTCCAAGTGGTACCATTCTTCCCCCTCCCCGTCCCATCCCAGATTCTTATCTTGACCTCTTCCGAGTGCTATAAAGTTGTAATAGCTTGGCGCTTTCCCCCTGATAATTAAACAAAAAATTATCCGATTGGGGTTTGTTCGGATAAAAAAGTTTGAATAACTGGTGGGGCATACAGTCTGAATAAAAATGTGCAATAAAGATGGAACAGGTTTGCCCAGTGACTGTACACAGCACCATTTGAGCAGTGTTCATACATTGATGGATGCCTCAGAAACTTTCAACTCTGCCATGGCATTAGGTACATTAGCGTACATGGTACAAGGCAGTCTGTTGAGGTTACCCCTTCACCATTAATCTCCACCTTTTCTATCTAAAACCATAGAAGATTATAGTTGATGGAGCATTGTTAACAAGCTGATCAAACTATATATTGAAGAGTACAAACAAAACACTGTTGAATTTCTGCAACAAAATTATAAATTTTTTCTCCCTAACTTTTCAGGATGACAAACCACTTATCCGAACACAACAAGTTATCCATTCGGTCTCGGTCCCGAGGGGATAAGATAGCATCTGGCTGACTGTATACATATTTGTTTTTAAGTCACCATCGACTGGGGAGTTGCCAACTAGCCTTTTTCTATTAAGAAAAAAATTAGATTAATTAAATACAAATAATTAAAAAAGTATAAAGCTAGTTTTATAATTAAAAGGGATATTGTTGAGGATTTATGATGCTGCATCTTTGGTTGGACAATTCTAATTTAAAAGCTCCATTTTGAGCTTTTATTTCCTGATCTCTAAAAGGTAAATATGAGGAAAGATCAATCTGAAAACATTTTCTAGTGTAAACATGTCTCTGTGACCTTTAGCCAGTTTTCTTATAATAGGATTTTTTATATTTTGGGATACTTAACTTTAAATATTAGTATAGAAGAATCACTTCACATTTGCATATACTGTACTTCCCTTATAGGAAGGTAGACTATATGCTGTCTACATGTTCTTCCTTGTAATCCTCATAATGGCTGTTTGCAGAAGTGATTACAGTATACCTGATTTGTTTATTACACAGTAATTTCAAACAGTCTTACATTATTTCTTAAAAATTTATATTATTTTTACATTGAATAATCTCTTGTACTTGTACTGTATAAATTTTGGTTTATTGGTTATAGCCTTCTAATGGCAGTTGTAAGAAATAACATTTTATATTTTTTATTGGGATTGTTGGCATTTACTCCATAACAAGATATATTATACAATTCCTTAACATTTTATTCATCTATACCTAGAAGTTCCAAAAGCTGCAATACATACCAATCTCCCTATATTTAAATATTTTCTCATTAAAACTTAAATTTTATAATTACATTATAGTTTCACACGCAACACTCATACTTACCTCGCATTCACACAGCAATCTATTATAATAGAAACAAATATCAATGAAGCAAGCTGGTTGGGCAGTAAACTTCCACTGGCTAGCAGACAGGTACTGTGCTCCCTCCACTAAAGAAATAAATTTAATTTCTGGCAGCTTTGATGATCCACCTGCTGAGGCAAACCGACTGTGACAATGAATGATGACTGATATACTGTCTGATGATTTGCTGTGCTTGTGATGACCATTTCTGTCAACTAATGATTTAAAAATAGAGACACTCAGTTATTGTTTCTAAGAGGGGCCCCTCAGTAGTTTCCTGGGCTATACACTGCTACACAATCATGATTTAAGAAGATGCACCAGGTCTCCGAGTCCCACCCTTGCTCACTGTGAGCCAGGATCAAGACCTTATTTTGTAAGAGGTGAGGAAGAATTTAGGAATCATAAATCATCCTTACATTAAGAAAAAACTGACCAGATAGCACAAGTTTTTTGTTTTTTATCACAAGAGTTCTTATATTCTTGTACAGCCACTAGCATGCATAGCATTACGGGCAGGTCCTTAGTCCTAATTTTCCCCGGAATACTACCTGCCAAATCATTTAACCCCTTAACTGCGCGGCTTCCAAATATGACACCCCCCAGTGCGCAGGAAATAAAATCTCTGGAAAAAATTCTTTTCTATTTTGAAAGTGTCAAAACCCCTTCCCTGAGTATGGGTATAGTAACAGAAGATCGGTCCAGCCCGACACGAGGCTGGTTCGGTCTTCTCCTCGAGTCTTCGTGTCTGGAGTTTTTGACTCTGGTTTATCATCACTTGTATGGTGCGCAGATGGCTTCGTTGTCTCCCACCTGTGTGCTTTGTCTCGGCGACAGTATGAAGTTTCCAGGAGGTCCTTCCGGTTCTTCCTATCATTGCGTAGGTATTCTTTGGTCTTTGATAAGGTTGTTTTGTCCTTTCACTCTTGGTTGTTCCAGGACCTTCATCTTATGCCGAATACTGTCGTTTCGTATCGTGCGGCACTGGCAGAGCCGCTTCAGCTTGCTTTCGGTGTTGATGTTACTTCTGCCCCATTCTGCAAGCTGTCTCGGGCGTTGTTTCACCTCCGGCCTGCTCATGCACCTCCTGAGCCGTCTTGATCTTTGGACCAGGTGCTCTTGTTTTTCTCTCCTCCTCGATTTGTTGTAGCCCCTTCCGTTCGGGATTGTTTTTCTAAAGCTCTTTTTCCTGTTGGCATTGTCCTCTGGGGGTCGGGTCGGGGAGCTTCATGCTCTCCTCCGGTGCAGGGGTTTCTGCTCCTTCGGTCCTGGTGGTCGTTTTGTTCAGTTACAACCGTCTCCTTCTTCTGCGTCATGTGTTGTGTCCGGTTGCAGCTCTCCGCTGTTATTTGCGCGCAAGACTTCGGTACCGGGAATGCGCTTTGGGTTGACCCGGTTTCCCTTCTTCCCTGTTCCCGGCCTCAGGTCTCTCAGGTTGTCCACAGGGTTATTAAGTCTAGCCAGCCTGCGGTTTATCCCCCGTGCCCACGACGGGCATAAGTTTGCTGCTTTGGATGCTGTCTTTGGCAACATGTCTTGGGTTGACTTTCAAGTGGGGGTTTTTGGAGGTCGAACAGGGTCCTGGCTGCTTGCTACCTGGTGAATATTCCACGGCCAGGTAGGGCCTGCGTTGCCCTGGGTTGGCGGTTGCAGCCAGTTGTCTCGACTTCACATTGAGGAGTGAGGACGAACCGCCTCCCGGGTAAGTCGCTGTTTTTCCTTATCTTGGGGTAGTTAGCTCCGAGGAACCGAAGGGGCTTTCCCCAGAAAACCAGCGTTGAATGTAATGAAACGCCATTTTCTGGGTGAGTTCCGGAGGCTCCCCGGCATCCCTCTCTCCCTCCGGTTGGCGGTGTTTTTCGCGCTTTTTTACATTCAGCCTAAGAACTGTAGGTTTTGTCACCGACGGATGGGTCTGGGGCTCCCCCTTCCCCTTCCCGGGAGGGGGGGGGTGCGCAGACAGTGGCGCGGAAAAATGATGACGTCATGCTAGTTTGCCAATTTTTGTTTGGGGAGTTCTGTCCACCTGTTCGGCTTTCGGTCACAATATTTTTACCAGAATAGGGGGTTTGTTTTGGGGAGCCTAACTTTCTGAGTGCCTGTCCCGAATGCTCCCAACCACAGGGGGTCTCTATAGGCCATTGCTCTTCGTTCCTCTCTAGAGGGGGCCAGGTTCTAGCTTGTGGTCCCCGGTAGGCAAGAACTCCAAGCATTGACCGATGCTAAAAAGATATACATATCCATTCAGCCTGGATAGCTCTGGGGAGCCTCCGGGACTCACCCAGAAAATGACGTTTCATTACATTCGACTCTGTTTTTTTGCCTTGCTACTTCTGGGTACTTAATTTCCCTGGGTACCTGGTTAGTATTGGGAACAAGTAACAACAGTTTCTTGTACTGTTGCACTTTTGCTTTCTGTTGAGTTTTTTGCTTTTGGGTTGACTTCTGATCCTCAAACAACCCTCTCCTAGTAGAGTCAGATTCTAGTTCTGGTTTTTGGTAGGCAAAGGTGGGTCTCAGAGACCTGGTTCATCAGGAAATGAGGGATGTATTGAATGTATTTTCCTTAACAAAACTTCTATGAACATACTCTCAGAAAATGGTCTTTAAAAATTTTGGTCTTAAATGAATGTGACACAGCAGTAAATGGATATTAAGTAAAAACTTACTGCTAAGATGTCTATTTTCCTTAACAAAACTTCTATGACAATATTCTCTGAAAATGGTCTTAAACGGGTGTGACAATAAAATTCTAAAAAATTTTACCTGGAAACCCTGATACTGCACAATAGACTTAAAAGACAAAATTGTTCAATACAGCATCATCCCTACTACTAGGGATGGAGTTGAACATTCAACTCTTTAATTTTCAAGAATGAAATGCTAGTATCAACTAAAAATAATCAAGGCATCATCTGACCAGTGCCTTAATGGTATGGTTGTTTGGTAACAGTCAAAAGTTAAATCTTGTCGATTGGATGCAAGGTGATATTTTTAAGGGGAATCTTTTTGTTTTGTTCCAACAAATACAGTATATATAATGACTAAGATAGCACCTATGATGATTTACAGTTCTGTACTGTGTATGATCATATTCAATATTTATGTCCTATTACAGTAATACAAATGATTACATGAAATCATTATACAGTACTTTATTGCTTATATTGATTATGGATAATGGTTACAGATAATCATCACAGTGATTATAGCTGTAGATTGTATATAGAAGTACAGTAGGTTGTATGATATGATTGCATTAAAAATAATATATTTTTAATTATTATAGTTATATTCAGTATATTAATTGTAGAGGTTTATACAGTACACTATATATTAATACACTCACAAATTATTACTGCACTACATCTATTCTAGCCACTGCATTCATCTAATGGGCAACTGTGAAATACTCTTTTCACTAGACAACAAAAAATTCACAGGACGACATTATTATGTAGCTCCAGAGACCTTCTTTAATTTGTTGTGATGAATTTTGTGATGCACGCAAATCAATAAGTGTGTATTACAACAGACAACATTTTGACAGATTAAATGTTTTCATTATGATTTTGACTTGATTTAGTGATACCTGTATTTTTAAAGAATTTTGGCCGGATACAATTTGTCTTTGAGGACTCTTAGTAGTGTTTTGCTCTTTGAATTAGGTTGGTAAGCTCTAGTCATTTTAAACAACTATTAAGTAATTTGAGGAAGACCAGCTCCTTGTAGTGAGCTTTAAGTCATTTTTGTAATAAAAATATTCACACACACATTTGATATTCTATACAATTGTTTAACATTATGTATAATACATGATAAAAGTAGGAGAGGCATCTGTGTTTAAAGATCAGTTCATAATATTGCATCACGAGATATATTGGAGAAGACATGGCAGATACCTCCTTTGATCACCCAATTGTAATCAAACTTTATCTAATTAGTTTGATAAAATATATGAGACTTTCATAGTTATGATAGTTATACAAAAGATGTGTCCTTAAAGAGTAAATGGGCTATTTATCATCTGAAATATGTGTAGAATACTGGCATGTACTACTTTCTAGTACTAGTATAATATTTTGGTTTGCTCAAGTTTTGGATGCTTTTATCAACTTTAGTACATTAACATTTATTTTTGTTCCATACTGTTGGCAGTGTATATCCATACTGTTGGTGTATATTGTATATGTCCATACTGTTGGCAGTGTATATCCTACTGGTTTTGCATGTATATCCATACTGTTGGCAGTGTATATCCATACTGTTGGCAGTGTATATGTGCAGTCAGGAACCCAGATTCAGTTAACAAGGAAAGTGGTAGTTAAAGCATGTAGAAAGCTTTAAGCATTTTCAGTATTAAATATAAATTTCAAATTTGTGGAACTTTAATTAAATATATATAATCCAGATTATGACTTGAGTAATTTTGAATAAACATTTTATATCACTTTTTGCTGATTACTGTACAAGCAAATTTTTTTTTTTATAAATCCATGCAAGAGTTTTTATTTATTTTATTTTATTTTATGTAATGTGAACCATAGTGTTTCTTCTATGCCCATTTCAGTGTGTTATCCTATATGTGCCTTCTAATTCAATCATTTAGTTGTATTAATAGTTAATTTAACTGAAAGAGATTACGATGGAGATACTAGTATCACCGCTTGATATCATCATCCTCTTTAAGGGTAATCAGAATAATTTACCAAGCAATGGACTGCTCATTCCTCACTCTACCTGTTGCCTGGTGATGATAATTTTGTTTGTGTTGATCAGCATATCACCTTGAGGTAGTGGGAGTTAGATACAATCATGTAGCCAGACTTGTCATTATTATCTCAAGGAGATTAAGACCCATATTTGACCCCAGTGGTTCAGTCTCGTGCCTTAATGCCTCATGCTGTATAGCACAGTTTCAACATCTGAAACTTCACTTTATTACTTTATAAATCTGGGTATCCAGTTACACCTATAACAATACATAAGCATGGTTAAATTTTATTTGACATTGAAATGTTGTAGAAAGACTACAGTACTACTGTAGATTGATTGCCATAAAGGGTTTGTAGTTTATTTGTGGAGTGAAAAGACCAGTCAGAGCTAGAAGATAGTGTATGAAAGAGTTTAAAAAGTGATGGTTTATAGGTCATGTTATTTTATAGTAGTATGTGCCTAAGGATGATGTATAAAACGGTCATGCCAGAGTGTACATTATAGATGAGATTGCAGACGAGGAGTCACAATACTGTGGTTGAAATATGTTGACCAAACCACACACTAGAAAGTGAAGGGACGATGACGTTTCGGTCCGTCCTGGACCATTCTCAAGTCGATTGTGAGAATGGTCATTCACAATCGACTTGAGAATGGTCCAAGACGGACCGAAACGTCATCGTCCCTTCACTCTCTAGTGTGGTTTGGTCAACTAGAGATGAGATTGTTGAGGAAAGGTGATTTACATACCAGACTGATGAATATCACCATCATGGATGAGTAAGATTGTTTGAGTGGAATCATTTTGGATAGATAGTCCTTCCATTCACCTGGACTGGACCACCTTTTATTGGATAATGTATCTGTAAAGAGAGGAGTGTTTTCATTTCACCCTAATCTTGCAGGTTAATGTGAAACAGCATGATAAGCATATACTGTAGTAAACTAGGTTAATTTTAATTAAAAACAAATGGATATATTTTATATGAACCTGTGATGAGAATGTGAGAACGAAGTTAAATCTGTTAGGGTTGTATCACAATATTAATTAAATTAAATGCAGAGAAATTTGCATTCAAACACAATTTTGATATGATATCAAACCCAGATGAAATAAATGAAAGGTGGCGAAAATAATTAAAAATGTAGCATAGGGAATGATCTCAAGTATATAATTATTTGTTACCAGTAATATTTAGTAGGTCACAATGAAGTAAAATTGTAAAGCAGTACATAAATTAAGTGAATTAAAGCTCTTGGAATTGGTGGATGATGATATGGTGTATTATAGTGCATAAGCTTTGTAATGTAGTATCAGAGCATTGAAGTAAGATAGTGTACTAGAATACATAATGAATATAATGATATTGTACCAGTGCACAATAAAACTGTCAAGAATGTATGCAGTTACTGTTGTATATTTAATAAATGTTTTAGGTACTCCATTATTCTTCATCGTTGGGAGTAAATTGAGATGATCTGGGAAATGTTGCAGATAAGTTCACAGTCCTTCAAGAATGTGAATAAGACATCAAATACAGAAGTATATAGTATGAGAAATATACATTGGCAATACTGTAAAATCACAAATGGTCACCGATATACAGAATGAACAAAAAATGAATTGTTTTAACTCTGAACACTTTTGCTACTACGTATGCACCATGTATGTGGAATAATTACAAAATAATTTATTAAAGAAAATTTTATTAAGACCAAGATTGTACAAGAATATTAATTCGTTAAATGGAACATTTCTTTTGTATGTGATGTACTGTACTGACTACAAATGCTTATAATAGTCAAGAGCTGTGAAATAGTTTATAAATTAATGAATACAAAAATGTTTAGCATACTCCATATGACATACAGCACAAATTTCCTGCTGATATGGACGGTATGTCATTTATTCAGCCCATCCTCCAATGATAGTACAGTATAGTAATTATAGCAACTATTGGGTAAAACATACAAAAAACCAGCGTTGAATGAAATGAAAAGCCATTTTCTGGGTGAGAACTGGACGCTCCCCGGAGCTATCAAGGCTGATATGGATATATTAGACTTTGGCATCAGTCAATATGCATGGAGTTTTAGGCCTACCAAGAACTATGAGCCAGAACCTGGCTCCTTCAGAGAGGCACGAGGAGCAATGGTCTATAGAAACCCCCGTGTGGTTGGAAGCATTCTATGTCTACCATCGACCGTGTCAGGCACCCAGAAAGGTAAGCACCCCAAAACAAACCCCCTATTCGGGTTAACATTGCTACTGAAAGCCGAACTAGCGGACAGAACTCCTCAAATGAAAACTAGCATGACATCATCACGTCGCTGTCTGCATAACCCCCCCCCCTCCTTCCCTCCCTCCCCAGGAGGGGCAAGGATGGAGCCCCAGATCCTGGCTACTCGTATCCCAGTTCTGAGGCTGGATGTCAGAACATGCGAAAAACTGCCATCCGGAGGGAGGGAGGGAGGATTGCCAGGGAGCCTCCGAGTCTCTCCCAGAAAATGACATTTCATTACATTCAATGCTGGTTTTCTGTGGGAAGCACCTGCAGTTCCGAGGAGCTACTTATCCAAAGACAACAATTGGGACATACCTGGGACACAGTCAGCTCTCACTCCTCAACTCTATGTCAAGACTACTGGCTGCAGCTGCCGACCCAATATGACACAGGCCCGACTGGCCCCAGGAACATTAACAAGGTAGCAGTGGCCAGGACCCTGTTCGACCTCCAAAATCCCCGTGCCTTTATGTCAGCCAAAAACATGTTACCGAAGACGGCAGCCAATGCAGCAAACTTACGAACGTCGTGGGCATGAGGATAAACCGCAGGCTGGCTAGACTGAATTACCCTGCGGACGACTTGAGAGACCACGAGCCCTGGAACAGGGAAAAGGGGAAACCGGCTCAACCCAAGGTACGTCCCTGGCCTCCCAAAGCCGTTGTGCGCAGATAACGCCGAAGAGCTGCAACCATACAACACATGATGTACCCCCAGCCTAACCAACCAAGCATCAACAACCATAGGACCCCTCTGGAAAACAGCAGACTCATTCTTAGCTAGAAAAGGAGAAAACAGCTGCAAATGAGCAAATCGACCACCAGGACCAAAAGAGCAGAAACCCCTGTGCCGGAGAAGAACATGAAGCTCCCCAACCCGACCCCCAGAGGCCAATGCCAACAGAAAAAAGAGCTTTAGAAAAGCAATCCTGAACCAAGGGGACCACTACAAACCGAGAAGGAGAGAGAGAGGAGAGCACCCAGTCCAACGACCAGGATGGCTCGGGCAGCGCATGAGCAGGCCGGAGGTGAAACAACACACGATGTAACACTATAAATGTGTTAGTATGATATTCACAAACAACAGTCAGTCAAACAGAAGAATTCGAGACACCAGGTGTACCGGTCGCAGTAATTAATTAAGGGGATCTCACCTTTTAGAATAATGACCACAGATTTACCAAGGGCCAGGTCAGGTCTGGTCGGGTGACCTTGTCTTCTGCAAAGCCGATAATTGCAGATTGGCTGGGATGTGACCTTCAGACACACCGCTGCCTAGAGTTTTAGGCAGAGAGCCTGAGGCTACCTTACTGGTGGGCGGGGTTTAGCTCCAAGATTTCCCATATATACCCAGGGAACTGTAGATTCGAGAGGTTTCGACAGCAGACATCAGACAGACACACAGAGGTCGAAGATCGTGCTGGAAGCAAGCCCACAGCCGGCCCAGGCTGTGGCTGGGTGGGATACTCTGGTCTGTCTAACGAGCTCCCCCCCCCCCTCTCTCTATTCAACTTAGACACTTGGTGAGTTGAACGTAAGGAGACGTATTTGTGTTAACTCAAACTAGGTGTGTGAGTATTAGGAGCAGACAACCGTATTGCTCTCAAATTCTTGGGTGATGACTCGCCTTGTATTTTAATCTGGACATAGTGAACCTTAAGTTAAATGGCTGAATTATGATACTTATCATGTGAAATATAACTGATGTATTTAGTATTCAAATTGTCTTCAACTTTGTCCCCGAGAGCTTTGAGAGTCGAGGCGAGAGAGCCTCTGAGGTTACTGATTTAATGAGTACATGGTTAGAGTTGGTATATGAACTCCTTGGTTAATTTTGTGATAGACAAGTATCTTGTCTTGTATGTACTGAGAGAATGGATGGTGGCAGCTATTTCTACTTCTACTTATCTACCCATCTACCTCTACCACTACTTCCTACTCACTCCCAACTCCCTTCTCTTCCTCCACCTCTCTCCCACTATCCCTCTCACCTGACCGCACTCCTCCCTCCTCACCCTCCCTCCTCTCTTACCCCAAACCCTCACTCATTACTTCATTATTCATCTCTTTCCTTTCATTTCAAATATATATTCATAGCAATGAAATGTTCTAGAGTTCTCTAGAGTCCCGGGTAGCTGATAGTTACAATGCCTTGTGGTCGTGATACCTAGGTAATCAAATACCTAGGTCACAAGATGTGGAGCTAGAGGGGCTGCGGTAGGGTCTCTAGGAGGGAATTCTAGAATAGCTAACGGGGGGGGGGCAAGATAATAGACAAAAAGAGTTATTTCCTCCATACCCCGTTACAACGAGACAGCTTGCAAAACGGAGCAGAAGTAACATCAATACCGAACGCAAACTGCAGTGGCTCCGCCAGCGCCGCATGACACGAGGCGACATAAAATGACGGTCCTGGAACAACCACGAAATGACAAAACAACCCTATCCGAAACAGAAGTACACCTACACAGAGACAAGACGTGCCAGAAGAACAAATCCACAAGGGCCGTGACGAGGATTCGAACCTGCGTCCGGGAGCATCCCAGACACTGCCTTAATCGACTGAGCTGAACCAGAAGGACCGCCAGCAAACTTCATACTGTCACCGAGACGAAGCACGCAGGTGGGACACCATCACTGAAGCCACTTGCACACCATACTAGTGATGATAGGCCCAGAGTCAAAAAGCCCAGACACGAAGAGAAAAGCGAACCAGCCATGTACTGCGGCTGAACCGATCTGCTAAAAGAGGCAGCCGCTGGAAGACCCTTTGGTTCAAACACCGAGCAAGCAGCGTCTGAAACTAAGGCTGGGCCGGCCACGAAGGGGCCAGAAAGACAACTCTTCCCTGGTAAGTCTCAAGCTCTAGGACCTGGAGCAACAGCTGAACCGGGGGGGGGAGAGGTACAGGTAACCCCTCCTTGCTCAGTCATGCCTGAAGGCGCATCGACCCCGACGGTTTTACAGTCGGGGAAGGGCGCCACAAAACCGAGCCGTTTCCCCTTACGGGAACTCAAGCCAACGCGAAGAGGTCCACTTCCAGAGGCCCTTATGTCTAGCAGAGCCAACTGAACGAGTCGGTGTCGACCATCTATTCTGTGGACAGGGGAATGAACAGGGACAGGCAGTCTGCCAGGACGTTAGACACCCCTCAAACACGAACAGTCAGGAGAGCCATACCCCGAGAACTCAGCAGACGAGTCACCCAAAGCAACCAGCCCCCAAAGACCCAAGGATCACATCGAACCCTCACGATTCAGGCAATAAACCACCGGGGAGCAGTCCAAATGGAGCAGGATCGTCGATCCGCGAGCGACCCGAACCCTCTGAAGCAACATCCACACAGCCGCGAACTCCTGCACAGTGCTGTGAGCCCGACGAAAGGACGGACTCCTCCATCTCTGGCCGGCCTGGTGAGCACTGGTCACAAAGCCCCAGCCAAGAAACGACTCGTTCGTGAACACATCGAGCGAGGGCTCGGGTAGGCGCCAAGGCATTTAACCCCGAAAAAACCCAAAGAGGAAGCCAGCGACGCAGCAACTGATGCAAGACCCCTGGAGGTCAAATCCTATGGTCGTGAGAGAAGCAGAAGGGACGTCCCCGAAGAAAACAGAACAGGCGACGAAGCCAAACCCAACCCGGCTGGTAGACCATCATGGCAAAGTTCAGGCTCCCAAACAAACCCTCGAGCAACCGTCTCGTGACCTGGGAGCCCCCCCAGAAACAGGCGAAGGCGGGACCACAGCCAAAGCAGAGCCTCTGGAGGGAGAAAAAGAAGCGTTCCGAGCATCCCCACACAGTGAGGATATTGCAGGAACCGTGCAAGGTAGTAACAATCACAATCCTGTAGACAGAATGTCGGTTTCCACATACAAGCTTAAGTCCCACATAAGGGGACGAACAATGGGCACCAGAGCTAAGGTGTAATCCAGTATGAATTACACCTTATTCATAATCCAGTATGGATTACACCTTATGCTCTTGATGCAGAGCATCAAGACAATGAAGGGTCGAAGGAAAAACAGTAGTATGCCGGGCAGCCATAATTGAGTTTAGACAGCACGAGAAAGGAGTAAATAGAGGAATGCGCACCTATCAGCTTCCAGGAAGTATGGGACAAGATTTTAAGGTTAGGTTAGGTTATTTCAACATTCAACTCAGAGGTAAGAGATGAGGGGTAACCAAGACAAATGAGTAAAAAAATATAAACCCTAAAAATTTAGGAGAATGTTCATACAGAAAGGAACTATCGTAGTGACAATGAGGGACGAAGAACGACCTGCTTCCAAGTAAATGTTATAGCACAAATCTTAGTTGAAGAGAACAAAGCCATGATTGGTGGCTCAGGATGACAGCATCAATCGCGAGTTGCTGTTGTTGAAGGAAAGGAGAGTCATCACTCCAACAGCAGAGAATGAGATCAACAAAGAGGGCCGAAAAAAATGCCAGAGGGAAGAGAGTAAGGAAGACCATCTAGGGCAACTAGGAAAAGGATGATGCTGAGAACACTGCCTTGCGAAACACCTTCATATTGTCAAAACGTGTCAGAGTAAGTGGTACCCAGTCTCACTTTAAACGAATGACTAGAGAGGAGCTTTTGAAGAAACGGCATATTGCCATATCTTGAGGTTATCTTGAGATGATTTCGGGGCTTAGCGTTCCCGGTCCTCGACCAGAGTTTAGACAACGTCCCCCAGTCCTCGACCTTCTTTTTGTTACACACTCTCAGGGAAGCAGCCGTCTACTCCCAGGTACCTATTTACTGAGAGGTAACAGGGGCATCAGGATGAAAGGAACGTTTTGCCCATTTGTCTCCGCCTCAACCGGGGATCGAACCCGGAACCTCAGGACTACGAATCCGAAGCGCTGTCCACACAGCTGTCTTCTGGTAGCAGATCATAAGTACAGTAGCAAAAATATATATCAAATATGGATTACATGTACTGTATTACCCGAGGGGCCACCATCCAACATGAAGCTGGTTAACATCAGGTTAACTGGCTCATGCTGGGCAAACCCATTTAAATCCACTCATATACCTACTTTCTATAGCCCTAAAATATTTTTTCCAGCATTCTACTGGTTTAGAAATAATTGTGGATGAGTGGAATGGGCTCCCGGTCTGTCTAATTACCCAAAGCCACTCAAAAGCTTCCTGGCATTACGTTAGTAATGAATAAATGATATATTGACCGATTATAATGGTGGTGTTGAATGTAGAACATAGAAACATTTTTACTCTGAAAAAGTATCACTTCATAACGAAATTAGACTAAAATAAGCTGCTGGTGACGCCAAAGCAAGTCGATGGTCCAAGCGACAATGTTGTGGAGCGACTTATCCAAGATACAATGTTGCCTAAAGAGTATTTCCTGGCATATTAGCCTCCTGTTCCAACCTAAGTTAATATAACCTGTACGCAACAATATATCTTGGAGAAGTCGCTCCACAACAGTGTCACTTGGACCGTCGACTTGCTTTGGCGTCACCAGCAGCTTATTGAGCGACTTATCCAAGATATATTGTTGCATACAGGTTATATTAATTAACTTAGGTTGGTACAGGAGGCTGATATGTCAGGAAGTACTCTTTAGGCAACAATGTATCTTGGATAAATCGCTCCACAACATTCTCTTGGACCACCGACTTGCTTTAACGTCACCAGCAGCTTATTTTCGTCTAATTTCGTTATGAAATGATACTTTTTCAGAGTTAAAATATGTTTGTCCATGTTCTACATTCAGCACCAACATTATAATCAGTCAATATATCATATTTATTCATTACTAGCGTAATGCCAGGAAGCTTTGGGTAATTAGACGGACCCTAGTTGATGGGGTTCTGAGAGTTCTACTCCCCAAGCCCGGCCAGAGGCAGGCTTGACTTGTGAGTTTGGTCCACTAGGCTGTTGCTTGCAGCGGCCCGCAGGCCCATATTCCCACTGCAGCCCGGCAGCCGCAACCCTGGGCTGCCAGCTAGCTTAATTCAGACTAGCAGTTAATTAAACAAGTTTCAATAATGCAATGGATATACAGTACGTACTGTATATGTAGGGGGGAAAAGGGGATGGGATAGATTTTAATGGGACCCACCTAGTATGGACCAAAGGCCAGCTATGGTGCACCCAGATTATCTTCTTATAATATATGGTAATTGAAACTGTAAAAAGCTTTTTAGCAATGAAGGGTGGGGGGTACCATAGGCTACACTGAACTGCTCTCCAGCCATTTGCCATTAGAGGATCTTCACAGGCCACACTTGATTTAACCCTTGGGTAGTAACAGCAAGGAAGGACTTCCCAACACTACCCCACCCCAGAAAAGCTAGCCCCCAAGGGAACGTTAATCAGAGATTAGTATGCCTAGCCATCACACTTCCATTCCACAGCAAATATACAAACCAACCCCCAGATTCATTTTATTGTAAATATTTTGTTAAGCAGTATAGAGAAATTTTAAATTATAAATATAACCCACATTCTTTAAAAAAACATGTTCAGTATTACAGTAATTCTTTATATCTGACAACCCATTTCCAAAGTATTCCACAAACTAAATAAGCAGAACAAATTCTAGATTAATTTTCTTGTAAGGTTAAGTAAAATGTAAGCTACTTTTTTTTATATTATTTTTATTTTATGAAACAAATGCCTCATGAAGTGTTACAATGAAATAATGGTGGGGGGTCAAGTGCGTTATCTAGTGAGACGTGGCCGTAGTTACTTCTTTCCACTCTTTTTGATACCACCACTTGCTGAAAAAAAAAAATTATTTACCACAAACAGTTAACAAAAGGAATTCTAAACAAAATACCAGAAGCCAATAAGGCTTTACTATGACATTTGGCAATTCTTAAATTAAGAAAATACGTATACAATGTCAGTCCTGTACAAATATCAAAATGTTACATGGAAGCAGAATAACAAGTTCATCCATATTAAACTTTTGACAGTGACAATTCTTGCAGCCCTGTACCCACTGACTAAAAAAAACAGTGTTGAATGTAATGAAAAGTCAGTTTCTGGATAAGCCCCCTGAGGCTTCCTGAAGCTATCACACTGAATAAGTGCCATAATACTAGGTGCCATCAGTCATTGAGTTCTACTGGCCTACCAGAAACCACGAGCCAGAACCTGGTCCCCTCAGAGAGGCACAGAGCAATCAACACTTTAAATGTAAAGTTCATCATCTTTGCCACCATCAAAAAGGGAAGGCTTCCAGATGGGCAAATCAACACAGGCAAACATGGTAAAGACAAAACCATAGCCTCAAAACTGCCAACTCTCCCATAACGAAAACAATTTTGCGAAAAAGATGGGGCTATTTTGCCCCCTTTCCACGCCTTGGGAAGAGGAGGGAGCCAGCCTAAGTCAGCCGGGCAACTCAATCCAGTTCTATAATGATTAAACCTGCTGATGACCTGGGTCAGGGAGCCTCCGGACGCCACATCCAGAAACTGGAATTTTATCACATTCAACTTTGGTTTTGTGCGGGGAACCTCGTTGGCTCCCTGAAGCTAACTACCCAGAAAGGACAAAAGGGTCACGGCAGAACTGCAGGCTACTGATCTCCTCGACAAATGACAGTGCAACATATTGTCTCTGCAGAGGACCAGGGACAATAAAAGATACATGGCAGCCAAGATCCTATTAGACCTCCAAAACCCTCGTGCCTGAATATAAAAGACAACCGTCAGAGCAGCACACTTAAGATTCATGGGCATGAGGGTAGACCGCAGGCTGATTAGTTTTAATAACACTACAGACAATCTAAGAAACACGAGCCCTGTAACAGAGAACCAGGGAAACTGGATCAACCAAAACAGAACTATTGCCACAAAGCAACCAAACCAAGCATCCACCACCAAAGGACCCCTCTGGAAGCCCACCAACTCATTCTTCACCTGAAAGGAAGAAGTTAGTTACAGTTACAGGATGAGAGCTACGCTTGTGGTGTCCCGTCTTCCCAGTATGCTGTCATAACGCTTTGAAACTACTGACTGTTTTGGCCTCCACCACCTTTTCACTTAGCTTGTTCCAACCATCTACCATTCTGTTGGCAAAAGAAAACTTTATAAAAAAATTTCGGCACCTTTGTTTCCTTTTTCTCTCTGAATCTGTTTTCTCTTGTTCACGAAGTTGCTGGTTTCTGGAAATCCTCCTTGTCAATTTGGTCGATTCCTGTTAGTATTTTGTAAATGTAATCATATCTCCTCTTTTCTTCTATCTTCTAATTTTTTGGCATGTTTTAATGCCTCTAGTCTCTGCTCATAACTAGTTTTTCAGTTCCAGAAGCCATTTTGTAGAATTCCTTTGCACCTTTTCCAGTTTTTTATGTGCTTCTTGAAATTTGGGCACCATGCAAATGCTGCATATTCCAATTTTGGTCTCACAAAAGTCATGAACGGTTTCTTTAGTATTTCACCATCTATGTAATTAAAAAGCAAGTCTGAAGTTGTAAAGTGACGCATACGCTTCTCTCGCAATGTTATTTGTGTTCCTCTGGCGACAGTTTACTATCCAAAATTACCCCTATATTTTGACCTTTATTAGTTCTGTAATTCTTCTCCACATAATTTGCAAGTTGTACGTGGTCTATTTTCTCCAATTCCACATTCCATAACATGCCATTTATTCACATTGAATTCCATTTGCCACTTGACCCTCCAGGCACTTATTGTATCTAGATCAAGTTGAAGGGCATTACAATCATCTGCATCTCCTATCTTCCATAATAGCTTAGCATCAGCAAACACGTTCTATAATTCTGTATTCCTTCCGGTAGTGTTTATGTAGACAATGAACATTACTGGTGCAAGAACTGAACCCTGTGGCATTCCACTTGTAACACTCCTCCAGTCAGATACATTGTCTCTGATTACTGCCCTCATCTGTCTGTCAGTTAGAAAATTGTTAATCCATGTCAGAAGTCTTGTCACCCCTCCAGCATGTTCCAGGTTCCAAAACATCTTGTGTGAATTTGTCAAACGTCTTTTGACCGAGTATGCTTGTCAAGGGCATCATGAATGCCTAAAAAATTTTTCGATAGGAATTAATTTACACGGTATTACATCTCTCATCCAACAAAGTTTGAATATCCTGCGTCTGATAATACCTGACCTCAACTTACCTAGTGGACCACCTTTAGCTGCACGTGCCTGCAGCTCCTTCATCTTTTTGTCCTCCTCTTTTTTCTTTTCCATAAAAGCCTTATCATCCTGAAAGAAAATTTTACACGATTAATGCTTTGAATTAAAATTAGTGAAAAAAAGGATTACAAATGATCCACTTACAAAGAACATCAATTGCTGAGAAGATATAAATATAATTTCACCTGTAGGAAGGGGGTCTGGGGGTGGTTGTAGTAGTAGGGGGGCGGTGAGGTGGTTGTAGTAGTAGGAGGGGGGGTGGGGTGGTTGTAGTAGTAGGAGGGGGGGTGGGGTGGTTGTAGTAGTAGGAGGGGGGGTGGGGTGGTTGTAGTAGTAGGAGGGGGGGTGGGGGGTTGCAGTAGTAGGAGGGGGTGGGGGGGTTGCAGTAGTAGGAGGGGGGTGGGGTGGTTGCAGTAGGAGGGGGGGGTTGTAGTAGTAGGAGGAGGGGGGGCTGGGGGGGTTGTAGTAGTAGGAGGGGGTGGGGTGGTTGTAGTAGTAGGAGGGGGAAGGGGTGGGGTGGTGTAGTAGGAGGGGGGGGTGGGGTGGTTAGTAGTAGGAGGGGGGGTGGGGGGTTGTAGTAGTAGGAGGGGGGGGGTGGGGGGGGTTGTAGTAGTAGGGGGGGGGGTGGGGGTGGTTGCAGTAGTAGGAGGGGGGGTGGGGTGGTTGCAGTAGGAGGGGGGGTGGGGTGGTTGCAGTAGTAGGAGGGGGGTGGGGTGGTTGTAGTAGTAGGAGGGGGGTGGGGTGGTTGCAGTAGTAGGAGGGGGGGTGGGGTGGTTGTAGTAGTAGGAGGGGGGGTGGGGTGGTTGTAGTAGTAGGAGGGGGGTGGGGTGGTTGCAGTAGTAGGAGGGGGGGTGGGGTGGTTGCAGTAGTAGGAGGGGGGGTGGGGTGGTTGCAGTAGTAGGAGGGGGGGTGGGGTGGTTGTAGTAGTAGGAGGGGGGGTGGGGTGGTTGTAGTAGTAGGAGGGGG
>WNGS01160430.1:17254050-17264361 GCA_020271785.1 Procambarus virginalis
GCAAAGTGACAGGCAATGACCTCTGCATTTGGCACACCGCCACTGCAACTTTTGGCACCACTAACCTAGCGCCACGCCCACCACACACCCAACCTAGTCACCTTTAACTTTAACTATTAGCATTCAGTCCGTGATACCGATGGATTAAAAACGGAATCTGAATTTGTTCATTGAGACATGCAGTATTACGTCATTGATCATAAAGAGCTCATGTGTTACCCAAAGGGCATGCCTTATAAATACAACTTAGGATTGCTTATCTCCGCACTAACCGGCTGGCTTCGCCGGAACCGCCCATCACCCGGCTCAACTTATGTTCAACTATTAATGAGCTGGACAATCGACTTCAGGACGGACCGAAACGTCGTCGTCGTCCCTTCACCTTCTAGTACTCACCTAGTTGTGTTTGCGGGGGTTGAGCTTGGCTCTTTGGTCCCGCCTCTCAACTGTCAATCAACTGGTGACTCAACGACTGACTAGTGTGTGGTCTGGTCAACATACTTCAGTCACGTTGTGTCATCGCCGCTGAAACTGTTATATTGCTTGTCCCAACCACTTGGGCTGGACGGTAGAGCGACGGTCTCGCTTCATGCAGGTCTGCGTTCAATCCTCGACTGTCCAAGTGGTTGGGCACCATTCCTTTCCACCGTCCCATCCCAAATCCTTGTCCTGACCCCTTCTAAGTGCTATATAGTCGTAATGGCTCGGTTACTTACCCTAATGATTCACTCCTCCCTCTTGTATTGCTTGCCACTTCTTTTAATCTGAATTTTTGTACACATGTACACACTTTCATCATACATACTCTTTCAATGTTTCTGTATACATGTAGCTTGTCTCAACATTTACACGTGTAATGTAGTGTTACACACACACACCATGTAAGTGGGTAATTATTGGTAATTAGTAATGTTAATTATTTAGGATTAACGGTGCGTAGGCGACATGCATCCTTCGTATTACTGCTAAGTGCACTATTTACAATTCTAGGATGGATTCTCTAACATTGTATACTTTATTTACGTGCTACTATATTTGGGTGCATGTGCCCCTACTTACGGGGAATAGGTATACAAGTATAGTTATTATGGTCTCTTAACATGTATTTCTGCACATGCAAACCATAGGTTGCAACTTGCTAGCAACCGCGAAGCTGCAAAAACTTCCAGCAGTTTCAGTTGCAAATTACTAATAACCGCAGTTGCAACAATTTCATGCAACTTGCCGTTGCAAACATTTATTATTAATATTTAAAATTAATAAAATCTTATATCGCCTATGTGTTTTGTTTCGCCCGACGCACAAAAAATGCATGCCGACTAATAATATTTTATCTAACAATAATCCAACTGAAATTTACACAGCTTTTCCATTTATCAATATTGAACAATCGCCATGTAAAGTCACGTAGAATATTGAGGAGTCGACAAATAAAATTCGAGCACTAGGGGACACAGGTGGAAGTCGAGTACCCAAATGAGCCATAGACATAAGAGTTTTTTTTTGGTGTCGTAGTAGTTAACAAATAGAAATGTATTAGGAAGTGATCTGGTTGGAGGCCGACTCATAGTTTGAGGAAGGGAACTATCAGGAGAAAGCGCCAAGTCATTACGACTATATAGCACTTTGAAGGGATAAGGATGTGAGATGGGACGGGGGGGGGGGCGGAGAGGAATGGTGCCCAACCACTTGGACGGTCGGGGATTGAATGCCGATCTGCATGAATCGAGACAGTCGCTCTACCGCCCAGTCCAAGTGGTTGCTCATAGTTTCAAATGTAGATATAAGAGCCCAATAGGATCAGTAATCTGTACACCAGTTGATTGACAGTCGAGAGGCGGGACCAAAGATCTGAAGCTCAATCTCCGCAAGCACAACTAGATGCGTACAGATAAGTAAGTTTTATGATATACAAATAAAATCAACTTTAACTCTGCCCTGGAACTGGTTAGGTTATTTGTGCGTCCAAGTTATTAATTATATTATGAAACTAAAGTTTCAGATTTTCCGAGAACATTCACACAAGTAACAATTAAATGACTGTAGCTAGTCTATTCTTACTGCATTAGAAGCCAATCCGTATATTACAAACTGTCCAGCTATGTCAAAGAATCATTAAAATGAAGGTGAAGCAGCACTCAAATTTTTAGGAGCAAAGGAGACTGCAGTTCCCGGGCCCAGTGGTAAAACACCCGCCCCGCGCTTCGCAAGCGATTTGGTCTGGTTAGTATCTCGCCGGGGAGGATGACTATGCGCCATACCTTAACTGCACGCCTCTGTTCACTTGCAGTGAATGGATGCCGATTGTTAAACGATTTGGCGGCCGTGTTCGGGGGAAAATTAGGTTAGGTTTTCTCACTGATTTATCACGCTAATTTTTTTTTTTTTGAGATATATACAAGAGTTGTTACATTCTTGTACAGCCACTAGTATGCGTAGCGTTTCGGGCAGGTCCTGGATACGATCCCGCCGCGAAGAATCGTTTTTCATCCAAGTACACATTTTACTGTTGCGTTAAACAGAGGCTACAGTTAAGGAATTGCGCCAGTAATCCTCCCGGCCAGGATACGAACCCAGACATAGCGCTCGCGGAACGCCAGGCGAGTGTCTTACCACTACACCACGGAGACTACAAATAATAATAATAACTCCAATTAGGTTTAAGGACCTGCCCGAAACGCTATGCATGCTAGTGGCTTTACAAGAATGTAAGAACTCCATAAAATAATGCCTGCGCATTTCTCTAGTGCTTTGGAATCTGAGTACTAGTACTGAGTCATCAGTCTAGGCCGTTGTGTCTTAAAGAGTTGAGAGCATCTGCTACCAGAAATTTAGCCAATATCCCCAGTTTGCTAACTGTAGGTAGTAACTGAGTGATTGTAACCTACCCCGCTGCCCACTGGATGGGGGGCGGTGTGCAGACAAACATATAAATTGTGACACTAGCTCTCCACATATGTCAGTTGCTTAATTTAGAACCTGTATTTGAGGTCGATCTTGAACCCATTGTTGATGTGACGACTTATATTGAATTGTAACTAGCTCATCAAGATTGTAACTTGCTAGCTAAATGAATTGTGGGTTCAGTCCTGAGCCCATTATGTGCCTCTGTAACCCTTTCCACTACCGCCCACAAGATGGGTATGGGGTGCATAATAAATGAACTAAACTAAACTAAAAGTCTAGGCCGGGTGCACGTAGGTCTACCGAGGGCATAAATAGGCCTGCCCAAGGCCCTCTTTCTCCACGGAAAAGGAAACTTAGTTGCTCTTACTAGCAAACCCTTCCACGTGTCATTCTCAGGGTCATTGGTGAGAGGGGGGCGGGGGTTGCCCTGCTGGACCCCACCCGCAGCATTCATAGCTTTAGTGGGCTCCCTACATTACTCTAAGCTCTAAGCTTTAGGGATATTCCTGTGGTTTATTTTACTTATTATATTAAGTTTTATAACTTACATCTTATTACCTGTTGCATTAAATACTGTAAATTAGACTAGTTCCCCGTGAAGGCTAACTAGTTATGCATCATTTACGGGCTATACATTACCATTTAGTACAGTTAATTCAATTATATTGTCACTTGTAAGCTTTATAATTTAATTATCTACTTTCAACTATATTACTAAATTTTAATTTTATATATTTAGCTCAGCACGAGTATCATTCGCCTTCCAAAAATACGTAGATATATATCTGCTTTGCACCATTACAATACAATACCATCAATAATAGGACCCGTCCTCCTAATAGAGCGCTGCATTTTGACACTACACAAGGCCAAAATTCCCCGTACTATAAAATGGAAGCGGCTCGCGAAATTGACACTCCCGTTTTCTGTTTTAGGTCTTCTGGTAGGTTAGGAGGTACGAGTTTCTTGACGTTGGGAAACATTAGGAGGTCGAGCTGAACAATATTCATGCCTACAGTGAGCATGTAAGTGTCTGCGGGAACTAAATGCCACAACGCTCGACTTTCTGCTTGGTATTTACGGCAGACTAAAGTGTGCCTGGTTTTATCCAGTTCATCCAGCGTCTGGCCAAGATCAATATACTGAACTGCACCTCTTCAACCATGCTTAATAGGACCCGACTGGAATAGCAGCCCAACTTTTATTAGCTCTTCTGCATTGTGCGAAAATTGTAACTTAGAAATATAAATCTTTAAAGAAATCTTTCCTACCATCCATTTATTTATTTAACAAATCTAATTTAATAAGCAAGATTTATTTTGAAGTGTGACTAAACATTACGGATTACGGGCTCACCATAGCACGTGCTGCATGGGGATTGTACTCCCGAGTAGATGAATCTAAAGCAACAAACACTAATCCATATTCAAGCCTAATTCAGTGTCGAAGCAACAGTAGACAGCAGCCGGTTCGGCGAGCCGCCTTGGTCATGATCAATATGTCTCCCAGCACAGACCGCTCGCCTACCGTTACTGGGCAGACTGCCCTGGAGATCACCCATTGTGTCACAACCAGTTAGCACAACGTTAATGGTGGTAATGTGATTAAAGTCGGCCAATATTTAATTTGAATATAAATTTGTTCAAATGATAATAGCTCATTTTCCTCCTTTTTTCAAACTCCTTTTTCTGCTTGGAAGATCATGCAGTCTGCTGCATTACTGATGCACCAACTATCAACCCTTTAAATAACCTAAGGAACTGCAATCGTTTAATCAACACTTCATTTGCCAGGTAAAAACCTCACTATACAAAATCTGTTTAGTATTAGAATTGTGCAAGTATGCAAGGCTAATTTATGAATAATTTTACGTGACATGCAGGAGTAAGCAAGCATGCTTCAGCGGATCAAAAAAATCTTGTGCAATTCATATGCATCCTTTTCCTTTAACCTATTCATCATTAGCTGAAACTGCATATTAAAAAGGTTAGATAAATGAACGATATACTTTCTCCGATTAAATACTTTATCAAGACGGACGTTAGTTCAGTTGCTATCCACACCCTTGAGAGGTAGTCGAGGAGCCCCAGTAGTTCCTCTCCCCCTATTCTCGGGGACATTAAAGCATAGGTTTTAGGTTTATCTAGCCCCTGATCTTCTCCAGGATACATATTTACTGTCATGTGAACAATCCATCACATGCAAGGAAGCGTACGTGGCCAAAGCGTGAGGTAAAACACGGGACCGTAGACATTAGCAGAGTGCGCCGGCTACGGCAGGGCCGGGCTACGTCAGGACAGAGCTACGTCAGGACAGAGCTACGTCAGGACAGGGCTACGTCAGGACAGAGCTACGTCAGGACAGAGCTACGTCAGGACAGGGCTACGTCAGGACAGGGCTACGTCAGGACAGAGCTACGTCAGGACAGAGCTACGTCAGGACAGGGCTACGTCAGGACAGGGCTACGTCAGGACAGAGCTACGTCAGGACAGAGCTACGTCAGGACAGGGCTACGTCAGGACAGGGCTACGTCAGGACAGGGCTACGTCAGGACAAAGCTACGGCAGGACAGAGCTACGGCAGGACAGAGCTACGTCAGGTCAGAGCTACGTCAGGACAGAGCTACGTCCCTCATTTGTGTTCATCACGATAGAGATGACGTTGGGATGACGCCACTACATAATACAATGACATGTTATTAAATTGGCACAATCACAGCTGATAAAGAGTTGAATAATACATGAACTAAAAATGTTTTTTAGTCAAGGTCAAGATGTGTAACGTTTGCCGGGCCGCCCACATCTGATAGTAGGAGGGTGGCCACCCACGCGTGGCTCTTTAATTACATCCATTAAAATCTCTCATATTGATTTATTCTCTCACATCCCCATTACCAACAAAGCGGTATTAATATAAACTACACCGCACCCCCCCCCCCCCATTATCAAGCGTTTCCTGTTCATTTTTATGGGACTGAAATTTTTGTTAAATATAGCAAACGTTGCTACCTGGTAATTCGGTAATTCATTCAACCTGGTAATCAAATGCTGATATAATGGCCCATCCCCAGCAACCCTCACTTGTAACGTGAGCCATTGATCCATTAGCCATTGTGGAAGACTCGTCAAGCTATGTGTGGAATATTCCAAGTGTTACAGGCTCCCATTTGTCTGGCAGATGGTTAAAGCTACATCAGCAGAGGCAAGCCTCGTTGGTATATAGGTACGGTGCACTAGTAGTGCCCAAGAGCGCCTGACCAAGACAAAATATAGATTATGGTGGACGTACCGTCACCGCCCAGGATGGTCTCGCCGGCTGAGTGGGGCCGCCGTCCGCGCCTCACGTCCCTCGACCTTTTCAAATGACAACCAATGAGAAACTATCATGGGGAAAAATAATTTGTGTTTTAGGTTATATCAAATATAACATCTTATAAAACTACATTTATTATAAATCTTATTTTTATTTTAAAATATAAAGCCACTTATTTTCTTCAATGTGAGAGATTTCTATCCACGTTATTTATTCATTGCTCTCCGGCGCACACAGCTCTTGAGTTGCTATGTACCTTACCTTGAGGATACCTTGAGGTGCTTCCGGGGCTTATCGTCCCCGCGGCCCGGTCATCGACCAGGCCTCCTGGTTGCTGGACTGATCAACCAGGCTGTTGGACGCGGCTGCTCGCAGCCTGACGTATGAGTCACAGCCTGGTTGATCAGGTATCCTTTGGAGGTGCTTATCCAGTTCTCTCTTGAACACTGTGAGGGTTTGCCAGTTATGTCCCTTATGTGTAGTGGAAGCGTGTTGAACAGTCTCGGGCCTCTGATGTTGATAGAGTTCTCTCTCAGAGTACCAGTTGCACCTCTGCTTTTCAACGGGGGTATTCTGCACATCCTGCCATGTCTTCTGGTCTCATGTGATGTTATTTCTGTGTGCAGGTTTGGGACCAGCCCCTCTAATATTTTCCACGTGTAAATTATTATGTATCTCTCCCGCCTGCGCTCAAGGGAATACAGATTTAGGCTCTTTAGTCGGTCCCAATAGTTTAGATGTTTTACCGAGTGGATTCTAGCAGTAAAGGATCTCTGCACGCTCTCCAGGTCAGCAATTTCACCCGCAGTGAAAGGGGCTGTCATTGTGCAGCAGTACTCCACTCTAGAGAGCACAAGCGTTTTGAAAAGTGTCATCATCGGTATAGCATCTCTAGTGTGAAAAGTTCTTGTTATCCAACCTGTCATTTTTCTTGCAGTTGTGACGGCTACTTTATTGTGTTCTTTAAAGGTAAGGTCTTCCGACATGAGTACACCCAGATCCTTTACATTGCCTTTTCGTTCTATGTTATGATTTGCCTGAGTTTTGTACGTGGTTTCAGTTTTTATATTTTCATTTTTTCCATAGCGCATGAGCTGGAACTTGTCTTCGTTAAACACCATATTATTTTCTGTAGCCCATAGAAAGACCTGATCTACATCTGACTGGAGGTTCGCCGTGTCCTCTATGTTGCCTACTCTCATGAAGATCCTAGTGTCATCTGCAAAGGATGATACAGTGCTATAGGTTGTGTTCTTGTCTATGTCCGATATAGGATGAGAAAAAGTACTGGAGCAAGCACAGTACCCTGGGGGACTGAGCTCTTAACGGTTGACGGGTTGGATTTTATTTTGTTGACTATTACACATTGGGTTCTGTTGGTCAGGAAATTGTAGATCCATCTGCCTACTTTTCCGGTAATTCCTTTTGAGCGCATTTTATGGGCAATAACACCATGGTCACATTTATCAAAAGCTTTTGCAAATCTGTGTAAATTACATCAGCGTTTTGTTTGTCTTCCATAGCATCTAATGCCATATCATAGTGGTCCAGCAACTGCGACAGGCAAGAGCGCCCTGTTCTGAAACCATGTTGTCCGGGGTTATGGAGATGCTGTGATTCCATGTATTTTGTGATCTTACTTCTTAGCACTCTCTCAAAAATTTTTATGATGTGCGATGTTAGTGCTATCGGTCTGTAATTTTTTGCCTCTGCCTTATTTCCTCCTTTATGAAGTGGTGCTATCTCTGCTGTTTTTAGTATATCAGGAATAACGCCAGTATCTAGGCTTTGTCTCCACAGAATGTGAAGGGCCTGCGATAGTGGTTTTTTACAGTTCTTGATGAATATGGAGTTCCAAGAATCCGGGCCTGGTGCGGAGTGCATAGGCATACTGTTTATGGCTTCTTCAAAATCCAGTGGGGATAGGGTGACGTCTGATATATGATTTGATGTTGGTATCATATCCATGAAAAATTCATTTGGGTTATCGATCTTTAGTGCGTTTAATGGCTCGCTGAAGACAGAGTCGTATTGCTTCCTCAGTAGCTCGCTCATTTCTTTGTTGTCATCGGTGAAAGTTCCATCTTCCTTTCGCAGGGGCCCGATACTAGATGTGGTTTTTGATCTTGATTTTGCATAGGAGAAAAAATATTTCGGGTTTCTCTCTATTTCACTGATGGCCTTTTGCTCTCTTCCCTCTCCTGCGTTTTGTATGATTCTTGTAGCTTGAGTTCAATTTTTCCTATTTCGCTACCTAACCTTCTTCGCCGTTCCTGAGATAGGGTGCGACTCTCAAGTTGTACCGCGATTCGTTTTCTTCGCCTATATAGGGAACGACGTTCTCGTTCCAATCTGCATCTCTTCCTCTTTTTTCTTAGGGGGATGCGGTTTGTACATATTTCTAGTGCTACTGAGCTTATTTTTTCCAGGCACTGGTTCAGGTTCGCATTTCCTAGCTGTTCTTCCCAGTTTATTTCTGTGAAGTCCTGGTTTATTTGCTCCCAGTTTATCTGTTTATTATTGAAGTTGAATTTGCTGAAATCTCCTCCACCGGGAATCTGGACTGGTTTTGAAGGTCTATTCCCCATGGTTGTCATAACTTCAATTAAGTTGTGATCTGAGTAACAGGTATTTGTAATCATTATGTTCCTGATCAATTCATCATTATTAGTGAAAATGAGGTCCAGCGTGTTCTCCTTCCTGGTTGGTTCTACTATTTGCTGGTTTAAGGCAAACCTGTCGCACATCCGTAGCAGGTCATTTGCATGTGCCTGTTCATTAAGGCTACTTCCTGGTATTCTTTCTGATATTACTGTATTAGCCAGGTGCTTCCATTTCAGGTGCCGTAGGTTGAAGTCCCCAAGCAGAATGATGTTCGGAGCTGGATTTGTGAGGTTTTCCAAGCAGTGTTCTACTTTCATTAGTTGGTCTTTAAACTGCTGAGGGTTTGCCTCCGGTGACTTATATACAAGGACAATAACTACATTTAAATCTCTATTTTGATTATCAGCACTTCCACCATATCATTTGAGGTGTTTAGCAGCTCAGTACAGATGAGTGTGTCTTTGATGTATAGGCTGACCCCACCCTGAAGCCGGTGTTTCCTATCACATCTGAAAAGATTGTACTCTGAGATCCATATTTCACCATCATGGTAGTCCTTTGTGTGGGTTTCTGTTAGGGCTGCAAACACTGCATTTGCCTCATGAAGGAGACCATCTATAAAGTGAACTTTGTTGGATTTGCGTGTTTTTATACCTTGAATGTTGGCAAATATAAATGATGTTATCGTGGTAGTGGAAGTGCTGGATGCCTTACTTGGTGTTAATATCTGAGGCTCTGGTAAGGGGGCCACTGTGTTTGCGTCCAGGGTGTGTTGTTTTCGAAGTGATTCGTCCAGTTTCGGTAGTGGGGCGAGTGTTTGTGTGGTGTAGTACCTGTGTGTTTGTTGGTAATGTGTATTCCAGACTTGTGGGTATCTCCCTTCCCCTCTGTAATCCTGTGGTGGTTCCATCTGACTGTTCCTCTCTCTTATATTTTCTGCTCTGTTTCTGCCTTCCTCTAAAAAATTGCCAGTAGTGTCATACTGATCTTCCCGTCTATAACGTTGTGTACCTCTCACGTGGAATTCCGGACACTGAAGATTGTAGCATTTTTTGTCCCTAATTGAAAATTGACATAATTTGGGGTGGAAGTATCTACACCCTGTTCCAAAACGGCATGTACCCCTCGCCAACATGTTCCTGCATTTTCGAGGATGCAGAAAATGGCATTTTGTTCCTAATTTTCCATATTTGCATATTCCTTTAGCGTAGAATTTGCAAATGTGTTCCGGTTTTCGTTTTGCGTTTTTCAAGGTATTTATATCTGTGTCTGTCTTGTCTACCTCTTTATTGGAGCCATCTCCGCTTTCGTCGTCCCAATTCCTTCATTTATGCACTCTGTCTCACTGTTGCTCACATCGTTTATATTACCTGACTCTGCAATATTGCTGCTATTATGTACTACAATACCCTCTTCCTCCACATTACTGCTGCGGTTCTCTAAACTATCTGTTCCTGGGTTTTGGTCGTTAACCAATGTCTTATCCCA
>WNGS01160430.1:17278917-17330221 GCA_020271785.1 Procambarus virginalis
TTTAGTACAGTATATATATGAACATTGCAACAAGACATTTCTAATACAATACATGACTAGTAAATATTTTTCTATAAGCATGGAGTAATTGTTTAACATGGAATCATTTAAACTGTTCTAGTATTATGTATACAGTATAAGGTACATTAAAACTTGAAGATGTATGATCCTGTTCTTCATCCCAGCAAGTTTTTTTTTTTTTTTTCAATTTTAATATCTAAAGCTTGTCATGGTTTTTACTTTATGCAGCATTTACAGTACCCAAGTACCTTGGTGCATTCCTGACCATAAGCATTGTGCATCTATTGATATTTTCTCGGGTTACTATAAATTAAAGAAAGTAGATGGTTAAATTAAGTGCCAATGTTGTGGAGCAACTTGTCTTATGGTGTTGCCTGTCACATTTGTCTAATTTCATTATCAAATGATTATTTCAGAGAAAATGTTTTCATGTTCTGCATTCAGCACCAACATTATAGCAAAAAAATATACCATATTTCTTCATTACTTGCATAATGCTAGCAGGCTTCAGGTAGCTTGGTAATTTTATTGACCAGTGAGAAGGAAAATGGGATGGGAGACTATTCTGGTACTACCAGGTAACCTGTACCCTAGTATATTCCTCTCCTAATGGCAATTGGAGAAAACTCTGGTACCTATTTACTGTTAGGTAAACGGGGGCTCCCCACCAGGGTGACAAACTGCCCATTTGTTTTTGCCTCCACTGGGAATTGATCCCCAGACCCTAGGACTACAATTTCGGTGCTGTCTACTCAGAATGGAAGGCTGTGTAGGGGTGAGGAGCAAGACTGGGCGGGGTGCTGTGTGTGGAAATTAGGGGGCACGGGGTACTGTATAGAAATTGGGGGGGCACAGGGTGGTGTGTGTGTGGGAGACTGGAAGGGGATGGGACTGTGAGTGGAGATGGGGTTATGGCCCAGGGATGCCATTCTAAATTGGGTTTTGTCATTATTTGCATCATTTGGGGCTTCTTTTAGAAAAGGTGTCCATCCTTACATATTTAACAATATTATGCTTATTAACTGAGCACCATTACTGACCAACCCCCTAATGTAAAAAAGAAAAATCTACATCAGTGATGCATGGGCCTACATTTGTGATTTCAAGGATGCATGAATGTGTGAGCCTATTATAGAATTTTTTTTTACATACCCTGACCAGGATTTTAAGGGGGCATAAAGCAAAAATATGCATTAAATGAAAACTACTTCAAATTTCATTCAAACTTTTTTGATGTACATGAAAAGTGTTTCATCTGGTCCAGGTCTCGCATCATAGCATAAATAGGAAGGGAGAAAAATATTGAATTAAAAAAAACTTCCAAAATGGTAAAAAATTAACATCAAATACAAGTATCAACTGAAATCATGTCTGACTCAGGTATCACAATAACAAAAATTTAATAGTTTTATCCCCGCATTTTTTTTCTCTCGACGATTTTCATGACTTAACACCTGACCGCACGTAAGCCTATCTTAAGGGTGCCAATTTTGGAGGAAATTGGTTGTCAACCTGTCACAGATGGCAGCACCTTAGACTTTACTTGAAAATAAATAAGTAAAAAATAAGTCATAACTTCTATATTTTTATTCAATTTACATGAAACTTACACCTTATATATAGTTTGTTTCTACAAATCTGTTTTGAGATTTTTTCCTAAGTACATTTATTGATTTTATAATAGTGATAAACCATGATATATTTGCATAATTTTTTATGGAAATTTGACTATTTGTATTGGTATTACCAAACATTTTAAAAAATCAGCTGAAACAGATCCTTTTATTATATGCTAATGTGATAGAAAAGTGCCATTTAAATGATTTCATTTGAAACTTGTGGTTGTAGTTTTGGTTTGAAAATGTGTAAAATTCGAACAAGTTATGGCCCTTAAGCGGGATCGCCCCCTGGAGTATAGGGTACGGTAACTACAGTACTAGTTTCTCTTCCTCCAAATTAAGAATGAATGCTAGACAAATACATGGAGATGTTGGACCTCGCATTCAACATCCATGTATAGTACTGTAATGCATCATGGCTAGTTCATCATAAAGTAACAAATTTAAAAATTGCAAAACCTTTAGTAGCAGCTACCAAATACAGTATTAAGTTTCATATGAATTTCTTTTATGAAGGATATTTAAATGCAGTTTAACATGTAAAGAATTTTGTTCAGTTCTAGAAATAAAATGCATACATGCTAGATTCTATAGAGCAACCAGTGTATTTTATCTACCAGCAATACTTTGCTAAACTGCTCCTTGTCATAGTGATCATTCTGCTCACCCAGTCGTGAGAGTAATTTACTGGCAAACTGAAGGATCTTCTCCAGCAAAGGTTTCATCTCCCAGCGCAGGAAGTATATAACAGCCATGAGACACATTGCACCAAATCCAATGTGTAAGGTTATACATCTTGGGTAAACAGTTTTCTGGAAAAGAAAATTCACATCTCGCATTACATTCACAATAAACATAAGTATTCTGGAAAATAACAAAATTATATACTGCATTATAAGATTTAATTTTGAAAATGAAGGCATACCCCCATTCTTGTAACCTTTACATTGATCCATGGTAGGTCACAGTGTGAACAGAGCCTTGACTGGTGCCTCTGAGGCACGGAAAGAAATCTGGCCCAGATGCCACACGAGACTGTGACCAGGGATATTTACTAAATACAAAGACCCAGTTAGACCTCTCAAACCTGAGCACAAATATCAGCCTACAACATGAAGACAGCAGCCAATGCTGCATACTTATGAATATCATGGACTCAAGGGTAGACTGAAGGCTGGCTAGTTTTTATGATGCTGCAGACAACCTTAGAAATACAACAAGAGGGAAAGGAAACTAAACAAGGCATCTATCAAGGCAGAACCAGTACCACACAAGTAGCGGTGAAGCATACCACTGGACACTACAATGATGCACCCCCCAGCTGGACCAACTAAGCATCAATCACCAAGGGTATAATCCAGAATCCAACCAACTTGCTCTTTGCCAGAAAAGAAGGCAGAGAACAAACACACCATCCATCAGAGCCAAAGGAACAAAACCTCTGCCTCCAGAGAAGAGCTCAAAGCTCTCCAACCCTGCAGGGTTGGGGAGTCAATCAACCCTGCAGCCAAAGAAACTCAACATTTTTCTTTAGAAAAATATCCATAACCGAAGGGGTAACCATGAACTGAACAACATAAAGAGACCCTGTCAAGATGGCTTAGGAGGAACATGAGCTGGCCAGAAGTGAAAGAACGCACGAGACAACTTACAAAACGACACCAAAGCTGTATCAACATTGAATGCATGCAAAAGGGACTTCACCAAATGATAAGACTATAAGTGATATGGCGTTCAAAAACAACCACAATAAAAAGGGCAGGACCACTTGGACTAAAACTGAAGACAGATGATGAGACAAAGAAGCAAAATGAGCACTAGACAACACCATACTGCCACTGCAGAGAGAGAGAGAGAGACAGGTGGGACAGCAATAACTCTGCAACCTGCTCACTACACAAGTGGTGATAGATCCACATCAAACTCCAGAATCATAGAATAGAGAAGGTTAAATCACAGAGGTACAGAAAAATGCCCTGGTTCAGACAAAACCAAAAAGAGCCCGAAATCAAGGCAGAGTTGGCCACCAAGGAGCCAGAAAGGTCACCCTCCCCAAGAATAACTTCCGTTTAGTCAGCACCTGGAGCAACAGCTGAATTGGGGTAAAGTTATATGAATGCCCATCTTAACTAGTCCAGCTGAAAGGCATCCACTGTGAGAGCCTTGCAAATGGAATGAGTCACATAGGATGAGAGATGCCAGTTCCACATTAGCATGAAGAGGTAAACCTCAGGGTGACAATGTCTCAAAAAGCCAACAGGACATATCAACAGTCCACGTCATGGAATGGGATAGAAACAAGATAACGCATACAATGAGAACGTCTGACACACACACACTGTCTATACTCGCCTAATTATGCTTGCTGTGCTCTTTGATACTGTTTCTCTACTGTCAATCAACTGGTGTATAGGTTCCCGAGTCTATTGGGCTTTCATATCCACATCTGAAACTAAATATGGAGTCTGCTGCAACCACATCACTGCCTAGTGCATTCCATTTGTTAATTACACTTACTTACGACAATTAAAAGATTCTTTATTGTCTCTGTAGCTTATTTGTGTACTGTTTCCACCTGTCTCTCCCTTGTGTATGTGCCACCCATACTCTGGCTTTATCTATCCTATCAATTCCCCAAGAATTTTATATATGGTAATCATGTTTCACCTAACTTCTCAGTAATGTGAGGTTCAATTGATGTAGTTTTTCTTCATAACTAATACCTGGTAGTTCTGGAACTAGTCTGGTGGCATACCTTTGAATCTAACCAAACTTCATCTTGTTCTTGACTAGGTACGGACTCCATGCTGGAGTTGCATACTCTAGGGTTGGTCTGACGTGGTCTGATATACAGTACAAGGTTCTACATGATTCCTTACACAAATTTCTAAAGCCGTTCTGATGTAAGGCAGCTTTGCACATGCTGCTGATATTCTTTTTATGTGGTCTTCAGGAAACAGGTTCAGTGTGATGTAAACCCATAGTCTTTCTGTCTTTACATGAAGTACAGATTTCATCATGTGAACAGCACATGGGAGCCGAGCGGACAGCACACTGGACTTGTGATCCTGTCGTCCCGAGTTCGAGGGAGGGAGAGGGAGAACGGCCTATTGACATAGCTCGGGTGCAGGGGGGAGTTGTGTAAAATCATGGTTTGTGCCTCGGAGAGGCTATGGGATACAGTAAATTCAGTAGAACTTCGGTTTCAACTCTTTTTAACCCTGTCGTAGCTCAGTCGATTAAGGCAGTGTCTGGGATGCTCCCGGACGCAGGTTCGAATCCTTGTCACGGCCCTTGTGGATTTGTTCATCTGCCCCATTTTGTTTATAGGGACCCGGACTTGGGGGTGTTGGTCGATTCGTCCTTTGTTTCGTCCGCGCCCCCCTCGTTCTTCCTCTGCTGTGGTTCATTTGGTCCCCCCTTTCCCCCGTTTCCGGCTCTGAAGCATCTGAGGGCTTCGAGGTCAGGGCAGGGTTTAGAGGTTTCTGAGACTGGCAATTTCGGGGGTTGCCCCTTCCGGGATAGCATTGGAGGTATTCGAGTTTGTTCCTCCAGCTATAGCTCCGGGGTCTGACCAGTGGGCCCATTCTCTTCCTGCTATTTCGGCTGCCCCGACTTTTTCTTGTGTGGCCGAGGCTTGGGAGGACGACTCACCCTCGGGACCTGATGTGGAGGTTCCCAGGGATGGGGAGGGGCTGGCTTGGGGGCCTTGGACCCTATTGGACCCTGCCTGGGTTTTCCAACCCTCTGGGTGGGGCTTTTGGTTACAAGGAGTGGGGTTTTCCTTTCCCCCTCTGAGTATGAGTTAGTTTGGGCGTCGGCCCCTCTCCAGGTTCGATTCAGTGTCCCTTCAGGTCCGACAGTTCCATCCTACCTGTGGGTGATTTTATCACTTTCTCGCCTTTCTTTTCTGGGACATGTATTCTTCTACGTCATGTCGTAATCGTGTTCTCATCATCTCGGATTCCTGCATGACCATTGGTCATGGATGCCACCGGGCCAATGTGAGCCTCCGTGTTTTTGTGCTTGCTTCTCAAGGGTCTCGAAGGTTCGGTAAAATCTTTGATTCTTCCAATGTTGTTAGAACATCTGTCGTCTGCCGGTGAGGTTTACCTCCAGTCCTGTCTAGGACTCGTTGGTTCTCTTCCGTACTACTTATGATTTTTTTATATTATATCTCATTCTTTTATCATTACATCTTATCTCCGTACTCTGTCTCGATATTACTAATATTCGTTTAATACACCTTGTAGACACCCTTCCCGAGGGTTGGGTGTTGCAGCTCGGTCCACAGGCGCATGCGCCAAGGGTGTTTGTTTTGGTTTATGTACAGTATGGTGTAAACATGTGTTGGTGTTCCGCAACCTTTATCGCGGGTTCTACGCTGCTCTCACTCATCTTTCCAGTCATAGCCCCCTGGATACTGGGAAAGTTCTGGATTTTATATATGGGGAGAACACTTCGTTCTTTCTCTGCTTTTACGAGTGTGGGGTGACTCGGAGTGGTGCCGCCTCCACCTTTACTCTACACCTTATCTTCTACGTTTCGTGCATCTCTGGACATGATCCACTAGCGTTGGTCCCAGAATATTACACGGCTCAGCTGTGTCATGACATGATAATGTCTATGCTTTACAGGTGAGAGTATAAGGCCTGGTGACGCTGTCAGCTAGGCACTGGTTCTCGGTTTTTAGATGAGTGTTGGGTGTTGTGTGTAGCGTGTTTATTGGCCACTTTGCGTGCATCTTAATGTGGCCTTCCTATGTGCTTATATCGATGCTCCTGAGCCCAAGGCTAAGGCCTGATTGTGGGGAAAGGTTCCATGGAACATCAGATGGACACTCATTACTTGACTCGGTCATTGCTTCTGGTCACTCCTTCCTTGGCTGTCATTCAGTGCCTGGCTGCACTCTAATGGGCCTGACAGAGGGATTAATTAAAACTGATATTGCTTTTACAGTATATAACAATATACTTATATTGTTACAATATACTTATATTGTTACAATATACTTATATTGTTACAATATACTTATATTGTTACAATATACTTATATTGTTACAATATACTTATATTGTTACAATATACTTATATTGTTACAATATACTTATATTGTTACAATATACTTATATTGTTACAATATACTTATATTGTTACAATATACTTATATTGTTACAGATAACAATTACAGTATAGTACATTTACAGTATAATATCACAAGGTGAAGGTATACCAGATTATCTGGAAACAGCCCAAATGAGTATAATGCTCATACTGTCCAGTATAGTACTAGATATTTATTAGCTGTACCTTCTTTTCTAGTGTATGAAATTGTTAACATGTATACCCACCTTGGAAATTGTTGTAAGAGCTAAGATAACACATGCACCCACCTCAGAAATTGTTGTAAGAACTAAGATAACACATGCACCCACCTTGGAAATTGTTGTAAGAGCTAAGATAACACATGCACCCACCTCAGAAATTGTTGTAAGAACTAAGACAACACATGCACCCACCTCAGAAATTGTTGTAAGAACTAAGACAACACATGCACCCACCTCAGAAATTGTTGTAAGAACTAAGACAACACATGCACCCACCTCAGAAATTGTTGTAAGAACTAAGACAACACATGCACCCACCTCAGAAATTGTTGTAAGAACTAAGACAACACATGCACCCACCTCAGAAATTGTTGTAAGAACTAAGACAACACATGCGCCCACCTCAGAAATTGTTGTAAGAACTAAGACAACACATGCATCCACCTCAGAAATTGTTGTAAGAACTAAGACAACACATGCACCCACCTCAGAAATTGTTGTAAGAACTAAGACAACACATGCACCCACCTCAGAAATTGTTGTAAGAACTAAGACAACACATGTACCCACCTCAGAAATCGCTGTAAGAACTAAGGTGAAAGTAAATATAAGTATGATTCTTGGTTGTATGTATAAGGAAATTAGTGGATGGTAGACACTTCCTTGGTATTGCTTATGAATAAACCAATAACTGAAAAGAGAAAAATGTATATACATTGATTAATACTAATATATATGAATATCCAGAGAGAATAATAAGACTTGCTTAGGAGATTGCTTTAAAGGTAAATATTCCAATAAATACATATCACTAATAACAGCCATTATTTAAGTCTCAAAAATGGTGATCATCAAAATTGTCACCTCGCCTGTACACATGGGGAAAATAATCCAGCATTGAATTTAATGAAACACCTCTTTCTGGCGACTCACTAAAGCTATCTCGCCACGATTGCTCCTATCTACTAGGTGCCATCAGTCGTGGAGTTCTCTTTGGTCTACCGGGAACCAGAGCCAGAAACAGCCCTCTCCTCACAAAGGCACAGAGAGCGAGTGATATTCCACCACCCCACTGGGAAAGCATCCAGAAAGTCAAAGAAGCATTAGAGACAAATGCCAGGTCCCCAAAAACCAAAACCTCAAAAACTGCCACAAAACACTTGATCTAAAGAATGTAAATAATTGATTGAATCTAACACAACTAGTGCTAAACAGTTAGCATCAACAACCCCCCTCTCTGCTACCAGAGGGCCAAGAGCACCAGCATCCCACCAACCCAATTAAGTCAGTGCTGGAGCTGCTACCAAATGATGAACCTCAAGAGAGGGAGGGATTCAGGGTGCCACTGGGGCTCAACCAGGAAGAAGTATTTCATTACATTCAATGATGGATTTTTGGGAGAGGCCCTCATAGTTCCCTGAAGCTAATTAACCACTGAGAAGGAAACCATGGGACTTACCAGGGAGGAGGGGAGATGGCAACGAGGGAGAGGCAACAAGCCAAGAAACATGGCCCAAAACACTACAGGGACAATTGGGTTCAGGAAAACTGATTAAATACTGGTCTGCTAAAATCCTGTTACTCCTCCAAAACCCCTTTGCCTGAATATCAGCCCAGGACATTGGAAAAAGACAGTTGCAAGCACATCATGTTTATGAACATCAAGGGGCACAAGGGTAGACCATTAGCTGGCTAAACGTAACAGCACTGAGGACAACCTGAGAAATGTGAGCTTTCGAATGGGACCAAGGAAACAGGGTTGACCTGCAAGACATTCACTGAAGCAGAATCGGTGGTGGAAAGGTGGTGGGAAATCGCCACCACCGGACACAACAAATGATGATGCTCTTATGAGAACTAACCAAGTATCAATAATTAATGGACCTCTCCGGAAGCCCGCCGACTCATTTTTCACCAGAAAAAGAGAAGGCTACAAATGAACAAAATGCCCACCAAGGTCAAAAAAACAAAACCTATGCCTCTGGAGAAGAGCATGAAGCTACCTCCATCCTACAACCCAAGGTGAGAGCCAACAGGAACACTGTCTTGAGAAAGAGTGTCCCTGGATCGAAGAGGAATCCGTAAACAGAGAAGAGGACAGCAAGATGAGGACTCGGTTGAGAGACTAAGGTGACTTGGGAGGCTGGAGGCGAAAAAATTATAGTTTACAGAACAGCATTGAAACAGTATTGACGTCGAAGGCAAGTAATAGTGGCTCCATCAACGTCAAATGATGAGATGCTGGTCCAGAAACAACCACAACAAAAAGGAAAGCACAACCCGTACGGAAAACTATGAAAGATGACAAGAGAAACAGAAAGACGCAAAATCATACTGCTGCATCAAAGACACACACTGAAGGACACCAACAATCTAGCTCCCTGCTTGTCAAACAAATGATGATAGAGGTGTGCCAAAAAGTCCAGATGCAAAGTGCAGAGGAGAAGTTTGAACCAGTTGGGTATGGTGCAGGACTAGACCAATTTCCTGAAAGAGATGGAGCTATGGAAAATGCCCGGGTTTGGACACTGGGCAAGAAAAGCCGGGAATCAAGGCTGAGTCGGCAACCAAGGAACAAGAAGAATCACCATCCCTGAATATGACCAGTCTGGCAAGAACCCAGAGCAACAGTTGAACCAGGGTAAAGAGATAAATGAACTCCCATATCAACCAGCCCAAACGAAGCCAGCCAAGTTCTACACTTATGTGAAGTAATCCACCTTGAAGCCCCCAAAAGTCTAAACAAATCCAGTAGAACACGTTAATGATCCACTTCATGGAAATAAAACGGAAGCAAGACAACCCATTTATGATGGGGTGATATGATCACCATTTACAAAATACTAACAGGAATTGACAAAATTGACAAAGAGGAATTCCTGAAACCAGCAACTTCACGAACAAGAGGACACAGATTCAAGCTAAGGAAACACAGGTGTCAAAAAAGTATTAGAAAGTTTTCTTTTGCAAACAAAGTGGTAGACGATTGGATTAAGCTAAGTGAGAAGGTGTTGGAGGCCAAAACTGTCAATAGTTTCAAAGCATTATATGACAAAGAGTACTGGAAAGACAGGACACCACAAGCGTAGCTCTCATCCTGTAACTACACTTATGTAATCACTTTGCTGATTTTGTTCAATAAGGATGTTGGACACCCCGAATGTGAAGGGTGTGCACTGGCAAACTCCAAGAATCCAGAAAACAAGTTATATATATTGCATCCAGCTCCAAAATGAGAGGGACTAAAGCAACTCAATTGGTTAAAGCCATGTACCACTGGGAAGCATTCAGAATAAAGCTGGAGCATGGAGCCCGGAGGGAGCTAAATCTTCCTCAAAGCACTCCACACGCTTGCAAACTAGTGCACTTTACACTGTGCCTGAAGGAATGGACCTGACCAATGATCCAGGGTAGCATGGTGAGTGCTAGTCATGAAGCCCCAGTCCAGAGCCAAAGTGTTTGTAAACACATACAGCAAAAGGGAAGGATGGGACCACAGAACCAAAGCCTGAAAAACTTGAAGAGCAAACCGAAAAAGCAACAGCCAACGAAGGGATACCAGGGCCTGAAGCCACACCCTCCCTAGCTGGAAAACTAACCAGGCAAATCTGAGGCTTCTGCACAACCACTCAACTAACTTCCAAGTCACCCAGAGCCAATCCAGTACCAGATGGTGAAGAGGTTGCCAGAGGAAGGGAAAGTGAATCCCAAACGAGGCCAGCCAAGTCTGGACCAGGGATAGGACCAAGTGGAAATTTCACCAGTTAACCAGGAAACTGAATGCACTAACGAGTAGAAGTTAAAGGTTCCTGGAACCTGGGGACCCACTGAGGACCCACCCTGACCAGTGGCAGGCAAAGCCCCAGCCCTACCAAACTGCCTCTGAAAATAAGGAATAGAACCCTGAGAACAAAGTGTTACAGTTATCACCTGCATAGCAGTGGATTCTTCCTGTTCCTTACATCTTCCAAATCAACATGCTTCTACCTTATCCATCAACACCAACAATATGTGCCAAAAACGTATTGTCTAGTCTCTCCTTCCCCACCCCCACCACCCTACCTTCCACGAGAGATGCGCACCTGCAACCCACCAGCACTTGTTACCACCAGCAAACAACCACTTCTCTTGCCGGTTCCTCATTCACGGACCCAGCTTCGCGCCAATATGGCGTCACTACCGGTATATGTAGCCCTGGCCTGGGCTGTAGTAAATCAGAAGTCTATTGGTGCTCTCTCAGTTCGCTTGTGTCTTCCCTTGCCTTGACGTTCTTACGAACGGGTGAAGGATGACATTCAAAGCACATTGTATAAAGTGCCACATTCACCTTTTTGTCAGTAACATAAATTCACTTGTACGTATATAATTTCTTTTTAATTGTGTTAAGCCAAGTGGTTAAGGGTTTTTTGTCATTGTTTCTTATTAGTTTGTGTAAAATTAAAGTTATTTTTTGTTACATTAAATGTTTAAAGTTTTTATTCTCATATTTTATGTCCGCAATTGGTACACCGTAAAGGACTCAAAAACTTTATTTTATTTTCTCTTTTTTTTTTTATTAATGAGATTGGCACACCACCTACCAAGACAGTACTGCTCTATTCCAGATCACATCACAACTGGGAAACAGGCCAACAGGAAACAGCTACTAAAGAGAGAAACTAAGCAACAATGTCTTTAGGGAAGAGGAGTGATGAAAAATGGGAGGACAACAGCCAGGAAAGCCAAACCCCGAGAACTCAGCAGACGAGTCACCCGAAGCGAAAAGCGCCAAAGAGCCAAGGTCAACATCGAACTCCCTCGGTTCAGGCAATGAACCACCAGTGAGCAGTCCGAATGGAACAGGATCGCCTGATCGCCTGAGGGAGGGCAGCTGCGCAGACATGCAGCGCGGCTTGTGTGACGTCGAGCTTGTTTGCTCATTTTCATTTGGGGAGTTCTGGCCACTAGTTGGTCTATTTTTGTTGTTTTAACCAGAATATGGGTTTGTCTTGAGGCGCTTACCTTTCTGGGTGCCTGTCCCGGTCAATGGCAGATATTGAATGCTCCAAATCCCATTTGCATTTCTATAGGCCATTGCTCCTCGTGCCTCTCTGAGGGGACCAGGTTCTGGCCATGGTCCCCGGTAGGAATAGAACTCCATTCCCACTGACTGATGCCAAAGTTTAAGGATATACATATCAGCCTGGATAGCTCCAGGGAGCCGAAGGGGTTCCCCCCAGAAATGTAAGTCTTTATTCTGGTTTTATACACATCAGGAGGGGGCTGGGTAGGCAAGTCATTGGGACTATGGACATGATACTCAGTTTGCTGACTCAACAAGTTAGGATGAATGGCTCTGACATTTAAGCTAGATAGTTTTTATATTCATTGTTACACTGTAGTATAAACAATGTGTAGAATAATGCAACTTATGCACATATACTTGACAAATACAGTACAGTGATTCTGAATTTGTCATTATATATAAGGCCTATAATCTCTATATAGGCCTACAATGTAATATGTAAGCTTAAATTTCATGTAAATCTGCTCAAGGTACAGATGAAAGGATCATGGTTCAGAAATATATTCAAACACTGGCGAGAAAGATCAAAGTGTGATTTCATGATAATGGCAGGTCCATATTCACATAATAATCTATACAATAATCCATGATTTCATATTACATATAATAACCTCATTGCATAATAAGAAATACAAAAAGGATAGCAGAACTTTTCATGGATTTTAGAACTTCATTATATCCCTATAGATGTAATGTAACCAAATTAACATCATTTGTATAAAAATAAGGCAATAACTAAAATCAGCATATGGCAACCACATTACAGTACTCTGAAGATTAATGGATGATGATAACCGTTCTTTAAGAGATGATCCGAGAAGAGTTTTTCTGTAGATGTGTACAAGCCATAGAAAAATTAATCATGTCTCATGGATTTATAACTATAATAATTCATGAAAGAATTATAATACCGTATTCTGAAATCATCTTTACAGACAAACAGTAAATATATATTACCTGTATGTAATACGAAGTCCCATGTTGATACAGTTAGCAAAGACAAAGCCAAGGACACCAAATAGCTGTGTGAATATGACTGCGGTTCCCAAATAAGCAAAAGAGAACAATATCAACAAACGGTTGTATCTGAAAAATATAAACAGTACCTTGAAAATTATATTTCCGAGAGTGTCCGTCCCCTCAGTGGCTCCTGTTCAATGGCCAGCAAAGAGGTCTTCATTAGAGTCACTCAACTGTCAATTCAACCAAAATTTGTTTTATGCACTTCACATTACTGACAGTGAACAAAATAAAACTAGATTGTTTCATATTTATGGCATGCACTGATAAAAGTAATATATTTAAATGTATACAGTATACCTATGTGTTCCCCATCTACAGACTAGATCTGAGGTCAGAAAAGATCAGTTTATTATATAAAATATGCTGCAATTTATTTTATTATTCCAGGAAAATTATAATTAAGATTCTCTGGAGCAGAAAATTTTAAGAGATTTAAGTTAGTGGAGATAAGTATTACAATTACAACTTATGTTAAGAATATTATCTAGATGATCAAGAATGTGACACAAGTTTACCAAAGCTCTATAAATGTAATATATTTCAGTAATAAAAAAATTAACTCAATATTTTTTCTATGAAAGTTACCTTGAAAGTTGTGCGTCATCCATGACAGCAAGAGTATATGACTCTGTGATACCATTGATGGCCAAAAAGACAACATAGAAGCACTGAGCTCTCATCAGAGGTGTCCCTTCCCCTTCACTCAGCTGATGACCTCCATAGAGCTGTAGATAAGAAAAAATTATTCACTCTTAGAATAATGACAGGAAAAACCGATGGTTCAAAGGACATCGAAACCACCATTACAAATTCAACTGTGCCTTGCAATACCTAAAATATTTAGCACACAAGAATGAAATATGGCCACATCAAATTACTTAACAGCCTTAAAAAATGCTCAAAACTACTTTAACTCATAAAAACTACAGTACAGTACTCTATTTCAAAAGTATATAGAGCTACAATAAACACCCTCTTATCTGAAGCCTCATGGAACAGTTCTTTAACCCTTAGGCCGCGTAATACATATATAGATGAATTGAGTAACATTACCGATACCGCGCAATAGCTGTTTTAATGTCTAGCACTTTAATTTAAATGCCCTGCGTGAGATAGGGGCAGCTATAGTGCAGCCACGACCGCAAAGGCCACCTAGAAAAAAAATCGTGGCCAACACTCCTGGGTGTGAGAGCATCAGTACTGAGCAAGTCACCAAGGCTGGTGCAAGCAGCATGAGCTCACAGCACCGCTGTTCAGCTTGTGACAACAGCATCACCTAAAAATGTCAAAATATTTATGTACATGCTATTATTTAGCGATAGTTTTACAGAAGACCCTTGACTGAGATAAAACTGACCAGGATTCTGATAATAGCACGATTGTGATGATATTTAGAGCTGTGCTCCAGTGCTCCATGGGGAGCCGGTCGGCCGAGTGGACAGCACACTGGACTTGTGATCCTGTGGTCCCGGGTTCGATCAAGTCTTCGATCAAGACCGTGGTCCCAAGTCTTTTTCTCTTATTGTCTCTTGTAATTGCCTACCCCATCTGGTGAAGTAAAATATGTGTCTAATTTGGATTTAACTGTACCTGGATGAACCTCAGTGAGGCTCTGGGAGTTCTTCTTCCCAAGCTCACTCCTGAAGTTTGTTAAGGTCTTCTTGCAGCACCCTTCAGTTCTTACTCTCCTCATTAACTTTGCATCATCTGCAAACATCGATATGTACGAGCTCACTCCCTCTGTGTGGCCATTTACATAAATTTAAGGGACGAATGGTCGTAGGACAGATCCCGGTGGAACACCATTTTCCACTCCTCTCCAGCCAGACATGTCTTCTCAGAATATGATCTTTAGTCGAGTACTCCCATACCCATTCCAGTGCCTTTCCTGTTATCTCCGCTTGTCTCTCCATCTTATGTATTAGTCATTTGAGAGGAACTGTATCAAAAGTCTTTTGGCAGTCTACAAAGATACAGTCTACCCATCCTTCCTTGTCTCATTTTGTTGACCCTGTCACAGAATTCAATCAAGTTTGCATAATTTTCCCTCTCTGAAGCCATGTTGTGCCTCTATTATAAAATTTACTGTCCCCAAATCTTCTACAATATTTTTCCTGATGACTTTTTCTATCATGTTGCATGGAATGTATATTACTGACACTGGTCTATAGATTAATGTCAGATTAATGCCAGCTTCATTTCTGTCCCTTTCTTGAATACTGGAATTACATTTGCCTATTTCTAGAATTCTAGTAGCTCTCACATCTCTAGTGTAATACTGAACACTATAGTTAATGGGTAACACAAGATCCCTGCAGCTTTCTTCAATAACCATGGTGATATCTGGTCTGTTCCTACTGTTTCTGCTACACTCAGTTCATTCTACTACATTAACTTAAATTCTGTCTAATATTATTTCTGGCAGTCTGATTACGTGGTCTTGTACCGTCATTTTCCTCCGTAAATGGCTGTGCAAGAGTTTAGGTTGGCTCTATGCTTTTGCTGCAAAGTTATTTTCAAACTGCTGCTCTACTGTGCTCCTGATTCTGGTGTATTCATTTCTGGCCCTCTCTGAGGAGAGACTGGAGGCATTAAATATGCCAAAGCTAGTGGATAGAAAGAAATGATGCAATACGATCACCACATACAAAATCATGACAAATTTACTAAGTTGACAAAGAAGGAATTTTCTAAATAGGCAACTTGCAGAACAAGAGGCCATAGATTCATGTTAAGAAAACATGGACATCAAAAATATAAGTAAGTTCTCATGCAAATAGAGTTGTGCAATTAAAGATTTAAGAAGCTAAAATATATAAACTTTTAAATACAGTGACACCTCGACTTACGATTTAACGATTTACGATAATTTCGAGTTACGATATAAATTTTATCGAAAAATGCGACTCGACTTACGATAGTGTACTCGACCAACGATATTCATTGATATACATTCGGGTCGACCGAGCACATGGTTCCTAGTCACGCAGGACGACCTGCCTCAGCTTACTAGAGCTGCCCACTTAGTGACGATTATGCTTATAAGAAATTCCATTTTTGTGGTGATTTTTTGCTTTTTGAACATAAAACTGATTATTATATATCATGCCATGGGTCCAAAAAAATCAGTAGTACGGTTCAACATATGAAAACACATGTAAGAATGACCATAGAGAAAAAACAAGAGATCATACGTAAACATGAAAATGGTACTCGTGTTGTTGAACTAGCTAGGCAGTACAACAAATCTTCAGAGGCGGCGGCGGTGTTAGAGGATGTCCCTTCCTCATTAATTAAGAAAATGTGTGCAGTATGGAAAGAACTGCAAAGTATTGCTGAAAAGAATCACCCAGATAAAGCTGTAACAGGCTTTTGCATTGATCTTTTTAATGACAATGTGATGCCTCACTACAGACAAGTGTTGGAAAGAAGGGAAAACAATCTTCAATGAAACGATTTCTAGTGAGAAAATCAAGCAGTGAGCCAGAAGCAGGTCCTAGTGGTATGCAGGCAAAACGTGCCAGTGTGTGTACCCCACTGCCTGATGTTATAATGAAGGGGACTTCCCCTTTCAAACAGTAACACTTTTCCTTCTCCCCCCTCCTCACCATCTTCCATACACCATCAAGAGTCCTCCATAAAGGTAAGATAAACATATGTACTGTATTGGAGTTTGAGAAAAAAAGTGTATTCAGTATAAAATGTATTTTTAGGTTAATATTTTTGAGGAGTGTGGAACGGATTAATTCAATTCCCTTTATTTCATATGGGAAAAATCATTTCGAATTACGATATTTCGACATACAATATGTCTCTGGGAACGGATTACCATCGTAAATCGAGGCCTCCACTGCATAAATAAATTTAGACCTAAAGACATAAATTTAGACATGAAATGAAGGAATACATGTTTGCCACTCACCTGCAGTAATAAGCTGGAATATGACCAGCCAAATGTTAAGATAATGATACTAATAAGAATCATATTGCGGATTAATGAAGAAAAAAATCTAACCACTGCTGCAATTCGATCCTGAAAAAAGTTCAGATTATTTATAACTCAAACTTTATAAATATGAAAGTTTGTTGAATATTTTCACCTCAAATTTCATTCATACAACTGATACACAAACAAGAGTGTTTTTTTAAATCATCTGATCAGTGATAAATGATCTGTGCACATTGGAACACAAACACAATGTACAGTATAATAAATTAAAAACCAAGAATTGAATGTAATGAAATGCCCTTGTAACGTACGATTATGTTACGTTGTTGGATAGATTAGATACACAGTATTTAGTGGGTTTTCATATTTATTTAGTAGTCTTGGATACATCAGTATCATAGACATTGAGACGGAGCTTGGAGCAGAGCAGGGAGCTGAGTGAGGCAGGAGTCACGGAGCTCTATGTGGGTGAGTGTAGCAGCTCAATTGAGGAATTGTAAGTGTCTAAACTTGATGGGGCTTGAGAGAGCATTGTAGCTCAATGTGGTCCTAGTCTGCTGTCTGCTATGAGTTGAAGCTGTACTGTCCTGGCGTCAATTAGAACTGTACATGCCGAGTGCTACATTCTCGAGGTTGAAGAGATGTGGTAAGTCCTAAGCGTCTATATTGTAGTTCACTGAATCAATGTGGAAATTGTACTGTCGGCTATTCACTTTTTGCTTGCTTATATTTGGTGACTACACCTCAACTTCCTCCAACCAGGATGGAAAGAATGTTACCTGTAAATAGGGATAGGATTATAGCTTGTGAAATTAGTGCTAATTAGTTATGCCATTAATCTAATGAGAGACTGTAGTGAGTATATTGTTTGTACTTACTACAGAACTCCCCCTGCCAGGGAATGAAAGAAAAGCAATTCAACAAAAAACCAGCATTGAATGTAATGAAATGCCATTTTCTGGGTGAGCCCCGGAGGCTCCCTGGAGCTTATCGGGCTAATGTATGTTATATTAGACCGGGACATTAGCTAAGGAGTTCAGACCTACCAGGGACCAGTGCCAGAACCTGGCCCCTTCAGAGAGGTTTCAGGAGCAATGGCCCTGGAAAACCACGTTGTGGTTGGGGTTTTCCTTATCTGCCATCGACCGGGGTTAGGCACCCAGAAAGGTAGGCATAACAAAACAAACCCCACATGGTAAAAAACTAAAACAAAAAACTGAACAAAGAGGTAGAAACTCTCTACAATCCCAAGGAAACAAGCAAACATCACACTTTACTGCCGCGCCGATCGTCCGCACAGCCCTCCCCGCCCGAGAGGGGGAGGGGGGAGATCCGGACTTACCACGCCGGCTTCCTAGCATCAGTTCGGAAGCTATGCTTTAACCAACGCGACCGGTGGGAGGGAGGATTGCCAGGGAGCCTCCGGGGCTCACCCAGAAAATGGCGTTTCATTACATTCAACACTGGTTTTCTGTGGGGAGCCCCTACGGCTCCCTGGCGCTTCATACCCAAAGAGAAGGAAAAGAAAGGGCTGACCCAGGAGGTAGCCGCCACAAACTCTGCAACGTGAAGCCGAGACAACAGGCTGCAACCTGAGACCCAAGGCAACAAGAACGCACAGGAGCAGACGCACATAAAGAATGGGCGGCCAAGAACCTGTGCGACCCTCAAATCCCTGCGCCCAAAATAAGCCCTAGACGTCACCAACACAGCAGCAAAATGCTGCAAACGTCCGAACAGCACAGGCGCAAGGACAGACCGCAGGCTGGAAGACTTAAAAACTATGCGGACGACCTGGGAGACCCGAGCCCCGAAACAGGGAACGAGGGGAACCGGATCAACCCAAAGCGCATCCCCAGATACGGTACACCGGTAATGGCAAAAAAGCGCAACCGGACAACACAGGACGCACCCCCGGCGAACCAAACAATCATCAATAACCCAAGAACCCCTCCAGAAAGCAGCCGTCTCGACTATCGCCAGAAGGACGGAGAAAGGCTGCAAACGTACAAACCTACCACCAGTACCAAAGAGCAGAAACCTGAACTGAAGGGGCTACCACAAACTGAAAAGATAAGAAGGCACCCTGATCAAGGACCAGGATGGCTCAGGCAACGCATGAGCTGGCCGGAGGTGAAACAAAACACGAGAAAGCGTACGAAACGGAGCAGATGTGTCGTCCACCCTGAATGCAAACCAGAGCGGCTCCGCCAGCGCCGCACAAAACGAGGCGACAGTAAGAAACATCAAATAACTGTAGTCCTGAAAACATAAGAAAGGACAAGACAACCCAATGCGAAAGAGAAGACAACCTACGAAGAGCAAGAAAAAAAGAGCATAGAAACACCAGGAACGTCATACTGTCGCCGAGAGGAAGCATCACCACAGAGATGGTGATACCCGCGTCAAAATACCAGACGCGAAGAGCCGAGGAGAAGGCCGAACCAGTCACGTACAGGACTGATCCGACCTGCCGAAATAGGCTGAGCCGCAGGAAAACGCCCCGGGGTTCAGACACCTATCAAGCAGCATCTGAAAATAAAACTGGGCCAGCCACCAAGGGACCATAAGGACTACTCTCGTGGGAATGGGCTCCAACCGAGTCAGAACCCAAAACAACAGCTGGACAGTGAGAAGAGGAACAGGTACCCCCACCTTGACCAATCCTGCTAAAAGGCATCCAACGTGAACGCCTCGCAGGCGGGTAAGGGTGCCACATAGAATGGGCGACGCCTAGACCACGCCGACTCGAAGACGTCCATGGCCAGGAGTCCGTACGTCCGGCAGAGCCAACGAAACGAGTCGGCGACGACTGGCCAATCCACGAACAGAGGAATGAACCGAGACAGCTGGTTGACATTAGCTTACGAACTGATGCTAGGCAGCCGGCACGGTAGGTCCGGGGCTCCCCCCTCCCCTCTCGGGGCGGGGAGGGCTGCGCGGACGATCGACGCGGCAGTAAAGTGTGATGTTTGCTTGTTTCCTTGGGATTGTAGAGAGTTTCTACCTCTTTGTTCATTTTTTTGTTTTAGTTTTTTACCATGTGGGGTTTGTTTTGTTATGCCTACCTTTCTGGGTGCCTAACCCCGGTCGATGGCAGATAAGGAAAACCCCAACCACAAGGGGGTTTTCCGGGGCCATTGCTCCCTGAAACCTCTCTGAAGGGGCCAGGTTCTGGCGCTGGTCCCTGGTAGGTACGAACGCCTTAGCTAATGTCCCGGTCTAATATAACATACATTAGCCCGATAAGCTCCAGGGAGTCGTAGGGGCTCCCCACAGAAAATGTATTTTTAAGTTAATATTTTTGGGGGTGTGGAACTGATTAATTCAATTCCCTTTATTTCTTACGGGAAAAATCGTTTTGACTTACGATACATCACTGGGAACGGATTACCATCATAAATCGAGGCCCCACTGTATCCGGTTTAGCAGAATTCGGATAAGCAAGCTCATACAGTATGGTGACAATATTTTCAAACATAAATCTATTTCTTTTTGTTGTCTGGAGTATTCAACCATATGTTCAATCATTTTTACTTTTCTCGTCATCAGTGGAAATGATCTGATTATGCTGGAGATTACGAGTGTATATGTAATAAATCCTAAACACTATGGTTATCAATATAGATTCATCTGCATAAAGAAAATGCTGAAATGTAAACTAGTTAATTTCAAAATACTGTATCATATTTCCCAACCTGATTCTGTTCTGTTATTGGTTTTCCTCGAAATATCATCTGGGCATAATATTTGTATGCTGCAGTTTCAATACTTCGAAACACAAGTCGGGCAGCGAGAGATCCCAAATTACTCACCACCTGTGTGCATTTATAGTTAGTTAGTTGTATAATGAAGAAATTATGGATTATCAAAATGAAAGTAAAATTTTAAGGTTGAACCATGAATGGTGAAAAAATCAGTGTTGAATGTAATGAAACGTCATTTTCTGGGTGTGCCCCGGAGGCTCCCTGGGGCTATCAGATTGATATACACTATATTAATCTGGGGCTTCAGTTAATGGAGTTCTGCCTAATGGGGACCACAAACCAGAACCTGGCCTCCTCTGAGAGGTGCAGGGAGCAATGGCCTAAGGAAACCACGTTATATTTGAGCGTATTCCATGTCTGCCAAAGACTGGGGTTAGGCACTCAGAAAGGGAGCCATTCCAAAAACAAACTCCACTTGGTAGGAAAATTGCAAACCCAAGACCAAACAGAGAAACAGAACTCTCCCAGTAAAAAATAAGCAAATGTCATCCACTGCTGCCGTGCCGCTTGTCTGCGCAGCTCCACCCCCCCCCCCCCATTTTCTTGGAGGAGGAGGAGGAAGGAGTCCTGGACCCCCTCACGCCAGCTGCCCACTCTTCAGTTCGAAAACTGAACGTCAAAACTGAAACCGCCGACTGGAGAAAGGGAGGGTGTCAGGGAGCCTCCGGGGCTCACCCAGAAAATGGCGTTTCATTACATTCATCCTGGTTTTCTGTGGGAAGCCCCTTCGGCTCCCTGGAGCTACATAACCCAAGATAAGTAAAAGAGGGACTTACCTGGGAGGTGGCCGCACCGAGTGCCTCAACTCGAAGACGAGTCTGTTGGAAATCCGACACACCAGTTAACATAGTATAGTTAGCCTTTACCAAACTTTAAAGAGAAAGGGAGTTTTCATGAAGTCATCACAACAACATGTATATACTGTATATTAAACTCCAATTATTCTTATACAACAGTCTAGTGTTTAAACTTAATAAAAAAGTAGTTACTAGGACTGGCTATAATATAATTAGCAGTAAAAGTACAGCTTGCTTCCCTAAATCCTTAAAATAAACTCCATAATAGAGGCTCAATAGAATATTGAGAGAATATTATTGGAACACGAACTGGGGAAAGGAGAGGTAGTCACGCTCTCACACGGACAGAGCTTGTAAACAAAACAGAGGGGGCTACTCACAACACACGCAACTCGTCAAAGGATCCACTACGATCTGACCAACCGAGAAATTACCATAGTGACCTCAATAACAAAGAGAAGAGCTCAGTTCCCGACTTCCTTACATCTTTTACTGGTAGTAATCACTATTAAATATTTGATAGGTTAGTTTGTTAAGCTGCAGGCAAAGCCCCACAAAGTGAGTAGTGTTTTACTCAGCATCACACCCCATTTAATTCATGTCACACCTGTACTTTAATAATGGAGCCATTATTAAAGCCAATTATTTGGCAGGTAAGCTTGTGACCTGGAGATATTAGTGAGCTGACCACCTATAACCTGGGAAGCTTCCATGTATGATATAGTTGCCTTTACAGATGCCATTTTATGGATGCCATGACATGCCCAGCACCTAGACCACAAGTGACCCAACAAACACAGATGTTGGGACTACACAATGCCTAATCAGGCCATAGCAACTATCACAGCTAAGGCCATCAATTTACATTATATAAACCCAGTAGGTTGTAGTATTATAATACTGTAGTCTAATTACCACCATATGTGGTATAATTTATATAAATTTAATGGTAAATGTTTATAGCTTATTATATAACCACCAATTGTGGTGTAAGTTGTAGACATCCCACCCAACTATGTGCAGGTAAATTCTGGCAGGCTGAAATTAACATGCTGTCCACTTAGAATCATAATTCAATATTGAAGTAAACTAAAAAATACAAAATAAATAATCACTAATTAAAAACAAATACTGCCTGCTAGGATTACCCCATACAGACAACTGGCTGCAACCTGCGATCCAAAGGAACACATGAACGACTGGGACCAGGAATATTCATCAAATAACGAGCAGCCAGGACCCTGTTTGACCTCCAAAACCTCCCATGCCAGAATGTCAGCCCAAGACATGTTCCCAAACACTGCGGCCAAAACTGCATACTTACGAAACACTGCTTACTACCCTCATGCCCTTACATAGTAACGAGGGTAGACCACACACTGGTTAGGCTTAATAACCCTTTGGACGACGTGAGAGACCCGAGCCCTGGAACAGGGAATGAGGGAAATCAGATCAACACAAAGCGGGTTCATGGCCACAGAAGCCGAGGTGTGCATTTAATGGCGCAGAGCCACAACCAGACACAACACAGGCAGAACTCCAGCCTGACCACCCAAGCATCAATAACCCAAGGGCCCCTCCGGAAGCTCGCTATCTTGTTCTTCACCAGAAAAGATGAAGACGGATGCAACCAAACAAACCAATCACCAGGACCAAAAGAGCAGAAACCTCTGCGTTGGAGGAAAGCATAAAGCTCACCGACCTGACCCCCCAGAGGCCAATACTAACAGAAACAGCTCCTTCTGAAAGCAATCGTGAATCGAAGGGGCCATTACAAACCAAGGACGAAAGAGAAAAAGAGAGCACATGGTTCAAGGACCAGGAGGGCTTAGGCAGCGCATGAGCAGGCTGAAGATGAAACAAAGCACAAGAAAGTTTATGGAATGGGGGTGGAAGTAACATCCACTCCGAATGCAAGCTGGAGCGACTCTGCCAGCACCGCATGATAAGAGGCAACAGTATTTGTCATAAGATGACGGTCCAGAAAGAACCAAAAAAGGACAGAACAATCCAAACAGAAACAGAAGACAATCTACGAAGAGAGGAAATGGTGAAAAGAATGCCAAGAGACTTCATACTGTCACCGAGACGAAGACTGCGAGTGGGACATCATCAGTGAAGCCACCTGATCACCATACAAGTGGTGATACACCCGCGTCAAAAAGACCAGACACGAAGAGTGGAGGAGTAGATCGAATTAAACAGATACCTGACCAGCCAGATCTGATGGAAGGGAAGCGAAGACACGGAAAATGCCCCAGTTCAGACACCAAGCAAGTAGTGCCTGAAACCAAGACTATGTTGGCCATCAAGGAGTCACAGGAATGACTCTACTGCAATAAAACTCCAACCAAGCTAGAACCCAAAGCAACAGTAGGACAGGGGGGGGAGGGGGAAGAGGTAAAGGTAACCCCACCTCTACCAGTCTTGCCGAAAGGCATCGTCTGCGATGGCTCCGCAGTCGAGAAAGAGTACCACATATACCTGTATTCGGAAACGCCAGGACCACGTCAATGCAAAAGGTCCACCGCAGGGGGACCCATTCGTCCGGCTGAGCTAACTGAAGGAGTTGGCATCGACCATCCATTCCGTGGACAGGGGAATGAACCGGGACCGGCCATCGGCCAGGACATTGGACACCCTCGATGTCTACCGCACAGAGAGCTAAACCCTGAGAATCCAGCAGACGAGTCACTTGAAACGAGAAGCCCTAAGAGCCAAGGACCAAAAAGACCCCCCCCCCCATGGTTCAATCAATGAACCACTGGGGCACAAAACGAATGGATCTAGACCATATAGCCCCAAGCGACCCAAACTCGCTGCAGCGAAAGCCATACCGCCGCAGCGAAAGCCCCAGTGCCGCAGAGAAAGCCACACTGCTGCAAACTGGTGAGCACTGGTCACAAAATCTTAGCTGAGAAATGAGGCATCTGTGAATGCAGATTGCAAGAGAGGCGGAAGGGACGTCCCCAAAGGAACCAGAACAGGCACTGAGGCCAGACCCGAGAAGCAAACCAGCACGGTGAAGTTCAGATTCCCACACAACTGTTCGAGCAACTGCCGAGTGACCCGGGATCCCCCCAGGAACAGCTGAAGGTTGGATCGCAGCCGCAGCAATGCCTCTGGAGGAACACACACAGAAGCGGTCCAAGGGTCCCAAACTAGGCCCAGCCAGGTCCAAACCTGGGGATGGAACCAGATGGGACTTCTTCCAGTTCGCCAGGAACCTGAACCCGGCGAGCTTGTAAAGATTCACAGCCCTGGTGAGCAGACGAGCAGACTGGCTGGAAGCCCACACTATCCAGTCGTCAAGGTAGGCCAGAACCCCAAACCCCTAGCAGACACAGATGGGTCACCACGACTCAGGTAAGACGCCTGAAAATGCGCGGTGCCAGATTCAGGCCAAAAGGAAGGCAACGAAAGTGGTAAGCACGCCGCCCCACGACAAAACCTAACCAGTCCCTGAACCCCGAATGAAACGGGACGTGCCAATATGCATTCCGGAGGTCCAGAGACGCCATCCAACACTCCAGCTTCAAAAGAGGCCAGACTTGGGATAGAGTGGTCATCTGAAAAGAGGGGTAAGGAATCCAGCGGTTCAGACAGGACAAGTCAAGAATAAACAAAAGATCCGCACTGTCCCATTTTGTTACTGGAAACAGGCGGGAAACCCACTTGAGGGACGAGGTTGTTTCGATCACGCCCAAGCGCACCCACTCCAAGATGACCTGACGGAACAAAGGGAAAGAAGCCTGCCCCCGCCAACCCCAAACCCCCCAAAGGAGGAGGAGCTGTCCAACGCCACCACAGACCAGATGGTCACGACCCGAAACGCCCACGAATCGTGGAATCAAGCGTGGGCAAACAGAGCCAGCTTCCCCTCCAGCACCCCATCAACGAGGTGACCCACAAAAGGGCTGGCGCCCCTTATGAGAAGCCTGCGGATGCGAAGAGCAAGCATTATGCTGGCCAGACGATGAAGGCTTCAAAGGAAGCGCCGGCTCAGAAGCTGGCACCAAGAGCCCACCTCGACCAGAAAAAAAAATGAAACCTGGCACGACCCTTCCGAGAGGCCCGAGAAAGGCCACCCCAAGAGAACCAACAAATCTGAAAGAGGACGTCAACTAGACGAGGTCGCCTGCAAAGCCGAGTCACAGCCCCTTCCGCAAACAACAAGGGACAAAAAGGAGGTGAAAATTTAAGAGCCAGGGCCCAAGTGGATTCCAAGGAGAGAACGAGGACTGCTTGGCGACACGCGAGGTGAGAAGCAAAGAACAGAGACACTGCCTCCCGGAGTATCGACGCAAACAGCTTCAACAACGCAGCCGATGCCCTCGTCGCCGAGGCCAGTGCTCCAGAAGAAGGCCCGACAGTCAACGCCTCCATGTCCTCCCCAATCGAGTCTGAGGACACTCGAGAAGGGAAAAGAAGCTCAAGACGGAGCTTTTGGATTACCATCCAAATGCCCATGGGCGCAAAAATCCTCAGCTATCAAAGTAGCCGAAAGGTTGGGAACCTGTGTGTGCAGCTGAAGAAGGCCAACATCCCGAGGAAGCACAAGGGCAAAATGGCACGCACTGAGGTGCTGAGAATCGCCTCCCAAGTAAACCTGCAAAACGGTAGCAGTCCCTTGCCATTCAAGCGTGTGGGCACAACAAAACCCGTGTCATGCTCTCTGAGAAAAGAAAAGACAGTCTGCCAGCAAGGAAGACTCCGGAACCTCATAACGCACTTAATACAGGGAAGAAGAGCTGAATTCAAACGACGATGGATCCATCATGGAGGCAAAATCCGGATCTCACAGGAGGTAAGCAACAATAGCCTCCCGAACCTTCTTAAGCGGGATGTGAGAGGAAGAAAACCTCCAGAAAGAGGAAGCCGAGGAACCCAAGGGAACCCGGAACCGAACCCGAAGAGGAGCCCCAAATCAAATTCGTACAGGGTAAGAAAACCCCTCTCCCAGCAACAACAAACCCTGTGGCAAGGGCACCAAAATCCAAGCAGGATCAAAGGGGTTCTAAGGGCTTGACGACACACGAGGTGAGAAGCAAAGAACAGAGAAACTGCCTCCCGGAGTATCGGCGCAAACAGCTTCACTAACGCCCTGGCCGCTGAGGCCAGTGCCCCAGAGGAAGGCGCAGCAGTCAACGCCTCCATGTCCTCTGTACTCTGTCAACGCCTCCAGGACAACTCGAAGTTTCAAGTTGTCCTCGGACTCAGTGGAATCATACAGGGTGCTTAGGGAAGGCAGCCCCTAAGTGTATGCAGCCCCAGTACACTACATTACTCCTGGCCACCACCCTACAAACAGCAGGAACCACCACAAGGGCACAAGACCCAACAGAAAACTGAGGCCAAAGTTGACAACCGCCCCAGAGCGCTTCAGTCTACGAATTGATGAGTGGGCAGCTGGTGTAGAGATCTGGGGATCCTCCCTTTCCCTCCCAAGGGGGGGGGGGAACTCTGTTTGATACTGCTTGATGGGGTTCTGGGAATTCTTCTACTCCCCAAGCCTGGCCCAAGGCCAGGCTTGACTTGTGAGAGCTTGGTCCACCAGGCTGTTGCTTGGAGCGGCCCGCAGGCCCACATACCCATCACAGCCTAGTTGGTTTTAGAAAACAATCCAGTATTCTCTTGAAGATGCCCACGGTTGTTCCGGCAATATTTCTTATAGTCGCACTATAGGGGGGTGGGAAACTCTACGGACAAATGGCACAGCAGCACTAGATGACGTTTGCTTGTTTCCTTGTTTTCTTTTGGAGGAGTTCTGTTTCTCTGTTTGGCCTTGGGTTTGCAATTTCCTACCAAGTGGGGTTTGTTTTGGAATGCCAACCATTCTGGATGCCTAACCCCAGTCGATGGCAGACATGGAATACTCACAAATACAAGGGGGGGTTCCTTAGGCCATTGCTCCCTGCGTCTCTCTGAGGGGGGCCAGGTTCTGGCTCGAGGTCCCCAGTAGGCAGAACTCCAATAACTGAAGCCCCAGACTAATATAGCGTATATCAGTCCAATAGCTCCAGAGAGCCAAAGGCCTCGCCACAGAGAAGTAAAAATTGATTCTGTTTACAGTAACAAAATTATATGAATATGTATGCGCTTGGCACAGTAGCCATATCATAACCAATGAGGATGATACTGTGCAAAGTTGTCTATGGAGAATTTGAAGTAAAGAGGTGTGTGTGGAAAATAGTATTAGTGGATTGTAAATAGTAAATGAGGATTTAAAGTGTTGATGGGGCTAAAGAAATGGATAATCCAACTCTATAAGAGTGGCATACACAGTAACATTGATGATGATGATGATGATACATATAACAACTGATGGGCAGTGATGCAGTAAGATAGAGGCAACTAGTTTGGTAGTCTTCATCAAATTATAAATATAGAATTGATAGATAAGGCTCACTTTATGGTTTCTCATATCAAGAACATCTAGGCCAAACAGTGATTATGTTATGGGCGAGTTTAATTTTAGTAAAATAAATTGGATTAATAAAGCAGCAAATACTGACATAGATGAATTTTTTAGAATTAGTTGATTGCTTCCTTAGACTTAGTGTTAGCTAACTAGCTAATTTTTAGACTTAGTGTTAGCTAACACTAATAAATAATATCAAAATAGGGAGTGAGTTAGAGAACAGTAATCACAAGAAAATCAGACTTAGCATAGAATGGAATAGAATGTAAGCAAAAATTCTGTTAAGGTGCCAAATCTCCAAAAAGCTGATTTTAATGGACTAAGAAATTTCTTGGAAAGAATAGATTGGACAGCCCTAAACATGTAAACATGGTAGGTGGGCTGGTCTTGGAAAGGGATGTGAACCTGGCAATGTGTGGCGTAACAAGGTACTGCGATGTAGATTTAAAACATAGCTTAAAATATTTATAAATATTCTTAGTAAAGCCCAGGAACATAGTATATTATATAATTGATTAGATCAAATAATAATGATCCCAAATGGATAACTATGGATCTAAAGAACCTTATATATATAAAAAGAAAGCTTTGTATAAAAGGATTAATAATGGGAAAGTCAATCTAGAACAATAATTTGTCAAACAAGTTAGAAATGTTTAAAATAAGGAAAGCAAAAAGAAATTATGAAGTTTGTACAACAGGGCAAGCAAAGACAAATCCAAAATATTTTTCTATGTGGAGTCTGTGTAATAATCTACACTTGGAAAATATTAGAAGGGCTAGTTCTAAATCTGCACTCAGAAATAAGACCACATGAGACCAGGAGACATGGCAGGATGTGCAAAATAGCCCCAATGAAGAGCAGAGGTGCAATAGGAACGTTAGGAGAGTACTTGATTAACATCAAAGGCCCAAGACTTTTTTTAACACTCTTCTCCCAAACATACAGGACATAACTGGCCGACTTCTTGCAGTGTTCAAAACAGAACTCGACAAGCACCTTCAAAGGATAAGTGATAAACCAGGCTGTGATTCATACATAAGGTTGCGAGCAGTCACATCAAACAGCCTGGTGGATCGACCAGCAACCTGGTCAGAGACCGAGCCGTCGGGTCATTAACACCCAGAATCTTCAACAGATAGAAAATCGTAGCCCCTTGTGGCTCCCTGAAAGTATGTTAAATAGATAGCTTCCAACTACTAGATCACATCAGCCATGTTGTTCAGTTTGGCCTACCGGGGATCAAAAACCAGGGGCCTCCATCCCTCAGAGGAGCAGTGAGCAGGTGACACTCCACCACCTCACTGAGAAAGGCATCCAGAAAGTCAGCAAACCGATAAAGACCACTGCTGGGTTCAAAAGAGACCGAAGCCTTACAACCTGCCGAATGAATTCCCCTAACAATGTTAACAAATTATTGAATTTCTCAAAACAAGCATCGTCTTCTTCACCCCCACCCCTCTCCCACTTGTTTGTGGAGGGAGGGTGGGCTGGGGCTCACACTGCACACTAGCTAGAACAGTCAGTTCTTTTGCTGATGCAGTGTTTACAACATGTCTGCAGTAGGGCTTCTGGATTGTCTGTAAACAGTGACTGGCCCCAGTGCCTTTCAGCTAAGTGCCTTTTTGAACTGTGCCCTGTGTAGCTTGGTTGGTATATTCTTGGTGTAGTGTGGGCTTGACCTTTTAGAGTGATTGGAGCTGTAAGTGCTCAGGGCTACCTTCCCTGAGAGCTCCCTAGCACTACCCTTGCACTGACAGTTCTCTCTTTTCTGGTGTGTTTGAGAGTTTGCTCTCTTGGTGGTCCATCTTGCTTGGGCTGGCCCTTGCCTTGGGTGAGTTAAGAGTATAGTTGCCCCTCTGTCTTGACCTGGGTCAGGAAGGAGCAATGGCTGGTGGGCCACACCAGCTTGTTGGCTTGTGTGCTTGTTCATACAGTGTGCCAAGGTCGGCATTCACATCCATGTAGCCCAGGCTGTGTTGGCTAACTTTTGAGTCCAGCATAGCATCCCCAGTGCCTGAATGTCCTGCTTAGTTTACCCTTCAGGCCCTGGAAATTCCTTATGTGTTCAGTGTGGCCAATGGATATTCCCTCCGAACCCATTCTCACCTTGTGCAAATTGAGAATTGCTCATCCTTACAATGGGTGACAACCAATTATTCTGCCTCCTCCATGCCGCCTGTTGGGTCAAAGACACCTCTGACCCAGAGTCTTGTGAGGTTTGCGCTGCTCGTGTGGCTCATATTTGACCCTCCTGATGAAGTTCACGCATGTCAAGCAGTGGGCTTTACAGGTTCATTTTGTCTGTCTTCAGTAGTATAGGTAGTCTCCGGGGCATCCAGTTGGCTGCCCCGGAGCTAGTCCACTTTGTGTTTAGGGATGCTGAATTGGAGGTGTTGATGAATTTCACCTTGGTTCTTAGGAACCAAGACAGCATGTTATCACAGATATTGTAAGGAGAATGAACCTACTGAGCATGACAGAGAATAGAGGTTTAGGCCACAACTAATGAGTCACCTCAGTGAACACAATAGCAAAGTAAAAATATATGTTTATTTTGATCCAATTCAGATTGAGGATATGAAAGAATGACACATGGAACTACAACTAATATATCTGATGAACCTCATTTACAATGACAAAGGAAGTACAAGTATAGAACAGAGAGCTAATCTATATTGATGAGAGAGAGAATGTCTGTTTGTCTGTCAGTACAAGGTTGGAGGCCAGCTGCTTTGGCTAACCTCATCCATCTTTGCAGGGCAAATGGTCTGAGGTATGGGACGGACATAGGCTGATCAGGGTCACCAGAATTCAATAGGGAACAACATGCCATGTTCACATACTGATCCCCTTAACTGCTTTTTGCACTGCCCGACTAAATACTGTATTAAACAAAAATAACAGTTTAAAACAAACTTTTTTTCTTATAACAATATGAAAATTATGCACTGATCTCAGGAAAATTAACTGAAATTTTCTATTTATATACTTTGCCCATAGCAACATAAAATATCATCCTTCCATAGCTTTACAGGCTTCCTCAAAGCCAATGGGGAAACTATTATATGTCTTATATTTTTCTGAGGGGGGTTGAGGAGATATTAATTTTTTATTATAATATCTTAACACAGTGTGCACTGATATAGCAAGAACAAAAAAAAAAAAAAAAAAAAAACTACGAATATTTTATTAATCATACTCTGGCCATAAAGAGCAAAAACTTGCAAGTTAATTTAACACTATCGCACTCTTCGAACGTCTCTGGCGTCCGATTTTTTTCTTGAGTCCGAGCATCGGACTGTGCTGGCGTCCGATAAAAAAATATTTGTATAAAATTCATTTATTATCCGATTGACTTCAGGATAGTTTCAAAATGAGCGCCTTTAGAGTGCGCACAATTTGATATCAAAATGAAAGATGTAACATGAAACTTGATGTCAGAACACTTGAAAGATTATAAATACGTTTTTGGTAAAATTTTTAAAATATTTGTTAAAATTCTATTTATTGTGCTATTATTATGGGACTAGTTTTAAAATGCACGCCTTTAGATTGCAAACAATTTGATACCAAAATAAAAGATGTAACATGAAAATTTATGTCAGAACACTGGAAAGATATAAATAATTTTGTGATGAGCGTCCAAATTAAAATATTTGTTAAAATTCCAGTTATTGCTCTATTATTACGAGAATAGTTTTTAAATACGTGCCTTTATATTGCGAACAATTTGATACCAAAATGAAAGACATAACACAAAAATTGATGTTATCAAACTGAACGAGTATACAAATTAAGCTGAGGTGTGCAAATTGGTGCTCATTCACGGGTAACTTTAGGCTTTGCTGCGGGGAGTCATGCCAGGCTTTTGGACATTATATGCATATACACCTGCAGGAAATTTAATTGCGAACACAATGATACCAAAACGAATGATGTAGCATGAGAATTAAGGTGAGAAAACTGAAATGAGCATGCACATTTTATGGATTTTGTGCGCTCACAGGAAACTTTTGCCGACTTTAGGCTTTGCTGCGGGGAGTCACGCCGGGCTTTTGGACATTATATGCATCTACAACTGTAGGGAATTCTATTGCGAACACAATGATACCTAAACAAACGACGTACCATGAGAATTAAGGTGAAAAAACTGAAAAGAGTACACACATTTCGGTGTCGCCACACACTTGCCTGCACGATCGCCCGCACGCCAGGGGCGTGACCTCTAAGTTGGCAGCGCGCATGCCCGGGGCGCGAAAGTGTTAAAACAAAGTCTCCACAATAGAAAAAGCCCTGCCCCTTTCCCAAAACCAATGAAAAACTATTATTTTTTAAATAATTCACACTGTTTGGCTCCTCCCACCAGCTGACCACCTCCATACTAATAGGAACTATTTTATTATTTTTATAAGAGAAAGGCAGTCAGTCAGTCTGTCAGAGACAGGGACAGAAACAGACAGAGAAAGGTCTACAGAGAGAGAATGGGTCAACCAGGGCAAAAAAAGAGAGACAGGTAGACAGAGATAAGGAGAGAAGGAAAAAAAGGGAAATACATGGGGGATGTTTTATGAGAGGAAAGGAAAAGATGGGGTGTTTGAAGAGATGAGAGAGAGGGTGGATAGGGAAGAAGAGGGGGAAGAGGGGAAATGGTGAGGGAGAAGGTTGGAGAGGGAGGAGGGAGAATAGTGGAGAAGAAGGGGGGGAGAAGGTGAAGAAGGAAAGAGCCAGTGGAGAGAAGAGGGGTGATAGTGGACAAAAGTTGGAGAGGGAGGGGGGTACAGGGGGAAGAAAGTGGGGAGATTCGGATGATGGGGGAGATTTGGAAGAGGGGAGGGGAAGTGGGGAAAGGAGACACACCTGGGTGCAGCTAGGTATCCTCTGAGTTACTTATACAAAACAAATGTTTCTGACTATTTATTAAAGCTGTAATGCAAGTCTTCTCACCTGATACACTCCCTGCTGGGCTAAGGATATCAGTGGAAAGAAATTCATGAGATAAAATTCTCCTTCTGTCAGAGCTTCCATTAACCAGCCTTGTTTAAAGAAGCTCCATGATAAGGATCCCAACTCATTATCCACTTCAGGCTAGAAAGAAAAAATATATAAATGTATTACTGTATAGCAGTGGTTCCCAAACTCTTTACATTCATTACACCTTTTTCAGAGTGCACCCTTAATAATGGCTCCCCTACACTCAGTATTAAAAGAAATTTTAGCAACATAAATTTTATTGTTGTTATTGTGATCTCGGACGGGAATGATCTCGGACGTAGGTTTGAATCCTCGTCACGGCCCTTGTGGATTTGTTCATTTGATGCATCACACTATTGTGATTTCTGTGCGTAATTGTTGTTATTATGTTATTTTTCTTTCTTTGAGTATCATAACCTGTACATTGCCTCAACTTATGAACCTCTACATATTGCAAAAAGACCACCCCCTCAAGGGAGCCATGGCTCCAAGTTTGGCAACCAGTACTGTATAGGGTCCATTTTGGGGCTAAAATTAAATAAAAGAAAACAGCATTGAATGTAATGAAACCACCTTTTCTGTTGAATCACTTAGTGTTTCCCAGTGTTACTGGGGCTGTCAAGACTGAGGAAATTGTACCAGGCTTACAAAACCCACTCAAATCTACTGGAAACAAGAACCACTATTAAACTCGCCTTTCGACAAACTAACACACTTCGTAGCAATCTAGTTCACACATCTCCTCCTGCTTCTAATGCCTGGTGAGCACTGATCACAAAGCCCCAGCTGAGAGATGACACGTCCGTGAACACATTGAGAAAAGGGCTCGGGTAGGCGCCAAGGCACAGAACCCCGAAGATGAAGCCGGCGACGCAGCAGCCAACAAAAGGCTCCCAAGGGTCGAACCCAGTGATCGCGAGAGGGGCAGAAGGGACGTCCTCGAAGGAACCAGAACAGCCGACGAAGCCAAACCCGACCCTGTGGAAAGACCAACATCGCAAAGTTCAGGCTCCTGCACAGACCCTCGAGCAACCACTGGGTGACCTGGGTGCCCCCTATAAACAAGCCCGTGCCGGACCGCAGCCGAAGGAGAGACGCTGGAGGAAGAGACAAGGAAGCGGTCTGAGAGTCCCACCCAAGACCCAGCCAGAGCCGAACCTGGGAGGGAACCAAAAGGGACTTCCTCCAGTTCACCAGGAACCTGAACCCGATGACCTGGGAAAGCACCAAATCCCTGGCGAGCAGACACGCGAACCGACTGGGAGCCCAAACCAGCCAGTCGTCTAGGTAAGCCAACATCCGAACACCTAACAGATGCAGATGGGCCACCACGACCCGGGTAATGCGTGTGAACATGCGAGGTGCCAGATTCAACTTGAATGGGAGACAAGAATAGAGTTAACACTGATGCACTACAACAAAACTGAGCCAGTTCCGGAACCCCAGATAAATAGGGACGTGCCAATACGCGTCCTTGAGGTCCAGGGACACCATGCGCCCAGCCACATCAGAAGCTGGACCTGGGACAGAGTGGTCATTCGAAACCAGGGTCAAGAAACCCAAGGGTTCAGACGGGACAAGTCCAGAATGAACCGCAGGTCTACACAGTCCCTCTTCAAAATTGGAAACAGGCAGAAAACCCACTTGAGAGACATCATCATTTCGACCACGCCCAAGCGCACCCACTTCAAGATAATACACACTATTACACTATACACACACACACTGTATGTACCCATGCAACCCGTCCTCGCAAATTCGTATAGTCAATATTGACTTTTAAATACGTGCATAGGTGACATACTAAACATAATAGTTTACCTTGAAAAGCTTCATAGAAAACACCGACCTTACCTAACCTTGTTAGTATGTTTTTTTTTTAGATATATACAAGAGTTGTTACATTCATGTACAGCCACTAGTACGCGTAGCGTTTCGGGCAGGTCCCTGGAATACGATCCCCGCCGCGAAGAATCGTTTTTTCATCCAAGTACACATTTTACTGTTGCGTTAAACAGAGGCTACAGTTAAGGATTTGCGCCCAGTAAATCCTCCCCGGCCAGGATACGAACCCATGACAGCGCTCGCGGAACGCCAGGCGAGCGTCTTACCACTACACCACGGAGACTATAATATGTTAAGATAAGCATCTTACAGCTTCGTAAATACAATTGTTACTTAACCTATTATAGGTATAGGTTAAGTAATAATTGTAATTACGAAGCAATAAGATGCTTATCTTAACCTATTATAGGTATAGGTTAAGTAATAATTGTAATTACGAAGCAATAAGATGCTTATCTTAACATACTAACAAGGTTAGGTAAGGTCGGTGTTTTCTATGAAGCTTTTCAAGGTAAACTATTATGTTTAGTATATCACCTATGCACGTATTTAATAAGTCAATAATGACTATACGAATTTGCGAGGACAGGTTGCATGGGTACATACAGTGTGTGTGTGTGTATAGTGTAATAACAGCATCAGGAGTATGTTCAAAGGAGCTATTTTGGTGAGGGAGGTGACGTCGTAATCGTAGCGTCGTCTGCGGTCTGCTATGTGATTTCCCATGCAGTGTATGGTGGCCACTGTACTGTTTGGACACAATACCGACTTACTTGCATAGTTCTGGTAAATAAAACATGTAGATAGGTATATATAACATGTGTAAATAGTATAATAAAAACAATAACAGTATGGTGGGAGGAGGAATGTTGGAGAGTAAGATGTTGGGGTGAGTGAGAGCTGGCTGGGTGTAGCTGCTCACACTCGCAGTGTTCTGAGTGTGTTGATGGTGAATGCATATAGTGTGTGACAGTGTATACAGTAGTCTGTAAATAGATTGTATATATACATAAATTAGTATGATACATGGTAAATATGTGCAACATATGTGTACACAAGTGTCATGCACGTAACACAGTGTCCTCGGACAGTACGGATGTTTTACTGCCATAATATAGTGTACGTGTTCATTATATATAGGATTAGCATGTAAAAACAAATAAAATGTATTTGGAACTGTGCGCAAAAAATGAACAAAAATATATTCGCGGCAACTCGCGCGCCCCACCCCGGTTGCCCTACAGGCCCCGGGAGCGTACGTCACGGGCGAACGGGGAATGATGACGTCATGCGCCAACTTACGGACCCCATAGCAGCCAAAGTAAGTACAAGTTCGAAATTTTTTTAACATACCCATACTAAGGGAAGGGTTTTTGACACAAAAAAAAAATTATTTTTTCAAGAGAATTTATTTCCTGTGCACTGGGAGGGTGTCATATTTATAGGCCGCGCAGTTAAAGGGTTAACACTGATGAGAAAGGGTATAAGTAGCCAACAATTAACCAGAAATGCTTATTCAACGTCTTTCTTAATCATAATCCTAGTGTTGAATTCAGGCTGCCCAATGAGCTGAAGAAAGAGTGCACACCAGTTACACAGAAACTGCTTCATTCTCACTACAGCCTCACTCCATTAACCTTGGTGTAAAGTACAGTCCAGCTAGTTCAAAATGAAAAGGAGAGTGCTTCTATAGAGGAATTGAAATTCTCTGATGAATTATCACTTTTCTTGCCAGGAGAAAAAACCCTGAAACTAAGCCAAAGTGGATGGAAGAGAGACAAACCAACTGACATAAATGCTGTGAAGTGTTCTAAGGAATGGAACCCTAGTGGGATGTCAAGGTCCAACAATAAGCCAGTAAATATAGCATAAAAATAGTGAGCAAGTCTTAGGCTGTAAGTACACTGCCGTTACAACACACTGCCAGGTTTGAGTTACCTTTTTGATACCTGGTTGATGGGGTTCTGGGAGTTCTTCTACTTCCCGAGGCCAAGCTTGACTTGTGAGAGTTTAGTCCACTAGGCTGTTGCTTGGAGCAGCCCGCAGACCCACATACCCACCACAGCCCGGTTGGTCCAGCACTCCTTGGAGGAAACAATCTAGTTTCCTCTTGAAGATGTCCACGGTTGTTCCGGCAATATTTCTTATGCTCGCTGAGAGGGTGTTGAACAACCGTGGACCTCTGATGTTTATACAGTGTTCTCTGATTGTGCCTATGGTATCCCTGCTCTTCACTGGTTCTATTCTGCATTTTCTTCCATATCGTTCACTCCAGTACGTTATTTTACTGTGTAGATTTTGGACCTGGCCCTCCAGTATCTTCCACGTGTATATTATTTGATATCTCTTGTCTTCTTTCTAGTGAGTACATTTGGAGGGCTTTTGAGATGATTCCAATAATTTTGGTGGTTTATCGCGTCTATGCGTGCCGTATATGTTCTCTGTATTCCCTCTATTTCAGCAATCTCTCCTGCTCTGAAGGGGGAAGTGAGTACTGAGCAGTACTCAAGACAGGACAATACAAGTGACTTGAAGAGTACAACCATTGTGATGGGATCCCTGGATTTGAAAGTTCTTGTAATCCATCCAATAATTTCTCTAGCTAACGCAATATTTGCTTGGTTATGCTCCCTAAACATTAGATCGTCAGACATCATTATTCCCAAATCCTTAACATGCTGTTTTCCTACTATGGGCACATTTGATTGTGTTTTGTACCCTGTATTATGTTTAAGGTCCTCATTTTTACCGTTCTTGAGTACATGGAATTTATCACTGTTAAACATCATGTTATTTTCTGATGTCCAGACGAAAACTTTATTAATATCAACTTGAAGATTTTCAATGTCTTCAGCCGAGGTAATTTTCATACTGATTTTTTTGTCATCTGTAAAGGATGATACAAAACTGTGACTTGTATTTTTGTCTATATCTGATATGAGAATAAGGAAAAGCAGCGGTGCAAGGACTGTACCCTGAGGTACAGAGCTTTTAACTGCGCTTGGACTAGATTTTATATGGTTGACTGTTACTCGCTGAGTCCTGTTTGACAGAAAACTGAGTATCCAGCATCCTACTTTACCAGTTATTTCCATTGACTTCATTTTGTGTGCTATCACTCCAGGGTCACATTTATCGAAAGCCTTTGAGAAGTCCGTGTATATCACATCAGTATTCTGTTTTTCTTCTAATGCCTCAGTGACTTTGTCATAGTGATCAAGTAGCTGTGAGAGGCACGATCTTCCCGCTGAAAATCCATGTTGGCCTGGGTTGTGAAGGTCTTTGGTCTCCATGAATTTGGTGACCGGACTCCTAATCACTCTCTCAAATACTTTTATTATGTGCGACGTTAGTGCAACTGGTCTATAATTCTTTGCAAATGCTTTGCTCCCTCCCTTGTGTAGAGGGGGCATGTCTGCTACTTTAAATGCATCTGGTATCTCCCCCGTGTCCAAGCTCTTCCTCCACACTATACTGAGTGTGAGTGTGAAAGGATTTCATAGCACAGGTTAGGGAAGGTGGATTATGGAGGATTATGTTTACAAAGTTGTTTGGCAATTCGTAGTTTACAAACAACTTTTAAAAATGAGGATTGAGTGTTTTCCATGTTTGCTTGGCTCACACACCTCAGAATTGGGTTAATCAATGATTTCCATAAGCTCATCAACCATGATAGAGGAGCAAGTGAAAATGATTCTTGTCTAACCAGAAGCCTGGTGTTACCTGAAGGGAATTATCAAGGGTAGCAACCCCAGATAAACCAACCAATGATCTATAAGCCAATTAAGATATAAACAATAAACTTTATTGCATGCAATAGTTAGTATATAAAAGCAAATATATTAGCTCACCAACAGTTTTCCTTGCTTCCATTTGGGGAAAAGTTGCCTTATTTCTCGAACTGGTAGCTGCTTGGCATTTTCTTTACTGCAGAATATCTTAAAAAACAGCCCGTAATACGAAGCACAATAAAATAACGAGCCCAAAATATGACTGACACCGTACACAAAGACAGCTTGCATGGGCCACAAATACACAAAAGCTGCCAGAAGAATGGATCGCAGTACCTGCATTAGGCCCTCTATCACAACCTGTAATAAGAAAAATATTAAAGGAGAATGACTTACAAATCTTACAGCTAAAACAAGGTTTATGAATTAAAAAACCAGCGTTGAATGTAATGAAACGCCATTTTCTGGGCGAGCCCGGAGGCTCCCTGGAGCTTATCGAGCTAATGTATGTTATGTTAGACCGGGACATTAGCTATGGAGTTCAGACCTACCAGGGACCAGCACCAGAACCTGGCACCTTCAGAGGGGTTTCAGGGAGCAATGGCCCTGGAAAACCCCATATGGTTGGGGGTTTTCCTTATCTGCCATCGACCGGGGTTAGGCACCCAGAGAGGTAGACATAACAAAACAAACCCCCACATGGTAAGAAACTACAACAAAAACTGAAGAGAGGTAGAAAACTCCCTACAATCCCAAGGAACACAATCAAACAATCACTTTACTGCCGCGCCGGTCGTCCGCGCAGCCCTCCCCTCCCCGGGAGGGGGAGGGGGGGCCCCGGACCTCACCACGCCGGCTGCTTTCAATTCGGAAACTAGGCTTCAACCAACGCGAAAACCCCGCCGACCGGATGGGAGGGAGGGTAGCCAGGGAGCCTGGTCACAACAATACATTTAATGCTGGTTTTCTGTGGGGAGCCCCTTTGGTTTCCTGGAGCTACCTAACCAAAGATAAGGAAAAGAGGGACTTACCCGGGAGGCAGCCGCCACACACTCCTCAACACGAAATCGAGACAACTGGCTGCAACCTGCAATCCAAAGCAACACATGAATGTCCAGGAGCAGGAACTTTAACCAAATATCAGGCAGCTAGGACCCTGTTCGACCTCCAAAATCCCTGCACCCGAATATCAGTTCAAGACATGTTATCAAACATGGCAGCCAAAGCAGCAAACTTCCTAACGTCATGAGGACAAGGATAGATTGTAGGCTGGCTTGACTTAACTCTGCAGACGACCTAGGAGACCCAAGCCCAGGAACAGGGAATGTGGTCAACAGGATCATCGCAAAGGGCATCTCAGGCCACTGAATCCGAGGCCCGCAAGTAACGTCAGAGAGCCGCAACCAGACACAACACATGATGCACCCCCGCTTGACCAACCAAGCATCAATGACCCAAGGACCCCTCCGGGAAGTAGTCGTCTCGTTCTTCGCCAGAAAATAAGAAGGTTGCAACCGAACAAACCAACACAAACCAACCAACCAACGGCATTCAAAATCACACTGAATTGTAACCTGAAAAGCTGAATGGCCACCAGGATAGGAAATTCTGGTACTGCATATTCATGAAGCATAAATGAAGCAGTGGCCTTGCATAGAACTGAAGTTCCAGGAAACCTTAATACACTATAGTGAAAAATTAAGTTGCATAAGGGTCCCAGCAGAGGCTTGTCTGACCTAAAATACACCGCACAAATGAGGAAGGAGGTAAACAACTTTAGGCAAATCATCGATTCTCAAACTTCTCATCTCATAGAGAAAGCCAGATTCTGGTCCTGGCCACAAATAGGTCAACATGGGTCGAGTCCTGGTACAATTCCTAAGGCTTAGCTATACCAGAGCATAAATACTAGTATAGGGTGGGGGTCTTGCCAGAAACAATGTTTTCATTCACTGTCACTGTCTAATAAATATCTTATATAGTATGTGACAATGCTATCAGGGCTATATTTTATGTGCTCAGTTAAGATGTAGATTCCAAGTTGACCACCACATACAAGAGGCAGGCTCTGTATGGTAATACACAGCATGGTTGATAATGAACTTCACATTCCAAATTCCAAAGTACCAACACTGTCTTAAATTTTGAACATTCCTTAAGAAACTTAAGCCAGAGTCTTCTCTTCTAAGATACTGACATATGCTAACATGCCAGGAGCATTACCACTACATTTTAAGAAAAAACAAGGCTCAAAACTTTCTGAACACCACCTGTTATAGTTAAGGCAACAACAGTATAAAATACATGTTCAAACTCTTACCTTAGTTTTGCTCCACAGCTGTAACTCTGCAAGGATATATGGCACCTCAGCTGCTACCTCAACAATAACACTTAAAGCCATGAAGACAACCCCAGCATTGTAGTTCGTGGTTACAGTATCTGGTGGCCTTTCCATTATATATAACCAGATATACCAACTTAGGACACACACAGGTCCTGCCACTAATGTTCTAAGAAAATAAAACAAAATTATTGTAGATATCCTCTTGGCATCAAAGTGCTTAATTAAGGAACTTCTAAATTGAATTTGAAACATCAGTATATTCAATATTTGATATTTCCAATTTCACTTAAAAATACTGTGTTGCTTTAACCAAGGTTAAAACATAAACTTATACAGTACTGGGGGTTCCCAATTCATGCACGTTCAGTCTTTTAAACCTTATTACAATTACCAGTTTGGCCCCCTCATTATTCCATATAAATGCTGCTTATCCAGAAAAATCTCTTAAAAAATCAGCGTTGAATGTAATGAAACGCCATTTTCTGGGTGAGACCCGGAGGCTCCCCGGAACTATCCAGGCTGATATGGATATATTAGACTTTGGCCTAGAACTCCATGCACACTGACTGTGTGCATGGAGTGCATGAAGTACATGTCAATGTGCATGGAGTTCTAGGACTAACGGGGACCATGAGCCAGAACCTAGCCCCCTCTGAGAGGCACAAGGAGCAATGGTCTATAGAAACCCCCATATGGGTGGAAGCAGTCTATGTGTGCCATCGACCGGGTCAAGCATCCAGAAAGGTACGCGCCCCAAAATGAACCCCTATTCTGGTTAAAATATTGCTACTAAAAGCCAAACTATTGGACAGAACTCACCAAATGAAAATGAGCATGACATCACCACGTCGCTGCGCCACTGTATGCACAACCCCCTCCTCCTCCCTCCCAGGGATAGGGATGGGGAGCCCCAGACCCTCACGCCGGCTATCCACCCTGCAGTTCTGAGGCTGGATGTCAAAACACACAAAAAGAATGCCGACCAGAGGGAGAGTTACCGGGAAATCTCTGAGTATCACCTAGAAAATGGTGTTTCATTACATTCAACGCTGGTCTTCTGTGGGGTGGGGGTGGGAGCCCATTGGCTCCCCAGAGCTACTTACCCAAAGTTAACATAAGAGGGACAAACCCGGGAGGCGATCAGCAACACAGCAAACATACAAAGCCATGAACATGAGGATAGACTGCAGGCGGGCCAGACCTGGCTCCCAGCGGATGACCTGGGAGACCCAAACCCCAAAACAGGGAAGAAGGGAAACTGGTCAACCCAAGTGTGGCCCCGACCAAGCATTAACAACCGAAGGATCTCTCCCTAAAACAGCAGTCTCATTCTGTGCCAGAAAAGGAGACAGCTGCAAATGAAGAAAACAACTACCGGGACCAAAAGAGCAGAAGCCTCTGCACTGGAGGAGAGCATGAAGCTCCCCGACCTGACCCCCAAAGGCCAATGCCAACAAAAGTGCCTTCGCCAAACAAACCTGAACCAAAGAGGCCACCACAAACCGAGGAGAAGAGAGGAAGGAGATCACCCAGTTCAATGACCAGGATGGCTCAGGCGGCGCATGAGCAGGCCGGAGGTAAAACAACACACAAGACAGCTTGTGGAACGGAGCAGAAGTAACATCAATACCGAACGCAAGCTTCCACTAGTGCCGCACGATACAAGGCGACAGTATTTGGCATAAGATGATGGTCCTGGAACAACCACGAAAGGAAGGACAAAACAACCCTGTCCGAGACAGAAGTACATCTATGCAGAGATAAGAAATAATGGAAGGATTGCCAGGAAACTTCATACTGCCACCAAGATGAAGCACACAGGTGGGACACCATCAACGAAGCCACCCCGCACATCATACAAGTGATGATTGACCAGAGTCAGAAAGCCCAAACGCAAAGACTCGAGAAGAGCGAACCAGCCACATACCGGGCTGTACAGATCTGCTGAAAGAAGCAGAACCCGGGGAGGGGTAGACACCAAATCCAACTCGTGTGAGGAGGGGAAAAAAGGGAACCCCACTCCCTGTAACACCAAGCCACAAGGACCCAGGACCGAGCCGCCCTCCAAAGCCAACCCGCTTCTAAAGAAAAGGCAGGCGCAGCCGTAAAAGCAGGAACAAAGGGAGGCCCATTGATCAGACCCAGAGGCTCCTGTCAGAGAACCAGGCTCGAATGCCTCTGTCACCACAACGGAAGGGGACTCTCTGAAACTGCCCAATTCTCAACACCAACTAAACCCAGCCCCGACTCCAAAGCCCTCAGATGCTTTGGAACCGGAAGCAAGGGGGAGGGGAGGGCCAGGATGCATACAGAAGGGGAAGGACAAGGGGGGTGCAGATGGAACCAAAGTAGAGGCGACTAACATCCCCAAGTCTGGTTCCCTATAATCAAAGCAGGACACTCTCGGGGCATCCGGGGGTAGCAACCAACCTAGCGCTCTGCAGCAATCTAAATTGAGCATGCAATGCTGAAGCTGCCTGCACCCGCACATCGTGATCATCGGTCTGGGTGAACTGAAGTATGGACAAGCAACAAAACTCACTAGACTCTGGGTCGAATGTGTCAGGCAGCATGACAGAGGCACACCCAGTGAGTGTCACCCAGAGACAAGGGAACAGCGCAACCTTCAAACTCGCATGAAGCGAGAGGGAATCCAGGGGTCACAGCCATTGGAACACAGACCTCCCATGGGGTTTCTACCAAGCTCCCCTTCCCCCTCCCGGGGAAGGGGGGATTGCGCAGACAGCGGTGCAGCGGCTTGGTGATGTCATGCTCGTTTGCTCGTTTTCATTTGGGGAGTTCTGTCCACTAGTACGGCTTTCAGTAGCAATATTTTAACCAGAATAGGAGCTTGTTTTGGGGCGCTTACCTTTCTGGGTGCCTGACCCAGTCGATGGCAAAGATAGAATGCTTCCAACCACACGGGGGTTTCTATAGGCCATTACTCCTCGTGCCTCTCTGAGGGGGCCAGGTTCTGGCTCGTGGTCCTTGGTAGGCCTAGAACTCCATGCACATTGACTGATGCCAAAGTCTAATACATTCGTATCAGCCTGGATAGCTCCGGGGAGCCAACGGGGCTCCCCCCAGAAATGGCTGACAATAGGAGGAAGTGTGTTGATGGTGCTCTATGCCAATGCATCAACATTTAGTGATGGTGATGCATCACTAACTGGTGCTGCATCACTTTTCCTCTTTTAGTAACTGGACCTCTTCACTCTTCGAAAAACAAAATCAAAATGAGGCAGAGCAACTCCATCATTCAAAGTAAATAAAACCAGTGTTGAATGTAATGAAATGCCTCTTTCTAGTAGGTCCTTGGTGACTCCCTGAAATGACTTCCCCTTACTGAGTCACATCAGGCATAGGAGTTCTGTTTGACCTACCAGGGACCAGAGTCAGAACCTGATCCTCCCTCACAGAGGCATAAGAGCTGGGGATTATAACCATCGCTATCACAAAGAAAACATCCAGAAACTAAGTGAAGCAATACAGCAACCCATACTCGGGCTAGGCTTGTTAAAGCTGTGGCTGAGCCCCCCCCCCCCTCAAGACGCATTCATACATTTTAATTAATGCATTTTATATTTATATCGGTGTGTTCTCATTTATATATTAATATTATTATATATATATAAGTTCTGTGTATAGTTAGACATAGGTTAGGTAAGGTGTTTAGATTCTGTTGACGATTATTTATATTTCAAGTATGTACGTGGGTGAATCACTTACAGAGTTGTAGTTCAAACAGAGGTGTCATCGAAGCACTGTTCAAAAAATGTTCGAATGTCATCAGTTGACAATAAAATTTGATAATTTTTACATAGTTGGAGGCATTCTTTTCACTGGTTTTGAGACTTCGGTCTCTTTTTGAATCCAATAAAAGTGTTTGGACTCATTGAATTTCAGGTTACCTTTCCTGGTGAGGTGGCAAAAATAAATGTCACTTCTCCCTGGGCTAATGTGACTCAGCAGATGGCAACCATTTCAGCATAAAGCCTCAGAGAGCCACAAGAGGTTCCTCCCAGAAAAACCAGGCAATAATAACTAATGTCAACATACAGAATAATGCTGACTGCATTACCATGGAGATCAACATATGATGATAACTACTCTTTAAGGGTTAAAAAGATTTCATGCACTGTACAATAGTTTACAAATGTACTATAGAATAATTCAGCTGCTGACACTACCATGTCGTGACAGTAGGTTTTGGTGGCAGCTTAGTCAAATAATCCTCACTGAAGCAAACATTTGTTTGATCCATTGAATAATTTGCACTGAACTCAAACTGTTTGGACTATTCAAGACTTCTACTGGAGGGGTTTGTCAGCTCATGGATCCACTGTATGTCCAATGGTAACATACCACAGAATACCCTGTTAAAATGCAAATAGTAAACAGGCACTATACCCACTAAAGAAACATGTCTTCATGTGCAGTGAACTGGAGAAATAACATCCAGGCCAAATCAGATGAATGTCTGGCAAAAGTGTGCAGTGGGTCTTGCCAGACCTCTGGGTGGCTGGCAATGCCACCTGGTGGCAGTCAGGAAAGGGACATTACAGGGTGGTTTCAGCCATTATGAGTTTTGTTTGGCTATTCACTTGTTACCAAACACTTCTCTAGTGTTTTGTGTTTTTGTGACCTTTCTCTCATTTGTTTTACTTCCTCACTGTGGGTTGGTTCCTCATCCCCACATCCTTACTTCTATGATATGGCCATAGTTGGCTGTCAGGTCAGGTGTAGCCCTCAAATGCCAGTGCTATAGCAAAGCTACTGATGAGCCACCAGAAATATATCAAAATAATAAACACAAATAATGACAGTTATAAGAACAAAGGTAACTGCAGAAGGCCTATTGGCCCATACAAGGCAGCTCCTATTTATAGCCACCCCAATCCCACACATATACATGTCCACCCCACGCCTAAAACAATTAAAGGACCCCACTTCCATCACATTACGCGGTAATTGGTTCCACAAACCAACAACCCTGTTACCGAACCAGTATTTACCAAAGTTTTTCCTAAATCTAAACTTATCCAATTTATACCCATTGTTTCATGTTCTGTCTTGTGTTGATACTTTTAATACCCTATTAATATCCCCTTTGTTATGTCCATTCATCCACTTGTAAACCTCTATCATGTCACCCTTAACTCTTCGCCTTTCCAGTGAATACAATTTAAGCTTTGTTAATCTTTCTTCATATAACAGGTTTCTAATTTGGCGAATTAACTTTGTCATCCTATGCTGGACACATTCAAGTGAATTTATATCCATTCTATAGTACAGCGACCAAAACAAATAACTTACCCAATCAACTTACTTACCCAAAACACTTATCACTTACCCAATCCAAATAAGATTGATAACTTTGTGAATTTCCCCAAATTCTTTAGAGCTTAGTGCTGCTCGCCTGAAAGCCTCCCGTGACAGCAAAAGTCCCGTGGAATACAGTAGGTGAAGTCGAACAGTCATAACAGCAAACACCTCCCGACTGACGTGGCGCACAATAAAGGCATTCAGAATGAAAGACAGGATTCGTAGTCCAACCTTCCAGAGATGCATCATACATTAGTGCATTTACACAAATGAATTTAGCAGCTAATTTTTCCCATAAAGTGGTTTTCTTTGTAATGATAATTCAATGGAATTTCCTGTCCAAATATTTGGAATGGCTCAATGCTGGATTAGCATTAGGAAAAAATATATTGTTGTACCATTTATGTATACAGTACAATGTAATAGAGTATAAGCAATGTAAAAAAAATCATAATACTAATTATTATTATTATTTTTATTAATTCATATAATTTAGCCAATGATACTGTATACTTTCACTTACTTGTAAAATCATGTCATAGGTGGCTGACACAACTGCCCCTTTCTTTAATTCTTTTGGGTCCGACATCTTTATAGCTCATGAAGATTTCTGAAATAAAAGTATTATACAGTATAACAAATTATTGCTATTGTATGTAAACATCATTCTTTCGTCTACATAATATACTAGCAGCATTTTGAAGAACATATGACAACTTTCAAAGTTATGTAAAGGTGCCAGTTCAGGGGTAACTTTATCCTATGCTACTTTTTCTCAGAGAGCCCCTTGTGGCTCCACGAAGCTATCTTGCTGACCCAACTACTAGGTTACATCAGTAGCAGAATTCTGTTTGGTCTACCAGGGACCAGAGCCAGAACCTGGCTCCCTTCATAGAGATGCAGAGAGCAGGTGACGCTCTGCCACCCCACCGGAAAAGGATTCAGCAAGTCAACGCGTGAATACAGACCAATGCTGGGTTCAAAGAGACCAAAGCCTCGAAACTGTTAAACCTTCTCAAACAATGTCAACAAATGATCGAATCTCTCTAAATCAGCACAAGCTTGTTAGCATTACCCCCCCCCCCCTCCAACTTACTGCTAGTTTTGGGGGGTTACTGGAGCTCCTGGTCTTCCTAGCTCTCAAAGCCAGTTCTGACGCCGACGTGAACACGAATGGTTGTCGACTATGTTCCCCAGATTATCTACAAGTCATGTGGGTACAACTACTTCTAAGCTAAATTCCAACCTTCCTTGGGCTTTGTTCTGTGGGGCTATTTGGTTGGTACTGTTCTATATTTTAGTTAGCTTCATGAGCATGTTTCCTGTCCAGTTTGTGTTGTGTGGACCTAGTTCGTAGCATACTTGGAGTTTCACGTGCTCATGGCTACCTTGTGTGTGTGCTCCCTAGTACTGCCCCTGCACCAACAGTTCTCTCCTCTGATGTGTTTGGGAGGTTGCTCTTTAGAGGCTGGATCACCAGGGTGGGATCCTTATCTTGGGTGTCAGGGGTCTTTTGCCCTCTTCTGTCTAGACCTTTGCTTGATGGTAAACGTTTTGGCCAGTTGGGGCACACTGGGGGGTTCGCAAACTTGTTTTACACAGCATGCCAAGCTTGGTCTTCACAGCCTCGTTGATTACGCTGTATCAGTCAAGAGTAGATTGGCCTGGGTATCTCCAGATAAGTGCAAGTTATTTTATCTTTTCTTCTTTGTAACACGTGCAGCTTGCATAAAGGATTTCCTCTTTCCTTCTTTGCCTTATTTGTGATACGTACAGTTTGCATAAAGGATTTCCCCCTTTTAGAACTATAACAGCACGAGAAGTCCTGCTGTAAGACCCGAGACACAACAGCCCCGATAGGGATAGATTTACTCCAGTCAGTCGAGTGTTGTGAAACTGAAAACGTCAGATGCTCGCTTGTGGTACCGAATCAGTGTTATCATTTTCTTTGGTTAGTTACATGTGCAGTACGAAAAATTCAACGTTATAAAAATAAAAAATAAATAAAAAAATATGTTTATTCAGTTAAAAGTGCATACATAGAAGATGAGTTACAAACATAATGTTGGATTTATAGATGGAGCTAGTAAATACAGTACCTAGTCACTAATACGTACAGCGTTTCGGGCAATTCAATTTCTTTCTTTATTATGCACCCCATACCCATCCCGTGGCCCGAAACCTGAGGAAACCTAGGTTCTACTACCCAAAATCATTTACGTCCTCGAATTACTCAACACAAAGCTGCCATTAGGACAATATCTAACTCTGGCCCCAGACATCACTCGGTACCCTTACTCAAATCTCTGAATATGTTAGATATTAATTTAAGTCACTGCACATCCTCTCATGTGTATTATACATATATAAAACGCTGAACTGTAATGTCAATCCTGACCTTAAAAGCTTCCAGAAGATTGTAACAGAACCCATGAGCGCCACACCAGAAACAAATACCTATTTGATATTCCAAGAGTACGACTTGTCAGTACTAAATGTCTACTAAGTACATTTAGTACTTAGTACTGACTTGTCAGTAATAAGAGTACTAAATGTCAACCCATGTCTACGATTTTAAACAATGCTGTTTGTTGATCAAATTATGCTTTTTTGCTCCTTATTTTGTTTACGTCTTGCCAGAGTTCCTTCAAGTTTCTGTTACTCCCAACTTTCTCTGCAAACTCCTGCCAATACTTGCTCCTAATTTCCTTTCTCTTCTCCCCTTCTCTTCTCCCCACACAGCCTAGCAACTGCCAGTAAAGCATTCTTCCCTTCCTCAGTCCTACCATTCCTATTCCAGTTCCTGTGAGCTCTTCTCATTGTTAATGTCCACCCCTTAGGCATCTTGTCATGTAAATAAATAAATAAATAAATAATAAATATGTTTATTCAGGTAAGGTATATACATACAAGTGAGGTTACATTAATGGATCGAATTATAGATAGAGCTAGTACATACAATGCCTAAAGCCACTATTACGCAATGCGTTTCGGGCAGGAAGAACATTAATATCTAGAACTTAATACTAATTGAGCATAAAGAATAAAATGTGTTGAGAACAAATACAAATAAAGATGAGAAAAAGGGGGAACATGACTGAAAAAGCAGCAGTTTTAGTTAGTTTAGTTCATTTATTATGCACCCCATACCCATCTTGTGGGCGGTAGTGGAAAGGGTTACAGAGGCACATAATGGGCTCAGGGACTGAACCCCACAATTCATTTAGCTAAGCAAGTTACAATCTTGATGAGCTAGTTACAAAATTCAATATAAGTCGTCACATCAAAAATGGGTTCGAGATCGACCTCAAGTACAGGTTCTAAATTAAGCAACTGACATATGTGGAGAGCTAGTGTCAAAATTTATATGTTTGTCCTGCACACCGCCTCCCATCCAGTGGACAGCGGTGGATAGGTTACAATCACTCAGTTACTACCTACAGTTAGCAAACTGGGGATATTTGGCTAAAATTTCTGGTAGCAGATCATTTTGAATGAAATATTTACACATCGCTGGAACATTGGTTATAGAATTGTCTCTAAATTCACGTATCTTTTCGCACTCCATCACATAGTGACGGAGGGTGTGCGAATAATTTTGTTGACACAGTTTACATTTTGTCAGGTCTACATCGGCAGATAATGAGAATTCCCAGAGATACTTGTAACCGAGTCTAAGCCGAGCAGCAGTAACATCTAGAAGTCTGCTGATTTTATTGGATGATCCATAGATGTGTGGCTCCTCTTGCATGATAGTATGATGATAGATGGAATTACTGGTGTCAATTTCACTTTGCCTCAGATCTACAAGATCTTGTTGAAGTTCTCGGTGTACTGCTGCTCTCAGATTGCTCATTGACAATCCAAGGTTACACTCAACGGCTCCTTTAAAGGCAGATTCTTTGGCTAACTTATCAGCTCTATCATGCATTCGGAGGCCAACATGAGATGGAGACCACATGAAATGGACTCTGTTACCATCACAAATACAAAATGTTGACAAACAGCATTGATTAAAAAAAAAGGTAGGTAGGTTACAGGGAATTTATTAGGTATTGTTTAGTTTTAATCTTAAACTGGTTGAGAGAGGTACAGTCTTTAACATGGTTGGGGAGGTCATTCCACATTCTGGGTCCCTTGATTTGTAGAGCATTTCTAGTTTGATTAAGCCGTACTCTTGGAATATCAAAACTGTATTTATTTCTGGTGTGGTGCTCATGGGTTCTGTTACAACCAGCAATGAAGCTTTTGAGTTCAGGATTGGCATTACAGTTCAGCGTTTTATATATGTATGATACACATGAGAGAATGTGCAGTGACTTAATATCTAACATATTCAGAGATTTGAGTAGGGGTACCGAGTGATGTCTGGGGCCAGAGTTGGATATTGTCCTAATAGCAGCTTTGTGTTGAGTAATTAGAGGACGTAAATGATTTTGGGTAGTAGAACCCCAAGCACAAATACCATAGTTGAGATATGGATAGATGAGGGAGTAATAGAGAGTCACCAGGGCAGGTCGGGGTACATAATATCTGATCTTAGAGAGAATGCCAACAGTTTTTGAAACTTTTTTTGATATATTCAGAATGTGTCCCTGGAAATTCAGCTTGTGGTCAATGAGAACGCCAAGGAACTTACCATCTAATTTGTTACAAATTTGGGTATTGTTAATTTTGAGATTTATTTGATTAGAGGATTTATTGCCAAACAGAATATAGAAAGTTTTGTCAATGTTAAGGGTGAGTTTTGTTTGGCAGTTAGCCAAAGATGGACTTTATTTGCTCAGTATTTACTACTGTGGCATTTAGAGCAAGGGGTCAGGACTGGAGTAATGAAGGTTTGTCGTCAGCAAAAAGAATTGGTTTTGAGGTGTTGGGAGGCATTTGGAAGGTCATTAATGTAGATGAGAAAGAGGAGAGGGCCAAGTATGCTGCCCTGAGGAACACCAATGTTGATGGGTAGGTGGGAGAAATTGTTATTCACAGAACATACTGGAGCCTGTCAGTAAGGTAAGATTTGAGGTATTGCAGGGAGTGTCCTCTGACTCCATAGATGTAATTAAGAAGAAGGTTTTGGTGGTTGACAGTGTCCAAA
>WNGS01160430.1:17334907-17390890 GCA_020271785.1 Procambarus virginalis
ATAGAGACAGAGAGAGCAGGACAGAGACAGAGAGAGAACAGAGAGAGAGAGAGATACACAGAGAGAGAGGAGGACACAGAGAAGAAACAGAGAGAGACACAGATAGAGACACAGAGAGAGAGAGACACAGAGAGATACACAGAGAGAGACACAGAGAGAGAGAGACTATAGAGAGAGACAGAGAGAGAGAGTACAGAGAGAGAGAGACAGAGATGAGAGACAGAGAGAGGAGACAGAGAGAGAGAGAGACAGAGAGGCTGGCTAGAGAGACAGAGAGAGAGAACAGAGAGAGAGAGACAGAGAGGAGAGAACAGAGAGAAGAGAAGAGAGTGATTAGACACGAGAGAGAGACAGAGAGAGAGAGAGAGACAGAGGAGAGAGAGAGAGAGAGACAGAGAGATAGAGAGAACAGAGAGAGAGAGAGACCGTAGAGAGAGAAGACAGATAGACGATACAGAGAGACAGAGACAGAGAGGACAGAGCAGAGAGACAGAGATACACCAGAGACAGAGACAGACGAGATGAAGAGTAGAGACAGAACTTAGAGAGAGAGAGAGAGACAGAGAGAGAGAGAGACAACAGGATGAGAGGAGAGGATATATAGGAGAGAGAGAGAAGAGACACTGACAGAGAGAGACGAAGAGAGAGACAGACCAGAGAGAGAGAGGTAGAGACAGACAGGACAGGAGATGAGAGAGAGAGACAGACAGACAGAGAGAGAGAGAGAGACGAACAGTATGCTCTCTCTGTCTCTCTCCTCTCTGTCTCTCTCTCTCTGTCTCTGTCTCTCTCTCTCTCAATGTTAAATAATCACGTAAGTAGAATACTGTACGTGTATTGCAAATGAATTGTACTTTTATTGATGTGGGAAGATAACTTAAGGGACAAACATGATTGGGAGTTTAAGTTGGCAACACATGGGTAAACTGAAAATAATTGGTTAATAAAGCAGCATGGAAGTGACTTGAGCTGTGGCAATGACCAGTGCCAGGGGTAATGCATGGTGGTGAACCAGATTAATTCTAAGAGTAAAGTTGAGGTACTACATAATGTGGGCATTTCCAATGAATGCACTGCTTCACCAGACGATTTGTGCTCCCCCCCCCCTATCTACTTGGGCTGGACGGTAGAGCGACAGTCTCGCTTCATGCAGGTCGGAAGCGCTTCATCCTGATCCCTTCATAGTGCTATATAGTTGTGATGGCTTGGCACTTTCCCTGATAATTCACTTCCCCTGTGGGCTGGCCCTTGGTGCCTTGGTCTGGTGCAATCACTAAGGTATCAAAGCCATCCATTAAACTACCCAGCCTGATATTTTCTTTTTGTTAATATGTAACTTGGTTAAAAAGTGGGTTAAGTTCCTGCACCCATTGTATCTCGTAACATTTCCCATAAATACTCATTGGATGGGTATGGTGTCCATAATAAATGGATTAGGGCTGCATGAATAAAGTTGTTAATCATTTAACATGGCATCACACAATATGAAAACCGTACATTGCCTTCAGAAATATTGGTACAACTATCTGAACTTTACAACTGAGTGCACATTTCATCTGATGCTCTTAAGACAAAATTAATGGGTCATGATACAAGTACTGTAGTTCAATAGTTTCTGCTACTTAGCTAATATATCATACAAATTGGCAACATGATTGAACATTGCACATGATTTGTTTATGGTCTTTCCTGAAAGTCCGAAATTGCTGATTATATTAAAAATTTATATTTGGAAACTAATTTTATACTGTAACCTTTTGTAGGGCTTGAAAGTGACCCAGCAGAAAGAGTGTGACGAGTTTATGTGCAAACTGGATGGTACAGAAAACAAAAGCCGTCTTGGTGCCAATGCTATCCTCGGTGTATCTCTGGCCGTCTGCAAGGCTGGTGCTGCAGAATTGGGAATACCTTTATACAGGTGAGTTATAAGATGTATTGGTCTTGGGAAATAAGATTAACTTAATTGTTGGCACAATATATCAAACCCTTGCTTTACTGGAACAATCCTCATTGGCTCATATCCCTAGGTGTGATGTCATAGGAAATTTAATTTTTAATCTGTTGGTGATATAAACTCTGCCTTTAGCCTTGAAAAATACGAAATGTACATATAGTGGTGCAAGGAAACTCCTTAGTTCGAGTTGTGTGTAACCCCCCCCCCCCCCTTTCCCCTCCTGGTGGCAGTCTTTAGGACTAGTTAAGGCAGTAAGCATAGCCTTAAAAAAAAAATGCCACTAGGAACTACATTCCATTATCCTGCACTAAAGTGTTGGATAATGAAGATGCAAAAGCAGGGGCCCCCCCAAAAAAGAATTAATGTTGCGTGCAAAGAAAAGTACAGGAATTTGAGGCTCTTGGGAGTGAATGCAATTAAAGCATGTGTACGCTCTCACTGGAAAACATTAAGATAACTGATAGGTCTATAATGCCTTATGTTTGCCAGCTTCCCATAATCTGAGGAAATATCTTGATGAAAATAAACACATCACGTCAGACCAGTGCTAGAATATGCAGCATTGACATTTAAGCTGCAACATAAAAAAACTATGGTTTGCAACAAGTATTGTCCCCCGAATGTCTCACATTTTGACGACTCAAAAATGCATTGTCTTATTGCTCAATTTTCAGTTTTTGGTAGCAGAATATAAAGTTGCGGAATCGCCCTATAATTTAAGAGCTAATGCTAGTATAGTTTTAAATCCATTGGGTACAAAATGTTTAGTGGGGCATAAAATTTGCTCCCTGTAGATTGTGATAAGCTAGTCCTACCATCACTAAAGCCTTTGCCACACCCACATTCCCCAACCCAACCTGTCTGCTGTCAAAGCCCCTTCCTGCAAAAAGCTTTGCCATAGATAATGATTTTGTGATTTGAATTTTTGAAAGGATAAACCACACAAAATTGGTAACACTATAACATTAGTACTGTAGTTTTACAAATGTAATTTCCTCATAAGTAGTGGTAAAAATTGTAAGCCAGATACCTCGAAATGTTAATTGGAGAAAGGCAAACAGACTTGTGGAATTGACTATAGAGTATAGTATTTAATTTGAGCCTTCTGGGCAGTGTTAATTTGGCTGTAAGGTCTTTATAAAGTCTTAATTGGATTTTATTTATAATACCAAAGTACTATTATTTATATTTTTACTTTACAGGCATATTGCAAATCTTGCCAACTATGGGGAAGTGATTCTACCTGTACCAGCTTTCAATGTTATAAATGGTGGCTCTCATGCTGGAAACAAGCTAGCTATGCAAGAGTTCATGATCCTACCCACAGGAGCAGAGACTTTTACTGAAGCTATGAAAATGGGTAGTGAAGTTTATCATCACTTGAAGGCTGTCATTAAGGCTCGCTTTGGTCTTGATGCAACAGCTGTTGGAGATGAGGGAGGTTTTGCCCCTAACATTCTCAATAATAAGGATGCCCTCAACCTTATCCAAGATGCAATCAAAAAGGCTGGTTATGTAGGCAAAATAGAGATTGGGATGGATGTGGCTGCATCTGAATTCTACAAACAAGATAATGTTTATGACCTTGACTTCAAAACTGCTAACAATGATGGATCTCAGAAGATTTCTGGTGACCAACTTAGGAATTTGTATATGGAATTCTGCAAGGAGTTTCCCATAGTCTCCATTGAGGACCCATTTGATCAGGTACAGTAACTGGTAAATTTTAATTTTACCTTTCATTTCACTATTAAGATTTACTTTAGCTCCGTAACCAATTAGACAAGTCTTGTGATGAAAGATTAAATAATTTAAGTGGTGGTTTTATTTTAGTTTTGAGATTAGACAACTAAAAATTTTGTGTATTTTGCCAAGCTTGAACAGAAATATAATGGTGTAATGTGTTGAAATATTTAAGCAAGAGTGAATTATTTGAAATCTAAGAAAGTTAAAATTTGTAGTGTGAATAAAAGTGGAAATTATTTGCTTGATCCAAAACTAATACTGTATATTAACTATGTACTTAGCAAATTTTCATTGGTAAAATTTTCATGGAATGTCAATTGACTTTAAATTTATTGATTTCTTTCATAAGAGAAGGATAGACTGCATAAGCTAGTCTCGGTCATAAGTCATATCAAAGCTCTGAGCTTTGAGCCTTATCCTGTACCATTTGCACATTTGCACTTTTTAACAAACCCAAGTAAGCTTGGAATTGGAATAGCTGTGGATAAGTACTCTAAAGAGTAAAAAGTTTCCAATTTCAGAGACATTAGAGGTATCGTTCAAAAATGGTAGGATGGGTAAAGTAAGATGTTATTTTAATAAGAGCATATGTTGCAAATTAAGTTTACATACAGCATTCCACGTTTATTAGAATATATTCGGTTTATTATTTTATTATTACATTTTTCCTTTCGTTGTTGTGTAGGATGACTGGGATAACTGGACCAAGATGACTGCTGGTACCGACATCCAAATTGTAGGTGACGATTTGACTGTAACTAACCCTAAGCGCATTACCATGGCTGTTGAGAAGAAAGCTTGTAACTGTCTGCTGTTGAAGGTGAACCAGATAGGTTCAGTCACAGAATCAATCAATGCCCACCTTCTGGCCAAAGAAAATGGCTGGGGCACCATGGTCTCCCACAGGTGAGCACAAAAGCATTGTACTAGAAACATTAAGGTTTAGTAATTTTTCATGTATTAAGTTTAATGGCATATCTCCTCCATTAATTACTATTGTTTAAAGTTGTTTTATTTAAACTAAATAAATACTTTAGCTGATGTCCACTCAACCAGTGTGCCTGCTTGTTGGCAGCATCCCCCACCCCCTCCACAGAAGCGGGCCAAGCACTTAGTATACTTAGTATGGTGATCATATAATTTTAGTAATCGTCCAGATTATATATAAATGTGGTTGTGGGAATTTGTTGGCAATAAATCTTCAATGTACTGTGTAAGTTAGTTTTGTTGTTGTGCATAAGAACTTGTGTGTTAATTATTTGAAGTATGAGATCAGAATCTAGAAGTAGCCTATTCAGTGGTAATTTGATTTAAGTTGACTTTAACACTATCGCACTCCTATGTCACGAACGTCATCCGTTTTTATCCCTATTGTCAGCGGATGACATCGCTCGTGTCGTCCATTAACACTTTCGCGCGCCCGGCACTCAGGGGGGAAAAAAAGCAGATTGTGCGCGCGGCATTCTGGGCGCTCAAGTGTAAAGACAAAAAAGTGTATAAACTTTTCACGCTCCTAACATCAATTCTCAAGCTACGTATTTCATTTGGTATCAATGTGTTGGCAATAAAATTCTCTACAAGATCGTATGCATAATGTCACCAAGCATTTGCTATCCCACCACGAAATAAATAAACACGAAGATGACTCGCCGTGACACCCAAACAGAAGTAAATGTTCATACTCTTTGTGTTTGTTGCCAGCTCCACAGTGATCCTAAGCATTGATTTTGATATCACTGAACTCGCAATAAAATTCCCCACCAGACATATGCCTATCAATGTATAATTATGATACGGGGTGACCCGCACGAGTGTGGGAAGTGGCGAGCGTTAGCCGTGATTTCAGCAGCGATGACCTGTTGTGATGCAGCGCTTTGAAAGTTTATACTTATTTCACTGTCCTGACATTATTTCTGGAGCTATGTATTTCATTTTTATAGCAATGTGTTCACAATAGAAGTTCTATAAGAACATGGTAGAATTGGTCAACAGAGCGTCAAATAAATTTGCGGCGAATAAAATCTTACGCGTGTTTGTACCGTTGAACGTAAAAGTTTTTACTTTGTTCATGTTTTTCAAGTTTATACTCGTTTCACACCGTTTTTTTTTTTTTTGTAGTGTTCGGAATAAAATTCCTACACAGACATATGCCTATCAAAGTACAATTCTTGGGAATTCACAGCTGTAGAGACGGCCAAACACACCAACCGGAACCCGCTCTGGAACTCCCAACTCACACCCGCAACACCCACAAAAAAGTTTCTGGTGTTTCGTGTATACTTTAGTTTTCGGCTACAGTTTGTCATAGGTATCAAATATTCCTAGAGAAAAATCGACTACAAATACTACAACAACCTAGGACAATTATGTTTCTTACCAAGGAAAGACGATTGTAGAAAAATAAATTGAGCATTTTCTCTCCACTCCCCCTTCAGGTACCGATTCCTGAAGTTGCTCAACAGATGTTCGTAGNACGGCCCGCCAAATCGTTTTAACAATCGGGCATCCATTCACTGCTAAGTGAACAGAGGCGTGCAGTTAAGGTATGGCGCATAGTCAATCCTCCCCGGCGAGGCAGCCCGTCCTCCAAACAAAGATCCAAAAGTGATTCCATGCACCCGCCAAACCCCCTGTTTATGAATGAAAAGCGGTTTACACACGACTCACAACTGCTGACGTTCGAACATATCCGGAACAAGTGCTTCACTGACGAATTTTGTTCGAACCACAACGCTGTAAATGCTTCACCCACGTACTACAAATACAAATAATCGCCAACAGAACCTAAACACCTAACCTAACCTATCCTATGCCTATATATACACAATATGCCAATATATTATAATATAAATTTATACTTGAGAAAATTCCCGTTTTGAATGAACAGCATGTTAAAATTTATGAATGCGTCTGTGGGGTTGACCGCTGAATGTAATGGACTTGAGTCGAGGACGGGTTGGGCGAGGATACTAACCCAGACCAAATCGCTTGCGAAGCGCGGAGCGGGTGTTTTACCACTGGGCCCCGGGAACTGCAGTCTCCTTTGCTCCTAAAAATTTGAGTGCTGCTTCACCTTCATTTTAATGATTCTTTGACATAGCTGGACAGTTGTTAATATACGGAATTGGCTTCTAATGCAGTAAGAATAGACTAGCTACAGTCATTTAATTGTTACTTGTGTGAATGTCTCGGGAAAATCTGAAACTTTAGTTTCATAAATATAATTAATAACTTGGACGCACAAATAACCTAACCAGTTCCAGGGCAGAGTTAAAGTTGAATTTTATTTTGTATATCATAAAACTTACTTATCTGTACGCATCTAGTTGTGCTTGCGGAGATTGAGCTTCAGATCTTTGGTCCCGCCTCTCGACTGTCAATCAACTGGTGTACAGATTACTGATCCTATTGGGCTCTTATATCTACATTTGAAACTATGAGCAACCACTTGGACTGGGCGGTAGAGCGACTGTCTCGCTTCATGCAGATCGGCATTCAATCCCCGACCGTCCAAGTGGTTGGGCACCATTCCTCTCCGCCCCCCCCCCCCGTCCCATCTCACATCCTTATCCCTTCAAAGTGCTATATAGTCGTAATGGCTTGGCGCTTTCTCCTGATAGTTCCCTTCCTCAAACTATGAAGTCGGCCTCCACCAGATCACTTCCTAATACATTTCTATTTGTTAATTAACTACTACGACACCAAAAAAAACTCTTATGTCTATGGCTCATTTGGGTACTCGACTTCCACCTGTGTCCCCTAGTGCTCGAATTTTATTTGTCGACTCCTCAATATTCTACGTGACTTTACATGGCGATTGTTCAATATTGATAAATGGAAAAGCTGTGTAAATTTCAGTTGGATTTATTGTTAGATAAAATATTATTAGTCGGCATGCATTTTTTTGTGCGTCGGGCGAAACAAAACACCATAGGCGATATAAGATTTTATTAATTTTAAATATTAATAATAAATGTTTGCAACGGCAAGTTGCATGAAATTGTTGCAACTGCGGTTATTAGTAATTTGCAACTGAAACTGCTGGAAGTTTTTGCAGCTTCGCGGTTGCTAGCAAGTTGCAACCTATGGTTTGCATGTGCAGAAATACATGTTAAGAGACCATAATAACTATACTTGTATACCTATTCCCCGTAAGTAGGGGCACATGCACCCAAATATAGTAGCACGTAAATAAAGTATACAATGTTAGAGAATCCATCCTAGAATTGTAAATAGTGCACTTAGCAGTAATAACGAAGGATGCATGTCGCCTACGCACCGTTAATCCTAAATAATTAACATTACTAATTACCAATAATTACCCACTTACATGTGTGTGTGTGTGTAACACTACATTACATGTGTAAATGTTGAGACAAGCTACATGTATACAGAAACATTGAAAGAGTATGTATGATGAAAGTGTGTACATGTGTACAAAAATTCAGATTAAAAGAAGTGGCAAGCAATACAAGAGGGAGGGAGTGAATCATTAGGGTAAAGTAACCGAGCCATTACGACTATATAGCACTTAGAAGGGGTCAGGACAAGGATTTGGGATGGGACGGTGGGAAAGGAATGGTGCCCAACCACTTGGACAGTCGAGGATTGAACGCAGACCTGCATGAAGCGAGACCGTCGCTCTACCGTCCAGCCCAAGTGGTTGGGACAAGCAATATAACAGTTTCAGGCGATGAGACACAACGTGACTGAAGTATGTTGACCAGACCACACACTAGTCAGTCGTTGAGTCACCAGTTGATTGACAGTTGAGAGGCGGGACCAAAGAGCCACAGCTCAACCCCCGCAAACACAACTAGGTGAGTACTAGAAGGCGAAGGGACGACGACGACGTTTCGGTCCGTCCTGAAGTCGATTGTCCAGCTCATTATAAGAGTTGAACATAAGTTGAGCCGGGTGATGGGCGGGGTTCCGGCGAAGCCAAGCCGGTTAGTGCGGAGATAAGCAATCCTAAGTTGTAATTTATAAGGGCATGCCCTTTGGGTAACACATGAGCTCTTTATGATCAATGACGTAATACTGCATGTTCTCAATGAACAAATTCAGATTCCGTTTTTAATCCATCGGTATCACGGACTGAATGCTAATAGTTAAAGTTAAAGGTGACTAGGTTGGGTGTGTGGTGGGCGTGGCGCTAGGGTTAGTGGTGCCAAAAGTAGTGCAGTGGCGGTGTGCCAAATGCAGAGGTCATTGCCTGTCACTTTGCCATGACCTTGGGGCAGGAAGGTAGCAAGCTTTGCCTTAGTTTCCCATCGTTGCTAGGCCTTAAGGTTAGGGCGCATGCGCTGGTTTCGTGTAAATATGGACTTTATGCCGGGTAGTCGTAAGGTTCAGTAGTAGTCAAGTTGGCAGAGGGCGCTGGAGCGGCGCTGGCCCACAAAAGCCCTCGACAACGGTCGATCCTCGCCAGTTGGAGACCCGAGGTGGGTGAGTGTAGTGTGTTCTCTTGAGGTGTTTTACTTTCAGGTTTATTATTATAACATTTACTAGCAAGTAAGACTGGTATAATTTTACATAAATCGGCTAGGTTCAATTGTATGTATCGGAGTCTAGTGAGTGTAGTGAAGCAGTGTGTGTGTGTGTAACTGCAGAGATACGTGATGACGGCAACGTCAGCCGGCGATAAATTTATGCGTTGGAATGTTTGCTGTCGGAAATGTATTACGGCTTCTGATATGTCCATAAGATTCTTTTGTTTTATACTGCTTAACTGTCGCATCTTGAATTAAGGTTTTAGTGTGCTTTATTTAAATTTTTTACTAAATATTTAGGAAGCATTTTTTTAATGCGTTTATATAGTATATATAGTCCATCGAATTATGCTGAATGTGGTTTCACTAAAAATTGCATGTGCTAGACTGTGGCAGTCTGTGAAGACTGAAGGTTTGGGAAGGTGACCTTCAGACGTCCTTAGTCGGCCAAGGTGGAGCCTCGCGCGCAGGTCAATCACCACAAGAGATACATGACTTTACATACAAAATTGTTAGTCAGCTTACTATAAAACTACCCAATTCTGCATTATATATGGTTTTATAAGTGGGAAAAACTATCTTTGTGGAAATGTGAGTGTGATTTGACCGTACCCGGGGACGGCAGCCATACTTGGTGGTGTTGGCCGGCGCTTATAACTTGCCTGGTTTCCTTTTCTTAATTTAAACTAGTTCTGGGGTAAAGTGCTTGAACCAGTTATGTGCCTCAAGTTTTACCAACTGCCACTCGCACGATGGGTATTGGTGCATAATTTATTATCTAGGGTTTACGGTTCAGATTCGTGGCGGCAGGACAGACATTTGGCTGTTTCCCTTGTTCTTTTACAAGGTGCCTCTTCACCTTGGAATTAATAGCTATCTTGGAGTTAGCTGTTGTAGGTTGCATCCTTGATAAGGTCAGTAGGTGGCTCGGTTTTTATTTCAGAACATACAAGAAGGTATAGTGGGTTGTGAAAGTACATGCAATGGTGATTGTGGTACATTCTTGCAAAGCCACTAATATGCATAGTGTTTTGGGAAGGTCCATAATGTATTGTTAGGCACTTTGTAACAAAATGAGAATTTGTGCTTGGAAGAAAACTGCATTGGATTGGGACTAATTATTAAATTATTTATTATTTTATTACAATTATTATAGCTTGTACTGTACCTAGCGATCATACATTCTCGTAACTCGTTTGTGCAGTGTGAATTTATTCCTTAAGTATACATTAATCAGTCTTAATTATGGGTTATATGAGTTAAAGTTAACTAGACTATGTATACTATGTAAACTGGCTTGAATTTAACACTGAATTTTACAAAGTAGTCAAAACTGATTGTAAATAATCTTTTAATTTTTTTAAAAGTATTAATAGATATGATATTGGTATGTAATTGTCAGGTGTATCACCTGACAACCCTTTCCTCTGAATGGACTACGTTTTAATACTAAATGTAATATACATTCCTGACTGTCTGCATAGTACATATACTTAACACTATTGCTCTTTGGACACTCCTCGTGTCCACTTTTTTTCTCTAGTGTCCTAGCTTTGGACACTGCTCGCGTCCAATACCAAATATTTCTATAAAATTCATTTTCTATCTGATCTACTTCGGCATACTGTAGTTTCAAAATAAGCGCCTTTAGAGTGCACACAATTTGACATCAACATGAAAGATGTAACACAAAACTTGTCAGAACACTTGAAAGATTATAAACTTTTTTGGTCAAAATTTTAAAATATTTGTTACAGGTGGAAACGTAGAACTCAAATGAACCACAGATATTAGAACATTTTGTCAGGGTAGTTAACAAATGGAATGTACTAGGCAATGATGTAATGGAAACAGACTCCATACAGTTTCAGGCCTAATAGTTTCTGGAACATGTACATAAGTTGACAGTGAGGAGAGACCAAAGAGCTGGGCCTAAATACCCCCCCCCCCACAAGCACAACTAGGAAAGTACTGCCATTAAAGGGATAATCATAGGAGCTAGATAGGATGCTTGGGACATAATTTGCATAACAGCATTGTAGTGTAATGTAATGTGTGGGAAAGCAGTATGGGCCTCAAGGGCCTCAATACTGTGATCTTTCTCCACTTTTGGCTTCTCGACACACCACCTTGGAAGTAAATTAATGGACGAGTTGATGCTAGATATTTCTTGTTTCTATACTGTACTTGGGATGGCCTGCCATGTGACTGTTATGCACCAGAGCCCACATCTCGGCACTATGGTGTCCGCACCAAGAATGATCCTGGTGCAAGCTGATGAGCCCACACCTTGCTAGTTCATTCCATGGACCCTCTGCCTAAGGGCACCAATCAATGTAGCTACTACATTAACTCGTCAGATTAGCCCAAGCATAGGTTTGTGATATCACCAATGGTACTAGCAGCTCTCCCAGCTGTTGGAGTGAGGTCATGAGATGCAACCCAGGCCCACCTGCCACCATTCACAACCTCAAATATAACGCAAGATGATGGTGCTTCACCCATTGTCATAAAAGTGAGATGCATAAGCCTCTTGCATAACCAGGGTTGTACTGTGCATCTTTCCTTGTACTTTATCTGAATTGCAAACAAGATTACATATCTACACACCCAACATGATTGTACTCCAACCTGGGATTAGGATGATCATATTGCACAATGCACAGCAATCTGCAACCATGGGTGTAAGTTTTGCCAAGATTGCCATTGTCTACAATAGGATAGATTAGCTTTTATTATAATGGTAAGCATTGATTATCTTTTTACTAGATCTTAACTAGGTCAATTCTGCTTTTCATATTAGTTTCTTATTAATTGCTTTAAGTATGCCATTTGAGTGCCAGGGACTGTTTAACCTATTGGCAGTCACTTAGTGAGAAGAGGATATTGTGTGTTGTACAATAGAGACTTAACGTTTTGCTAAGGAAGATGTCGGTTAATGAATGTGTCGTGTGTATTTAAATAAAATTCCCAGTTTGTATTGTTAATTGTATTTGTGAGGGTACCTCTTGGTGCTTTACTGCATAATTTGAATAATTTCTTGGTATCTGATGGCATTTTGTTTGCTATGAGGAAGATAGTGATCAGTAGTTCTGTCAGTGATTATGCCAGAAGCATTGGTCTGTTAGTCCACATGTAGTACAAGCAGTGGTACAGTGTTGCTGGAGCATCGCTCCGCTGTGGGCTGTTTTGAAGAGATCAATGTTTGAAGTCGCCACCTTAAATGTGATTTGTGAAGTTTGTTGCTTCTGATTAAATTAGTCACATTTTTGAGAATGCCGTTATATTGGTATTATAAAGTTGATAAACAGCTCGAATAGTTGTAGGGATTTTAAAGGTTTGAACTGAGAATAGTGTGTGTAAATGTAGATTCACAGTGCCAGTAAAGTTAAATTGATAATACTGTACTGTAGATAGCTGTACTACTTTCCCATTTTCTGGGAAAGATTGAAAAATAACTGGTTTGTAGTTATTTAATTCATCAATCTTATGAAGTATTTAAGTTATGAATGGCTTTATAACAAGGTAAGTTGTCTAATTGGATAAGGTCTTCATTTAGCCATGTTTAACATAATGAAAGTTTAGTAATTAGTGCTTCTAGCAGTGCATGTCAGAAAATCATGGCCTGGTTGCCTGGGGTGTGCATGTGCGAATACCCACCACATGGATTGAATGGGATAGGTTCTGGTGTGTTTGGGAGTTTGTTCCAGAAAGGCCTCGCCACTGGGGCGGAGAGGTTTGCTTTGGGCAATTCATAAGTCTATTCTGTTTGGACCCTTGGTTGGGGCTTGTGTATTTGTTGTACCTTGCATTGATTTTGTGCATCAACGACCCCATGGCCCGATCTGACCATGCCTCTTGGTTTATAGTCTGGTCAACCAGGCTGTTGGACACAGCTGTTCACAGCCTGACGTATGAATCACTGTTGCCCAGGTTTCCTTTCGAGGCGTTTAAATTGCCCTCTTGAACACGGAGTTGGCAAGAATATGCCCCTTATGGTATAGTGGAAGCATGTTGAACAGTGGCATTCCGACATGACATGCCACAGACACTAATCATAGCCTGATTGTTTTGGACTGCATTTAGCATATCTTCTGGCAAGTAGTCTCATTGTCTGGTGTCCTGCTTGGCAGGCTGTCTTCAGGCCCTGGTAATCCCCCTCACTGGTCATTAACATGGGGTTGGTTAGCTTGAGCCACATGCCATCTGCGAGGTTGAAGGGTGTTTCTCGGCTTTGTTACCAGACAATGGTCATTCTTTGTCTCTCCTCCTTGCTGCCTGTTGGGTTGGCCTATCTTATCTAACCCAGTGTCCTGTGTGGTTTGTTCCCTCTGGGTCTCTGCATTTACTGACTGCTTCCAAAATGTGGCAGCTGCTACTTTGAGAGCTAGGTTTGCTATGGCTTGGCATTGACATTGTAATCAGTTGGATGCTCTGGCATGCCGCCCTCTTCTCCTGTGGGTGTAGTTTGTCCTGCTTCTGGTCTCCAACTGAAGAGTGAATGTCATATTTTATATGTACAAGTATGACATTTGGCCACTTTCCCTCGGGTTTCGTTCTGGGTCCCATACAGTACATCTGAATTATGGTATTTCTGGAAGTTTCCATCTTCCTACGTTTCCTCTGGTGGTTCACATGGAATTCTTTCAGTATCTATTGCAGAATTCAAAATGCTTTGTTGATAGATCTGGCCTCTTTGGAATAAGTCTGTCTTGGATTGTCAGATTTAGAAGGTTCCACACATTGGTGGGGCTCTGGTAGCTTCCAGATTCATAGCTTCCCTGCTTACAAGGTTAATTGGTTTGTTGGTGTGTGCTGGTCCTCGGTACCAGAACTGGCAAGGAAGACAGTTGTGTGCAAAAGCATGGCCACCTTGCGGTGGCATTTAGTACTATGAGTTTCACCCTAATTTTGAATACTGTGATTTATACACAGAAATCACAATAGCGTGATGTATCAAATGAACAAATCCACAAGGGCCGTGACGAGGATTTGAATCCTCGATACGGCTTTTGTGGATTTGTTTACTGGGATTCATTTACACAGATGTTTGGTGTTTGAGAATTTTGTCTTTGTTAACCCTCCAGTTGTCTTTATAGATTCACCGACTTTCTGGATGCATTCACTGTGGTGGCTTATTGCCACTTGCTCTCTGCACCTTTGCGTGGGGTGGTGGGTGGGCTAGGAGTTTGCTCCAACTCATGGTAGGCCTGATGTGTCCCATTGCATGGTGCAAGATGGCTTCTGGGAGCCACTGACCTCATTTTTTAGCAAGAGGCATTTAATTACATTCAGGTATTGTTTTTGGATCTGTCATGGATTGGGCTTTTGTACATTAAGTTTGTGTGAAATGTTAACATAATCACAAAGAAATCTCGATCACAAAAAGTGAACGTTGAGCATACATGTGGTGAGGCAGCATAACGNGAACATAACCAATCACAGCCGAGTAGGCCTCTGACTCATGCCAGATTCACGTCTCCAGCCATGCTTGCAGCAGGCTCAGTTAGCTCCACAGACCCACAGTAGTAGAACCTCGGCTGGCCAGATATATATCTTTTGTTGCCTTAGCCAATAAATCAACGAAGCAACATCTGTGTCTACATTCAACCCCCCAAAAGGCTAAGAATACTGGTGGCAGCGGTGGGATCATTAAATGATACGCAGCACATTGAGACCAGAGATGGTTCCCGCGTCCTTGGTAGCCTGGCGCTGAGAATCATTGAAGTACGCTGGCACGGTTACAACTGCATCCTTCACTGTAGTTCCCAAGTATGCTTCAGCAGTTTCCTTCATTTTGATTAGCACCATTGAGGAAATTTCTTCTGGGTAGAAAGTCTTAACGTCCCCTTTGTAATTTACTTGAATCTTTGGCTTTGTGTTATCATTGATGACATCGAATGGCCAATGTTTCATGTCAGCCTGGACATTGTGATCATCAAACTTCCTACCAATTAATCTCTTTGCATCAAATACTGTGTTATTTGGATTCATGGCCACCTGGTTTTTTTGCCGCATCACCAATGAGGCGTTCTGTGTCTGTGAATGCCACATAGGAGGGCGTTGTTCTGTTGCCCTGGTCGTTGGCGATGATTTCAACCTTGCCATGCTGGAACACGCCCACACAGGAGTAGGTAGTTCCCAAATCGATACCAACTGCAGTAGTTTTAGCCATTTTTGCGTTTTGTAAGATAAATATCAGCAATATATGGTGTGTGTGCGGGGAGTGGGAGTGACCGCGTGCATACTTCCTGCTGGTCTGGGCTGGTATCGATTTGGGAAGTAGGGATGAAGGCGTAAACACGATATTTGGTTTTGGAAAATTGTCGTGTTTGTGTCACAGGGTTTTCAGGTAAATTTAGAAATATCGTGTTTGTGTCACAGCATTTCCAGGTAAACTCTATCAAGGTAATCAACGAAGCAACATCTGTGTCTACATTCAACCCCCCACAAGGCAAAGAATAAACAGAGAAGCAAAGGAAGAATCCATGGTTTAATAGGGAATGTATGAAAGCAAAGGAGCTGAAAAAAAAGGGCATGGAGGAACTTCCGTAATAACAGAACACCAGAAAGTAGAGATAGATACCAGAGAACCAGGAACGAGTATGTTAGTGTGAGAAGAGCAGCTGAGAAAAAGTATGAAAATGATATAGCTAATAAAGCCAAGACCGAACCAAAGCTACTACACAGTCACACCAGGAGGAAGACAACAGTGAAGGAACAGGTGATGAAACTTAGGGTGGGTGAGGACAGGTACACAGAGAATGACAAAGAAGTGTGTGAAGAACTCGACAAAAGGTTCCAGGAGGTCTTTACAATAGAACAGGGAGAAGTCACGGCGCTAGGAGAGGTGGCAGCAAACCAGATGACCTTGGAAAGGTTCGAAATTACAAGAGATGAAGTCAAGAGGCACCTATTGGAGCTGGATGTGAGAAAAGCTGTTGGGCCGGATGGAATCTCACATGGGTATTGAAAGAGTGTGCAGGAGCACTTTGCTTGCCACTCTCCATAGTGTATAGTAGGTCACTGGAAATGGGAGACCTACCAGAAATATGGAAGGCTGCTAATGTAGTACCAATATACAAAAAGGGTGACAGACAAGAGGCACTGAACTACAGGCCAGTGTCTTTAACTTGTATACCATGCACGGTGATGGAGAAGATTGTGAGAAAAACCTAGTAACACATTTGGAGAGAAGAGACTTCGTGAAGTCTCGTGTCGTGAAGAAAATTCTGTTAAAGTGCCAGATTTTCGAAAAGCTGATTTTAATAGCCTAAAAAAATTTTGGGGTCAAATAGATTGGAAAGTCTTGGGTATGGGGTGTGGGCCGGTCTTGGAGCAAGACATGAACCCAGCGATAGGTGACGTAAAAGGGGATTTCGATGTGGATTCAATATATAACTTATTTAAGAATATTCTAAACAAAGCACAGGAACGTAGTATACCATACAAATTGAATAGATTGAATACTAATGACCCAAAGTGGATAACAAAGCATTTGAAGAACCTTATAGGTAAAAAGAGAGCTTGGTACAAAAGGATTAAAAATGGGGAGTTCACTTTAGAACAGGAATTCGTACAACTGGTTAGAAATGCTAAAAAAGAGATAAGGAAAGCAAAAAGAAACTTTGAAGTTTGCATAGCAGGGCAAGCAAAGACAAATCCTAAAGGGTTTTTTCAGTTATATCAAACTAAGACTAGGGAAAGGATAGGTCCATTAAAAACTGAGACAGGTCAAATAGCAGATAATGACAAGGAGATGAGTAGTATTTTTAACAAATATTTTATATCTGTATTTACAACCTGAGGACAGGTTGACTAGTTTAGCAGTTACCAGGGAGGATGTAATTAAACAATTAGTAAAACTAAAACCAAACAAATCCCCAGGGCCGGATGAAGTGTTTGCCAGGGTGCTTAAAGAATGCAAAGAGGAGCTTTCCGAGCCACTGTGTACCATATTTAATAAATCAATAGAGTTAGGCAGAGTGCCAGAGTCATGGAAGGTAGCTAATGTGGTACCAATTTTTAAGAAAGGAGATAGATCACTTGCGTCAAACTATCAGCCAATTAGCCGAACGTCTATTGTGGGAAAGTTACTTGAATCGATAATTGCAAATACAATTCGTCTTCATCTTGAAAAACATAAATTAATAAATGAGTCGCAACATGGTTTTACAAATGGCCGTTCATGTTTAACAAATTTGCTATCTTCAGGAAAGCTTCAGCTTCAGCGAAGCTTCAGGAAACCACAAGGGGTTTTTACCCAAAAAACAAGAATCGCATGGAAATGTGCAAAAAGTCAGGAATGGCAAGCATTTTCACTTCCGAAGTTCCAACTCTGTTGGAACTTTGGAAGTGAAGGAAAGGGAATTATCAGAAAGTGCCACGCCATTACGACTATATAGCACTTGGAAGGGTCAAGATGATGCTTTGTGCGAGGGATCACAGTAATTATATTTATTATTTTATCATTCCTTATAATCATCCCATCACCTCATTTATCATTATGCCATGTCCCAAATTGTGATACTAAATAAATTTTTATTAACTTTCAAGTGCAGATTTAATTTTTAACTTGAATGCAGTGTTCAAAGCATGTGTATCCTGTACTTAATAAATAAGATTATTGATTATATGATGACTTTCATGCAGGTAGAGTCTGTGAATTTAGCCATGCAAATCCTTGATGAGTATCAGGTTGGCAATAAGAAGATACACGTTGAAAAAGCCAAGTTTCAACAGAAAGGGGAGTATAACCCAAAGCTGAAACCTCGGAAAAAACAAAAGAAAATTTTAGAAAAAATCCAGAAACGACAGGAAAAGTAAGTTTTATGTAAATTGAAGCCCAGTCCAGTTTTTACATTTAATAATTTAGAGATTTTCCACTCGGTAAGTTTTATGTAAATTAGAGTCCAATCCAGTTTTTACATTTAATAATTTTGAGATTTTCCACTCAGTTGTTCCCTAAGTCTAGATCCTAATGGTTCAGTGGAAAGAATGCTTGGTGTAAGTTCAGTATTCTTCACATGTACAGCAGGTGTCTTTTCAAATTGTCTCATCTTGGTCATATTGGCGCTACGGGAAGATTGGAGAATACTCATTGCATCCTGAATTGAACTCTAAAAGGTTCATTCATGTATACTTGAAGCCTCTCCAATCTTTACTTTGCATTAAGCACTGTGAGAAGCAGAGTTTATTGTGAAATTCTCCCGGTACGCATGAGATAAAGTGTTCTCAAAAAATTATTTTTTTCTTCTTAAAATGATAAATTCCCTTCTCTGAACATGTCTATGTAAAAATAAATACCAAATTCCACTTACTTTGGCTGTGGGGATGTGGACAAGGTGCGCTGTGACGTCATCAGGGGCTGGTCACCCGTGCATGACACGCCTAGACACGGTCGCGCTGGCCATTCAAGCATCGGGTGTTGCCACAAATATATTTTCAATTATTTGTTCTATATATTTCCAATGCAGTTTTATTTGTTTTTTTTATCGTATATGATGCATATTTGTGTCCTTTACAATATATGTATACAGTAGAATGTCCATAATGTTCCATGGAACTGTGATACATGTGTCAGTAATGTGTCCACAATAAATGTTTATTATTGCAATATTACTTGTTAAAAATTCACTAAAATTACAACATGTACAGTTTCATACACTATTTACACAGTAACACACTGTATTACACACTCAGTACTTCGGAAGTGAGTAATAATCAAAGAAGTAGTCCATGGTACACAGGGCGACTTCGCTCTCATTGCACCAGGTAGAGAGAGATTTTAGCTTCCTTTTTCTTCATTCTGTGTCCTTGCAAATAACACTCGCGTACACTCTTGACTTTAGTACCTGTAGGTTTTTTGTAGCCAAGCTTGTAAAGCATAAGGTAGTCTTGAAAAGATTATAGGAAAAGATCAATTTGTAAGGTAGTTGTGAAAAGATCGCTTTGTAAGGTCCCACACAGCAAGAGACTCGGCCAGCCTCAAAGAGTGTCCGTCGGTCAAGAAGAGATTCGGCTATTCTTGAAAATATCTATGGAAAACAGCACCATGGAAGCCGCTAACACTGTTCATCTATGCTACTTGTATCAGATGCATCATCACTGAATGCAGAAAACGATTCATCTATGCATTATCTATATAAATTGGAGATAGCATAGGTGGGCCAGGGTGGCGCTCAGAGCTACAACTGGATACGCTCGCTGTATTGTCCTCATAGGTGCTATATCACTTGCATCCGACCTTTGTGTTAGGTCCTTATTGTGCCTTGCTTCACCAATATTATGACCCTTATGTTCTTCAAACAATAAAGTTTGAATTTCACGGACAGCGCGCGATCTTTCAACACCGCGTCGGACAGGTGTTTGGGAGCCAGAGGTGCATGTGTTACCCATGGTTGCTCACTCAGTACTAACCCAGCCAGCAGCCCTAGGGCATTCTGGGAATTTTTTCCAAGATGGCTGCCTCTCTCTGGAGGTCCTAAGAGTCCATTTTGTACACAACCAACTGCACACACATTTAGAATGGGTACGAAAAAATCAAAGAGAGTTTTCTCGGTTGGCCCAGTTTCCCACCGACAGAGAATACTTGGTTGGCACAGTTCAGTGGTTAAAGCAACTGCCAGACAGTACTTTTCTGACTACCTATTGACCCATCCTAACTGCCATTAGGTGACAGAAACCATACCACAACAGGGTCCGATGCTCAAACCTTTTCTCATTCTTCTTAATTGGCCCTTGTACAAGTTGTCTGCAGGTGTGATTTTCATTGTGGAGTTGGCTAATGCTCTGCATGATTATTTCTTGTGTGTGTAAACAAGTTCTCTTTGATTTTTGATCAACCAGCTTCCAGAATTATCTTTTCTGGTGATGATATCAGTTAGTATTTCAGCAGTGACTGTTCCCTTGTGAGATTATCATAACATTCATAGATCCCGGGAACATTGTTCCAGAATACAGCTGTTTGTGCTATTCTCTGATTCAATTGTGGAGGTACATTGTCAATATGTCATAAGACAGTGGGAGTTGAATCCACTTGCTTTACCTCCAAGTCATCCCTCAATAGGTTTTTATGGCTACACTAACTCCCAATTTAACAGATTTGTACCAGACCCTATTTTCGTCATAGAGTGCCTGTACTATGTTGGTGGCTCTCAGTTTGCATGATTTAGGAGACTGCTTCAGTGGGGCACAAGTGAATTTCAGTGGCAAACAAGTTGAGCGTGGAGCAATGCAGATTTGCACAAAATCCACTCGACTCCATGGATGTACAGTCCCACATTCTTGCTATATTCTTATGTTTTATGAACATGTCTATTGTATTCTAGCACCATTGCACATATCAAGCACTCTAAACCTCACTATATCCTGTATAATACTGTAGCTGTAAAGTAGAGGAATCTTCAAATATTACATAACCAGGCTACTCTTTTTTTATTTTCACTATCAGAATTTTCCTCATACAGTATATTGTACTAGATGGCAGCCCTTGACACAGGGGGTCATTAGGATCTGACCATCTTACTCTTAATCCTGGTGTTTGATTTCTCCTCACCTCTCCTGTTTCTGGGCCCCAAAGTGTCTGAGGGTTTCCAGGTTGGGGCAAGGTTTTCCACAGGATGTTGCTCGACCAGATCTGGGACTTGTCCCTTGTATTTCGAGCGCAGAAGCGGCTGAGTCAGATGGACCCACTGAGGCTTCTGGGGTTTCCTTTCAGCCAGCCACTCCTTCCTCTGAAGCCTCTCCCTTGGACTTTGCTTTTCTGTCCTGGATGGTGTGTGTGGACACTGGCTTTGCCCTGGGGCTCACAAATGCAACTTCCAAAGTTTGGGGAGTCAGATATGGGCCTTTGGATCCCATTCTACTCTGGTTCCTGGTTCCCTCCAAGGAGGGTCTCCTTTTGCAGGGGAGAGGGGTTTTGTATCCTCCTTCCCTGTATGTATACGATTTAGGTGCAATTTTCCCCAGGATTCAGTCTTATGTGCCTTTGGGCTCATTGGGATTATCCTTCTGGAGGTTTCCGTCCTCTCAGGTCCCTTCTGTGGCAGTTCGTGAGTCTTTTTTATATACCTTCTGTGAGACCCGGATTATGCCTCATTGATGGACCCTTCCTCTTTTGAGTTTGGATCTTCTGCTCTTTATTAACTGTGTTACAAGATTCCAGAGTCATAATGTCTGGCAGACAATCCCTTGTTATCACTTTGTGCAGCTTTCGTCATACCTGCTTGCTAGAGTGGTGTGAGGTGTCATCCATGTTGCAAGTGTTTCTGTGGGCCTTTCTTATGTGCCACTCAGTGACTGCCATTTTTGCTAGTCGCTCTTGCACCTCCATGCCCAAGTTCCTAAGTTATCAGGGTGCTTGTGGTGGATGACCTTCATGGCTATCACATCACAATGTGAGCACTCATCACAATGAGCACTCGTTATGATGAGTACTCACCAAGCCAGCCAGGGTCGTTGGTCTCCTATTCTTTGTACAAAATCATAAGACTGAATAATGTCACTGTACAGTTTGGGAGTTTGCAGCTGTGTAGCAGGTACTATGAAGGGTTCGGATTCTTCCAGGCTCCAGGCTCCAACTCCTTTCGGACTGTTCCCCTATGGTTTACTGTCTTGACTGGGTGGGGAATGGGTCACTTCAGTCCCTGTCTCTTTGGAGCTGGATGTTTTGTGTAGCTCTTCTGCTGGGTTCTTGGGAATTTTTTATCAGTGACATTTTGTCCAGGGAATGTCCTTCATTCTTGCAGGCAGTTTGTCTCAGATCCTTATCGTTTCCACAGGATGGACTATCATTGCTGCCTGTGGCTTACTTAGATATTTAAGTGCCCAGATGTGGACCTCTTTGCATCAGCATGAAATTGACACCTTCCCTTGTTCGCAGCTCTGTTCCTCAATCGCAAATTCCTCACCGTGGATGACTTTCAGCTTGACTGGTCAAAATGAGGGTTCCTGTACCTCTCACTTGACCTAGTCTGGCTGTTGCTTAGGGTCTGGAGCCTAACCAGGGAAAAGTGGTCCTTCTGGCTCCATGGTGGCCAGCTTATCCTTGGTTTCAGGCACTGCTTGTTGAATGTCTGAACCCAGGCATTTGCAGCAGTTCTGCCTCTATCAGAATGTCTGCCCAGTGATATACTTTTCTGGATCAACCTTCTCAACTCTTCACATCTGGACTTTTTGGCCCATCTTTATCACCATCTTTACAGTGAGTAGGCAGCTTCTTTGATGGTGTCATACCTACATTCCTCTTATAAGCAACAATATGAGTTTTCGTGGCGCTCCATTTGCCCACTTCTTTTCCCTTCATCGTTGTTCTTTAGTTTCTGGGCATGTGGCGCTCTCCTATTTTTCTTGGCTTTTTCTTGGTCGGCATCTCATGCTGAATAATGTCACCTCATATTGAGCGGCTCTGGCGGAGTCACTGTAGCTTTCATTTGGGGTCGATACTGCCTTGGCCCCATTTTTTGAGGTGGGGGAAGGGGAGTCCTTTGGTCATTGGTACTTCGTTGGTTCAGTTAAGTGTGCATCATGTATGGTGGTGGCTTTAAACCGCTACCTTTGTTCCATGGATTCTGTTTCAGTGGATGATGTGTGGGATGATCCTGCTTCCTTGGCTCCCTATGCCTAGGCTCGTCTTTCCCAGGCTGTCCTCAGTGTTAGTCGAGCCAGCCTGTGGTTTACCCTCATGCCCATGACTCGTGCAGTGCTTCCTCCTTCCTGGTCAGTTCCTGTAAGTTTTCTTTCTCAGTGGGTAGTTAGCTTCAGGGAACAACATGAGGCTTTTCCCCAGAAAACCAGCATTGAAATGCCAATTTCTGGGTGAGCTCTGGTGGATCCCTAGCCCCTGCACTCTCTTCCAGGTTGATGGATGGTTGCCTACATCTGCTGTAGAACTGTGAGCTCAGACTCCAGCAGGCAGTGAGCTATCTATGCCTTCCTCAACAAGTAGGAAGTGGTGTAGACTGTGGGAAGAAATGCAAACTTTTGTTCAAACAACTCGCCCAGAGCAAGCTGTAGTAGGCTGTTGCATTAACCTTTTTAATGACACTGTGATGCCTCACTACAGACAAGTGTTACAATGAATGGAAAAACAATCCTCTTTGGATAGATTTTTAGTGAGAAAATCAAGCAGTGAGCCACAAGCAGGTCCTAGTGGTATGCAGGTAAAACATGCCAGAGTGTGTACCCCAAAGAAGTCATCACTGCCTGATGTTATAATGACAGGGGACTCCCCTTCCAAACACTAACAGCTCTCCTTCTCCCCCCTCCCCAGTGTGCTGGGGAGGGGGAGATTGGAGGGAGTTCTACCTCTCTTTTTGGTTTTTCGTTGTTAGTTTCTTACCAAGTGGGGTTTGTTTTGTTATGCCTACCTTTCTGGGTGCCTAATCCCAGTCAATGGCAGTTAAGGAAAACCCCCAACCATGGAGATTTTCCAGGGCCATTGCTCTCTGAAGGGGCCAGGTTCTGGCTCGTGGTCCCTGGTAGGCTGAACTCCACTGACTAAAGCCCTGGTCTGGTATTTTATTTGCTCTTGCAGCTGCTGCTGCTGCTGTTTTTTTTTCCAGGGATATTCCTGCATCCTTTCTTATCATTGTTTTATGCACAACTGTCTGCATCTACCAGCCGCTTCACACTGGGGTAAAACACAACACAATCGACTGCAAGTTTATCCTCATGCCAATTCCCTATAGAAGCCCCTCTTTACTACAGGTGTTCTCAACAATATCCTGCAATGACATCAGAGCTCTGAATTTTGGATGTACAGTACAATATAACTGTCTGTGATGCAAAGTAATGCTTAGCAAAGCTTGGAGTGCACAGTATGTGAACAAACATTTAGAGGTCAATCTTGGCTGGCTTGAATATCCTCCAATCTCTTCTTAGCATCAGTATCACCCAGTAGAGAATTAAAAAAAAAAAAGATCCAACATCGAGTCTTGCTAAAAACTTGCTTTTTATATACTAATACTTTTCATATACTGTTTTTGTTAAATTATATTTTTCTCTTTCTGCAGATTATTTGACTGGCGGCCAGAGCCATTGCGAGGCCAAAGACAAAAAAACGAAAATACTGTTGTTATACGTAATGCATTTGATCCAAGGGAGTTCGTGGATGCTATGGAAAAAATGTTGGTTCATAAAGAGACATTGAGAAATCAGTGTGAAAATTTTGGAAAAATTAAGAAAATGGACCTGCATGACGTAAGTTGGTGCAAAGCAGTATATCTAATAAATTTTAATTTACTGGTTTGGTTTAGTGTATTCATATTTATCCCAAGATTTTGCATTTAATTAAGTCTCAGTGGAAATTATAACCAGAATATACATAACACATATATAAAGTTCTTCATAACAGATGAGATATATTAATTTTTTGTAATCTTTACATCATATTTAATATTTCTTCCTGTTCTATATTAACCCATAGACCCCCGCATATTCCCGCGAATATAGGGGGTATAGTAACGAAAAATATTTGAATTATGTAAAATTAATTGTAAAATGTTAAGCAAATCTACAACATATTGGCTTCAGTGTCGTGAAACTTTCATCAAAATATTTTCAGAAATTGATTTTAGACAAATTTTTAAAAAATAAGAACGTTTTATTGATAAGAAGAACAGCTCCCAATAACTGGAACTGAAGGATTATGCAGTTAAAGAGATGCAAGCACCTGTCCTATGCTCACAGATGAACAATAGTAAGAAGTGTCCACAAAGTGGATATGCAGTTGGTGCCTTTATATCATTGCTGAGTAATACATATAACACAAATAATAATGAATAACTATGTTAATTTGCTCTATTTTGTTATATATCATATAAATACATTGTCCAATGTTACTTTTATCGATTTCTCAAAAATATTTTTTTAGGGGATATTTTTTATTAAAGATTCTAGTTTTTTTCTTTGTTTATTATCTGATTTTGTTGTAACCTTTACATCCTGGAGAATGCATATGTTTCCAAACCTATGTGAAGATAGAATGGAATTGGTCAACAAATAAGTCAGTCACAACTCTCAAAACTTGGGACTTTTAATATTTTTTGGCTGATTTATTCTCTGATTTCAAACTATATTTTCTTTGTCTCTTTAGGTTGTTTTGATGACTAGGGACCATATTAGGGCTTCTTCTCTTATATAATTTATACCCTAAATATATCCCCTAAATCATTATAATTATTATAATTATCCCTATATTTTGTGTTGGGGTTATTTTTTTCTTGACCTTCATTTCAACACATATTGACCTACAACTTTCACATATTCGAGTACGAGTGCCAACACATGTTTATTAAAACATACAATTAAATTATTGAATTACAACTACCTTTATTCATTGTTGATAACTTCAACTTCAATTATCTCTGAACCAGAGTTTCAACTTTGAGTGGCTTCTAAAATTCCAGTTATTAACCGATTCTCACTATTTTGACATATTGTGTGCTCAGCTGTCTATTCTACAATCCTATTGGAATGGATTTTCATAATATTTATACATTTGGAGTTACAATTTTTTTTTTCTAAATTTGCCGCATATTTCAAGTGCCCTATCGACAATTTTTTTTTACAGTAAACTACAGTATACTGAAAACCTATATTCTAATTTGATGAAAATGAAGATCATATGCTATTCTGAGAGAATAATAACATTAAATGAACAATTAATGATAGTTCATATTTTTTATTCTGAATTGAAAGTTTGAAGTTTTCAATATTCATTTTTAAATTAATTTTGATTCTTTTGTTTTTCAAGTTACGCTGTGATCATTTAGACAAAGTTGGAGTATTTGCCTAGTTGATTATGCAAAAAAATTGGAAAGTGTTTGTGCAAGTTTTAAAAACTTATGTTAAATTATTTTTTGTCAAATCATATATGTATGTATTGCATGGTCTAAGGGTTATTGTCTATTCAGTTCATGCAAATTCTTTAAAGCATTCTAAACTTGTCACTATATGTTATTTAGCCGTTGACATTACCTGGACACCACGAAGGTAAACACTTCTTGGAAACCAGGGCTAGAGATGACGTCCACCCTGGATCGCTTTAGGCAACGAACTGGAGTTGCTAAGTAGCCGGCACAAGGGGTCCGGGGCTCCCCCCTCCCCCTCCTGAGAGGGGGGTGGAGAAACAAGTGGTGCGGCGGCAGTGTGTAATGTTTGCTTGTTTCTTTGGGAATTGAGGGAGTTCTGTGTTTGGTTTTCGGTTGCAATTTTCTTACCGTGTGGGGGTCTGTTTTGTTATGCCTACCTTTCTTAGTGCCTAACCCCGGTCGATGGCAGATAAGGAAAACCCCCAACCACAAGGGGGGTTTTCCAGGGCCATTGCTCCCTGTGTGTCTCTGAGAGGGCCTGGTTCTGTTTCGTCGTCCCCAATAGGGGACCACAAAACTCCATTGACTAAAGCCCTGGTCTAATGTATCACATATTAGCCTGATAGCTCCAGGGAGTCAAAGAGGCTCACCCTAAAAATGGCATTTCATTATATAGTGTCTTTTTTTTCTGGGGGAGGAGCTCTTGCGGCTCACCAGAGCTATCCAGGCAGATATGGGTATATTAGACTTTGGCATCAGTAAATGTGCATAGAGTTCTAGGCCTACTGGGGACCATGAGCCAGAACCTGGCCCCCCCTCAGAAAGGCATGAGGAGCAATAGCCTATAGAAACCCCCATATGGTTGGAAGCATTGTATGTCTGCCATTGACCAGGTCAGGCACCCAGACAGGTAAGCGCCCCAAAACAAACCCATATTCTGGTTAACATTGCTACTGAATGCAGTACTAGTGGACAGAACGCCCCAAATGAAAACTATCAAATGAGCACGAGCAAACTAGCACCACATTGCCATGCTGCTGTCTGCACAATCCCCCCCACCTCCCCGGGAGGGGTAAGGGGGAGCCCCAGACCCCAGTTCTTTGGCTGATGTGATTGGCAATGGTCGTGTGTCTCTGGCTCCTGTTTTCATGTCCTCCAGCTCTGTGCCTTGTAGTGTGGTGGTGCGTGAGCCAGGAGTAATTTCTCAAGTACTCGAGCTGCATGCGCCTTGGGTTTCCTTCCCTAGGTGCCCTGTAAGTACTACCCTTGGGGCTTGGGGCCACCTTCCACAAGTCACCTTGGGGTCTACCTCCACTGTGTCTTGCTGATCGGTGATTGGCCGCTCTTGGAGTCAGCTAGGGTGATCGTGCTCCCCTGTTTGCCTCTGGGTAGGAGGTAGTTTTCGTCACTGGTTGGGGCGTAGGGTACTGGATAACTAGTTATTACCTCTTATAGCGGCTGACTCTGTTCCACCAGGGCACATTGTCTTCTTGCGTGGTTTTATTTTCATTTTTGTTTTTCTTTCCTGGTGGAAGGTCTGCCCCTGATTGGTCACACTTTGTTGTATTTTGGTGGTCCTCCGTTAGACCCCTGCAAGTGTACATGTCCCAGGGGCTCAGCTGTAGCTGTTTGCTGGGTTGTTTGAATGCAGGTTAGCAGTACCCTGCCTTGTCTTCCCTTAGCAAGATAATGCGGCTAAGGGCCCTGGGGTCTAATGGATTCGACCCCTGGGTCCCCTCTTGCTTCGTGCATGTTGAAGGTTGCTCTGTCCGCTTGTCTCAGGGTGTCACTCACCGGGTGTGTGCCTCCGTCATGCTGCCTGTTGGGTTGGTGACATTTTCAACCAGGAGTCTTGCGAGTTTTGTTGCTTGTTTGTACTCCAGTTCACCCAGACCAATGATCATGATATGTCGGGGCAGGCAGCTTCAGCATTGCATGCTAGATTTAGGTTGCTGCAGCACAGTAGATTGATTGCTTCCCCGGATGCCCTGAAACTGTCCCTTTTGGTTATAGGGACCCGGACTGGGGGGGTGTTAGTCACCTCGACTTTGGTTCTATCCTCACCCCCTTGTCCTTCCCCTTCTGTTGTGCATCCTGGTCCTACCCCACCCCCTGCTTCTGGCTCCAAAACATCTGAGGGTTTCAGAGTCAGGTCAGGGTTTAGTTGATAATGAGACTTGGGCAGCTTCAAGGGCTGCGCCGTTCGGGTTGGGGATGGAGGCATTCGAGCCGGTTCCTCCTACTGAGGCTTCTCGGCCCCGCCAGCAGGCCCCCTTCTGTTCAGCCTTTCCCCCTGGTCTGTCATTTCTTCAGGGGTAGAGAGTATTGAGGATTGCTCTGCCCCAGGTCCCGACTTGGGGGGGGGGGCCCGGGGCTGGGGAGATGTTGACCTGGGGCGCTTAGGTGTTGGTGCCCTCTTCGTGGGGCTTGTTGTTGCAGGGGGAGGGGGTTTTCTTATCCGCCTCCTCCTCCTTCCCTGTATGAGTATGATTTGGGATCGGTTCCTCCCTGGGTTTGGTTCCGGGCTCCCTTGGGTTTCTTGGCCCCGTCCTTCCGGAGGTTTTCTACTTCTCGAATCTCAACTAAGGAGGTTTAGAAGACTTTTGCTGCGTACCTCCTGTGAAACCCGGATTAGTCCTTGTTTGAGTTCGGTTCTTCTACCTCGTATTGGGTGCGTTTGGAGGTTCCGGAGTCTTCCTGACTGGCAGACTGCCCATTCTTTTCATTGGGGGCGTGGCATGGGTTGTCAGACCCGCACTCTTGAGTGGCGAGAAACTTCTACTGTTCTGCAGGTTTACCTGGGGGGCGAGTTTGAGCATCTTAATGTGTGCTTGTTCGCCCCTGTGCTTTCTCGAGATATTGGCCTTGTGCTGCTGCACGTGCAGGTTCCTACCCTTTTGGCATCCATGGTTGCTAAGGAGTTGCATGCCCGTAGGCATTTGGCTTCAGTCTTGCACTTCTTTTCCCTTTTCGAGATGTCTTCAGCCTGGCTTGAGGAAGATATGGAGGCGTTGAGTGCTTGGCCTTCGTCTGGTATGCTGGCCTTGGCAGCTTGGGTATCTGCTACGCTGTTGAAGCTGTTTGTGCCTATCCTGAAGGAGACGGTGTCTCTCTTCTTTGCATCTCACCTTGCGTGCTGTCGGGCTGTGCTCGCTCTCTTTGGAATCCGCTTGGGCTCTGGCTCTCTTCGTATCCATTTTGTCCATTGCTGTTTGCGAAGACTGCTGTCATGCAGTTTCTGCAGGCGGCTTTGTCTAGTTGTCGTCCTATGTCGGACTTGTTGGTTTTCCGGGGTGGCCGTTCTCGGCCTTCGCGGAGGGGTCATGGCAGGGCTTGGGATTCCGCTGCTTGGGGTGGGCCATTTGTGCCAGCTTCTGAGCCGGCACTTCCTTTGGAGTCGGTGTCAACTGGTTGGTGTGGTGTGGTGATTGCTCTGTTCATCAGCCGGCTTCTTGTAAGGGGCGTCGGCCCTTTTGCGTTTCGCCCCTCCCCCCTCACTCGCTCACTCTTGGTCACATGATTCATGGGCGTTTCAGGTCGTGTCATCCGGCCTGTGGTGGTTTTGGGCAGCTCCTCCTCCTGGAGCAGGAGGAGGAACTTCCTGAAGTTCATTCTGGTCTTGTCCTATCTGAACCCCTGGATTCTTTGCACTTCCTTTCGGATGACCTCTCTGTCTCGAGTCCGGCTTCGTTTGAAGCCTGGTACCTGGATGGTGTTCCTGGAACTCAAGGATATGTATTGCACGTTCCTATTCATCCAGGGTTCAGGGACTGGTTAGGTTACATGGCGGGGTGTCAGACATATAACTTTCGTTGCCTTCCCTTTGGCTTGATTCTGGCACCTTGCATATTCACACATTTTACCTGGGACATGGTGACCGTGTGCATTTGCTAGGGGTTCGGGTCCTTGTGTACCTTGACGACTGGCTGTTGTGGACTCCCAGCCGGTCTACTTGTCTGCTTGCCAGGGGTATGGTTCTTTCCCAGCTCACCGGTTTGGGTTCCTGGTGAACTGGAGGAAGTCCTATCTGGTTCCGTTCCAAGTTTGGGCCTAGCTGAGTCTTGTTTGAGACTCAAACCGCTTCCATGTCTCTTTCCGGAGGCGTTGCTGCGGCTGCAGTCCCGCCTTTGGCTGTTTCAGTGGGGGGGGGGGGTTCCGGGCCACTCGGGGGTTGCCCGAGCAGTTCTCTTCCGCTTCTCCTGCGATTGTTGCGTTCGTACTCTGGGGGGCCTTGCATCGGTTGTTGCGTCGCCGGCTTCCTCTTTGGGGTTTTCAGGATTCAGTGCCTTGGCGCCTACTCGAGTCCTCACTCAATGAGTTCATGGACGCATCATCTCTCAGCTGGTGATTTGTGACCAGTGCTCACCAGGCCGGCCAGGGGGCGATGGGATCCAATCTTCTGTTGGGCTCACAGCACGGTGCGGGAGTTCGCAGCGATTTGGCTGTTGCTTCGGAGGGTTTGGGTCGCTTGGGGTTCGGCCATCCGGACAGGTTCTCTGGTGGTTCATTGCCTGAATCACGGGAGTTCCTTTCGGTCCTTGCCTCTTTGGGGATGGTCGCTTTGAGTGGCTCGTCTGCAGGCTCCTCAGAGTTTGGCTCTCCAAACGGGGAGTATCCAACATCCTGGTGGACGGCCTGTCTCGGCTCATTTCCCTGTCCACGGAATGGACAGTTGACACTGACTCCTTTAGTTGGCTTTGCCGGACGTACAGACTCCCAGAAGTGGCCTCTTCACGTTGGCGTAGTCTCGGCGTCTCCCATTCTATGTGGCGCCCTTTCCCGAGTGCGAGGCTGTAACAGTGGACGCCTTTCGGCAGGACTGGTTGAAGTGCGGCGCTGGTGGAGCCGCTGCAGCTTGCATTCGAGGTGGATGTCACTTCTACCCCGTTCAGTAAGCTTTCTTGTGCGTTGTTTAACTCGTTTTTGTTTCACCGGTTTCCCTCATTCCCTGTTTCAGGGCTCGGGTCTCCCAGGTCGTCCACAGGGTTATTAAGTCTAGTCAGCCTGCGGTCTATCCTCATGCCCATGACGTTAGGAACTTTGCTTCGTTGGCTGTCCTGTTTGGCAACATCTCGAGCTGATATTCGGGCACGAGGATTTTGGAGGTCAAACAGGGTCCTGGCCACCCAATATTTGGTTAACGTTCCTGCTCCTGGGCGTTCCTGTGTTGCTTTGGATTGCAGGTTGCAGCCATTTGTCTCGACTTGGCGTTGAGGAGTGTATGGCAGCTGCCTTCCACGTAAGTCCCTCTTTTTCCTTATCTTTGGTTTGGTAGCTCCAGGGAGCCGAAGGGGCTCCCCCACAGAAAACCAGCATTGAATGTAATGAAACGCCATTTTCTGAATGAACACCGGAGTCTCCCTGGCACCCCTCTGGTTTTTCACATTGTTTTGATGCTTAGCTTCTGAACTGGAGTGCTAGGTAGCCAGCGCAGTGGGGGTCTGGGGCTTCCCCCTGTCTCCTCTTAGGGAAGGGAGGGCTGCGCAAATGAGCGGCGCAACTACAAGGTGTGACCTTTGCTTGTTTCCATGGGAATTGAGGGAGTTCTACCTCTGTTCGGTTTTCAGTTGCAATTTTCTTACTATGTTCGGTCTGTTTTTTTATGTCTATCTTTCTGGGTGCCTAACCCTGAGTGATGGCAAATAAGGAAAACCCCCCAACCACGGGGGTTTTCCAGGACCGTTGCTTCCTGTGCCTCTCTGAAGGGACCAGGTTCTGCCTCATGGTCCTCGGTAGGCTGAACTCCATAGACTAATGCCCCGGTCTAATGATTCGCATATTAGCCTGATAGCTCCAGGGAGCCTCCGGGGCTCACCCAGAAAATGGTGTTTCATTACATTCAATGTTGTTGTTTTTTTAATTTGGGTTGATCTTGGATCCACAAGCTTTCCTTTCTTTATATATATATATATATATATATATATATATATATATATATATATATATATATATATATATATATATATATATATATATATATATATAGAGAGAGAGAGAGAGAGAGAGAGAGAGAGAGAGAGAGAGAGAGAGAGAGAGAGAGAGAGAGAGAGAGAGTGTGAGTGAGTGAGTGAGTGAGTGAGTGAGTGAGTGAGTGAGTGAGTGAGTGAGTGAGTGAGTGAGTGAGTGAGTGAGTGAGTGAGTTTCTGGTACTGGCTCAGGGTATGCTCGGTTAGATCTCGGAGGCTTCTGTGATTGTGTAACGTTATGAAGATAGGCTTACATTAATTACTGTAGTCCCTTTTAATTATTTAATTGATTTACAGCTCCACCCAGATGGTGTTGTCCAAGTAACATTTGAGGAAGTGGAATTTGCAGACATGTGCATAGCAACTCTCAACAGGCGCCTTTACAATGGGCGAACCCTTCATGTTTCAGTTTGGGATGGAAAAGAAAAATTCAAGTAAGTACATGTATGTTAGAAGGAATAGTGTTGAAAGTTTATTGTTTAAACAAAATCTTTTATATCCTAAGGCTGTGCTATGCCACTATGACTGTTTTGAATATGTATTTATTAGGTTGGTGGTGTAGGGAATTTCCCAGCAGGTAACTGTATTTATTTAAATGATTATTAAAATGGACTGAAGAAAAGACTTCAAGAGTAATACAGTCCACTTAAAAGAAGTGGGCTGTATTACTCACTTCCAACTTCTACTGGGTGTTACCCTGACACACATCCTGGAGGGTTTATTCAATGTTACTTATAATCAATAGTTATAGGTAAAGAAATTATTATAGGATTAGTAACTAACTACTGAAGCTATTGTAAGCCTTAGCTGATAAGGAAGTTTCAACATGAATCATCAGGAGAGTCCCAGCAGGGACAAGAAACCGGAGCTGCAGTTAATGCAGGAAACTGTAAATAATTGGAGACTCTCAAATGGGTGTTCAACTTTACAGAGATACTAGCCATTCAAAAAGCTTTGGAACATGCTCTTGCTGAACACCGACAACATGTTATCATACATACCGATTCAAGAACAACCATTGACACCTTGCAACAGGAACACATATGTGATAACATCCATCTGATCACAAATGTCATATCATTAATGCAAACACTCAAACGTCAAGGCCGTCGGGTACTTATCAACTGGGTGCCAAGTCATGTGGGAATAATAGAAAATGACATTGCAGACGAAGCTGCAACACTTGCAACTAAGAGAAGAAATGTAGACATTTACATACCACAGTCTATCACAGATTAAGAAAGTAATTAGAAACAGAGCAATGCAGAAGATGTACATTGACGACAACACAGCAGTTGCAACATCAGGATCTGCGGGTTGGTACAAGAATTCAACCAACTACGAACCACTTAGTTTGATGAAAGGGAGCAGTAGAACAACAGAAGTACACTTACATCGCATTAGGCTTCGATACCCATGTGCATGGGAAATAGGCTTACAGGTTCCGGAAGATGAGAGGAAATATCAGCACTGTGGAGAAATGCCCGACAGACCACTGGAACATTATCTAACACAGTGCAGAGTTACAAACCCATTAAGATTTCAACTAAGATTCAACAGAGCAGAAGTTGTTAAACACATGGGACAAAATCTTATTGAAGCGACCATACGAGTCATAAATACTCATACTCCGCCCAAGTAAAACAGGAACAAGAAACACTTAGTGGGCCAGCCAGAGGCTTAGGACCCACGCAGGAATATCCCTGAAAAAGAAAATAATATCAGGAGAGTCAGTTAACCACAAACATCCTCCCACCACCACAAACATCCTCCCACCACCACAAACATCCTCCCACCACCACAACCATCCTCCCACCACCCAAGGTAACTGACCTGGCGCCCGAGTCAGTTACCTTGGCTCGTCTCGTCGTACAAAATATCACGAATCAAAGTACCTCAGCTCGTCGTACAAAATATCACAAATCTTTTCCTCAGAGAGTCGTTTTCCATGACCGCGGGTCAATGTGGAACGGGAGCTTGTTGACGATGCGTCAGACATGGTTGCTGCTTGGGAACTGGGGCTCCCCACGGCCGCAGGGCATGTTGGGATTTTTTTTCAAGATGGCGGACGATCACTGGGGCCCCGACCCATCCATTCCATACCCACGTCACCACACGCCACTTTTAAATTGATCATGAAAAATACAAACACCCCAAGCCGAAGCCTGCAGGCACGTTGCACAGTTAGAGGGTTAAACAACTTGTCAATATTCAGGATGTTAGGTTTATGGGAATGATACCCAAAGTTTCAAGAGACAGCCATTGAATGTAATCATTTTCTCATTTGCAGTTGCAGGTTCGCCCTTTCATAGGCAGTTGGTTTCCAGGTTTCCCAGAGTGGCTTTGGCTTTCTTTATGTTACCCATGATGCCTATGTTGCATCATGTATCACCTATGTTGCCCCTGCTGCTTATCTTGCCCGTGTCACGTATGTCGCCCTTGCTGCGCATGTTGCCCCTGCTGGTCTCTTGGGCTTATTCTCTTGCCTTTGTGGGTATGGGGTTTACTCTGGGTTCTGCTAGGAGGCTGCTTTCCATTGGTCTTAGGAGTGTTTCATCCTGCTTACTTAACCCTTTGAAGGAATGTGTTTGCAGGCTCATTTTGAGGGTAGCCCATGGGCAGCTTGTTGACCCCCCCCCCACCTTTTCTATGTCTCCATTCCAGGTGCATCACCATCCCTAGGGCCATGTGTCTTGTTCATCTCTGAGGTTAGGGTATTGCTCGCTCTTTCTATTTTTCACCAATGGATAGATTGAGGAATTGTAATTGTATTTTTCTTTTAATTTTACTAATCACTGTATTTATTATTGCTTTAAGGATTGAAGAAACAGAAGCAGAACGAGAAGAACGATTGAAAAGATGGAGCAAGTTTTTGGAAAGTGGAGAGAACACTGATAATTGAAACAAATGAAGTACCAAGAGCTGAAATATGGCACTATAAACATTAAGCTTACATTCAAGATTTTTCCTGAAGTTTACATTTTTTTTATATATATTACATTTTTTATGATTGAGAATTTTATTTCAATAACATAATTTACATATTTCTTGTACAGTAATTCAAATTAAATTAAAAAAAAAAAGATTTTCAAAAATTTTGATTGTATATTCGTCATTTTGTTGTTGGAATGGCATTTGTTGCATCCTTGTGAAAGATAATTTATATAAGAGAGAAAATGAGTGTTTGTAATTTCCTAAGTGTAGTTACAGAATAAGAGCTACACTCGTGGTGTCCCTTCTTCCCTATAATCTTTGGCATATGACATTTTGAAACAAATGATGGTTTTGGCATCCAGCACCTTCTCACTTAAATTATTCCAGCTGTCTATAACTCTGTTCCCTAAAGGGAAACTTTTGTATATTTTTTAGGGGAAACCCATTGTGGCTCTCTGAAGCTACTATAGGATGAGATGGTACAACCTACTAGGTCGCATCAACTGTAGAATTTTATAGGCCTACTGGGGACCAGCACCAGAACCTGGCCCACTCAAAGGTGCAGGGAATGGTGACATTTATTTTTGCCACATCACCGGGGAAGGCAACCAAAAAGTTTGATAGTCAAAACACACTGTTGCTGCTGGATTAAAAAAAAGTATGAAGCCTTGAAACTTGCCTAAAAATCTCCCCCCTCCCCCCAACTATGTAAACAAATGATTGAATTCTCTTGGAACTAGTGCTCTCAAAACTACTGTAGGCTCGCTCTACACTGCAGTGTACGAGTAGTGCCACCATAGTCAGCCACAACGAGCAGTCACCCCCCCCACTTAGCTGAACAAGCAGACCACCAGAGCCAGCATGGAAGAGAGGCAACCTGGTATGTACTACATCAGCTATGGAATGGGCTGAGGCACCAACTGGTGGTGAGCTCCTGTCCCCCAAACGAGTGAGGGAAGTGGGACAAATCAGCTCATGTTAGTTACAAAAGATCATTTGTTTACATAGTTGGGGGGAGTTCTTTTGGTGGGTTTTGAGGCTTCAATCTCTTTTTGAATCCAGCTGTGGTGTGTTTTGACTCATTGACCTTGTGGTTGCCTTCCTTAGTGAAGTGACAGAAATAAACATCACCACTCCCTACGCATCTTTGAGTGGTCCAGGTTCTGGTGCTGGTAGGCCTGTAGAACTACATGGCTGATATGACCTGGTAGATAGTATAATTTCAGCATATTGCACAGTAGCTTCAGAGAGTTACTGGGGCCCACTCAGAATTTGGCATTTCATTACATTCAACATGGGTTTTCTGTGGAGAGCCCCTTCGGCTACCCGGAGCTATACTTTGCTGATGTGTATATATATTAGACTGTGGCAACAGTCAGTTGATGGAATTCTAGGCCTACCGTGGACCAGAGCCAGAACCTGGCCCCTCTCAAGAGAGGCATGAGGAGCAATGGTCTATAGACACATGTAATTGGAAGCAGTCTGTCTGCCATCTTCCAGGTCAGGCACTCAGAAAGGTAGGAATTCCAAAACAAACTACAGCTGGTTAAAAATTACTAACAGAAAGCCGAACGAGCAAGCAGAACTCTCCAAACAGAAAACAAGCAAACAAGCATGTCATCACCACAGCTGCCACGCCGCTGTCTGCGTAACTTTCCCCTCCCCTTTCTGGGAGGGGGAAGGGGGGCCCCAGAAGGCGGGGAGGTCCCCTTCCCGCCAGCTACCCAACTTTTTTGTTGTTCTGAAGCTGTTGTGTTAAGTGGCGGTCGATCAACTCTGGCTCCATCCTTTGAGCAGTGCTGTACCTTGTGTGGTACTCTGCTGTGTGATGGTGTGCAAGCCAGGAATAATTCCAGAAATACTGGGGCTGCATGCACCTAGGGTCACCTTCCTTAGGTTCCCTGTAAGTACTGCCATTGTAGTTTAGGATTATCTTCCATAAGCTGTTCAGGAACTATCTCTGCAGTGTTCTTTTGCTGCTCAGTGTTTGCCTGTCCTTGGGGTCAGCTTTGGGGTGGTTCCTGCCGCTGTTTAACCTTGGGTAGGAGGTAGTATCATTGCTGGCTAGGGCTCAAGGTACTATGCAGCCGTCTGATATACACATAGCGGCCGGTTCTGTTACCCTGGAGACGTTGTGCTTTTGCAGGGTTTTTCTTTTCTTTGCCTGGTGGGGGGTCTGCCTTGTGTGACTATCGGTCCATTTGTATTTTTCGTAGCCCTCCACTAGGTCCCTGTGATTTNACGTCCCTGTGGCTCATGTGGGTACTCGGTTTCCACCTGTCTCCTTGTTCGCGTACCACCAGTGTTGAATAGTTTAACGTTGTTTACCCAGTCGATTCCCCTGAGGATTTTGTAGGTTGTGATCATGTCTCCCCTTACTCTTGTGTCTTCCAGTCATGTAAGGTGCATTTCCCGCAGCCTTTCCTAGTAACTCATGCCTCTTAGTTCTGGGACTAGTCTAATTGTACTTCCCTAGTTGTGTTTGCAGGAGTTGAGCTCTGGGTTTTTGGTCCCACTTCTCACCTGTCATTCACTGATGTGCAGGTTCCTGTGCCTGCTGGGCTTTATCGTATCTCCGCTGGAATCTGTGTGTGGTGTCATCTTCCACCACATCGCTTCCTTGTGCATTCTTTTTGTCTCCTACTCTGCCACTGCTTCCTTCTTTCCAATGTTTCTCTGGCTCTTTGGGCTCTCCTTCCACCGGTGTCCCCTGGTGCGTGTGCCCGTGGGGTCCCGTAGTCGATCTTTCTCTGCCCTATCTATTCCTTTGCGAATCTTGAATGTGGTGATCTTGTCCTCGTCGCTCATACTCCTTGCTTCGGGTACTGGTCTGGTGGCATCCCTTTGCACCTTTCATTCCATTTGCTACACATTGTTGTGCATTTTGTTTGTGCCTTCCTGGCTTCCCTGCCGGTTGGCATTTTATGGTCAGGTGGTGTCCCTTCTCTGGAGTCTAGCATTGGAGCCATCGTCTCCGATCTCCTGGCGGGGTCGCTGGCATTGGGATGTTTTTCTGTACAGCAGACGTTCCTTCTCCTTTGCCAGCTTGGGTTTCCAGCTCTGCTGGCTCCGTGGTCGCACCCGAGATCTTCCTGTGGCTCTGCCTCTTCCTAGGCTTGATTGTCCTATGACGGGGCTGGTTCGGTTTCTGCCTCGAGTCTCTTGCCTTCTGTTGGTGGTCGGGTGGTTTCGTTCATTGTGTCCCACCTGCGTGCTTCTTCTTGGCGGCAATATGGAGTTTTTAGGTGGTCCTTCCTTTTCCTTCTGTCCCTTCTTCAGTAGCTTGTTTGTTGGCGTGGTCTTGTCCTTCTGTTGTGGGTTGTGGAGGTTCGGGGCCATCATCTTGCTCCATACTGTCGCCTCGTATCCTGCTGCAATGGCGGAGCTGCTTCAGCTTGCTTTCGGTATTGGTGTTAGTCTGTGCAGTTTCGCAAGCTGTCTCGTGCGTTGTTCACCTCTAGCCTGCTCGTGCGCCGCCTGAGCCGTCCTGGTCTTTGGACAGGGTGCTCTTTTTTTTTTCTTTTCTTCTCCACGGTTTGTTGTGGCCCCTCTTCTGTTCGGGATTGTTTCTCGGAGCCTCTTTTTCTGTTGGTGTTGGCCTTTAGGGGTTGAGTCGGTGGGCTTCATGCTCTCCTCCGGCACAGGGGTTTTTTGCTGCTTCGGTCATGACGATAGGTTGTTCGTCTGCAGCTGTCTCCTTCTTTTCGAGCGGTGATAGAGACTGCTGTTTTCCGGAGGGGCCTTTCGGTTGTGGATGCTTGGTTGGTCGGGCTGGGGGTGCATAATTTTTGTGTCTGGTTGCGGCCCTCTACCGTTACTTGCATTTCTCGGTCTCTGTGTCCGGAACGCGCTTTGGGTTGCTCCGGTTTCCCTTATCTTGCTGCAGTTTTTGGCACCATGTCCTGGGCTGCCATTCGGGTGCGGGGCTTTTGGTGGTCGAACAGGGTCCTGGCTGCTCGATTTCTCGTGTACATTCCTGGGCCTAGTCATTCCTGTGTCGCTTTGGGTCGGCGGTTGCAGCCAGTTGTCTCGACTTCGTGTTGAGGAGTGTGTAACGACCGCCTCCCGGGTCGGTCCCTTTCCTCTGTGGGTAGTTAGCTCCGGAGAGCCGAAGGGGCTGCCCCCAGAAAACCAGTGTTGAATGTAATGAAATTCCATTTTCTGGGTGAGACCCGGAGGCTCCCCAGCATCCCTCCCTCCCTCCCCCTGGTCGGCGGGTTTTTTGCGTGTTTTGACATCCAGCCTCAGAACTGAAGGATGGATAGCTGGGCAGGGGGCCAGGGGCTCCCCCTTCCCCCTCCCGGGGAGGGGGGAGCTGTGCAGACAGCGGCGCGGCGATGTGTGACGTCGTGCTCATTTGCTCATTTGCTCATTTCTTTTTAGAGAGTTCTATTTTGGTAGCTATTTTCACCATAATAGGGGTTTGTTTTGGGACGCTTACCTTTCTGGGTGCCTGACCCGGTCGATGGCAGACATAGAATGCTTCCAACTACAAGGGCCATTGCTCCCCATGCCTCTCTGTGGGGGCCAGGTTCTGGCTCGTGGTCCCTGGTAGGCCCACAGAACTCCATACACATGACTGATGCCAAAGTCTGACATTAGCATATCAGCCTGGATAAGCTCCGGGAAGCCTCCGGGTCTCACCCAGAAAATGGTGTTGCTCACGTTTTACCTGGTTCTGGGTTCCAGGGCTCGCGGGTCTCAGGTTGTCAGCGGTGTCTTTAATTCTAGCCGGCCTGCGGTGTACCTTTGTGCCCATGATGTTCGTTTGTATGCAGCTCATTTGACAGTCTTCAGATGGTTTTTGGGCTCGGGGCTTTAGGGGATTGGTCATAGTCTTGGCCTCTATGTCTCTCATGACTGTCAAGGCCCCTCTACTACTTTGTTGCTTTGAGGCTTTTGTAGCGACCAGCTGTATTTATTGGGTTGCCCTCTGCGGGGCTGCTGCCTTCCGAGTTCTTCCCTGTTTTCCTTCTCTGTGCGTAGTTAGCTTCAGGGAGCCAATGGGGCTTTCTCCAGAAAACCCAGCATTGAATGTAATGAAATGCCAGTTTCTGGATGACCCCTAAAGACTCCCTGACACCCTCCCTCCCTTTGGTCGGCGGTTTTATTATTCAAAGAACCAGAGGGGTAGCGGCCTAACTTATCCAGGCCAGCTCCTCCTTTCCCCTGCGGGGGTGGGGTTAACAAGCGGAGGGTTAGTTGGATGATGTTGTGTTGGTTTGTTTGCTTTCTGAGGGAGTTCTTTTAAGCTTGTAAGGACGTAGCTTGCAATTTTCAACCAGACAGTAGTCTGTCTTCATTCACCTACCTTTCTGGGTCCTTCACCAGTCGATGGAAAGATGACATACCTTAAATATAAAATGTCAGTGGCCATTCCTCCCTTCGTCTCTCTGAGGGGGCTAGGTTCTGGCTCATTGTCCTCTGTAGGCTTAAAAGGACTCTGCAACTGATGACACTTGAGTAGTTTGGCACTTGATCAGTAAGATAGCTTCAGGGAGCCTCTGGGGCTCACCCAGAAACTGGTGTTTAATTACATTGAATGCTGGTTTTTTGTGTTGATATGGTACCATGTCAAAGTGTTACTTGTACATTCTTCTATTGTGACTATCCAAAAGAAAATAGACAATTTTGATGCAAACATTGAAACTACTGTACTGTGTGTTATTGTGAAATGCAGTTCAACATATTTAAGATTATGGTAAAAATTAATTCACTATGATAGCATAATTAATGTGAATTGTCACCCGCTCTTTGTGCCTCTGTGAGGTGGGCTAGGTTTTGGTTCTGGTTCCCAGTAGGCAAAACTGAATTCCCACATCTGATGTGACCCATTTGCATAAATTAATCTTGGCAAGATAGCTTCAGGAAACCACCTAGGGCTTCCCCCCAGACAAGAATTTTGTTCCATGTAACTTTATTTCAGCAGCATATTACTCCTGTATGCAACAATTTATCACATATCATGTGCTATATGTATTGTTTTCATTAAATATTTGTTACCATTACAGCCTGGTTTGAAATGGATGATGATCACAATACCAAAGTTTATGTGAGCAACCTTCCTGACTCTATGACAGAACAGGAATTTATTGAATTGATGCAAAAATGTGGCATGATTCTTAAAGATATTGATACAAATAAACCGAAGATTAAGATGTATCGAGATGAAGAGGGAAACTTCAAAGGAGATGCACTTTGTACTTACATAAAGGTATGATTTCTTATAAGTTTTAAGCTACTACATTATTTAGAGTTCATATACCAGTACCGTATGTAATGTTATTAACTGTATTTCTGTAATGTTTCAGTATGTGAATTTGCTTTGGTTAATATGTGTTTTCTGTGGGTAGCCTAGTCGGCTCCCTGAAGCTATCCACTGATGTAGTGCTATCCTATTTGGGGTCACTAGTCAGAGTTCTTGTTGCCTACCGAGGACCAACACCAGAACCTGGCCCCCCCCCTCACGAGGCAGAGAGAGCAATGGCTTATGAGCACTTTACACTTAAATTGTGTCATACTCGCTCTTACCTGGGACGCAGTCAGGTCAAGATGTACCTGCTCCGCGACTAGGGGTGAAGTTAGTATTGGAGTTTAGCTCAGTCTACACATAAGGAGACTGACTAATATCAATCACATTCTACACATCTTCCCCCATGCTGGGTACTGAGGTGGAGAATCGGTCAACAGAGGGACTAGCTACTCCCCGCGGCAATACAGTACAGTATTGGGAAGACGTACTGTAGGCGTCAAGTGTTGCATCTGTAACATAAGATTTCACCTGGGCTGTGCAGGCATCTTCAGGATGCACAAACAGGCAAGGAATTTGCTGGGTTTGCAAAGATAACAGGTTAATGTGGGAGAACATAACTAAACTGATGAAAAACATATCCGAGTCACAAAGATTATCATTCACAGAAAAGCTACCAGTGATATATGCGGACTGGGAAAAGAAAACACTGGATAACGACCAAAACTCAGAAACAGGTAGTTTAGAGAACCGCAGCAGTAGTGTGGAGGAAGAGGGTATTGTGGCATAAATCAGCAATATTACAGAGCCAGGTAATATAAACAACGAGTGCAACAATGAGACAGAGTGCATAAATGAAGGAATTGGGACGAAAGACGGAGATGGCTCCAATAAAGAGGTAGACAAGATAGGCACAGGTATAAATACCTTGAAAAACATAAAAACTGAAAATATTTGCAAATTTTAGGCTCGAGGAATATGCAAATATGGAAAATTAGGAGCAAAATGGAATTTTCTGCATCCTCGAAAATGCAGGAACATGTTGGCGAGGGGTACAAGCCGTTTTGGAACGGGGTGTAGATACTTCCACCCTAAATTATGTCAATTTTCAATTAGGGACAAAAAATGCTACAATCTTCAGTGTCCAGAATTCCACGTGAGAGGTACACAGTACTTACTGTACTCTGTGTACCTCTCACGTGGAATTACTGTACTGTACAATATGTACTCTGTACATATTGTACATACTGAACAATATGTACAGAGTACATATTGACGGGAAGATCAATATGACACTACTGGAAATTTTTTAGAGGAAGGCAGAAACAAAGTAGAAAATATAAGAGAGAGGAACAGTCAGATGGAACCACTACAGGATTACAGAGGGGAAGGGAGATACCCACAAGACTGGAATACAAATTATCAATAAGTACACAGGTACTACACCACACAACACCCGTCCTACTACCAAAACTGGACGAACCACTTCCAAAACAACACACCAGAAGTGTCATGCAATGTGGGAAATCATTCATATTTGCAAACATACAAGGCTTGAAAACAAAATAAAGAAATAAAGTTAAGTTCGTAAATGCCCTCCTAGTAGAATCGAACTCAATATTTGGTGCATTTACAGAAACCCAGACAAAAGACCACATGGATAGTGAAATCTGGATTCCGAATTATAATCTATATAGATGTGACAGAGTAATTAGGTCAAGTGGAGGAGTAGGTCTGTATATCAAAGAGGAGCTGGCATGCACATAGCTCCTGAACTCGTCCAATGAGGTGGTAGAGGTACTTGGAATCAAGGTAGAAAATATTAATCTACTTATTATTTTAATATACAAACCACCAGATGCAACAGTTGAGGAATTCACTAAACACATCCACAAAATAGAGAATATCCTTGATAACCTAGCAAACCCAGTACCAGATATTATCTTCCTTGGAGACTTCAATCTACCCAGTTTAAAATGGAGAATAGTAAACAATAACATTATAGCAGGAAATCAACTTGGAAATAGCCAACTACAGGTCAGAGAACTATTGAGATTCTGTGACAAATTCTCGCTCAGTCAGCAGATTACAGAACCAACTAGGAACGAGAACACGCTGGACCTGATATTCACAAACAATGATCAGTTAATCAGAGACATTACTGTCTCAGACACTACGTACTCGGACCACAAGCTCATTGGAGTGCAAAGTAACATTAATAACGGTAGTAGGCCCAAGAGAAGCAACAAGCGAGAAGAATTATTCGATAAATTAAATTTTAATAATAAAAAGGATAGACTGGGAGAAAATAAACAGGGAACTTACTAACATTCAATAGGAAAATGTTCTAAGAAATAAAAATCCTACACAAGGAATAGAAAAACTGACTTCTGAAGCATATGAAGTCTGTCTGAAATATGTTCCTTTGAGGAAAGCCAGAAAGAGGTCAAATGTAGAAAGAGAACGCAGACGACATTATGAAAGAAGGAAGAAATTACCGGAAATGTTTAAGCAGACACAACTCTCCATGCAAAGAAGAAATAATTTCAACAGGGAGATTGAAGAAATCTAACAGAGACTGAAGCATATCAGACTGAAGAAAGGCAACTAGAACAGAAAACAATTCAAGAAATAAAGAAAAACCCAAAATATTTCTTCACATATGCTAAATCAAATGTAAAAACCACTGCCAGTATTGGACCTATTCGTGTTAGTGAAGGTTCATACACTGAGGATGACAAAGAAATTAGTGAAATCCTAATAAAAAAGCAATATGAGGACATGTTTAGCACTCGGATACATAGCATGAAAGTGGAAGATTCGGACAATTTCTTTATGAGTGATATCCAGGCACCTGTAATATAACTGATATCAACACGAGCATAGCAGATTTTGAAAGAGAAATTGACAATATGCCCATGCACTCAGCCTCGGGTCCAGACTCTTGGAATTCAATATTTATAAAGAATGCAAAGTGTCAGTAGCACAGGCACTCAGAATAGTGTGGAGGAAGAGCTTGGACACGGGGGAGATACCAGATGCTCTCCCTCGCGCCCTCCTCCTTTTTCATGACACCATCTTCGACACTGCCCTCCGCTTTATTCCTCGCTCTTCCTCTCGGGGACCAGGGACGTGCAATCCCTGGTGGATTGTGCTCGGGCTGTCCACTGTAAGCATGCAGCCTGGAAGAGACACCGCCACTGGCAGACGGCTGATTCTTTTGTTTTGTTTTGGAATTCGAGTGCAGTGGCACATAGGGCCATCCGTTCAGCTAAGCGTGAGTGTTGGAAGTCTTATGATTTCACCATTATGTCCGAAAACTCCTCTGCCACAGATCTGGAACGTGTTCCAAGATAGCGGGTAAGTTCGTCCCCGATGTCTTGAGTCCTTCACCTCCATGGTACTCTTGTGGCGGACCCGTTGCAGGTCGCGACTGAACTGGGTTCCCACTTTTCTTCTGTTAGCTCTGGTTCTCATCTTCCTCAATCTTTCCTTCTTCATAAACCTGTCTTTGAATCTCGTCCTTCAGATTTCAGAACTCGTCTCAGAGTTCCTATAATGATCCCTTCTCTCTTCTCTCTGAACTTCAATCTACCCTAACCCTATCTCATAGCACCACCCCCTATTCCCCCCCCCATAGCACCACCCTGCCATTCCCCCTCCCATAGCACACACCCCACACCATTCCCCCCTCCCATAGCACAAACATCCATTCCCCCTCCCATAGCCCAACATCCATTCCCCTCCCATAGCACCAACTTCCAATCTCGGGGGTTATTTTGAGATGATTTCGGGGCTTAGCGTCCCGCGGCCCGGTCCTCGACCAGGCCTCCTTTTTGTTACACACACACCACACCACACCCCTATTGTCTTGCGCAGTCCTTGCAACATCCTTCCTCTCACCTTTGTCGTGCTTTAACTTTTACCCTCTGCGTTCCTGTGTTCTGTGCTCTTCACCACCTCCCTTTTTTCTGTCTGGTTATCTCGCTTACAGGATTCTCTTTTAGTTCTGATTTCTAATATTTTACCTCGTGTTGTTCCTTCCTTGCTCCTGTGGAGAGTCTCCCTTTCGAAGTTTTGCACATCTTTAACCCGCATCAACTAACATTTACCCCTCCTACGGTTCTGATTTTTTTTTTTCACACTTTTCTTCGCACTCCAGCTCCGTTTGCATCTTCACCGATGGTCTAAGTCTGCGGACGGTGTAGGCTACTCTGTTGTTTTTTCCTGACAGCACTTATATGTGTCGCCTACTTCCAGAGACTAGCATCTTCACAGCGAAACGTTATGCTATTCTCTATGCTTTTCGTCTCCTGCTTTCTCGTTGTTAATCTTCCTTTATAGTTGTCGTTGACTCTCATTGTGCCTTCATGGCTCTCGGGTCCTTTAATCCGGTCCATCCAGTGGTTGTCGAGATTCAGCATTCAGCTGTTTCTTATCTCTAGTAAATTTAAATCCGTAGAGTTTTGCTGGGTTCCCAGCCATATTGGTGTTTCTTTAAATGAGCATGCGGATGCTGCCGCTAGAGAGGCTATCTGCTCTTGTCACGTTTCCCGTAAAGGTATTCCTTTTTCTGACTTTTACCCGGTTATTCATTCCTCCATCCTTGCCCATTAGCAGGGTTGTTGGTCTTCTGTTGTTGGTAACAAACTGCGTACTCTTAAGCGTAGTGTGTCCCTGTGGCCTTCCTCCTGCCACCGTAACCGGCAGTGGGAAACGGCTCTCGCAAGGTTACATATTAGCCATACTCGCTTAACTCATGGTCACTTGATGGAGTGCCGCCCTGCTCCGTTTTGTCCAAATTTCATTGTCCTTCTTAGTCTTGCATATCCTTGTTGAATGTCCTGACTTGCAGGATGAGCGTGTGTCTTGTATTCTGACCATCCCTCGTGGTTACTTGTCCCTTGATAGAATTCTTGGTGAACCGGATACTTTTGATATCATTCGCCTTATGCGTTTCTGTTCTCGTATTGGCATCCTTGGTGATATTTAGCCCCCTCTGATTATTCCGCACATTTGATGGTGCTACATAGCCTTCCTGGTTTGGTGCCTTCTTTAGATAATTACTTACTTTAACCCTCAAACTGCTAGGGGCCCAAATGGAATTCACACCCACAGGCGCAACAAAAAAAAAAATCCAAAAAATTCTTTCGTCTTATAGAAGTGTTTATTTTTGTTCCCTGATCACGGAAAAAATAACAAAAAAATCGTAGGTAGCATATTTTAGCCGCAATAGGGTAGGGAAGTGTGGCAAAAAAGGGGCGTTGGCAGAGCCTTCGCCAGACGAGGTCTGCTCCGCCCGAGCTGTCAGACGGCAGTTGCCACAAATATATTATTACCTAATTATTTCAATGTCTCTGATTTTTTCTTATTTTTTTTTTGCAGTAATATTATTCCATACAGTGAATTGTGGTAAATTTATATTATAAAATGTGTGAACCATCGCTGTACTCAAAATTATGGTGTGCATATAAGTGATTCTATTATTATGTTCATAAAACAATAAACAAATAGTTTTGCTGTTGTTACACTATATACACAGGTTATATACAAGTATCTGCATGTTTTGTTCACCATAACGAACTACTAAGTTGGTCTTGTGAGTCAAAAAGCAACGAGGAGTGACCGCCAAACACCAGCGAGCCACTCGCTGCCACTCCCTCCCTCAACACAACCTCACTCACCCTCATTCACCTCCCACAATACTGTTTTTGCATTTATTCACTATACACAGACGTTATATATAAGTATTTACATGTTTTGTTCACCATAACTGTACATCTAAGCTTGTATGGTGAGTAAAGCCACAAAGACGTAGCTACTCACACAGTCAGCTGATCGGCGGCCGCCCTCAAGGCCAGACGCACTAATATTTCTCCTCCAACAATATTGGTTGTGGTGTTATTACGCTATATACACACATTATATATAAGTATCTACCTGTTTTATTCACCATACTTGTACAAATAAGCTGGTATGGTGCCCAAAGACCATAGTAGCCACCAGTAAACAACATGCCAAGTCGTGCAGACGACGCTCCTCCTTCACCAAAATGGCGGCTCCCAACCTACTCCTCTCGCTGTTATCTCACACTATACACACGTTATATATAAGTATCTACATTTGTGTTCACCATAGCGAACCACTAAGCTGGTATGGTGAGTGCAGTCAATAAATGATGGCCACACACAGTCAGAAGACGACGCCCACAACCCTCCCTCTACAGCCGTACTCCTCCCTCCATCGAGCACAGCGATAAATATCACCACAATCACGCTGTTATCAGAATCCTGGTCAGTTTTATCAAAGTCAGGGGCCTTCAGTAATACTATCACTGCTAAATAATAGCAGTATCATTTATATTATGGCATTTGTAGGCGATGCTGTGGTCACAAGCTGAACAGCGGTGCTGTGAGCTCGTGCTGCGTGCGCCAGCCTTGGTGGCTGGCTGAATACTGACGCTCTCACACCCAAGAATGTTGGGCTGGATTTTTTTTCTAGGTGGCATCTGGCAACTATCAGTCATGGCTGTACTATAGCTGCCCCTATCCCAGGCGGGGCGTTTAAATTATACTGCTAGACATGAAATCATTTATAAATGATGTGCGCGGTTTCGGTTTTGTCACTGATATCATTTATATATGATATGCGCGGTTTGAGGGTTAAAATATAGAGAACTGAATTATGATAATTATTTCAATGGCAGTGCTTAGTTCAAGAAATCTTTGCCATCTGAATTATTACATATCTAATATAGCTATTGGGATTGTCTCGACGCTCTCCAAATGTACTCTAGAAAAGAAACAAGAGAGGTATCAAATAATATACTGTAGTGGTGCAGATGGAAAATACTGGAGGGTCAGGTCCCAAATCTACACAGTAAAATAACAACGTACTGGAGTGAACGCTATGGAAGAAAATGCAGAACAGAACCAGTAAAGAGCATATGTGCCATACGCACAATCAGAGAGAACTGTATAAACATAAGAGGTCTGCAGTTGTTTAACATCCTCCCAGCGAGCATAGCAAATATTACTGAAACAAATATAGACGTCTTCAAGAGAAAACTGGATAGTTTTCTTTTATATGTGCCGGATCAACCGGGCTGTGGTGGATATGTGGGCCTGCCGGCCACTCCAAACAACAACCTGTTGGGCCAAGCTCTCATAAGTCAAGACTGGCCTCGGGCCTGGCTTGTGGGGTAGAACAACTCCCAGAACCCCATACAGGTAGCTAATAAAGAGGTTTGTTATGGAAAGAGATTAGTACTAATTTTTATGACAACTAAGCATTTGGTAATATATAAACAGCTGTAAACATTCTAAATTTTATTTGCATATTAATATACAAAGAATATGTATAAATGTAATTTTTATAATGTTATTTTGTTTAAGAAATTGACTGAATTATGGTGCAGATTTACAAGTCTTATTAATAGGAAAAGTTAATTTATTACATACTGTTTTATGTCATGTCCAGAATTATTTTTTTAATAATTAGCATGTTTTATTGAAAATATTAATTAATATGTATTACAAAAATGCAACATACCAATCCATCCTCCTGTTTAGATAGTACCTATTGTGATGATTGTTAATTGTCAGATTTCGTACGCCCTTAGCTTTTAGATAGTAGTATATGGACTAGTAAGGAATTCTTCTAAAATATATGAAGCTAAGACAAACTTAAATATTCTAGGCCCAGTATAACATACACATGTACAGTGGTGCCCCGGTTAATGAATTTAATCTGTTCCGGCACCAAGTACATCTTGTGAAACACTCGTCTGTGAAACGAATTTCCGTCAGACGTCGGAGGCGTCTGATAATTTGCTAGAATCAGTGAGAACGCTAGGAAGCACCACGTGCTTCCTCGTTAACCGAGTGGAAGCTAGTCAATCGAGACAAATTTTCTGTGAGTGGCTCGCTCATTACCTGAAATGCTTGTAGATGGAGCTGCTCATCATCCGAGGTCCCTCTGTACTCTTAGACCTCAGATATTGTGTATTAAGACTAGGGAGGTTTGGAGAGATTTATTTAGTTTGTCAAAGCAACACAGGTAAAAAAAAGTTTTTCTGGTTTGTCCAACTCAATAGTTCAGATTTCTACATTCTAATTTCGTTGTACGTTGGTATATATATACCATGATCCTCATCGTTACTATAAGTACATACAGTACTACCAAAACAGGAGAATGGGCTGCAACATACATCATGGTCGCAGCCTAATGCAAGTTCAGGTGTTTTTAAATTTGGAAAGAATTGAGGGTTTCTTGAGAATTGGATGTAGCAGGATGAACTTCATTGACTTGAGCATACCCCATCGAGAAATATTCTTAGAGATTTGCTTGACCCACGACAATTTCATTGGGATCTGGAACTCTGGTTTGATGAGTCTCACAGATGTAATGCATAGTGGTTATGCAGAGTCTATGGCTCCAATGATAGTTATTGCTTGAATCCAGGAACACGCAGTGCCACCGAGATGCTGTAGGGAACTGCTGTGTTGTAAAGCCATTGTATGGCATCACCTCGGCTGATGACCCCCATGTCCACTGTCTTGTAGACCAGTTGTATATACCTCCTACCCACCTGTTTAGCGTGGCTGCGTTTTGAGGAAAGAAATTATTAGTTAGAATTATATTGATACCCAGCTGGAAAAGCCATGTCCTGAGTCTTGTGCCATTTCTCTATAATTTACCATGAACTGCTCACCAAATTTGTCAAACTTCTTGACTTTAATTATCATCAATGCCAACACATTTCCCACTTTCATGGTGTGGGGGAGCCATTAGCCTGGATAAAGAAGCAATAGTATAGAAAATGTAACTAAAAAATTTCTTATCCATTTACCATATCTTGTCATATATGGTAAAGATAAAACTTGTTCACTTTGTATAAACTGCTGCCTCCAAGCCTTATTCCCCACCACATTTCATGCACTGTTCATATTCGGTCCCTGTTCCTTACACTCCTGCACTATATCTGCCCATTTTATTCTCTGCCTTACTTTTCTCATACCTTTCAAATTCACTCACACTCTTCACCATTCTACCATCATTTATTAATTGAACACACACTCCTATCTCATGATTCACAGATTTTAGCTCCACACATACTTCCTCGACTTTATTGTTCTTTATTTTATCTATCCTCTGAACTCTAACCCTGCTTCTCAGATTTTCTATCTTTATTGTTGTGACAAATTTTCATGCTTAATCCATACCAGTATTTCACATCCATTCATTAAGGTTGGCACAATTTCATACAACCCTTTAGATACACCTCTTCTTATCATGTTCTTCCACCAAGTCAGAGTTTTAAGTACACAAGCCACTTTCCTTTCCAGACTCGCGTGTTTAAATTTTGCTTGCACCAATTACTCTTGTTAAATTACTCATTTTCAATGGTAATGAGTTATTTAAACTCATTACCATCCTCCAATGCTTCTCTATTCACCCGGCCCTCAGTCACAATTTTCTTCTTTCTCCATCACAGTTGGTGTACATTTATATACCTATATAAACAGAACATTCATATAATCTATGTGCATCTTTCTCATTATCTGCTGGAAGATGTTCATCATATGCATACATCAGATTTTCTTTCATCATCATCGATCATACTCTATCAATACATGTACAGCAGTACCCCAGTGTTTCATACAACCAAATATAAAATACTTTACATGAATTGTCATTTGAAAAAAATGATTACATGCAGTCTCCAGTCACCTTAACAAATTGATTCCATCTAGTTTTATTCCCTTCTTCTATTTGTCATTTACACTCAATAATCCCCACTTCCTCTCACACACTATTTACGGTATGTCTTTTGGTCTTTCTCTCGGCTTCCCTTTCCTTTCCTTTCCCCACCCTTAAATTAATTTGAATTACTGTATCTCTAACTCTTCTTCCATTATTCATTTGGTCAATATCACCAAATTACCTTGATAAACTTTTTTTTTTTTGTTAATTGTACATTGTACTGACTTCTGTGCTGAACATATTTCCACATCAAGTTTAGCTCTTGATTCAATTTTTCCTAACCAAAAAAAAAATCATCTCGGGTTGTCTATTTCTTTTGCACTAACACTTCTTCATGCTGTCTCAAACTGTCATGCTTATCTTAGTCTTCCTATGCGCAGTGCCTAGGACCTTTACAGAATGACTCGGCAGAGATACTGTACTCTGTAGTTTGAAAAATTCTTCGATGTCTCGGTGCAAAATGTCTACCTGACCTAACCGTCTATGATTCTGATCAATGAAACCAGATAGGACCTTGCCATATAGAGCAAAAAAGTGTATTACTTAGAAAGGGCTCATCATAATCACTCAAACCCATATATATATATTATTTAAAATTTAGTAAATTTATAATATAAAGCACAATAGTATGATGAAATAGTATTTGGATGCAGTGAAAGGTTTCAATAAATAATAATAATAATAATAATAATAACAAAAATTAATGTATTTAGTTGAGAAAAATAAAAAATAGCTGGTTTTGAACAAAGTAATATACTGTAGATGAAAAACTTAGTTTTATATATCATTACTACCATTGACATTTGCTGACATTTATGAATAACACTCGGTTATGTGAGGCAAACTTACCAAATTCTGGTCTGTTGAGATAGGAGCGGATTGTTTCATCCTCCCACTGTGATTCAAGAGAAGCAAGCTGGCTCTCAAGATCTCTGCATGCAAAATGAGCATTATGCCATGTGGCAATCTCTGTACTGAAGTAATAGCAGCTATTTCCTAATAGAAGAAAAGTAGGGGGACATGTGTATCGCTGCTGCCATTCATGTCCAGTCTGATCTTGGCACCATCCTGTTTTGAAAATACACAGAAGGCATGTTAGTTCTTGACCATTGTCCTGGTTACCCTTATGTAATGTGCTTATATAAATAGAATTGTCTAATGGTATTGAAAGTTTTTTATTAAGATTTGTAATCTAGGTAACTATTTTAAAGTTATGTTTTATGCTGTACCAAACTATACAGCAAAAGGTGATTTTTCAAGAATAAATTCAAGATATGAATTACTCTATTGGGTACTGTCTGGTTACATCGATTCCCTGTTTGGGGAAATTTCAGATGGCTTGTGTGTTCTCGGCGTGTGTGTGTGTGTGTGTGTGTGTGTGTGTGTGTGTGTGTGTGTGTGTGTGTGTGTGTGTGTGTAATTACCTAAGTGTAATTACCCAATGAAAGCAAGTGAGCACTTCTTAATTTTTTACAATAGCTAAACTAAAATGTAGACATTCCCTAACATGTTTTTGGTGCCCCCCTTTAAAAAGAGTTTTTGGTAACTCTAAGGCGACTTGAATGAGACCCGGAACGAATGAGACTAATGCAGTTCTTTGGGAAAGACTGCATTAGCCTGGCCTCTCAAGGATAGGAAGATCCCAGATGAGACCAGACACGTAGAAATACAGTACATATGCAGTATACCATAAATAGATAAACACATTGAGGTGTGCGTGTTGAGTAAATTAATTGTTCTGCTTGCATTTTTAATTTCTAGCCTTGCTTATTTGTCTTTCATGTGCATTATGTATTTCTTTTAACTGAATTTGGTTAGAAATGTTTATTTTATTTTCAGCATCCTGGTTGTGTTCAAAATATAATTTAAGGGTACGAAAGTTATATACATTATGTGCATATGTAGCTGCAGTGATTGCAAAATTAATTCAGTAAAAGTCTACATAATTTGAAAATCAATTTACCTTTCTTGTTCAGAAGGACAAAAATGAGGATGGATAAGATGCGTCCCTTCATGGTTTAACAAAGGAAGCTTTTGAATCATTGATTGTAGATTATGGAGGCAAATGGTCAAGATGGGTTGTGTGTTGCTTGTTTTAACCTGAGGTGTTTCAGTCATGTGTTACATGTACACATTTTTACTCTTGAGTAGGAAAGTTTGCATCTAATGGGATTTCAAAGAATTTAGGTTTTCTAGGGTTATTTTTCAGAGTACAGTATTGCAAATATTTAAGTGGCATATAAAAAAGGAAGTGAGTGTAAGGCAACAGTATTAGTATCTCCTTGAGCTCCCTTTGGCATGAGGTTATCTTTCTTGTCTTATGGCTGATAAGATTAGCTGAACCATTGTTTATCATTCTGACAACAACCAACTCCATGCTCTTTCCTCGCATGTAAATGGTATCTGTAGCTTCTCACAAATGGGTTTTGATCATAACATTGTTATAGCAGTTATTTTATAGTGTTCATTTTTAATTTTTTTGTCATAGTGTCACTTGTGACTCTCATCACTACAGTATTTGTTAAATATACTGTATATTCACTGTACCAATATATGCAACTGATTAGCATGCTAGTTATAATAGTCCGGCATCTGTTCCTTCTGATAGCATTGTCAGGCAACTGCTGCTGCTCTTAGTTATCATAGGCAACTGCTGCTGCTCTTACTTATCATAGGCAACTGCTGCTCCTCTTTGTTATCATAGGCAACTGCTGCTCCTCTTAGTTATCATAGGCAACTGCTGCTTCTCTTAGTTATCATAGGCAACTGCTGCTGCTCTTACTTATCATAGGCAACTGCTGCTCCTCTTTGTTATCATAGGCAACTGCTGCTCCTCTTTGTTATCATAGGCAACTGCTGCTCCTCTTAGTTATCATAGGCAACTGCTGCTTCTCTTAGTTATCATAGGCAACTGCTGCTGCTCTTAGTTATCATAGGTAACTGCTGCTGCTCTTAGTTATCATAGGCAACTGCTGCTGCTCTTAGGCTTCTGTTAGTTATCATAGGCAACTGCTGCTTCTGTTAGTTATCATGTCATGCTGCTGCTGACTGCTGCTGCTCCTTTGATTATCATAGGCAGCTGCTGCCCCTCTTAGTTATCATAGGGCAACTGCTGCTTCTCTTAGTTATCATAGGCAACTACTTGCTGCTCTTAGTTATCATAAGCAGCAGTTGCCTATGATAACTAAGAGAAGCAGCAGTACCTATGATAACTAACAGAAGCAGCAGTTGCCTATGATAACTAAGAGGAGCAGCAGTTACCCATGATAACCAAGAGCAGCAGCAGTTGCCTATGATAACTAAGAGGAGCAGCAGTTGCCTATGATAACTAAGAGAAGCAGCAGTTGCCTATGTTAGTTATCATAGGCAACTGCTGCTTTTCTTAGTTATTATACACAACTTCAAGGCAATGTACACTAACACAGATGGCATTGCAAATAAAACAAGTGAACTCGAAGAATGGGCAATAGAAGAAATCCCAGACATAATAACACTCACAGAAACAAAGCTAATGTAAACCATAACAAACGCAGTGTTTCCACAGGGGCTACTATGTAGTGAGGAAAGAGAGAGAAGGGAGAGGAGGAGGTGGTGTAGCTTTGCTACTTAGAGAAGGTTGGAGTTTTGAAAAGATGGTAATTCAGAACTGTGAAGGTTTCAGCGACTACATATCAGGCACCATAGCAACTGGAGGACAGAAAATTATAGTAGTAGTCATATATAACCCCCCACCGAATGACAGAAGACCCATACAGGAATATGATAGAAACATCTTGGCCACCATCAATATAATATGGAGAGCAGCTTCTGTGGCTAGCAGGAACGGATCCAGACTACTAATCATGGAAGACTTCAATCATGGGAAGATAGATTGGGGGAACAGAGACCCACATGGAGGTCCAGACACATGGAGAGCTAAGCTGGTGGATGTGGCAACAAGAAACTTTCTAAGTCAACACGTCAAGGGACCGACAAGAATGAGAGGAGGGGATGAACCAGCCTTGCTTGATCTGATATTTACCCTAAATGAGTCGGATATAAGGGAAGTTAAGTTGGAAGCCCCCTTGGGAATGAGCGACCATAGTGTATTGAGCTTTGAGTACCTGGTTGAGCTAGGAATTATCACCCCCAAAAAAGAACTGGGAAACAAAGGGCTGGCATACCAAAAGGGAAACTATGAGGAGATGAATAAATTCCTATGGAATATACATTGGGACACAGAACTCAGAACCAAGTCCGTACAAGACATGATGGACTATGTCACCCCAAAATGTCGGGAGGCTGTAAGCAGGTTTGTCCCAGCCCGACAGGAAAAAACATGTTATATTCAAATTCCGCGCCAGTTGGAACATAACCAATCACAGCCGAGTAGGCCTCTGACGTCATGCCAGATTCACAGTCTCCAGCCATGCTTGCAGCAGGCTCAGTTAGCTCCACAGACCCACAGTAGTAGGACCTCGGCTGGCCAGATATATATCTTGTTGCCTTAGCCAATAAATCAACGAAGCAACATCTGTGTCTACATTCAACCCCCCACAAGGCAAAGAATACTGGTGGCAGCGGTGGGATCATTAATGATACACAGCACATTGAGACCAGAGATGGTTCCCGCGTCCTTGGTAGCCTGGCGCTGAGAATCATTGAAGTACGCTGGCACGGTTACAACTGCATCCTTCACTGTAGTTCCCAAGTATGCTTCAGCAGTTTCCTTCATTTTGATTAGCACCATTGAGGAAATTCTTCTGGGTAGAAAGTCTAACGTCCCCTTTGTAATTTACTTGAATCTTTGGCTTTGTGTTATCGTTGATGACATCGAATGGCCAATGTTTCATGTCAGCCTGGACATTGTGATCATCAAACTTCCTACCAATTAATCTCTTTGCATCAAATACTGTGTTATTTGGATTCATGGCCACCTGGTTTTTTTGCCGCATCACCAATGAGGCGTTCTGTGTCTGTGAATGCCACATAGGAGGGCGTTGTTCTGTTGCCCTGGTCGTTGGCGATGATTTCAACCTTGCCATGCTGGAACAAGCCCACACAGGAGTAGGTAGTTCCCAAA
>WNGS01160430.1:17399562-17456651 GCA_020271785.1 Procambarus virginalis
TCTGCCTTGTTGAAACTCTTTGCGCTGATCCTGCGGGATGCAGTGTTACTGTTTTATGCATCCGGCTCATGTGCTGGCTGGCGGTGCTTGCTTCCTCCTTGGAATCTACTTGGCCTTGGCTCTTTGAATATCTTTGCCCTTTTTGTCCTTTGCTGTTTGCTGATTCTGCAGTGGTGAAGTATCTGCAGGCAGCTTTAGCTAGCTGTCGTCTGTTGTCCGACTTGTTGGTTCTCTGGGGATCCGGGGGTGGGGGGGTGGGGGGGGGAGGAGGCTTTCCTGGAGGAGTCGTGCCAAGGCTCAGGGTTCCGTTCATCGTGGTTGGCCACTGGTGCCAGTTTCGGAGCCGGTGCCATTTTCAAATCCGTCTTCATCTGGTCGGTGGGGTGTTTTGCTCTGTGTGGAGCTCGGATTCTTGTTGGGGGTGTCGGCCCTTTTGCGGTTCATCCCATTGATGGGGGGGGGGGGGAAGAGGCTTGCTCTGTTTGCTCACGCCTGTCCCACGATTTGTGTTTTGTTTTGGTTCGTTTCCAATGGTCTGTGGTGGCGTTGGGTAGGTCCGCCCCTCGGGGGTGCTCGGGGCTCGCTTGGCAGGCCTCTTCTCTTGCGTTTTGTTGGATCATCTTGGAGTAGGTGCACTTGGGTGTGGAAGAAGCGACAAAGTCTTTCAGATGGGGTTCCCGTCTGTTCCCTGCCCTGAAACGGGACTGTGCGACCTGCATTTCATTTTGGACTTGTCCCGTCTGAACCCCTCGGTTCATTGCCCCCTCCTTTCAGATGACTACTCTGTCCAGGTCCAGCTTCTGTTGGAACCGGGTGCTTGTATGGTGTCCCTGGACCTGCAGGACGGTATTGGCACGTCCTGATTCATCCGGGGTTCAGGGACAGGTTTGGCTCGGTTTTGTTGTGGGGCGTCAGAGTTACCACTTTTGTTTTCTCCCGTTCAGGTTGAACCTGGCACCTTGCGTTTTCACACACCTTACGCGGGTCTTGGTAGTCTGTCTGCATCTCTTAGGTGTTCGGGTGCTGGCCTACCTCAACAACTGGCTGGTCTGGGCTCCAGCCGGTGCGCTTGTCTGCTCGCCAGGAATTTGGTTCTTTCCCAGCTTGCGGGGTCGGGTTCCTGGTGAACTGGAGGAAGTCCCATTTGGTTCCCTCCCAGGTTTGGACTTGGCTGGGTCTTGTTTGGGACTCTCAGATCGTTGCCTTGTCTCTCCCTCCGGAGTCTTCCCTTCGGCTGTGGTCCCGCCTTTGCCTGTTTCTTGGGGGCTCCTGGGTCACTTGGCGGTTGCTCGAGGGTTTGTGCGGGAGCCTGAACTTTGCCGTGATGGTCTACCCGCCGGGTCAGGTTCGGCTTCATCAGCTATTCTGGTTCCTTTGGAGCCATCCCTTCCGCCTCTCTTATGATCGCTGGGTTCGACCGCCGGGGGGCCTTGTGTCGGTTGCTGCGTCACTGGCTTCTTCTACAGGTTTTTCGGGTGTTTAGTGCCTTGGCGCCTACCCGAGCCCTAGCTCGATGTGTTCACAGATGTGTCTCTGGGCTGGGGCTTTGTGATCAGTGCTCACCAGGCCAGCCAGGGGCAGAGCCTGCGGGTCTCGCCTAGAAAATGGCACTTCATTACATTCAATGCTGGTTTTGAGGATAAATTCCAATTACTGCGCTTTGGAAAAAACTTAAACATCAAAGTCTAAACCACATATAAATTTTTCGAACCACACCATTGAAAGAAAAAAAACTATGTAAATGATTTAAGAGTAATCATATCGGATGACCTTACCTTCAAAGAACACAATGAAGTTGCTGTCACAACTGCAAGAAAAATAACAGGTTGAATGACGAGGACCTTCCAAATAAGAGATTCCACACCAGTGATGATACTTTTTAAGGCATTAGTGCTCTCTGGAATGGAATATTGTAGCACTAACAGCCCTATTCAAAGCTGGAAAAATTGCTGACCTGGAGAGCATGCAAAGATTCTTTTACTGCTAAAATTCACTCAATAAAACATCTTAATTTTTGGGACCACCTAAAAATGTTAAATCTGTATTCCCTAGAGTGCAGGTAGGAGTTTTTATATATGATATATAATATGATACATAATAATTTCTAAATGGAAAAAATTATAGGGACTGGTTCCAAATCTGCACACAGAAATAACACCACATGAGACCAGAAGACATGGCAGGATGTGAAAAATAGCCCCCACTGAAAAGCAGGTACAATAGGCATGCTGAGAGAGAACTCAATCAATATCAAAGATCCAAGACTTTTCAACACTTCCCCCTAAACATACGCAGCCTGTCCTCTAAACAAAGGCCCAAAGTCCATTCCATGCACCCGCCAAACCTCCTGTTTATGAATGAAAAACGGTTTACACACTACTCACAACTGATGACGTCCGAACATTTCCGGAACAAGTGCTTCGTTGACGACTTTTGTTTGAACTACAATGCTGTAAATGCTTCACCCATGTACTACAAATAATTACAAAGGAACCTAAACATTTAACCTAACCTAACCAATTCCTAAATATGCACAGTTTACTGATATATAACAATATTAATTTATACTTGAGAAAATTGCTATTTTTATTGAACAGCAAGTTAAAATTGATGAATGTTTCTGTGGGATCGACCGCTGGATGGAATGGACTTGGTCTGAAGATGGGTTGACATGTGGGCCATAATTGGCCGACCTCTTGCAGTGTTCAAAAGAGAACCCGATAAGCATCTTCAAAGGATATCTGATCAACCAGGCTGTGACATGTACATCAGGCTGCAAGCAGCTACATCAAACAACCTGGATGATCAGACCAGCAACCAGGAGGCTTGGTTAGAGACTGGGCTGCGGGAACATTGATGCTCAGAATCATCGACAGATTCTAGATTCATGTTGAATTTGGGAATGGCTTGTATAACATTAAAATTACATTGGCTTCACTTTAGATTTGAATAATATAATTTACATAAAGTTGATTCCCATTCATTGACTGTATATTGTTTGATTGGTATGATTGCAATAAAGCTTTGTTATACAGTATACATTATTTTGCTCAGTTTATACCATTAGTCACAGTTTTGTAGTGTGTGAGAACCATGCTTGCTTTAACCCTTAACATGCTCGGGGTCTAATATCCTGCTATCCGCACAGGCGCATGTCATTTTGAAAAAAAAAAATTATTTTTTCTTCCTAACCTGTTAATTTGTGTTCACTGATCACGGGGAAAAATAATAAAAAAATCGTAAGTGCCATATATTGCCCGCTATAGGGCGGGGAAGTCTGGCAAATTATAGGCGCTGACTCAGCATGCGTCCCAGGCGGTCTGTTGCTCGCTAGCTGTCAGGCCAGAGTTGCCACAAACAGATAATTACCTAATTATTTCAATGTCTCTGATTGATGTTTCATAGTTTTTTTGCTGTAATATTATTCAATAGTGTGTAGTTTGATATATTTATATAATAAAATGAGTGAATCATTGCTGTACTCAAAAATATGGTGTGCATATTGTTGATTCAGTTATGTTCATCAATCAGTGAACAAATACTTTGTCGGTTATTACACTATAAGCACAGGTTATATATAAGTATCTGCATGTTTTGTTCACTATAACGAACCACTAAATAGCTATTATGAGTCAAAAAGTAACGAGGAGTGACCGCCGTGTACCAGCCAGCCACTCCCGCCCTCCCTCCAGTCATCTGACTCGCCCACATTCTCCTCCCACAATACTGTTTTTGCTATAATTCACTAAATACAGACGGTATATATAAGTATCTACATGTTTTGTTCACCATAACTGTACATCTAAGCTTGTATGGTGAGTAAAGTCACAAAGACATAGGACCTAACACAGTCAGCTGATGGCTGCCTCCCTCAAGGCCACACGCACTAATATTTCTCCTCCAACAATACTGTGTGGTGTTATTACGCTATATACACACATTATAAATAAATATCTACCCATTTTATTCACCATACTTGTACAAATAAACTGGTATGGTGCCCATAGACCATCGTGGTAACCAGTAAACAACACCGTCGTCTGCACGACGCCACCGCCCTCACCAAAATGGCGGCTCCAAACCTTCTCTTGCTGTTTACACCCTCTATACACACGTTATATATAAGTATCTACATTTGTGTTCACTATAGCGAACCACTAAGCTGGTATGCTGATTGCAGTCAATAAAAGGTGGCCACACACAGTCAGAAAACATCGCCACCACCCTCCCTCCCACAGCATTACTCCTCCCTCCATGGCGCACAGCGCTAAATATCATCGCAATCCTGCTATTATCAGAACCCTGGTCACTTTTATCACAGTCAGGGGTCTTCTGTAATAATATCATCGCTACATAATAGCATGAACAAGTACATTATGGCATTTTTAGGCAATGCTGTGGTCACAAGCTGAACAGCAGTGCTGTGAGCTCATGCTGCGTGCGTCAGGCTTGGTAGCTTACGCAATACTGAGGCCCCTAACACCCGGGAGTTTGGCCCACGATTTTTTAAAAAATGGCGTCTGTTTACAAGAGCCCTGATGAAGGTGTGGTGAACCCCGTGTATCCGCGGGCCGTTTAAATCTTGCGTAGTGCTCCAGCACTTCATATGAAGTGAAGAGCAGTCGACTGGTAAAACGCCTAGCACTTCATATGAAGTGATGAGCACTTTAAGGGTTAATGTTGCTTTAGTCAGGGTTGCTTAAATGTAATAATTTTATTTCCAGGTTGATGAGGATTTCATGGCTACTTACCAGCTATCATATGGCTTTAACCCAGATGGGACCAAAAATTTAAACCCACTTAAGTTTGATGATGGAGAAGAAGAAGCAGCAGCAGCAAGATTAGCTGAAGAAGAAGAAGAAAAAAAGGCTAAGGCAAAACTTAATCAAGTAAAAAAGAAACCAAGTGAGATTACTATATAATGTATCTTATTTTATATAAATTGTTTATTCTGTTTGGCTTATTCATGAATTCAAAAATGTCTTTTTGAATGAAACGTTGTTTTTATATGTACATTTGTACTTTTGAATCAAGTGACAAGTGCAGGTACATGTACGTTGTACATGTACCTGCACACAAGTGTGGGTACATGTACGTACCTGCACACAAGTGTGGGTACATGTACCCACACTTGTGGAAACATTGTAGAAACTTAAAGGACATTGTAGTTTTTACAGTGTTAAGGACAGTGTCAGTGAAAATTAGTGTAAACTGAGGTAAGGAGAGGTGCAGTGGATTTGCATTGTAACCAGCCATTAACAACCACTCTTAACCAGCTGTGACAGTTGCAGTAAGATTTGAGAATTAAGTGGTGATAGTCTTCAGGGAAAAGCCAATGATGTGGTTACTGTGGTAGCCTTCAGGTAGAGGACACTTAATCTTGCAATGAGAGCCTGTCGTTCTCATTTGTTACAAGTTCTTCATACAGTCATCAGTAGGTAATGAGGACCTGCATCTGGTGTTAATTTGAGTAGTGACTTTGCATATTGGAGCCCCAGAATTAACTCCCTTTGTTTCTCTAATTTCCTGGATGATGAGAAAAAAGGAATTGTTGCTGCAATTCATTTGACCAGGTGAGGGTACATCAGTGATGAGCCCAGCCACCTATGAAAGATTGGTGTAAAGGAGTGGAGAACAGCATGCTGTTGAGTGAGGGAGGAAACCCTCCCCCCCACCCTCCCCTTAGAAGGTTGTTTGGTAGACTTGGGAGCCGGTTTGCAGTACCCAGCCGGGGCTTCCCTGAGCGTGATTCCATCTCAGGGCCCTGGGATTTCCCACAGGGATGCGTGGGTTCGATGGATGTGACCCCAGAGTTCCCCCTCACTTTGTGCAAATTCGAGGGTTGCTCTGTCCCTTTGTCTCAGGGTGACTCTCACTGTCTTTGCCTCTGTCTGCTGCCTATGGGGTCGGTGGCACCTTCGGCCCGGAGTCCTATGAGTTTTGTTGCATGTTTGTGACTCGGTTACCCAGTCTTGCGCGGACTATGCGGGTACAGGCAGCACGAGCTTTGCACGTTGCGTTTCTCTAGTGGCAATGCGCTAGGTTGTTGGCTCCCCAGTAGCCCCGAGGCTGCCCCGTTTTAGTTGGTGTGTCAGGGCTTGGGGGTGTTGGTTGCTTTGGTTTTACTTCCTTCTGCGCCCCCTTGTTTTTCCCGTTATGGTCACCCTTTCCTCCCTGCATCCGGATCCTTATCATCTGTGGGTTTGGAGCCCGGACGGATTTGGTGGTCTTGAGACTCGGGCGGTCTCGGGAACTTCCCCTTCCAGGGTAGCGACGGGGGCATTCGAGCCTGTTTCCTCCAGCCGTGTTGTAGGAGTCTGCCAGTGGGCTCCCTTCTTTAGTACTTGTCCAGCTGCCTCAATTTTTCTTGTGTGGCTGGGGCTTTAGGGGGGACGGCTCGGCCCGGACCTGTCTTGTGGGTTCCAGGGGCTGACTTGGGGGGCCTCAGGCCCCGTTGGTCCCCGCCTGGGTTTTTCTACCCTCTGGGCAGGGCTTGCGGTTACGAGGAGTGGGTTTTTTCTTCCCCCCCTCTCCGTACGTGTTGTTAGGAGTCGACCCCTTCCTGGGTTCGGTTCCTTGTCCCTTGGATCCGCCTGTTCTGTCCTGTCGGTGGGTACATTTCTCCACCCTTCTTCTTGGGACAGACCTTCACTGTCATGTTCCCCTTTCCTCTGGGTTCTGCATGACTTTTGGTCTTGGGTGCGACTGAGCCTTCTGTGCCTTCATGCTTTACGCTTGCTTCTCAGTGTTCTCGAAGGTTGGAGAAGGTTTTTACTTCTTCCCGTATTATTGGAACGTCTGTCGTCTTCCACTGTGGCTCCCCTCTGGTCCTTTCTAGGGCTTGTTGGTCCTCCTCTGTGNTTGAAGTTATCGACAATGAATAAGGCAGTTCTAATTCATGAATTTACTTGTATGTTGTAATAAACGTTGTTTGGCATTCGTACTCAAGTATGTGAAAGCTGTAGGTCAATGTGTGTAGAAATGAGTCAAGAAAAAATACCCCCCCCCCCACCCCCCACCCCCCCCCAAAAATATAGGGATAATTATAATATTATAATGATTTAGGGAATATATTGTAGGGATATACTTTATATAAGTAAAAAAACTTAATATGGTCCCTAATCATTAAATAATGTAAAGAAACAAGGAAAATAGAGTTTGAAATCTGAAAAAAACAGCCCAAAAAATTCAGTTCCAAGTTCTGAGACTTGTAACTGATTTATTTGTAGACCAATTTAATTTTGGCTTCATATAGTTATGGACAAGTATGCATTCTCCAGGATGTAAAGGTTAAAACAAATTCAAATAATAAAGGAGGAAAAACCTAAACACTTAAAAAAAAAAAAAAAAATGAACATAACTGAAAGTAACTGATAACATTGGGCAATGTATTTATATGATACATAACAAAATAGAGCATAACAACATAATTACTCATTATTATGTGTTATGTATTACTCACAAATGCTATAAAGGCACCAACTGTATATCCACTTTGTGGACACGTCTTACTACTATTCTTTTTTTGTGCGTCGAAAAGGTGCTTGCATCTTTTATTATTGCATTATCCACCAGTTCCAGTTAATAGGAGCCGTTCTCTTTATCAATAAGACATTCTTTTTTTTATAAATATTCGTCTAAAATAAACTTCTAAAAATATTTTGATGAAATTCAAGCTCAAGCAAAAATGTTGGATTTGTTTAAAATTTTAAGTAATTTTACATAATTCGAATATTTTTCAAATTATACCCTTCCATCTCACACATCATGACGTTTTGTGCAGTTTAAGGGTTAATCATAGCTGCTCCTTTTAGAGGCTAATGGCCTGGATATATATATACTGCTTACACAAGAGCCCCAATACTTTAAGGAGACACCTCACACACACACACACACACACACACACACTGCAACTGAGCTAAGCATTCCACTTCAACTAATATTTCAGACATCTTTGTCCACAGAAATCAGGTATTTGGAAAAAATCAAACATTTCCAATCTATAAAAAATGGTAGCCGAGAAGACCCTCTAAATTATAGACCCATACCATAAGCAAGCGTGGTAGTCAAAACACTTTAAAAAAAAAATTAAACTAAATGGGTAGAAAACCTGAGGAGTAATGACATAACACAGACAGACAGTATGTTTTTCGAACAGGAAGATCCTTTGCACCTACAGTACTTAGTGTTTATGATAGAGCAAGAGATTCTACAGGAGTGTTGGATGGGTTGACTGTGTATATCTGAACCTAAAAGAAGATCCAGAGTATGGACTGTTAAAACAGTCCCACCCAAGAGGCTGGAGGAGTGAAAGGGAGACTGCTGACATGGATGAAAATTTGTTTAACTGAAAAAAAATGTAAACAGAAATCAATGGCAATGTATGTGACTGGAGGAGTGTTACTAGCAGAGTACCACATGGTTCGGTTCTTGCACCAGTAATGTTCATCACTACATACATGATCTACGAGAAAGAATACAAAATTATATGAATATGTTTGCTGATAATGCTAAGCTATTAGGGAAGATAGGAGAAATAGACAAATGTCATGCTTCTAATTGACCTAGATAAAATAAGTGCTTGGAGCACAATGTGGCAAATGGAATTTAATGTGAATAAATGCCAAGTTATGGAATGTGGAATAGGTGAAAATAGACCACACACAACTTACAAATAATGTGGAAAGGAATTAAAGAATTCTAACAGAGATCTAGAGGTGGTTCTGGATAGCAGAATGTCACCAGTGGAACACAGAGAACATTGTGCGAGGATCGTATACTGCTCTTTTCAACTTCAGAATTGCTTTTAATTAAACGGAAGGTGAAATACTAAAGAAATTGTTCATGACTCTTGTGAGACCAAAATTGTAATATGCAGCAGTTGTATGGTGCCCATATCTCAAAAAGTGCATCAATAAACTAGGAAAGGTGCAAAGGCATGCTACAAGATTGCTTCCAGACCTGAAAAATGAGATATGAAGATACAAATGAGATGCATACTTAATGCTAGAGGCATTAAGTATGAGAAGATAGGAAAAGATTAGATATGATCACCACTTACAATAGGAATTGATCAAATAAGAGGAATTCCTGAAACAGGCAACCTCATGAACAATAGGTCATAGAGTCAAGCTAAGGAAACAAAGGTGCCAAAAAAATATTATACGGTTTTCTTTTGCAATCAGTGGTAGACGGTTGGAACAAGTTAAGCGAGAAAGTTGTGGAGGACAAAACCATCAATAGCTTCAAAGCGTTATATGACAGTGTATTGGAAAGGCAGGACACCACGAGTGTAGCTCTCATCCTTTAACTACACTTTAACTTGACCTTGAAATAATAATGTAAGAAAATTTAATGGTTAATGATCACAATAAATTAAAGATTACAACAGCCAAGAAAATAGTAGCTTCAAAAACCTTCAAAACAAGAGATGCCACACCAATCATGGTTCTCTTCCAAGCACTGGTGCCATCTCAAATAGTTATTATTCACTTCACACATCTCCTTTTAAGGGAGGCGAGATTGTAGAGCCGGGAAATATGCAAACTCCTTTACAGCACTCATAGAACCAGTGAAGCATTTAAACTACTACTACTGGGCCTGACTCAAAGTACTCAAACTGTACTCCTTGGAATAAAGATGAGAAAGATGTCTCCATATATACACTTGGCAGATACTGTCAGGTCAGGTTCCAAATCTGCACAAAAAATTACAACATATTGGAGTAAGAGATGTAGCATGAAGATAAATATAAATCCAATGAAAAGTTGGGCAGCCAACAGAAAATAAGCATAATTTGAGAACCAGTGTAAACAGAAATCTACGACTTCAATCTCCTGCCAACAACAAGAAATGTTGTTGAACAACAGTGGAAGCTTTCAAGATAGAATACAACCTTTGGGTTGCCAGAGCTGCCATCTGATGGCAAAGTGTGGTGCTAACTAGCTGATAGACCAAGAGAACATGTTCATACCGTCCTAATTAAAGTTGCAAATGTTGTCCAAGCAGTTGCTTGTTTTGGTATGCTGTACTTTTTCTTTCCGAGGGGTCTTTCCTTTGGCATTGTGGAGACCTTATATACTGTACCAAGACTTCTGGTCTTTGGCAAGTGCTCATGATTCATTAAGAGCCTGGAGAGGTATCCCAAGCTACCCATTTGGAAGGCTCCAAGTGGGTAGCTGGGAAAGATACTGTACAGGTTTTCCCAGAAAATATTTGCAATTTTGATAACAGTTTAAGGAACTAAAATAAATTTTGTAGCGCTTGGTGACAGGTGCTGCCCCATCAAAGAATTCAAACAAATTGTTTTAGTTATTATATTGATACTACAAATCTCCAGGCTCTTATTTAATTCAATGTGTTCCGACGTTTCTTCTACCATATAGTACAATAAACAAAATATTCTCATGCACAAATGTATACTGTACACACTCATAGATTTTACAAGGTATATTTGGGCAACTAACAATGCTGTATTTGCTAACAGATGTTACAGAGTGCCTAATTACATCCCTCCACTTTTATCTTTACTCTGAAAAGTGTTCCATTGTATTTTCGGGATCAGAACATTATGACCAGTTTACACTATCGTAAATAGTTCCAGCACAAAATGTCACTTAAGAGATCAGAAATACACTTGGAATAATAGGAACAAAAAAGTGGCTCAGAATGTTTACTGTGGTCCTCCCCCAGATGCACTTGGGTTTATCCCTTGTACCTAATATTGAAGCCATTAGCTTCACCCACACTATGCCTACATATTTCAACAGAATGGCTACCGAGGAATAGTTTACAAAACACTGATGCATTTTAGCATCATTGGACCATTTCTTGCAAAACTGCTGAAAGCACAAAAATGCATCATTGAACAGCTAAAGCTCTAAGTCAATACAATTAATTAGGTGTTCACACTAATAAAACACATCTGAAGAAAAAACAAAAACTATAAAGCATCCATAATGGAAAAACTTTATAAACAATGCAAAAGCTATGATTACCAAGAACTTAAACCAAGCTACCCACCTTTGGTTGAGTGGAAGGATGCAAATCCCAGCACCTCTCGCATCTGTTTCTCTTCCGCTGTTAATTCTTGTGGTGGAGATTCTAAAAAATATTGACACAGGTTAATATATCTTCATATTTTTAGTTAAAATACTACAAAGCTTATTAACACTTCCACGGTCCTGTGTTATCATGTACCAGTATTCCAAGTTGTAAACTTTCCAAGCTTCAAGTGCAATGCTCAGTGATGCCTAAAATATTTATACGTACAGTACTCTTACACTTATTAGTTTTCTAAGTTTTGAGTTTTAACAATTTTAGTGTCAAAATGTTTGCAAATTTATTTGCTAGGGAAAAGATACCATACAATGTGTTTATATAATAGATTATGTGTGACAGTCTTGAATATACAAATTATTAGTTTTAATGTCATTAGAACATTTACTGTTGGAATATGGACGACACATTTTAGCATCATCGGGACACTAGTGTTAAAAATGAAAGAGAATGCTAGTGTAAATAAAACATTAAATGAAAGATCAAAATGTCTGCCACTATGATTATACAATTTTCCTTAACATGAGATATTCAGACACCTCGGGACCGAAACCATTCAAGACACTAACTAAAATAAACATCTATAATATAGGATGTCTAAAGTAGGCCAGACACTAAGGGCTAGCCTCTACCAACTTTCCAAGATGACGCATAGTGGTACGAGTGCCCTAAGTCAGATGGGTCAGCCCCAGTGCCAGTAAGAAATAACGGCATCTATAGCCAAGTGCAATTTTCATGGTCTGAAATTTGATTTAGTTTCCATGTAGTTCCAAAGACAAAGGCGAAAGGTGTTGATGGAAAGGAGAAACATCAAGGGTTTGAGGGGTGGAGAAGAGGGGAGAGAGTTTGAGGGGGAGGGGAAAGTTTGAGGGGGGAGGGGAAAGTTTGAGGGGGGAGGGGAAAGTGAGGGGGGAGGGGAGAGGGGGGAGGGGAGAGGGCTTGGCGAGAAGACAGGAGGGGTTTGGGGGGGAGGGAGAAGAGGGGGGGGAGAAGACTGGTTTGGGGGGGTGGGGGAAGACTGGAAGGGTTGGGGGGGAGAGAAGACTGGAAGGTTAGGGAGGGGAGAGAAGACTGGGAGGGTTTGGGGGGGGAGAAGACGGGAAGGGTTTGGGGGGGGGGGAAACAGGAAGGGTTTGGGGAAGATGGGGGGGCAAAGACAGGGAGGATTTAGGAGGGGAAACAGTTTGGGGGAATGAGAAAGAGAAGGTAGGAGATTACATGTTCTTTGATGGAATCTTTCGTGTGTTGATCAATGCTTTGAAAGATGATGTTACCTTGCCTATATACTGTACAATTTTAAGTCCCTCCAAGTGGGTATGTGAAAGCATAGACTTTCAAGTATATAGGCAAGATGACAATGTCTCTTTCAATACATCTGACAATGTACAAACAGCAAGGGTCCAACAAGGCCCTTGTTGGGCAATGTACACCTCCAGGGTTAAGGTGGTCCTACAATTAATACATATAACCTCTGCACACAACCAATCACCAGAGAAATCCTGACAGATACTGAAACAATTGACTCATACAACAACAGAATATTATACATCACAAAAAAACTACATATCAAACTCACTCAACCAATTAACAACCATCTAACACTCGGTGCAACCTACTATCTTCAAGAACAAAACCGAACATCTTGCATATGCACATGTATGGTATATATATCTACATATCTATCTAGCTCTGAAGAAGGCAAACCGAGCCGAAAACGCATTCAGCAAATGTGTTTTATCCGCATTACAGTACTTGGATTAGTGTTTTTGTGGTCACTGTTGCATATCTATTTATGTACATGTATATATGTACTGTATATAGATTTTTTGCATTAATGTGTATGTATGTAATTGATTATGCATGTATAACTACGTAAGTGAAGTTACATGATGAGAACTACACTTGTGGTGTCCCATCTTCCCAGTAGTCATTTTCACATGACACTTTGAAACTATTGATGGGTTTAGCATCCACAACCTTCTCACTTAACTTATTCCAATTGTCTACCACTCTGTAAAAGAGAACTTTTATAAACTTTGTAAAAGAGAATAATTTTTTGGCCCCTTTGCTTCCAATGATTGAATTTATGACAGCTTCTTTTGCACATTTCAAGAATTCTGTCAATTTTGTAGTCTTCTTACTATTTTCTACATAGATTATATCAAATCGTTCTTCTAGCTTTGACATGTTTAACACAAAGCTCTTATCTTTCAGTTCCAGAAGCCTTTTTGTTGCATGTCTTGGCATATTTTCCAGTTTACTGATGTGCTGCTTCAGATATGGGCACCATTTAACTGCTGCATATTCCAATTTTGGTCTTACAAGTCTTGAACAATATCTCATATATAACATATCCATATATTTAAAAGCAATTCTGAAGTTGGAAAGTATAGTATTATATGCACGATGTGCTATACTGTATAGTATACAGCACAATGTTCTTTGGTCCTCTGGTGACAAGTTTACTATCTAGAACCTCCCCGAGTTCTCTCCTTTATCAGTTCTTTAACCACCGCACTGTGCAAAGCACCTTGAACACTGGATCGGAAGTGTGCAGAGCACCTCAGGGTGCTCGTAAGTACAGTATAGCGCACGATTCAAAACTCCCGCGGATACAGAAACTCCCATGGATGCAGAATACCCCCGTTGAAAAGCAGAGATGCAACAAGTACTCAGAGAGAACTATCAACATCAGAGGCCCGAGACTGTTCAACACGCTTCCACTACACATAAGGGGCATAACTGGCAGACCCCTCACAGTGTTCAAGAGAGAACTGGATAAGCACCTCCAAAGGATACCTGATCAACCAGGCTGTGACTCATACGACAGGTTGTGAGCAGCCGCGTCCAACAGCCTGGTTGATCAGTCCAGCAACCAGGAGGCCAGGTCGACAACCGGGCCGCGGGGACGCTAAGCCCCGGAAGCACCTCAAGGTAAGGTATAGACCCAGCACATTTTAACACTTTCGCATGCCAAGGACTCTCCCGCGAGTCCTGTTTCGTCTACCCGCTCATGCACACAGGACTCAAATTTATGTCTTCGTAAAAAATATTTGTATAAAATTCAATTTTTATCCGATTTACTTCTGGTTTGTTTCAAACTGAGCGCTATGAAGTTCTCTTTCTCACTGCTAGGGCGCATGGCGCATCGGCCTACCCGGTCACGTGACAGGCCCAATGTTTTCTCGTCACGTTTCGTGAGTCGATCACGTTTCCCTCGCGCGCCAAACTCGAACGGTTTTCTGCATTTATACCCGTTTCCGTGTGTTTTATACCCAATACATTCATCAACAATGGATCCAGGTCAAGGCCCAAGCCGTTCTACGCCCAAGGAAGTGTCCAAGTCCTCGAAAGAGGACAGAATAACTATGATTTATCAAAAGTTCAAGGGAATGAAACTCACACCCACGAAAATTCCTGAAGTTGTGGCAGCTTTATCAGAAGCTGAGTATGATGCAGGTGATGTTGAAGGACTTGAAGATGATTTGGATGACTACAACGATTATAGTGGCGTCCAAAGAGCGAATGATACAGCAACGAGTGATGAGAAGACCGAGCACCTCACAGAGGAGGATGAGGCACCGCTACTCCCTCCTCCTCCTCCATCTAGGCGCACACGTGGTGTATGTAAACCACCTAGAAAACTAACTACCAGAAATGTTTCTCGACGTAGGATTACACGACCAACTGTGCCAAGTGATTCTAGCAGTGAAACTGCACTACAACTCGGTAAACCTAACAGAAAAATTGAGAGAACTTGGGGTGTACACATGTGGCACAATTAGACTGCTACGCGGCGCCCCAAAGGAATTGCAAACTATAGCCAAGGCTAAATTTCCACTGGATACCACCATATACCGCCGCAAAGATAACACCTTCATTCTACTGTGGAAAGACAAGCGAGTGGTCTCAATCATTACAAACATCCACAATGCAGACACTCAGCAATGTCAGCGAAGGAAACGATTGCGCAATCGCGACGGAACAACTCGACTACAACAGGTACCAGTGAACAAGCCTACTGCAATTTGTGAATACAATAAGTTCATGAAAGGTGTGGACCACTTCGATCAAATGGTGAAGTATTACCATTTTACCAGGAAAACTCACAAGTGGACCAAAAAGATCACGTTTTATTTTCTGCAAATGGCATTGCATAATGCCTTTGTTTTGTACAAATACTATACAACTGATCGAAAAAAGCTAACATTGCTATAATTCCACGAGGTGGCAATTTGGGCCCTATTGCACTGGTACACGGAAGATTGGCCTGAAATAGCAACAGTATCTCATCACTTGCAGCGCGCTCCAGACATAAATGATGACACAGGTCCTGCCTATGCTGACGCCGTGCAAACTCCTGGACCATCTGGTGTGAGGCAGCCTTTATTTACTTCAACACCTCAAGCTGACGCAGGAACGGACTCAGAACCCGAGATGTCTGGCACACTGCCATTTGACGAGCCGGTTTTGTCAGATGACTCTGACTCAAATGCTCAACCAACACCGAGAAGACGTGGCCCTATTGTTGATTCTGAACATCGCCTGAACTACAAACTGAAACATGAACTTTACAAACTGCCAAAACGTCTCAAGTGTCATGTCTGTGCACGGTCCGGTAAAAGGAAGGACACCAACATAGGATGCAAGACCTGTAACGTTGCACTCTGTGTTATTCCCTGCTACACCAGTTACCACCGGAAAAGAGTGTATTGGGTGGTGAAGAAGTAACCACCCGCAACAGCTTCACTCCACCTACAAAACATCTGTTGAGCAACTTCAGGAATGTTGACCTGAAGAAGGTGGAGTGAAGAAAAGATGCTCAACTTACTCTTCCACAACCAGTTTTTTCTTGGTAAGTACACCTATTTTGTCCAATTTCTTGTAGTATAACTTATTGGGAGTATTTTGATACCAGAATGAACACTGTATCCCATAAACTGCCGTAAGTAGACTCGAAACTTCATAGATTTTTTTCGGGGTGTTGCGTGTCTGCAAGAGTGTCCCAAACGGGTTGCAGGTGGGTGACTTTAGCCGTTTATACTTGGCATGTTTACACCTTATCATTTATTATATGCATATGTCTGTTTAGGGAATTTTATTCTGATCCATGTACAACCAAAAATAACTGTGTGCAACAAGTATAAACTTGAAAAACATAACAATAGTATAAACATTTCGTGTGTATTTGACGCTCACTGATATGTTCCAGCGTTGTTTTATATTTGGCGCTATTCTAACTTACGCTTTGTTGATCTTTTTTACCTACGTGCTTATAGAACATTCTATTGCGAACACATTGACACAAAAATGAATGACGTACATACAAAAATAATGTCAGGACAGTCAAATAAGTATAAACTTTCGAAGCACCGTATCGCGCTTGTGTCGTTGCGTCACCGATACCGGGTAACAGTTCCACCACTTCCCACACTCTTGCGGGTGGGCCGCGACTATGATTCTACGTTTATATTCATATCACTGTGTTGGGAATTTCATTGCAAATCCATTGATACCAAAATTAACGCTGTAGGACAAGTGTGGAGTTGACAACAATCCCAAGAGTAGAAACATTTTGTTGCCGTTTTGCGCTCACGGCGAGTCATCTACGTAGTTCTTTATTTGGTGCTGGTCTCCCTATACTTTTAGTGACCGTTTTTACTGATGTTCTTCTAGAGAATTTTATTGCGAACACATTGGTACCAAAATGAAATACGTAGCTCGAGAACTAACGTCAGAAGAGTAAAAAGAGTATACACATTTTTGTTTGGCCGCTTAAGCGACAAAAATGCCGCGCGCACATATGGTTGTCTGTCCCTCGTTCGTCGGGCCGCTGAAAGTGTTAAACAATAGCAACACGAGTGGAGAAACATCAGATTATGGCAAATACCATAATTTTCGTTACTCGGATAGTAGAGAATGCCACTTGCTAGGATATTACAGATTAATCGGACCGTTTTACTCCCGAGGTGTCTGGTTATAGGTTAATAACTGGACTTCTTCACTTTAAATTATAATTCAACTGTCAATACACACAAACATATGGTACTAACCATCGTGTCTTCCGGATGGCCCTGCCATATAAACAGGAGATCTGCGATGAGAACCTCGAGGTGACCGTGATCTTGAACGCGACCTTGAGCGAGACCTACGGTCTCTTCTCTCACGTTCACGATCTCTATCACGCCTGCCTGGCTCTCTTTCCCGCGAGTGAGACCTGCAACAAGTGATCAAACAAAAATAATTATCAGTTTAATCAAGTAAAAAATAAATCTAGTTCATGTAATACAGGTATAATTACTGTATTATTAAAGTACAGTACTAAAAGTATTTATTACATTATAAACTTTTAGAGTAGTATTTAGTAAATGTGAACAATTTTTAATGGAAGAACGGATACCACAAGTCTTAAAAACTATCTAGCACCCTCCTACTTCCCCAAACAGCCCAACCACTTTGGATGGATGGTAGAGTGCATCTCGCTTCATGTTGGTTAGAGTTCAATCCCCAATTGTCCAAGTGGTTGAGCACCAGTCCTTTCACCAGTCCCAATACAAATTTTTATCCTGATCCCTTCCAAGTGCTAAATAGCTGTAATGGTTTGGTGCTTTCTCCTGATAATTCACTTTCCCCAAACAAAACAAAAAAATCTGACTTACCTATGTCGGTGGTACCGTTCACGATCCCGTTCCCTTTCACGTTCTCGCTCTCTTCCCATTGTGATACAGCTGAAAAATAAGTTTTTTAGGCGTAATAAAGTCAGGTATATGCACATTATGGTATAACCTTAACCTGTTTTATATTTGTGTGCATCTCAAGCCATGTCTCACTGTTAACACTTCCAGATACGAATGAATCCCAGTACAGTGGTACCTCGGAACACGAGTGTCCCTGTATGCGAGTTTTTCGGAATACGAGCAGGATTTCCTCGAAAATTTGTCTCGGAAGGCGAGGGTTACCTCGGAACGCGAGTTTGTTGATACGTGTACAGGCCGGCTAGTGCGTGGTGGCACGGCGATCGCACCTCAGTTTACTAGTGTCTCGTGCCCAGTGACTATCCCACCTGAATTCTTCACAAGGATTTACAGTTTTTTGTCGGTTTTTTGGCCATTTGTGCATAAAAGTTGTCATTATATATCTCGCCATGGGTCTCAAGAAAGCCATTGGTAAGGTTCAACCTAAGAAAATAGCTGTGAGTAGAGGCAGTAGAGGATGTCCCTTCTTGATTAAGAAAATGTGTGAAGTATGGGAAGAACTGCAAAGTTTTGTTGGAAAAACTCACCCAGATAAAGCTGTAGCAGGCCGTTGCATTGACCTTTTAAATGATAATGTGATGTCTTACAACAGACAAGTGATAAAATGTAGGGAGAAACAAGTGTCTTTAGACAAATTCTTAGTAAGACAAGCAAGTCCTAGTGGTATGCAGGCAAAATGTGCCAGTGTGTGCATACCAGTGAAGTCCTCACTGCCTGATGTGATAATGGAAGGGGACTCCCCTTCCAAACAGTAACTCCTCTCCTCCTCCCCCCTCCTCACCATCTTCCATACGCCTACAGCATTCAACAGCAAAGTAAGTAATAACTTGAACATAGTTTTGTAGGTTTATTTAGATGAATTAGGTATAAAAATTTAGTTTGATGTGGGGTTTTTGGGGTAGTCAGAAACGGATTAATTCATTTTCCATTATTTCTTATGGGGAAATTAGCTTCGGAATACGAGTTTTCGGAATACGAGGCGTCTCCAGGAACCAACTAAACTCTTAAACTGAGGTATGCCTGTACTGTATTGTTTCTTCTCTGCCTAATTTAGACTACTGTATTTATACATTTATGTTTTAGTGTAACCCCTGGCATGCACTTCTCTCAGCTCTGGGTCATCACTTTGCATAATTTTTGTTAATAATTGATCTCAAACTGGTCTCAAACTTAATATTTAAAAAAAAAATAAAAAATTTAACACTATTTAAAACAGATTTTAACACAACTCCCAAACTTGTTAGGTTTTTTTTTTATGTCCAAAAGTTCATCATTTTGCTATGTAATAACAGATATAAAAACTTAAGTGATGATAGAGACTTAATAATAAAACCCAATTTACTTGAATTTCTATAGAAAAACATCAAATGACAAGCTTAACTCAGCCAGAGTAAACCAAAATATGCCATATAAAGAACCCATCGACTAACGGCGCCAAGAGCCTTACAAATCGTGACGGTGATCTGTTTCAGATTAAGATTTGACAATTTCAATATTGTCCACTTGATATTTAGTAATTTATTATTGTATGCATGTATAGTTATATAAACATGTTTGCTGATGCTGCTACATTACTAAGAGATCTAGGGGAGGTCCTGGAAAGTAAACCGTCACCAGAGGACTACATAAAGCACCGTGAGAGTTGCACGTGCTACACTTTCAACCTTCACAACCGTTTTTAAATACACGGATGGAGTAATATTAAAATAATTGTTGACATTTGCGACCAAAATTGGGAACTGCTGCAGTTGTATTGTGCCCAACCCTCTGGAAAAGTGTTTCTCAGTTCTGCAGAACCCCAAGGTAACTACAAGTTCCACAAGAGACGGTGATAAATAGGCTAATTCTAACCACTTATAAATATATTTTCGTCTTTTTTTTCCTCATTTAACCAGTATCAAGAGCAAAGAAATATAGTCTGTAAGTTGACAATGAAATCCAAGCACATTTATCTAAAGAATGCTCGTTATTATTAAGGGTACAAACTTTGAGAAACTGCTCTAAATGTAAATCAATAAACTGTATAGGGTGCAAAGACATGTTATGAAATGGCTTCCAGAGTTGAAAAACAGGAGCTATGGAGGAAGGTTGGAGGTGTTGAATATGCTCCAGCTACAAGGTAGAAGGAAAAAAAAAAAGAGACGATAAGATCACTACATACAAAGGATAAAGTCACATTGTACACAAGACAATTTGCCAACAGCTTCTGAAGCCTACCTAACCCAATCTAGCTCAACCTAACTAAACAGTGCCTAGTTCAGCCTAGCCAAACACTGGTTTAGAAATAATGTTGTAGATATGTGCAACAAATAACCAGGTAATATATTACGCACGGGATCGCTGCATTGTTTTCAAGCATAGGCTATACACACAGTATATATGAAAGTTTGAATAGGTATAAATATGAGTTTACTTTATTATTCTTATGGTCACATAACCCACAACTATAATAAAAAAATACAACACTTAAAATAATAATATTGATAACCTATGAAAAACTTTATGTTATTAAAAGGCTGAATTGAAACACCAAATCATTATAATATTATCATGAAGTCGAATCATGTATATAACTGATTTTATAGTTTGTATACAAAACGTTGAACTAGTCAAACATTTTTATTGTTTTTTTGTGTATAGGCATGAGCGTGCGTAGCCAACGACCAGCTCCCATTTTAAGTGCGGCATTACCACGAGACCCACCTGCTAGTCACACATATCTACATTATACAACCTAAATTAAAGACTCGTACATGGAGAGAACACAATAGATGATACGCTGAAGGTCACTGGCTACGGACAAATTTCACAACGCTGAGGATGGGCGAGTAACACCTCAATTTCCCTTTTGGCGCCTCCAGTTAGCGCGTGAAAAACCAGATGAGCCAAGGCGGCGCTTGGTAGCGTGGAGCGTCCCTCTCTCTCTCTCCAGCCGCCCTATACCGCCCTCCCGCCTCCCACACCCTCACCTACAACATCTCCCTTCCACTTACATTACTATACCTCGTGCAGCTTTATGAACGTACCACGAGTACACTCACTCTCTCTCTCTCTCTCTCACGCCTTAACACTCGTCCAACAACGACGCCGCAGTAGGAACGTAAGAGTCGTTCCTGAAGCCGTCTGACTCGGACTCATAATGCGGATTCATTCCATGACATCAAAATGACGTCATAAGAATACAACTTGAGTTATATCTTATTAGATGTTTTTAATATGGCTAATTTACATGATAAATAATTCCATGCTAATAATGAATAATAAAAAATTTATAAAAATAATTTAGTTTTAATAATTATTTTGGTCTATACTGTGTAATCTTTCATATAGACTGCACCAGTCTCCGTGGTGTAGTGGTAAGACACTCGACTGGCGTTCCGCGAGCGCTATGTCCTGGGTTCGTATCCTGGCCGGGGAGGATTTACTGGGCGCAAATCCTTAACTGTAGCCTCTGTTTAACGCAACAGTAAAATGTGTACTTGGATGAAAAAACGACTCTTCGCGGCGGGGATCGTATTCCAGGGACCTGCCCGAAACGCTACGCGTACTAGTGGCTGTACAAGAATGTAACAACTCTTGTATATATATCTCAAAAAAAAAAAAAAAAAACTGTGTATACCTGAGGTTGTTAATAAAACAAATTAAGATTGCTTTGCTAAGTACTTCATCAGGCAGTAGTTTAGAGAATAGACGCAAATGTCTTTTTCTCACATTCTGGCATTGTTACTGAGCAATCTGAGAGCAGCAGTACAACGAGAACTTCAACAAGATCTTGCAAATCTGAGGTTAGTTAGTTTAGTTCATTTATTATGCACCCCATACCCATCTTGTGGGCGGTAGTGGAAAGGGTTACAGAGGCACATAATGGGCTCAGGGGACTGAACCCCACAATTCATTTAGCTAAGCAAGTTACAATCTTGATGAGCTAGTTACAAAAATCAATATAAGTCGTCACATCAACAATGGGTTCGAGATCGACCTCAAGTACAGGTTCTAAATTAAGCAACTGACATATGTGGAGAGCTAGTGTCAAAATTTATATGTTTGTCCTGCACACCGCCTCCCATCCAGTGGGCAGCGGTGGATAGGTTACAATCACTCAGTTACTACCTACAGTTAGCAAACTGGGGATATTTGGCTAAAATTTCTGGTAGCAGATCATTTTGAATGAAATATTTACACATTGCTGGAACATTGGTTATAGAATTGTCTCTAAATTCACGTATCTTTTCGCACTTCATCACATAGTGACGGAGGATGTGCGAATAATTTTGTTGACACAGTTTACATTTGGTCAGGTCTACATCGGCAGATAATGAGAATTCCCAGAGATACTTGCAACCGAGTCTAAGCCGAGCAGTAGTAACATCTAGAAGTCTGCTGATTTTATTGGATGATCAATGGGGCATTATTTCTGTCACGTGTTAGGCCATTATATGCTACTCTAAATGCCCTGAATCTACTGGAAAAATATGTAGACGTTTGCCTTACTTGTACTCATAGATAATAAGGATTCGGCGTTCTGCAGACCATGTTTTAGTTAACGGCTATAAGCATCTGTATTCAAAATCAAATCAAAATCAAAATGTTTATTTAGGTAAGGTACATACATACCAGAGATTGTACAGAGTGATGGAGTTATAGATAGGGCTAGTACATACAATGCCTAAAGCCACTATTACGCAAAGCGTTTCGGGCATGAAAAACTTAAATGACTAAGGCTTAAGACTAATTGAGCATAAGGAATAAAATGAGTTGAGAAAAAAAACAGTTACGAACCCATGAGCACCACACCAGAAATAAATACAGTTTTGATATTCCAAGAGTACGACTTAACCAAACTAGAAATGCTCTACAAATCAAGGGACCCAGAATGTGGAATGACCTTCCCAACCATGTTAAAGACTGTACCTCTCTCAACCAGTTTAAGATTAAAACTAAACACTACCTGATAAACTCCCTGTAACCTACCTTACCCCTCTATTGTCAACCCATGTCTTTTTTTTTTTTTTTTTTTATTCAACGCTGTTTGTCTACATATTGTATTTGTGCTGCTTTTCAGCCATGTTCCCCCCTTTTTTTTTTACCTTTATTTGTATCTGTTCTCAAAACATTTTATTCTTTTTGTTCAATTAGCATTAAGTTTTAGATATTAATGTTTTCTTGCCCGAAACGCATTGCGTAATAGTGGCTTTAGGCATTGTATGTACTAGCTCTATCTATAAATCGATCCACTTATGTAAAATCTCTCTATGTATGTACCTTTCCTGAATAAACATATTTATTTATATTTATTTATTAAGAAGGGGGGAACATGGCTGAAAAAGCAGCACAAATACAATTCGGTCGACAAAACAGCGTCATTTAAAACAAAAACAGACATTGGTTGACAATAGAGGGGTAAGGCAGGTTACAGGGAATTTATTAGGTATAGCTTCGTTTTTCTCTTAAACTGGTTGAGAGAGGTACAGTCTTTAACATGGTTGGGAAGGTCATTCCACATTCTGGGTCCCTTGATTTGTAAAGCATTTCTAGTTTGATTAAGTTTCATTAAGTATTAATGTTATTAAGTTGTTGTAGTGTACCCAAGTTATACATGTATATTTTATTTAGTTGTAAATCATGCAAGTTAGACGCTTCATTAATATGGTCTGCAAAAAATATTTACTTGTTCTACTATAAAATAAAATAGGCCCCCATACTGTTGGTGTCTTATTCCTCCCACATCAGAAATGTATGTGAATGCATGTAATTACCTAAGTGTAATTACCTAAGTGTAGTTACAGGATGAGAGCTACGCTCGTGGTGTCCCGTCTTCCCAGCACTCTTTGTCATATAACGCTTTGAAACTACTGACGGTCTTGGCCTCCACCACCTTCTCCCCTAACTTCTGATCAGAATTACATTTCACCTTTGTAATGCACATTACCTGGTTGATACCTGGTTGATGGGGTTCTGGGAGTTCTTCTACTCCCCAAGCGCGGCCCGGGGCCAGACTTGACTTGTGAGAGCTTGGTCCACCAGACTGTTGCTTGGAGTGGCCCGCAGGCCCACATACCCACCACAGCCCGGTTGGTCTGGCACTCCTTGAAGGAAACAATCTAGTTTCCTCTTGAAGATGTCCACGGTTGTTCCTGTAATATTTCTGATGCTTGCTGGTAGGACGTTGAACAACCGTAGACCTCTGATGTTCATACAGTGTTCTCTGATTGTGCCTATGGCACCTCTGCTCTTCACTGGTTCTATTCTGCATTTTCTTCCATGTCGTTCACTCCAGTACGTTGTTATTTTACTGTGCAGATTTGGGACCTGTCCCTCCAGTATTTTCCATGTGTATATTATTTGGTATCTCTCTCGTCTCCTTTCTAGTGAGTACATACGGAGAGCTTTGAGACGATCCCAATGATTTAGGTGCTTTATCTCGTCTATGCGTGCCGTATATGTTCTCTGTATTCCCTCAATTTCAGCAATCTCTCCTGCTCTGAAGAAGTGAGTACTGAGCAGTACTCAAGACGGGACAACACAAGTGATTTGAAGAGTACAACCATTGTGATGGGATCTCTGGACTTGAAGGTTCTCGTAATCCATCCTATCATTTTTCTGGCTGACGCAATACTTGCTTGGTTATGCTCCCTAAACGTTAGGTCGTCGGACATCATTATTCCCAAATCCTTGACATGCTGTTTTCCTTCTATGGGCAGATTCGATTGTGTTTTGTACCCTGTATTATGTTTAAGATCCTCATTTTTGCCGTATCTGAGTGCAACCCGTCCTCGCAAATTCGTTTAGTCAATATTGACTTATTAAATATGTGCATAGGTGACATACTTAACATAACAGTTTCCCTTGAAAAGCTTCATAGAAAACACCGACCTTACCTAACCTACTTAGTATGTTAAGATAAGCATCTTATTGCTTCGTAATTACAATTATTACCTAACCTATACCTATAATAGGTTAAGTAACAATTAACGGTGATAAATTCCAGGTACTCAGGTACCTGGAATTTATCACCGTTAAACATCATGTTATTTTCTGCTGCCCAATCGAAAACTTTGTCAATATCTGTTTGTAGCTTATCAATGTCTTCACCAGAGGTAATTTTCATGCTGATTTTTGTATCATCTGCAAAGGATGACACGAAGCTGTGACTTGTGACATTAATGACACTATGTAAAAGACACATCGAACACTTTATGTAGGGCATACGTAAATCTGTGTATCTAGGTATTTACGTATGTAGGTTAGCTTAGCATTTTAAAAGCACCGAATCACCTTCTGTGGTTGATTGTTCAATAAACCCTTGAACTATAAATGTTTAACACATTTCTAACCCTGTCCATGGAGGACAGAAGAAAATGTATATATGCTGGTTAGCATTGTAAATGTTTGGCCACGTCTGTGGTAGAAAATAATAAAAAAAAGAAAAAGAAGAGGTAGATTAGCTAGAGGTACACTCAGGTACACTGAATGATAAAGTTTAAACTAGAGGACACAGGCAAAGCCAGTGTTCAAATGGAATAAGGGAGTATGGAGTATATAAAAAATATAGCAAAAAACAAGAAAAAAGAGACAATAACAAGATGAGAATTTAAAAAAATAAAATTAAAAATTTTTGAATGGAAAGGCAGAGCTATAGTACACGTTGGTCGTTAGATGAGACTATTTAGGTAGTGTATATACTATCTCTATCTTTAAATCCAACATTATGTATGTAACTTAATGTATGTACCGTTACCTGAATAAAAAATCTAAATCTAAATCTAAAAATTTGGCCACACGCTTTCGAAAAAGGTTCGCCATCCCTGCCCTAGGCCAACTTTTGATGACCTTTCGCAGGATGTAACTCATATTAGTTACCCAACTCTGGGTTACTTATTTACTGCTGGTGAACATTCTAGGTAATATGATTGATTATGTGTAAAAAACGTTTCTCAAACGCTTCGGTCCTGCTGCGGGAGTTGAACCCGGGATCTTTCAACTATAACTCAACTGCGTAGACCACTGGGTCAAAATTGTGGCAGATTTAAGTGTGAGAAAATGTTTGATCGTAAGTATCGTACAATTGACCTCGTTTCGATTCACAATCGGGGATCCCGTTTGATTCCCAGACTGGGCAAAAATAGTTGGGCACGTTTTCGTTCGGGTAATGCTTGTGTTGAGGCGAGAGTAATACTGGAGGTGGCCAGGGGTCGGCAGGTGTTGTGTTGTGTCCGTCCTCCATAGTAAACAAACCCCGACAACACTTCACCGGAGGGAAGAAACGCTTCATACAGTAATATTCACAACAACAATTACTTTAACACTAGCAAGAACGCTCGGAACATATTTCTCTGACTGGATACATGTTATTATTTCATTTTACACGTTACATGACTCCATTGGTGATTATTTTACAATTGGTTCGTCGAGAGAGGACTATTTGTTGCTGTCTGGCATGCTTACCTGGAGCAGTACTTAGCTTGGGGGTATAGTTAAGGGGTATCTTTTTACGTTTATTAAAACCATGTACTGTACATTGTTAGGCTAGAATGTATAAACTTTGGTTAGGCTGTATTAGGTTCAATTTGCAGTCCCCGTGGCGCAGTGGTAAAACACTGGTTTGGCGCTTTGCGAGTGCCTTGGCCTGGGTTCGTATCCTGTCCGGGGAAGATTGACTGGGTGCCAATCCTTAACGATAGCCTCTGTTCACCCAGTAGTGAATGGGTACCTGGTTGTTAAACGACTTGGCAGGTCATATTTCGGGGAAAATTTGGATTGAGGACCTGCCTTAATCCACTAGTGGTTTTACAATAATATAAGAACTCTTGTGTGTGTGTGTGTAATTACCTAAGTGTAGTTACAGGATGAGAGCTACGCTCGTGGTGTCCCGTCTTCCCAGCACTCTGTCAAATTTACACGTTAGTTAGTTTAGTTCATTTATTATGCACCCCATACCCATCTTGTGGGCGGTAGTGGAAAGGGTTACAGAGGCACATAATGGGCTCAGAGACTGAACCCCACAATTCATTTAGCTAAGCAAGTTACAATCTTGATGAGCTAGTTACAAAATTCAATATAAGTAGTCACATCAACAATGGGTTCGAGATCGACCTCAAGTACAGGTTCTAAATTAAGCAACTGACATATGTGGAGAGCTAGTGTCAAAATTTATATGTTTGTCCTGCACACCGCCTCCCATCCAGTGGGCAGCGGTGGATAGGTTACAATCACTCAGTTACTACCTACAGTTAGCAAACTGGGGATATTTGGCTAAAATTTCTGGTAGCAGATCATTTTGAATGAAATATTTACACATCGCTGGAACATTGGTTATAGAATTGTCTCTAAATTCACGTATCTTTTCGCACTCCATCACATAGTGACGGAGGGTGTGCGAATAATTTTGTTGACACAGTTTACATTTGGTCAGGTCTACATCGGCAGATAATGAGAATTCCCAGAGATACTTGTAACCGAGTCTAAGCCGAGCAGCAGTAACATCTAGAAGTCTGCTGATTTTATTGGATGATCCATAGATGTGTGGCTCCTCTTGCATGATAGTATGATGATAGATGGAATTACTGGTGTCAATTTCACTTTGCCTCAGATCTACAAGATCTTGTTGAAGTTCTCGGTGTACTGCTGCTCTCAGATTGCTCATTGACAATCCAAGGTTACACTCAACGGCTCCTTTAAAGGCAGATTCTTTGGCTAACTTATCAGCTCTATCATGCATTCGGAGGCCAACATGAGATGGAGACCACATGAAATGGACTCTGTTACCATCCTTAATAATTTTGTTGTATTTGTGTCTAGCTTCGGACACGAGCATGTTACAGTTATGTCTTAAAGAGTTGAGAGCATTTAAGGATGATAAGGAGTCACTTACAATTAATGTATCAAGTTTGGAGACTTGTACACATTTCAGTGCAAGGATCAAGGCAAATAGTTCGGTCTGAAGGGTAGAGGCCCAATTGTTTATACGGACTCCCCACTCAAAGTACAAGCCATCGCCCATTGTCAGAACAACTGCACTTCCAGCTGCACCCGTGGTGCGGTGTAGGGAACCATCAGTGTATATGATTTGAGAGAGAGAATGCTCTGTGGACAGAGCATCAATATGGCTTAAGGCGTTGAGCTTTGCCTCAAGACGAAGCTTGGGCTTATCTCTAATTTGCTTCTTGGGTGGAAAGGGAGGGATTAAAACTGGAAAGGGTGTAACCTCCCACGGTGCAGGAAAGTGCCGTTGTTGTTTCTCTTGGTACAAATCATGAACCCCATACATTCTGAGTTGAGTTCCAGTTTTTGTTATCCATTTGGAACAATGCTGATCTTCAATAAAGTAAGTCTGGAGGGCTTCTGTGCAAGGATTAGGATGAGTTAGCCTAAGCATTTTTATACCAATTTGACAGTTAATTTCAGTAACACGATCAACAACGCTCAGAATATTAAGTTCCTTTCTCATATTAAGTATCTTTGTGGTACGAGGGCACCCAAGGATTATCCTCAGGGCTTCGTTCTGCAATTTTTCAAGCCCTCCAAGCTTTCTTTCAGGCATCAAAACAAGCAGAGGTGCAGCATAATCCACTAAAGATCTGATGTATGCAAGGTACATCATTTTGACAATTCTGACATTGGCACCATAGCCTGAGTGATAACCTGCAACAGCCTTGAGAGCTCGGAGCCTCTCTTTATACTGACGACAGAGTCTGAATACAACAGGACCATACAGTGGCACCTCAAGGCCAAGGTATTTGAATCTGTTTACATAGTCAAGCTGGGAGCCATCAGATAGTTGCATCTTGCGAACAGCTCCTCCCTGCCTGGGTGGGCGCCGATTTAGTATCTTTGTTTTCTCTGCTGAGATAATTAAACCTAGGTCCTGACATGAATCTAATACAGAGTTAAGAGTGTTCTGCGTGTTAGCATACCCAGTGGTGTGTATCATTATATCATCAGCATAGCTAATGATGTGGACGTTGGGTTTGCTCGGTATAGAGTTTAACAGCGTGTTTATTAAGATATTAAATAAGGTAGGACTGAGGACACCACCCTGCGGGGTACCTAGTTCAAAGTCTCTTGTTACACTCCTATGCCCCTGGAAAAATACAGATGACTTCCTGTTGGATAAGTAACCCCTGATCCAACAAAGAAGCCGACCACCAACATTCATTCTTGCAAGCTCACTCAAGATAACATGTCTATTTGCAATATCAAAGGCAGACTTAAGATCTAGGAAGGTGGTATATGACTTTTCAGTGTGCAGGGTAAGAAAGGTGGTGATGCAATGATGCACACTCCTTCCATGCATGAAGCCATATATCTGGGGGGATAGCATGGTTCTTATTCTATGGAGGAGACGGTTTAGGACCATTCTCTCGAATGTTTTGCAAATGCAGCTAGTAAGGGAAATTGGGCGGAAAGCATTCTCTTGATTTGGCTTGGGAATTGGAATGATTATACTGTTGGTCCAAGAGATAGGAAGTTCCCCAGTAACATAGCTCATATTATACAGCTCAAGCAGGGGATTCCCTGGTACTAAAGGGAGCAGACGCAATATGTCATAAGTGATACCATCTTCACCAGGGGATGTGGCTTTGCCTTTGTTTAGGGCCGCGAGTAATTCAAACTCGGTGAATGGCACGTTGCATTCATCTTCCTTGTGGAGCATGAAGTCAACGAGCCTTTCTCGATCCCCGTAACCAGCATTTAATCTGAACTGTATGTCTGGGGGAAGATTATTGAAGCTAGAGGTGGTTGCCCAAGCATCGACTAACTCGTTTGCTCTGTGTAGAGGGTGAGGGTGTGCTACTTGGCCGATCTTATCGCCTTTAATTCTTTTAATATCCTTCCATGCCTGGCTGAGGGGGGTGTGAGAGTTGAGACTGTTAACAAAAGTTTCCCAGTTATCTTGCCTGAGCTCTGTCATGCGCTGACAACACAATCAACAAATGTGTGGCCAGCACGTGGCCACACATTTACAATGCTAACCAGCATATATACATTTTCTTCTGTCCTCCATGGACAGGGTTAGAAATGTGTTAAACATATATAGTTCAAGGGTTTATTGAACAATCAACCACAAAAGGTGATTCGGTGCTTTTAAAATGCTAAGCTAACCTACATACGTAAATACATAGATACACAGATTTACGTATGCCCTACATAAAGTGTTCGATGTGTCTTTTACATAGTGTCATTAATGTGCATTTACAAAGGTGAAATGTAATTCTGATCAGCTTCCAAATGTACTTTATACACATACATACACACACACACACACACACATATACGTACATATACATATATACACACACACATGCATTCACATACATTTGTCTGTGTGTGTGTGTGCTCACCTAATAACATTACATTACATTGTGTGTGTGTGTATGTGTGTGTAATTACCCAAGTGTAATTACCTAAGTTTAGTTACAGGATGAGAGCTACGCTCGTGGTGTCACGTCTTCCCAGCACTCTTTGTCATATAACGCTTTGAAACTACTGACGGTCTTGGCCTCCACCACCTTCTCCCCTAACTTGTTCCAACCATCTGCCACTCTGTTTACGAAAGTGAATTTTCTTATATTTCTTCAGCATCTGTGTTTAACTAGTTTATATCTATGACCTCTTGTTCTTAACGTTCCAGGTCTCGGGAAATCTTCCCTATTGATTTTATCAATTCCTGTTACTATTTTGTATGTAGTGATCATATCACCTCTTTTTCTTCTGTCTTCTAGTTTTGGCATATTTAATGCCTCTAACCTCTCCTCGTAGCTCTTGCCCTTCAGTTCTGGGAGCCACTTAGTAGCATGTCTTTGCACCTTTTCCAGTTTGCTGATGTGCTTCTTAAGATATGGGCACCACACAACCGCTGCATATTCTAGCTTTGGCCTAACAAAAGTCGTGAATAATTTCTTTAGTATATTGCCATCCATATATTTAAAAACAATTCTGAAGTTAGAAAGCGTGGCATAGGCTCCTCGCACAATATTCTTTATGTGGTACTCAGGTGATAGCTTTCTATCTAGAACCACCCCTTGATCTCTTTCTTTATCAGAATTCTTTAAAGATTTCTCACGTAATACATAGGTTGTGTGGGGTCTATGTTCTCCTATTCCACATTCCATAACATGGCATTTATTAACATTAAATTCCATTTGCCAAGTGGCGTGTGTGTGTGTATATATATATATATAAATAAACTAGGTAAGGTTGGTTTGGTTAAGGTTATCTTGAGATGATTTCGGGGCTTTAGTGTCCCCGCGGCCCGGTCCTCGACCAGGCCTCCACCCCCAGGAAGCAGCCCGTGACAGCTGACTAACACCCAGGTACCTATTTTACTGCTAGGTAACAGGGGCATAGAGTGAAAGAAACTCTGTCCATTGTTTCTCGCCGGCGCCCGGGATCGAACCCGGGACCACAGGATCACAAGTCCCGCGTACTGTCCGCTCGGCCGACGGCTCCCTTAGGTAGGTTAGGTAGGTTTTAAAATCTTTTGGCGAGATGTCTTTTGTGCAGTGTGACTCCTATTTCCTATTTTCTTTTTCTTTTTGTTTTGTTGTGTAATGGGGGGGAGGGGGGTCTGCCCTTGGTCATTGTCACCCTCTATTATTCTGGTGGTCCCCCCGCTAGGGTCCCAGTGATTGGACTCATTGCAGGGGTTCAGCTTTTAATTGTTCTCTTGGTAGTTTTGGGCCAACTGGTTAGCAGTACCTTGCTACGGCTTCCCTTATTAGTTAGCCTAAGGGCCCTGAAAAACCCTATTTGGGCTCGGTGGTCCCATGGATGTGTCATCTGGATCCCATCTCGCTTTGTGCGAGTTCGAAGGTTGCTCTGTTCCCTTGTCTCAGGGTGACACTCACCGTTTTTGCCTCTGTCATGCTTCCTGTTTGGTCAATGACACCTTTGACCTGGAGTCCTGCAAGTGGTGTTCCTTGCTGGTTCTCCAATTCACCCAGTCCACTGATACTGATAATCAAGTTCAGGCAGCATTGGTGTTGCATGCACGGTTTTGGTTGCTGCAACGCACTAGGTTGGTTGCCTTTCCAGCTGCCTTGCTTTGGTTATTCGGACCCGAATTTGGGGGTGTTATTTGCTTAGACTTTGGCTTCACTCGCGCTTCCTCGTCTTTCCCCTTCTGTTGCTTTCCCTCGCCCTTCCCCTTCTGTTGTTTGTCCTCTCCTCGATGAACTGGAGGCTCGCACTATTTGCCCACGCCTGGTTACACGATTTGTGGGAGTTTCAGGTCATTTCCTCTGGCCTGCGGTGACTTTGGGTGGCTCCTCCTCCTTCAGGAGGTTGTGGGCTCGCGGGGCAGGCCTCTTTTCCTGCTCTTTGTCAGGTCAGCTCGGAGTGAGTGTGCTTGGGCATGATTGATACGACCCCGCCCCTCAGGTGAGTTTCTCTGGTCCTGAACAGGACTGTGTGGATCTGAAGTTCATTCTGGACTTGTCCCGTCTGAACCCCTGGGTATTTTGCCCCTCCTTTCGGATGTCCATCCATAACAATTTCTTTATCAGAATAGGGTGTTTGATTTGGGGCGCTTACCTTTCTGGGTGCCTGATCCGGTCAATGGCAAACATAGAATACTTCCAACCACACGGTGGATTCTATAGGCCATTGCTCCTCGTGCCTTTCTGAGGGGGCCAGGTTCTGGCTTGTGGTCCTCGGTAGGCCTAGAACTCCATTCACATTGTCTGATGCCAAAGTCTAATACAGTATGTCCTTATCAGCCTGGATAGCTCCGGAAGCCTCCGGGTCTCGTCCAGAAAATGGAATTTCATTACATTCAACACTGGTTTTTTATTTTATGGTTTTTAATTTTGTCTTCCAAATGTTTTGATTTTCATCTCATACTTACATGTTACATTTATATTTTTCCTAGAGTTGATGAGATTGGTTTGGAATACAGTACTGTATATTGTTTTACTTTTTCAGGAACCTTTGTAATATAATGGCAGAATCAGAACTTACAAGCATTAGTGACAATTGTGTTGAAATGAACACTCCTGCAGATGTGATTAGTGGAACTCTGGAGAAAATTGGAGAGCCAAAGATCTCTAATGGATCTGGTATTGTACAAGATAAAGCACCCTCAGAGCCTACTGAAGTAGATAAAGAATTTAATGAAAAAATGAAATTAAAGAAGTAACAAGGACAATGTTATATGATGTGAATATAAAGAATGAAGAACCCCTTACAAGTGATGCTGGACAAGCAGAGGTAGATAACAATAAAGTCAGCATTGTCAAAAAACAGCCAAATGAAAACCAAGAGGGAAATACAGTGTGTCAACCGGATTTAACTTCCAGCCAAGATTATGAATTAGTTGAAGGGCATTATTATTATACAGATAATACATCAGGACAAAGATATAAATTTGATGCAAATGCTGGTGAATGGGTTGTGAACAGTGAAGAGAAAGAAAATGAAAATAAGGATGAACAAAAAATAACTAGAGACAGTGAAGGAAGGACTTATTACTATGCAGAAAACATGTACCTGTGCAAAGACCCTTTTGGAAACGTATTTTACTTGAATGACAAACATGAGTGGAAGCCATGGTCAGAAAGGGTAGCTTCCTGTGCTGACTCGGGGGAAGAACAAAACGCTTCAAAATGGTATTTTTATCAAGGTGATTCAATGTTTTACAGAGATAACTTGTCAAACATTGTATACAAGTTAAATAAAGAAAGCAATACATGGGAAGTATATGAAGGAAAGTTGAAAAGAAAAAAACCACGGATTGATGAAGAGGAAGAATTCGACACTGACGAAGAAGATTCAGATGAAGAATTTGGTAATGGTTTACAGCCTCCTGGTGCAAGAAGTGACCCGAACATTAACTATGATGGTGTAATGTACACAAAACTTGATCCAAGTGACAATATGATGTACGAATGGGATGCAAACAGACGGGCATGGTTTCCCAAGGTACGGTAATTTAATATATTTGTTTATTTCTTAGTTTGTTATTATCTTCTGTAATTATATTTGATTTTGATTTCTACGGTACTTCTCATACTCGCTTTCATATTCAAAATCCATTCCCCTTCCACTTTTTCACATCGTTAGTCTTCAAGAAGTTTACATTTTGTGTTGTCCTTAGTTTGAATCTATGCCCTCTGTTGCTATTCACTGCTCATCTTAGTATTTATTCTGATTTTGTGTTCTTTAAATTAGTTTGCATCTTCAATCACTTTACTATCTTGCTGCTTACTGTTTGTTGAGCTTCATAGCTCATTGTTGAGCTGTTGTAGACACCAAATGACAACAGCATATTTTAGCATTAGCCTAACATAGGTTGTTAGTATTTCTTCATCTATTTGTACATAACGACTATGTGGCAGCTAATAGAGAACATCTGGGTTATGAAGTGCTATCTGTGTCACCAGTTGATGGCTTTGAAGATTAAATAAGATACTAAAGATCCCATTCACTGATATGATTATAAAAGTAGTGGGTTACAGAACAGTGCTCCATCAAAAATGTGTATCTTCATATAACATATCCCTCAAATAAGTAAACAAAGTTTGCCTATTGGCGCTTCCATTGTGGTTGGGCATCATTTCTTTCTCCCCGTCCCATCCCTAATCCTTATCCTGAACCCCTTCTAAGTGCTATATAGTCGTAATGGCTTGGCGCTTTCCCCAGATAGTTCCTTCCTTCCAAGTTTTGAATTAGTCTACTGAAGTTCATTTACAGCAGTTAGGGATCATGGCCCCTCCTTAAAAAATAATGTTTAAAGACTTGATGCTGCAAAGTACTGGGGATTAATTTTAAATCTTTTTATAGTCAGGTTCTTGTAGATGGCCATCATATGATAGGTTACAATTCAAATTTTGTTCTGTGAAATTTGCCAGTTAAGTGTGGTAACAAATAGGTAACAAATTGGTAACAAATAGGATATGAATGATAACTGCTTTAAAATTGCTTTGATTTTTTTAATAGATAAACACAGCACTAAGAACTAGTTGATACCCTTGGGAAAAGCATTGCAAACATTTAGAACAAAATTCTATGGTTTATTTTCATTTTTAATTGGCACCATTTTTCAGTACACAGGTATGGACCCAGCTACCTTTGAAAATAAAGTTGCAAGGCTTGGAATTATTTGAACCCTTAATGCTTTTTGTTGTCCTTGTTTGCCTCTGGGTAGAAGGTAGTTTTCGTCACTGGTAGGGTCGCAGGGTACTGTGCAGTTAGTTTTCGCCTCTCATAGTGGTCGGCTATGTTCCACCTGGGTACATTGTCCTCTTGCAGGGTTTTCTTTTTCTTTTTGTTTTCTTGCCTGGTAGGGGGGGGGGGGTCTGCCTTTGGTTGTTGCCCCCGGTGTATATAGCATATGCTTCTCTGTTTCTTGTGGTGTTCCCTGCTAGGTCCTCGTGAGTGTACACGTCCCGGGGATTCAGTTTGTTAAAAAGTTGTTAGTAGACTTGGGCACCAGTTAGCAATACACGGGTCCGATGGATATGACCCCCCGAGTGACCCCCCTCGCTTTGTGTGAGTTTGAGGATGGCTCTGTCCCCTTGTCTCAGGGTGACTCATTGTTTTTGCCTCCGTCACGCTCCCTGCTGAGTCAGTGATACTTTCGACCCAGTGTCCTGCGAGTTTTGTTGCTTGCTGGTGGCTCAGTTTACCCAGTCTACTAATGACAATATTGGGTACAGGCGGCGCAGGGGTTGCACATCAGGTTTATGTTGTTGCAACACGCTCGGTTGGTTGTTGAGCCAGAAGCCCTGAGACTGCCCGTTTTGGTTATAGGGACCTGGACTTGGGGGGGTGTTAGGCGCTTTGGCCTTGGTTCAGTCCGCACCCCCCTCATCCTTCCCCTGCTGCGGTTCAGTCTGCCCCCCCCCCCTCGCCTGCTTCCGATTCCGAAACGTCTGAGGGTTTTGGGGTCGGGGCAGGGTTTAGATGATGGTGTGACTCAGGCGGTCTCGGGGGCTGCCCCTTCCGGGTCAGCGACAGACGCATTCGAGTCTTTCCTCCCTGCCGAAGCGTCTGGGTCTGGTCTGACCAGTGGGCCCGCTTTCTTATGGGCTTCTATGGCTGTGCCCTTTTCTTTTGAGGCTGGGGCTTTGGGAGATGACTCAGCCCTGGGGCCTGATACGGTGGTTCCTGGGATGGGGGAGGGGACTGACTTGGGGGCCTTCGGCCCCATTTGACCCCGCCTGGGTTTTTCTACCCTCTGAGCAGGGCTTACTGTTACAAGGCGTGGGGGGTTTTCTTTCCCCCCTCTGCGTACGAATTGGATTTGGTGTCTGCCCCTCCCCGGGTTCGCTTGAGTGGCGTGAGTCGTTGACGATGGTCCAGGTTTTCCTGGGGGGTGAGTTTGAGCACCTCAATGAGTGCTTGCTCACCCCTGCCCTTCCTCGGGATGTGGGTGTTGTGCAGCTTCATGTGCAGGTTCCCTCCCTTTCGGCTGCGCTGGTTGCTGAGGACTTGCGTGCTCGTGGCCTGCTGGCTTTGGCTTTGCATTTCTTTTCTCTCCTGGAGCTGTCTGTAGACTGGCTCGAGGAGGATGTGGAGGTGCTTGGGGCCATTCCTGGGTCTAACGCCTTGGGCTCGGCGGCGTATGCGTTGTCTGCCTTGTTGAAACTCTTTGCGCTGATCCTGCGGGATGCAGTGTTACTGTTTTATGCATCCCGGCTCATGTGCTGGCTGGCGGTGCTTGCTTCCTCCTTGGAATCTACTTGGGCCTTGGCTCTTTGAATATCTTTGCCCTTTTTGTCCTTTGCTGTTTGCTGATTCTGCAGTGGTGAAGTATCTGCAGGCAGCTTTAGCTAGCTGTCGTCTGTTGTCCGACTTGTTGGTTCTCTGGGGATCCCGGGGGGGGGGGGGGGGGAGGAGGCTTTCCTGGAGGAGTCGTGCCAAGGCTCGGGGTTCCGTTCATCGTGGTTGGCCACTGGTGCCAGTTTCGGAGCCGGTGCTATTTTCAAATCCGTCTTCGTCTGGTCGGTGGGGGTGTTTGCTCTGTGTGGAGCTCGGATTCTTGTTGGGGGTGTCGGCCCTTTTGCGGTTCATCCCATTGATGGGGGGGGGGGAAGAGGCTTGCTCTGTTTGCTCACGCCTGGTCCCACGATTTGTGTTTTGTTTTGGTTCGTTTCCAATGGTCTGTGGTGGCGTTGGGTAGGTCCGCCCCCTCGGGGGGCTCGGGGCTCGCTTGGCAGGCCTCTTCTCTTGCGTTTTGTTGGGTCATCTTGGAGTAGGTGCACTTGGGTGTGGAAGAAGCGACAAAGTCTTTCAGATGGGGTTCCCGTCTGTTCCCTGCCCTGAAACGGGACTGTGCGACCTGCAGTTCATTTTGGACTTGTCCCGTCTGAACCCCTCGGTTCATTGCCCCCTCCTTTCAGATGACTACTCTGTCCCAGGTCCAGCTTCTGTTGGAACCGGGTGCTTGTATGGTGTCCCTGGACCTGCAGGACGGTATTGGCACGTCCTGATTCATCCGGGGTTCAGGGACAGGTTTGGCTCGGTTTTGTTGTGGGGCGTCAGAGTTACCACTTTTGTTTTCTCCCGTTCAGGTTGAACCTGGCACCTTGCGTTTTCACACGCCTTACGCGGGTCTTGGTAGTCTGTCTGCATCTCTTAGGTGTTCGGGTGCTGGCCTACCTCAACAACTGGCTGGTCTGGGCTCCCAGCCGGTGCGCTTGTCTGCTCGCCAGGAATTTGGTTCTTTCCCAGCTTGCCGGGGTCGGGTTCCTGGTGAACTGGAGGAAGTCCCATTTGGTTCCCTCCCAGGTTTGGACTTGGCTGGGTCTTGTTTGGAACTCTCAGATCGTTGCCTTGTCTCTCCCTCCGGAGTCTTCCCTTCGGCTGTGGTCCCGCCTTTGCCTGTTTCTTGGGGGCTCCTGGGTCACTTGGCGGTTGCTCGAGGGTTTGTGCGGGAGCCTGAACTTTGCCGTGATGGTCTACCCGCCGGGTCAGGTTCGGCTTCATCAGCTATTCTGGTTCCTTTGGAGCCATCCCTTCCGCCTCTCTTATGATCGCTGGGTTCGACCGCCGGGGGGCCTTGTGTCGGTTGCTGCGTCACTGGCTTCTTCTACAGGTTTTTCGGGTGTTTAGTGCCTTGGCGCCTACCCGAGCCCTAGCTCGATGAGTTCACAGATGTGTCTCTGGGCTGGGGCTTTGTGATCAGTGCTCACCAGGCCAGCCAGGGGCAGAGCCTCCGGGTCTCGCCTAGAAAATGGCACTTCATTACATTCAATGCTGGTTTTGAGGATAAATTCCAATTACTGTGCTTTGGAAAAAACTTAAACATCAAAGTCTAAACCACATATAAATTTTTCGAACCACACCATTGAAAGAAAAAAACTATGTAAATGATTTAAGAGTAATCATATCGGATGACCTTACCTTCAAAGAACACAATGAAGTTGCTGTCACAACTGCAAGAAAAATAACAGGTTGAATGACGAGGACCTTCCAAATAAGAGATTCCACACCAGTGATGATACTTTTTAAGGCATTAGTGCTCTCTGGAATGGAATATTGTAGCACTAACAGCCCTATTCAAAGCTGGAAAAATTGCTGACCTGGAGAGCATGCAAAGATTCTTTTACTGCTAAAATTCACTCAATAAAACATCTTAATTTTTGGGACCACCTAAAAATGTTAAATCTGTATTCCCTAGAGTGCAGGTAGGAGTTTTTATATATGATATATAATATGATACATAATAATTTCTAAATGGAAAAAATTATAGGGACTGGTTCCAAATCTGCACACAGAAATAACACCACATGAGACCAGAAGACATGGCAGGATGTGAAAAATAGCCCCCACTGAAAAGCAGGTACAATAGGCATGCTGAGAGAGAACTCAATCAATATCAAAGATCCAAGACTTTTCAACACTTCCCCCTAAACATACGCAGCCTGTCCTCTAAACAAAGGCCCAAAGTCCATTCCATGCACCCGCCAAACCTCCTGTTTATGAATGAAAAACGGTTTACACACTACTCACAACTGATGACGTCCGAACATTTCCAGAACAAGTGCTTCGTTGACGACTTTTGTTTGAACTACAATGCTGTAAATGCTTCACCCATGTACTACAAATAATTACAAAGGAACCTAAACATTTAACCTAACCTAACCAATTCCTAAATATGCACAGTTTACTGATATATAACAATATTAATTTATACTTGAGAAAATTGCTATTTTATTGAACAGCAAGTTAAAATTGATGAATGTTTCTGTGGGGTCGACCGCTGGATGGAATGGACTTGGTCTGAAGATGGGTTGACATGTGGGCCATAATTGGCCGACCTCTTGCAGTGTTCAAAAGAGAACCCGATAAGCATCTTCAAAGGATATCTGATCAACCAGGCTGTGACACGTACATCAGGCTGCAAGCAGCTACATCAAACAACCTGGATGATCAGACCAGCAACCAGGAGGCTTGGTTAGAGACTGGGCTGCGGGAACATTGATGCTCAGAATCATCGACAGATTCTAGATTCATGTTGAATTTGGGAATGGCTTGTATAACATTAAAATTACATTGGCTTCACTTTAGATTTGAATAATATAATTTACATAAAGTTGATTCCCTTCATTGACTGTATATTGTTTGATTGGTATGATTGCAATAAAGCTTTGTTATACAGTATACATTATTTTGCTCAGTTTATACCATTAGTCACAGTTTCGTAGTGTGTGAGAACCATGCTTGCTTTAATGTGCTTTAGTCAGGGTTGCTTAAATGTAATAATTTATTTCCAGGTTGATGAGGATTTCATGGCTACTTACCAGCTATCATATGGCTTTAACCCAGATGGGACCAAAAATTTAAACCCACTTAAGTTTGATGATGGAGAAGAAGAAGCAGCAGCAGCAAGATTAGCTGAAGAAGAAGAAGAAAAAAAGGCTAAGGCAAAACTTAATCAAGTAAAAAGAAACCAAGTGAGATTACTATATAATGTATCTTATTTTATATAAATTGTTTATTCTGTTTGGCTTATTCATGAATTCAAAAATGTCTTTTTGAATGAAACGTTGTTTTTATATGTACATTTGTACTTTTGAATCAAGTGACAAGTGCAGGTACATGTACGTTGTACATGTACCTGCACACAAGTGTGGGTACATGTACGTACCTGCACACAAGTGTGGGTACATGTACCCACACTTGTGGAACATTGTAGTTTTTACAGTGTTAAGGACAGTGTCAGTGAAAATTAGTGTAAACTGAGGTAAGGAGAGGTGCAGTGGATTTGCATTGTAACCAGCCGTTAACAACCACTCTTAACCAGCTGTGACAGTTGCAGTAAGATTTGAGAATTAAGTGTGATAGTCTTNGGCTTTTGGGCTTTATATACGTTTAGTCCTATTGTGAACTCATTGATACCAAACTGAAAAACTTAGGACGAGAATTGGGATGACAAGTTGAAAAGAGTATACACTTTTCATGACAGGCACACCTTGGGGTGCCACAGTGCTTGTACGGGTAACCTTGGCCCACTTCCATCTTGTCGGCGGGTGAAGCGCCTTGCGGTTTTTGACAATGTATGCATATACTCCTGTAGAGAATTCTATTGTGAACACATTGATACCAAATTGAAAAACCTAGGTCAAGAATTGAGGTGACAAGTTGAAAAGAGTATACACTTTTCAGTATTACCGCACGCTTACTTGGAATGCCCGGACACATTTGGGGTAGCGTGGCGATCACTCGCCCAGAACAACAAAGTGTTAAGATGAATATATATCATTTAGCTCCAGCATTTTATATCACTCCATCTCTGTTAGTACAGTACTGTATATACAATTTTCAGGAACGTGTTCCCTTTTCCTTTGTCTTTTACTACCTCTTCCTCTAATGATTTTGTTGGTTTACTTTCTGTACCATATCACAGGCTTCCTGATCCCTATCATTTCATTACATTCAACTTTGTTTTCAGGGAAGAGGACCCCTGTTGCTAACTCTTCACAAAGAACGAAATCACAAAGGGGAACTCACCAAGGGCGGTGGAGAAAACATAATCTGTAAACCCATAAGAGGTGAAATCAGTGATATTCATCCTATACAAACCAGGCAGAAAATAAACATTTATATGAACTGCAAAAATGAGCCCGAATATCAGCTCAGGAAATGTTCACGAATACCAAAGACGGCCACAAACTTGCTAACATCGTGGGCCCAAGGGGAGACCACAGGCTAAACTTGTTAACCAAATCTGTGTAATATGATGAAACCAGCTCCAGGACATCAACACTGAGCCACAAATGAAGCATACATGAAAACTCTCGTGAAGAGGCAACTGCCTGAGAGTCTGAGTCTGAGCAAGGCTCAGTTAAAAAAAAAAAAAAAAAAAAAAAAAAAAATTAAATACATTGCAGGTTCAAGGTGAAAAGTATCACCAACCCAGCAAGCATGACTGATGCCAGTAAGAATGGCCATCAGATGATGACAGGACCAAGGCACATACAGTACTTCAAAATCATGGCCATGAAGGCCATTTAGAGGACCAGTGGTCCATGCTGTACCCTACTAAAACTGCTAAGGGCTTATCAGGTCCCAAAGGAGTGACCGAACAGGAAGGACCTGTCACAGGGGTCACTTGCCAAGAATAACAGACGCCAAACACAGCCTAGGGCCATAAATAGGTAACTGGGAAGGAAATGCGTAACGTGTCATAACATGCACACGTGTACACTGCAGCCCAAAAAATAAGAAACCCCCCAACATACTCAATAAAAAGTTCACAGATTAGTCAGAGATCTATGCACTGCTTAGGACTGAGAGGCCCTCTTCAGGAGAATGGCCTCTCAGAAACAGCCATTGGAAGCAACCAAGGAGGATAACCTGGCTTCCTAGAGGCAACACCAGGAAGCACCTACAGAAGTTGACTTCCTCAAGCTGCAGGGACCTGAAGTGCTGAGAGATTTGCAACCGAGCTGAGCATTCCAATCAACTGATATTCCAACATATTTGTGCACAGGAAACTTTGCAGATATTTGGAAAAAGGCAAACATAGTTCCAATTTATAAAAATGATAGCCGAAAAGATCCTCTAAATTATAAACCTTTATCATTAACAAGCGTGGTAGTCAAAATACTAGAAAAAATAGTTAAAGCCAAATGGGTTGAACACCTAGAGAGTAATGACATAACTGACAGACTGTATGGTTTTCGAATAGGAAGATCCTGAGTAGCTTAATTTTTATGATAGAGCCACAGAGATACTACAGGAAAGAGAGGGTTGGGTTGATTGTCTATCTGGACCTAAAAAAGGCTTTTGATGCAGTCCCACACAAGAGGCTGTTTTGGAAAATGAAACATGCTCATTAGGATTGCTGACATGGATGAATACATGTATAACTGACAGATGAGGGCAGTAACTAGCAGATTACCACAGAGTTCAGTTCTTGCACCAGTAATGTTCATCATCTACATAAATGATCTACCAGAAGGAACACAAAATTATAAGAACATGTTTTCTGATGATGGTACGCTATTAGGGAAGATAGGAATCCTAGATCATTGGAGTGCCCTTCAAATGGACCTAGATAAAAATAAGTGCTTGGAGAACCATTTGGCCAATGGAATTCAATGTGAATAAATGCCATGTTATGGAATGTGGAATAGGAGAAAATAGACTGAAAACACACAACCTACAAATTATGTGGAAAGGACTTAAAGACCTCTTACAAAGAAAGATCTAGTGGTAGTTCTGGATAACAGACCATCACCAGAGGAACACATACAGGACACTGTATTATGAGCACATGCTGTGCTTACCAACTTCAGAATTGCTCTTAATTACATGGATGGTGAAATACAAAGAAATCGTCCATGACCTCAGTGAGACCAAAGTTAGAACATACAGCAGATGTATGGTGCCCATATCTCAAGAAGCACATCAATAAACAGGAAAAGGTGCAAATGCATGCAACAAAATGGCTTCCAGAACTGAAAAACAAGAGTTATGAAAAGAGGCTAGAGGTGTTCAATATGCCACAGCTAGAACATAAAAGAAAAAGAAGAGATGTGTGTCGGGAAAAACCGACCTACTTTATAATCTCTAGTTAAAATGTGCAGATAATTGTGCTGCTGTTCTTGCACTGACCAATTAACCAATACTAACACAAATTAATTTTGTAACTCGTTCAAAGAAAACGAGAACAGTGGAATTTTCCCTTATACAGTACATGGGATACATTATTGCTGTCATTAAAATATCTACATTCAATATAAACCAATACCTTAAAACTATTCCAGTGTTAAAATTAATAAAAAACACTATTACCTGTGACTGGATCAAATAAAACAATCAATAAAATCAAAGCCTCCCTACCTTTGGCCATAAATAAACAAACTGAACTGGTTCTGGTAGCATTACCAGCCAGGGAGGAGGAGGGAGGCAGTCATTGTGGAAAGAATGTTGCTCTCCTCAGGAGGCACAATGCAGCAGCTATGTTTGCATTCATAACCAGAGCCATCCCTATGTTCTTCAGCTGCCACAACCTCTAAATAACACGAGTACCTCGTATCCGGTTTGTCCTAAACAGTCCAAATTTTATTACTAGGCCTATTCATGTTATTAATGACATTCCGGTTAGGAGGCAGGCTCCCCCATACCAGGGTGAGCCCCTTCACAATCTAGTAAAATCCTAGTAACCATAATCTTGAACGTGTCATATCTGTGATAAGAAGTACAGTTGTAGTTATATTGTATTCTTCGAGGCAGATCTTCTGTGGTCATGTTTCACGAGGGAACAGACACCATAAGCCACGAGGTCCTTATCTGGCAGATTACCCACAAGCCCACAGTTTTACCTATACTGAAGCCTTCAAATCAGATTAGGCATTGGTGTACAAACTAACTCCAGAAGATTAATAAACTAACACTTGGTATAATTTTCCTATCAATCATTAAATTCTCGATTGATAAGACTACTATAATTAATTAACCCCCCAAATTGTGTGGGGATATGAGTTGTGGGAAAATTTAAATCCATACAGTCCACTAAGTCAACTTAAGAAATAAATAAATCAATTATACACTATAAATAAAAATTACATTAAATAAATCAATTAATAATTACAATAAATTAAATAATATCCAATGAGTCAGAATTCCCAACAACATGATCCCCACTTTCAAAATAATATAGAGAACTGACCAAATTGACAAAGAGGAATTCCTGAAATGGCAACATCAAACAAAAGGTCATAGATTCAAGCTAAGGAAACAAAGGAGCCAAAACATCATTAGAAGTTCTATTTTTACAAACAGTGAGATGGTGGTGGATGCCATAATCATCAATAGTTTTAACAGCATCATATAAAGAGAGTACAGTGAAGATGGGACACCACAAGTCCTTAGGGGATGTTTCCAGAGACCCTGGTTTGCGAACAGGGAGGACAACGGCATCGAGCCAGTCCTCAGGGACTGACGACGACTCCCAGATCCAATTATACTGACTCTGTAAATACTGAGACGTGCATGGAGGGAGATGGCGAAGCATCTCATAATGAATACCATCGGAACCCGCTGCTGTAGAACCGCAGAGGGCCAGGGCAGACCGAAGTTTAGAGAGAGAAAAGGGATCGTTATAGGGAAGGCGAAGATGAGTATAGAAATCCAAAGGACAAGATTCAAGGACAGGTTTACGAAGAAGGAAAGATTGGGGAAGATGAAAACCAGAGCCAACAGAAGAAAAGTGGGAACCCAGTTCGGTAACGACCTGCAATGGGTCTGCCACAAGAGTACAACGGAGGTGAAGGACCGGCGAGACATCGGGAACGAACTTACAAACCCGCAATCTTGCAGATACGCTTCCAGATCTGCAGCAGAGGAGTGTCGGACGTAATGGTGGAGACATAAGATGCCCAACAATCATGTTTAGCTGTAGGGATGGCCCTACGGGCCACTGCACTCGCCTTCCGAAATAAAAGAAAAGAATCGGCCGTCTGCCGGTGGCGGTGTCTCTTCCAGGCTGCACGCTTACAGCGGGCAGCCTGAGCACAGTCTGTATTCCACCAGGGAATGCACTTCCATGGGCCCCGAGAGGAAGAGCGAGGAATAGAGCGAAGGGCAGTGTCGAAGACGGTGTCATGAAAGGAGGAGAGAGCAGGGGAGAGGTCAGAGAGAGTAGCACTGAGGGGTAAATAGGTTCCAGTCTGCCTTAGGAAACTGCCACCTAGGGAAGGAGAGAGGAGGGTGAAAAGAGAAAAAGGAAACAAGGATAGGGAAATGGTCACTGCCATGGAGGTCATCAAGAACCTGCCACGTGAAATCCAAGTAAAGAGAAGATGAGCAAAGAGAAAGATCAAGAGAGGAAAGAGTGCGAGTCTGAGTCTAAATGCGTGGGCTCACCAGAATTCAGAAGAGACAGGGAAGAAGAGAGGATGAACGATTCGAGAAGGCGACCCCGGGTGTTCGTCATAACATCACACCCACCTAGAAATCACCTAGCAGGAGCACAGACTCCAGCAAGGAGTCCAGTAGGTGTTTCAGATCGGAAAGAGAAAGTGCGACACTCGGGGGGCAGGGGGGGGATAAATGGAACAAACCGTGTACCATTTCCTCACAAAGATACGAGCAGCAGAACAATGGAGAGGTGAAGGGAAAAGTAAGGGGACAAAGGGAACATCAGAGCGAATCAAGAGAGCAGAAGAGTTAGAAGCCCCAGCAACAGCTGGGGGGGCTGGAGGAATAGCTACAAAAGCGACCAGGACGAGCACCAAGCATTGGTTCCTGGAGACAGACACAAAGGGGCGAAAACTGCGAAATCAGAAGCAGGAGCAAGGAAATTGGCGAAATAACCTCGAACGTTCTGTTGAAGAATAGACATCGACGAGAAGAGGAAGGACAGCAACAGAGAACAACGGAGAAACAAAGGAGAAAAGGGAACACAGCACGTTAAAGACGCGCAGGATCAGGGTCAGCGAAGTCAGGATTAGGAGGCAAGGGTAAACTGAGTTAAGGAGGGGGGAAGGTAGCTAGACGACTGACCAGGGGCAGACGAGTAGGGTCCGGAGGAGGAAGGGGGGGGGGGGAGATAACAGAGGGTCAAGGACAGCAGCAGGAGGGGCAGAAACCAGGGGACGCACCTCAGCAAGGGCACCAACCGAGAGGGAAGCGGGGGCTAAAGAGACCGCCATAGCAGGAACGGGGCGTAACCACCGAAACGGGAGGGGACGGAGCGCGAGAGTCAGAAGTAGGCGGCAAGGAAGAAAGCAAAGCCTTTTTACCCACCGGGGAGGAGGAAGGAGAGGAGCCAGGCTTACGCTTGCGACGCAAAGAGACAGGTGTTCCAGCAACTACATACTGAGCAACGGATTCCAGCGTATCAACAGGAGAAGCTGAACGAGAGCACACACGACAGCCGTTGGGAGAGCGATGGACATCAGCCTGTACCGACAGGCGGCATGGCGAGCCAATAGACGGAGGAGGATGGGAAGGAGGATCGGAGGTAGACGAGGAAGACGCAGGAGACATGACAGACCGGGCAGAAAGAAGGGGAACCCCAGACAGAGGACCAGGAGGGGGACCCTTTGGGACAGAACTCAAAGGAACAGAGGAGGGGGCGGAGGGCGTATCAGGGTCCAAGGCCCGGAAACGGTTCTGAGTCCGAGGAAGGTGGGAAGGAAGAGGAGAGGAAGAGCGCAACACGCGAGCATAAGAGACGTTAGCATAAGGTGGGAACTGGCGAACCTGGCAACTCGCCTCAGGAAAAGATAAACGCTCCCGGTGCTTCAAGTTGAGGACGGCTGCCTCAAACTTGTAATGGATACACGCATGGGAGAAGGTAGGGTGGGCCTCACCGCAGTTGACGCAGCGAGCCTGGGAATAAGTGCACTCCGACCTTCACCCCCACACAAAGGAGAGAGACAGTCCCAGAGCAGAGAAGGGCACCATGCCCAAACCTCCAGCACTTGTTACAGAGCCGAGGAGAGGGAATGTACTCCTGGACAGAGCACCTGGCACCAGCAAGAATGACAAAGAGGGTGGAAGGGTCCTACCATCAAAGGTAACCTTCACAACCCGAAGGGGGCTGAAGGCAATGACCACGAGGGGGACGAGTAAACGTGTCTACCTGGAGGACAGAATGGCCATGGGCATCGAGGATATGCCGAATATCTTCATGGCAGTCCTACAGATTCTGAACACCGGTTGCAACATGGGGCGGGAGGAGAACAGTACCAACACTGGCATTCAACCGAGCGTTCTTTGAGACCCGAACAGGGGTCTCGCCAAGGCAAGACAAGGCAGTCAAGCGGGACGCTGTATCCTGAGAAGGAGCAGCAATGACACGTGTACGGAGACGAGTGGGGTTCAAGGTAACAGAGGCATTTACAGAATCAACAAGATGCCGACGGAGGGAGAAATCGTCAGGAGGCGCAGAATCAAGAGGGAGGAGATCAAAGTATTTGGCCCACGAAGTGGAACCAAACAAGGCCTGATACGCATCAGTACGGGAAGGAATCGATCAAGTGTGGCCGTGTCGAGGACGGCGTTGAGAACCCCCAGAGAGGGGTTAAAAGGCGCAGTAGTCCCAACTAGAGACTGAGCCGTGCCAGGAAACAAGGTGGTCACCACTGGGGGCCTGGGGCTTGACCCAACCACAGAGGAGGGAGGAGAGCCGAGGGGAGTAGTCAGAGAGGTCAAAGGAGGAGCAAGGTCGGGGCCCAACGCAGCGGGGGCTACAGAGCCTGGTCTTCCAACACGATCCGACTCGGGGGCTTGGTCACCCACCCCACGAGCCTGAAAAGGTAAAAGAGAAACAGAATGCGACATAGGTACGAAAAAGAAAAACATTCATTCACGAATGTGCCCCCATACGACCATGGAGCCACAATTAGAGGCAGGACACCCAACAAGAACTATTACCGATCATGCCGGGGCCCCCTAGGGGTGCGTCATTAGTATACGCCCCACAAACGCCACCTTAACCCTTCCACTGCTCAGGGGTCCTGAGGACATTTACACACCTGTGCGCAAGAAGAAAAAAAAATTCAACATTTTTGTTTTCGTCTTCTAAACATGTTAATTTGTCCCCCTTGAGCACGGGAAAAAAAATTGTAGGCGACATATTTTGGGCGCAATTGACCAACGAAGTCTGGCAAAAAGTGGGCGTTGACAGAGCGGTCGTCAGGGCCGGTCAGCGTCACCCGCGCTGACAGGTGGGAGTTGCCACAAAGATATTATTACCTAATTGTTTCAATGTCTCCGATTGATTTTTTCTTAGTTTTTTTGCAGTAATATTATTCAATAGTGTGTATTGTAATATATTTATATAATAAAAGAGGTGAATAATCGCTATACTCAAAAGTATGGTGTGTATATTAGTGATTCAATTATTATGTTCATAAAACAGTTAACAAATAGTTTTGCTGCTATTACACTCTATACACAGGTTATATATAATTATCTGCATGTTTTGTTCACCATAACGAACCACTAAGTTGGTATTGAGTCGAAAAGCAACGAGGAGTGACCACCACACACCAGCCAGTCACTCGTTGCCACTCCCTCAACAACGCCTCACTCGCCCACTTTTTCCTCCCACCATCCTGTTTTATATTTTATTCACAATATACAGGAGTTATATATAAGAATCTACATGTTTTGTTCACCACAACTGTACAACTAAGCTGATATAGTTAGTTCAGGCACTAAGAGTCGTCGCTACACACACAGTCAGCTGGCGGCTCCCTCACTCACTCAAGGTCACACACACTAAACTTTCTCCCCAACAATACCGTTTGTGGTGTTATTACACTATATACAGACGTTATATATATGTATGTATATGTTTTGTTCACCACAACTGTACAGCTAAGCTGATATAGTTAGTTCAGGCACCAAGAGTCGTCGCTATACACACAGTCAGCTGGCGGCTTCCTCACTCATTCAAGGTCACACAACCTAAACTTTTTCCCCCCAACAATACTGTATGCAGTGTTATTACACTATATACACATATTATATGTAAGTATCTACATGTTGTATGCACCGTAACTGTACACTTTGTACAGTTAGCTTGTTAGCTTGTAGAGTGCCCAAAGAGCAGTGACCACCCTCTACACATCCTGACAAATCATGCAGACGGCGTCACCTCCGTCACCCAAATGGCTCCTCCCAGCATAATCCTTTTGCTGTTATTACACTAATAAACACATTATATGTAAGTTTCTACATTTGTGTTCACCATAGAGAACCACTAAGCTGGTATGGTGAATACAGACAATAATAGGTGACCACACAGTCAGTAAACAATGCAATCTCCCTCCGTCCCTCAGCATCACTCCTCCCACAGCGCTAATTATTACAACAATCCTGCTATTATCACAACCCTGGTTATTTTTATCACAGTCAGGGGTCATCTGTAATATTGTCATCGCTAAATAATAGCAATTATATATTTATTTTGACATTTTTCGGCGATGCTGTGGTAACAAGCTGAACAGCAATGCTGTTGTTCTCTCATGCTGTGTGCGCCAGCCTTGGTTGCTCCAACAGTACTGTGGCTCTCACACCTAAGAATATTGCCCACAATTTTTTTTAAAAATAGCATCTGTTTACAAGAGCCCTGAGGAAGCTAATATGAACCCCGTGTAGCCGCAGGCCATTTGAATCGTGCCTGGCACCGTATGGCGTATATATACGCCATGCGCACCGTGGGACATGTTACTCATGGCGTATATATACGCCATGCGCAGTTTAAGGGTTAACAGTGGTATGTTTAATGACATCAAAAGTCTTCTCACCACAGCTGGATGCGCAGCCATGAGCGAGCCCCCAATACCTAATGCCCTAATGAAGAATTTAAATGAAATACAGGGTACAAGACAGACAAATCTGCCAAATAGATGAATGACAAAATGTAAAGGTTTGGGAAATTATGATATCTGATGACCTGCCATTTAGTTAACAGAGCCAAGCAAATATAACACCAGCCAAGACAATGGTAGGATAAATTGAGAACATTCAAATTGAGGGATTCTGCCACAATGCTCTCACTATTTAAATCACTATTGTTGTCCTGCCTTGAGTGCTATTCAGTACTTATTTCCAAAGCAGAAGAGATTTCTGAAATAGATGGCATACGTAAAGGATAACAAAATATAAGCCACTATAAGGTGCTTTTACCAGAAATACATAATTTTACATTAAATGTATACAATTGATAATAGTTTTGCACCAAAATATTCCACAATGAATAAATAAATATATATTGAGGCTAACAATGGAACTGATTCCGCACCACTGATCACATCAGGTACACATACTACAGTATTGCGAGTTCCCGATATGATTAGGAGTGTTGGTTCAATTCCGTCATACAACCTCAATTTTTTTTCAGTCTTTATCACATTACCCAGTTTCATTTTGCACCGACACGAGCAGAGGATAAGAGAACATCACTATCAACACTTTAATTAATGTGGACGAGCACCTCTGAAAAGCTTGGAATTCAATCTCATAAAAGATTGGACTGTCCCTTTTAAAATCTTTTTCAAGTAAAGTAGTACTCCTAGTTGAGATACTTTTAACCCATAATGGTCCAGTTGATAGTGTGTACAACTGATGTGATTAGGGCATGGGTTTGATTCAGTCTTAATATTTATTCATTGTTTTACAATGGTATTTTTACTGGTATTTTTCACTATCTATTCAATATTAGTTTACCAAAATCAGGTAGGAAAAAAGCAATTATATCACACTTTTCCCTGTTAAATATAATTAGCAGTAAGGATGTTACTATTGGTACAGTTCCACCAATCCTATGAATTCGGCAATGATTACCGATAGATCTCTTCCTTTAATGTGGTAAAAAATTTCAAAAAAATATTTGTACAGGTATACATTTTTATATTTCAAACCATGTGCTTTATGATAAAAAAAATTTTTATTCAGGGTTATCTAGACTACCTTATCATGAAAGCCTTGGGTATTAACTCTGCAAATTGAACACTTGTAGGTGTCTAGCCAAATCTCTTCAAAGTTTCATGCCCAATTAGATGAGGCTGTCGTCGTTACCCTAATATTTTCAGTTAATTTTTATGAATCTGTTTTTATTAATCAATCTTATGAATGTACAGTATCTATTTAGCAATGATGTAAATGTGATCTTGGTAAAGTACATGAAAAGAAGCACTTAAATTATACAAGTATAATATATTGACATTAAATATTATCAAGTAATGAAACCACATTTTGACAATGAAAGCTTCTTCTGATTGTGTGGAACCCAGCTTGTGCGCTACCTGCTGGGGTAAACTTTTAGAAATTTAACCTACCTTCATGAAGGATTTTTCTATTAGGAACTTACAACATTTATATACAGTATACAGTTATATTAAAAATAATAAAATTGAAAACCGAATTATCTGAACAAAATTACAAAATATTTAGTACACAACATTATAATAATTAATGGACTAGCCTAACCATGTTAAAATCCTGTTTAGAATCATTGTTTAAAAGAAAGTGTTATAATTAGAAAATCTTTCCTACAATAACTTGTGAACTTTATTTTGCAGTAATGTAGAGTAAACATTATGTGGTAAGCCATTATCTATGGTGTCTAAAGAAATCCTTCCCAAACAAGTCTCATTTCATAAACAGTGGCAAAAATAGAAATGCATTTCAGTACTTTAACAAAACCAGGCATCCCTGGACTCAGCCTAACAAAGGGTAATGAATTACTATGACATTAATGCATGATCAGTCAAGTAGGATTTTTTGTATGCATGATTCTACACTGTCTCAGAGGAGCAGTGTTAGACACCCTGATTGACTTGCTTGATCATGCAGAAAAAATTTCCTGGAGAAACAAGCACTTGTAAATTCACAACAGGAACTGTATTGTTCTGTGGAATATTACACATAATTAAAGATAATATGCTGTTCCTCGAGGGGACTTAGCCCTGATACACAAGGCTTGAAAAAGCTGCCACGCTATCAGTTTTTAACAAGAGTAAATTCCATTGATATCCATACTACAGGAATTCAAGGAGCCAAGACAACATCAGAGAGGTGAAGTAAATCTTCCAAAAATAGGCAAGTATTATATTAGCTTTATTATAAAGAAATGTACTTTAATATATGACAATGAATTAATCTAAAAGTGTGAATTTGTATGAAAAATTAAAGGCAAATATACTGTATTAAGTTTAAAAAATGTTCCACTAAGTATTTCATCTCTAATATTTATATACATATACATACAGTATATATTAATATACACATATATACATACACATGTATGTGTATATATATACACATACACATATATACATATATATACACAGTTTAATATAAATAAAATGTGTGATTTAAACAGAATTGAAATACAGGATTAAATGTCACTTTTGTAGTTACCTTTCTCACAAAACACATTCACAAGCATCCTTACACTTTTATTCAACAATACAAAATATTTTATATGACAAAAAACATTAATTAAACAAATTGCATAAGAAAACAGTTCACCAATCCCCAAATAAAATACAAATTACAATTCTTGCAGTTATTATTATTACAAAAACATATCTGTATAATAATTATATAATGACTAATGCCGAGTCAGCACTATTCCATGTAAAAAATATGTTAATGTTTACCAAATTTAAATATAATAGGATAAAAAGTAAAATTAAAAAAATGCAAACCTTATAATGCTTCTTTTAATTAGTCCTCTCTGTTAGGACAAAATAAAAGCTTGCAATTATATTTTAATAATTTCACTAATATCCAGTATTATATATAGAATCTTCTTCCTTTCACAAAGAAAAAAATCTTCCTCTTCTCAACTAAATATCCTATCGTAATCCCAGGAGTAGAAGAATTAAGCCACAAAGTCGAGAGGTCGATTAAAGCCACCCTTTCGGTTCATGTACTGGCGATATTTGCGTTTCATAATCACGTGAACAGCACCTACGTTGTTTCCCTCCACTTTTTTCCCTAAAAACCAAAAAGATCAAATTACTCTGATGGCTGTTCCAGTATTACATTATAAAAAGTGTATGTGGTTAATTAACATCTAGAAATTTAATGAGGGGGGGAGCTACATGTGAATTATATGGCAGATTTTTCTGTAGCATGAAAATACAGCAAAGTAATATACTGTACTGTTGAGGACTGAAAACCTATAAAATTATAAGTTATACTGTGCATTGTAGTCACAAAATGATTAAATGATCCAATTCATATTTAGCTCTAAATAGATGTACTTAATTTGCATATTCAAAAAGCTTTAAATTTAAAACTACTGTACATGAACTATGCATCTGTATATTTAAGTGTATACCTAAAAAGAGATGGGAAAATTACGCCAATCACTGTTGTACACACTGATGCCCCATTGCTAAGGCTGTCACAGGAATAGGCAGCTGTCCATGCAGCACACTCAAACGTTGTATCTTATCTTCAGAAATGCTTTCAACCTAGTCAAAAGGGTCATGTTTCATGTGGTTCATTGTTGTATTCCTCCCTTTAATCCATTCATAGTCAGTATTCCGTTACAGTAGCAATTCAAAGCTACTAATCAGCACACAAGATTAGCATGAAAGTGTCCAGCCGAGCGATCACTTTGCATCCTCGTTTTCTTAGTCATTAAAGCAGCCATATGTCCAATAAGTTCAATATCTGGTTCTTAGGCAACAGTGCCGTATCATAACTGGTTCAACAGATTTCTTCTTGAAAGACATCAGGAATATTTAGAAGCAAAGAGATATCCAAAGCCTCATCCTAAATCCCTCCATTTTCAACTTTACATTATAAATAATGTAAAAGTTGTCTTGCAGCACCCCTCCATGGAGCTCCTCTAGGGATGAATGCTAATGACAAGATCCATGGACAATATACATTTCTGAGGTGTTGTTCTGAGGTGACATTCTTTGGATTGTTCGAGGGTTGGTGACATGGATAAATACTGCAGCAATGCACCGAGAAGCTCCCTCAATGCCTTTAAAATTGGTTAATGATTCTGCAGAAAGGAACATTACCCTGATAAAACAATTCAATGAGCCAGTCAGGGACAAACAGCAGAAGTAGTACTAGTAATTGCTGCAAATCTAGCACCACCGAAAAGACATCAACAAACAAACAAAAGCTGGAGATTCATCTTCAAAATTTTTAACTAATGTAGACGTGCATGTTATTAAGTTCAGTTTCAACTTTAGTTGTTAAGTTTTGTTAGTTGTATTTTAAAAGATTCATTGGAAATCTCCTTTCCTTAGCCTATATAGTTAATAGTATAAACTATTACTTTACCTACTTTATATGAACTGGAGTAAAATTTCATGTGTGCAGACTACTACCTCTAAATGCTGCCCGAGCTTCTTACTTAACTTGTTCCACCCATCTACCAATCTGCTTGCAAAAGACCCCTTCCTTATATTTTTTGGCATCTTTGTTTCCTTAGTTTGAATCCCTGGCTTCTTGCTCTTGAAGTTGCAGGTTTAAAAAATCCTCCTTATCTATTTTATCAAATCCTGTTACTATTTTGTACATTGTTATCATGCGTAAGTATCCACTAGGAAAGTAACATTAAAATTCTGAACATTTGTGTTTCAACACATTATCAAGGAATACATGGGCTTGGATTATGTACTCCACTACACCTGAGTAGATAAAGATCTATTGTATAAACAAAATATCAATTAATAGCAGTTCCATTAATCATTATTTTATTTAATGATCTTTATCTACTCAGGTGTAGTGGGGTCTATAATTTCAAACCAATGTCTTCTCTATGTGTGTATTCCTTTGTAATGTGTTGAAACAAACGCTTGGAATTTTCGTTTTATTTTCCTAGTGGATACTTACTCATAACCAATTCACGTTTTTGTGATTATTCTTGCAGTGTGATCATATCACTTTTTTTTTTTCAACTTCTAGCCGTAGCATCCAGCCTCTCCTCAAAGCTTAAGTACTCACCTTCTTGTGCCATTTAGTAGCATGTCCTTGCATCCTTTTTAGTTTGCTATGTGCTTCTTGAGATAAGGACAACACTCCTGCTGCATAAAGTATTGCAATTTTGATCTCGCATATCAGTTTCTTTAATATATGTCCGTCCATATATTTAAATGCTGTTCTGAAATTTGCTAGCATGAGCCCCTCTCAGTGCCCTTTATGTGGTCATTTGGTGACAACTTACTACCAAGAACCACTCCTAGATCTCTCCCCTAGTCAGAAGTTTTTAATACCTTTTCATATAATTTGATGATTAAGTATGTTTTTTTTCCCCTATTCTGCATTCTATTATGTGGCATTTACTTATGCTGAACTACATCTGTCATGTGTGTTTTCACTCATATTTTGTTTAATAATAAGAGCAATTATTATTGCTCTTATTATTGTAATTGTGAAGAGCAATACTGTCCTCCAAGTCCCTGACTCTCCCGAAAAAATTTTCGTCATCTGCAAAGATATATATGTAACTGTCTATTCCCTCTAGTAAGTAATTTATATTAGATAATGAACCAACCTGTTCTCTTACAAATTACACCTGAATTCGGCTGTTTGCTTGTATGGCCGAAAATGGACGTAATTTGAAAATGAAAAAAAATGGGATCGTTTTTTCTAACGGTAAGTTAAGTGTCCTCTGATAGGTTAGGAGGGCAGGAAATTCTCCTAAAGTTTCAAAGCATCATGAAAAACATTAATTGAAAGTTTCCTCTCCAAACCTTACCGAGTAAGCCAGAGGATTCAACAGAAAACAGACAGTACACCACTTTCGTGAGTAGATTTCATTTCAAATTACAGTACATCCATTTCTGGCCAAGCGCGCATACCAGCGTAAAGCAACATTTTTAAGAGGACGGGTTGAATGAACAACTCGGTATATTGTGGGTAATAACTGCTCTCATTTGTCTGCCTTGTTAAGACAATTTTTCATACAGTTCAATAGTCTGCCTGTCACCCCTCCAATGAGTCCTAGCTTCCAATAAAGTGTCTTATGAAGGAACCTGTCAATGGTATTTTATCCAGGTCTATGTATATGCAATTAACCCAACCTTCCCTTTCTTGCAGTACCTCTGTGGCTCTATTGCAAAACTAATAAGTTATAAAATATTCACATTTACAGCCCAGGTGAATGGAATAATAAGTTATGAAAGACCTTCCAGTTAGAAAGCCAAACTGTCCATTATTATGTCATCTCTATCAAAGTACTCAACCTAATTAATTTTTTTTTTAGTGCTTTCACCATCACACATCAATGATGATTGGAAGATAACTTAAAGTTGGGTGCTAATCTCAGAGGCATGTTACCATTTTTCCTTTGTACTGTATGTGAGATGAGACTCCATCTGACCCAACTGCATTATTTTGTCTAGATACCCAAATAGTTTTCCTACAGGGTCTCTAGACCAATTAAGTTTATATTAACCCTTAGACGGCTGTTACCGGCATATGTTAATTCACAGGGTAATCCAATCCCAAGGAGTGTATGATACACACTCCTTGGGATTAGAGGGAGTTCTGCCTCTCTGTTCAGTTTTTCTCTGTACTTTTACCATGTGAGGTTGTTTTGTTATGCCTACCTTTCTGGGTGCCTAACCCGGTCAATGGCAGATAAGGAAAAAACCCCAACCACAGGGGAGGGATTTTCCAGGGCCATTGCTCTCTGCAACCTCTCTGAGGGGGGCCAGGTTCTGACGCGTGGTCCCTGGTAAGTCGAACTCCATAGACTAATGCCCCGGTCTAATATATCATACATTAGCCCGATAGCTCCAGGGAGCCGAAGGGGCTCCTCCCACAGAAAACAGTCTGCATCGTTCATGGCAGTGAGCACCTCGGTACTGCCAGAGCAACCAAGGCACAGTTGCAACGTGCAGCTGCAGCTCACAGCATAGCACAAGTATGGGCCACAGCACCACTTAATAATGACAAAACAAGTAACTAATTATTTTGCATTGATAGCATCATAGATTATCCTGACTGTAATAAAAATTATGCACAAGACTCGGATATCAGTGGACATAATGCTAGTTATGATGTTCACAGCAGGAGGCAGACATTCAGCACACAGCTAAGGTTTGTAACTACACATCACGCAGTGACTTTATGTACCTTAAGAAAATAATCTTGTGGAAATAATTCATATTCATTATTTAGTGACAGGACTCTGATAATAATGGCAGTGTTCATAGAAATAATAGTGATGTATGTCTGTATATTTTGATGCATTGATGACGTTGGCTGCTGGTGTCAGCTGGTCAGAGATATATACTATATATATATTATATATATATATATATATATATATATATATATATATATATATATATATATATATATATATATATATATTATATATCTATA
>WNGS01160430.1:17461146-17474714 GCA_020271785.1 Procambarus virginalis
TGTATCTCTATACCGTGCTAAGATTTCATTGTACACTAGAAGTACTTAGTGGTTCATGACAGAATATAAAAATATAGATAGATGTATATAACATGTGCATATATAGTGTAACAACAGCAAAAGACACTCTTCCATTGATATAAGAATAATGTGTGTCACTAGATATCAGTCAGCACATTCTTTTAGCATAGTGATGTCAGCCACATTTAACTGTGATTTTTAAGACATAAAATCCACAAATTACAAATATATATAGTAATTACCTAAGTGTAGTTACAGGATGAGAGCTACGCTCGTGGTGTCCCGTCTTCCCAGCACTCTTTGTCATATAACGCTTTGAAACTACTGACGGTCTTGGCCTCCACCACCTTCTCACTTAACTTGTTCCAACCGTCTACCACTCTGTTTGCGAAAGTGAATTTTCTTATATTTCTTCGGCATCTGTGTTTAGTTAGTTTAATCTATGACCTCTTGTTCTTGAAGTTCCAGGTCTCAGGAATTCTTCCCTATCGATTTTATCAATTCCTGTTACTATTTTTGAATGTAGTGATCATATCACCTCTTTTTCTTCTATCTTCTAGTTTTTGCATATTTAATGCCTCTAACCTCTCCTCGTAGCTCTTGTCCTTCAGTTCTGGGAGCCACTTAGTGGCATGTCGTTGCACCTTTTCCAGTTTGTTGATGTGCTTCTTAAGATATGGGCACCATACAACCGCTGCATATTCCAGCTTTGGTAATAAAAGTCGTGAACAATTTCTTTAGTATTTCTCCATCCATGTATTTAAAAGCAATTCTGAAGTTAGAAAGTGTAGCATAGGCTCCTCGCACAATGTTCTTAATGTGGTCCTCAGGTGACAGTTTTCTATCTAAAACCACCCCTAGATCCTTTTCTTTATCAGAATTCTTTAAAGATTTCTCACATAATTTATAGGTTGTGTGGGGTCTATGTTCTCCTATTCCACATTCCATAACATGGCATTTATTCACATTAAATTCCATTTGCCAAGTGTTGCTCCAAATACTTATTTTGTCCAGGTCTCTTGAAGGGCATGACAATCATCTAGGTTTCTTATCTTCCTATTATCTTAGCATCATCAGCAAACATGTTCATGTAATTCTGTATTCCCACTGGTAGATCGTTTATGTAGACAATGAACATCACCGGTGCAAGAACTGAACCCTGTGGTACTCCACTCGTGACATTCCTCCAATCCGATACCTTGCCTCTGATTATGGCCCTCATTTTTCTGTCAGTCAGGAAATTTTTCATCCATGTTAGAGCTTACCTGTCACTCCTCCAATATTTTCCAGTTTCCAGAACAACCTCTTATGGGGAACTCTGTCGAAAGCCTTTTTTAGGTCCAGATAGATGCAGTCAACCCAACCATCTCTTTCCTGTAAAATCTCTGTGCTCGATCATAAAAACTGAGTAAAGTTCATTACACAGGATCTTCCAGATCGAAAACCACTGTCTGTCTGATATTATATCATTTTCTCAGGTGTTCTACCCATTTAGTTTTAATTATTTTTCCAATATTTTGACTATTACACTTGTCAATGATACAGGTCTATAATTAAGGGGGTCTTCCCTGCTTCCACTTTTGTAGATTGGAACTATGTTAGCCTTTTTCCACACATCAGCTACAACTCCTGTAAACAGGGATGCCTGAAAAATCAGTTGAAGTGGAATGCTGAGCTCAGGTGCACATTCTCTCAGAACCCATGGTGAAACTCCATCTGGACCAACTGCTTTGTTCTTACTTAGCTCCTTGAGCATTTTTTCCACTTCGTCTCTAGACACCTCTATGTGCTCTATGTTGTTCTCTGGAATTCTTATTGTGTCTGGTTCCCTAAAGATTTCATTTTGTACAAACACACTTTGAAACTTTTCGTTAGTGTTTCACACATTTCCTTTTCATTTCCGTGAATCTATTTCCCATTTTCAACCTCTGAATATTATCCTTTACCTGCAATTTGTTGTTTATGAATTTGTAGAATAGACCTGGTTTTGTTTTACATTGTCTGCAATCCCTTTTTCAAAATTTCTTTTTTGAAATCTTTCAAAATTTCTTTCTCACACACACACACTGCAGCATGCTCTGGAAATACGAATTACCTAATTATTGGGAACAGTTTGATGGCTACAGTTGTGTCCCCAGGTTGCATAAAGGTTCAGGAAGTGTAAAAAGCAATAAAATACAATAAAAACAGTAAAAGTGAGTGAAAATAGCTGAGTGGAAAAGTTTGTTTTGGTTTCTAGAACAAAAACAAAGATGGCCGCAGCCACCACCACTGGAATGTAGACCCACCAACAGATGATTGTTTCAAAGGATTCTTACCCCAAGATATAAGGAAAGGATGTGTTCTTGGCAGGTTAGAGACTATTGAGGATATGTAAAAGAAGTATGAAGAAAAAGTGCTTAAATTGGAAGAGGACAATGGAGCTCTTAGGAGTGAGCTTTGCACTCTAAAAGGAGTATGCTTCAGCAAGGTAAGGTTATTACTGCATTAACAGACAAGGTAACAAATCAGGAAGAGCAAATCAAGGAACTAGTGAAAGAAAATGAGGTGTGGAAAGTGAAGTGTGGTGACTTTGAAGAAATAAACAAGAAAATAGACTCATGGTGAACGACTCCATGGTAGCCTGAGAGCTAATATAGTTAGGAAGGATCTCCAACTGGAAACTTCACTGACAACTCACACAGAGGAGGTGAATAAAGAACTAGAAAGTATTAAGAAGAAATAAAAGCGACATATGCTCAAGTTGTAAAGAGAAAGAAACTATTAAAGAAGTGTGTTCGGAAGTCAAAACCAGAAATGACTAACAAGATGCAGAATTAGGCAAACAATTAGGAAAGAACTGGTTACCAACAGTAAACTAGTACAAAACACTGCAGATAGAACTAAGTCCATAATCATTTTTGGATGTCTAGAGAAGGAAAGTTCATCTAGGGTGGACCGAGCAGCAGAAGAGATGAAAATCATAGAGAAATAGTAGGTTTAGGAGATGACTCAAGGAAAATGTCAGTGATTTTAGAATAGGAAAATATGAGAAAGACAAGAACCGCCCCTTAAAGGGTGACGTTTAATGGAGAAAAACATGATGGAAGTGCTTAGAAATGCAGGAAATTGCAGAGTGATGAGGTTGGCAAACTTTGGTCAATAAGACAAGACTCCTCCAAGGAAGACAGAGAAAAGCTGAAAATGAACCTAATTGAGGCAAAAAGTCTATATGGGATAGAAATGAGAAGACAGAAATTCTTTTTTCTACAAAGTGACAGGGACGGAAAGCTTGTGAAATGGTACATAAAAACAAAGCAACAAGATCAGTAGTGGAAGGGGAGTAAGAGCAAACGAAAAGGGAACATGTTCCTGAAAATTGTATATACCAACATTCAGATGATTGAGGTCAAAACTTTGGAATTGCAAGATATAATTCAGCTTAGGGTCCCAGATATTGTCGCATTATCAGAGACGAAACTTGAAGGAAATATAACAAATGAAGTCATATTCCCAAGAGGCTATTCAGTTTGGAGACGTGACAGGAAAACTAGGAAGGGAGGAGGAGTGGCTGTACTGGTGAAAAAACACCTGAAGGTAAGAGTTAATATTTGAAAACCCTCGAGATATTAACATAATGGCATTGCAGATTTGGAATCAGAATGACAAGCTGATAATTTTAAATGCCTACAGCCCACCAGCAAGCAACACATGGACAAAGGAAGAACTGGATGACAAACGAGAGGGCCTCATAATGGTCATGAGAGATATTATTGTACAAGCAGATAAAGATAAATCACGACTGTTGATACTGGGGACTTCAACTTTAAAGCAATAGACTGGAGGCCTATGAAGCAAGAACAGAGGACTTTTGGACATGCAGATTTGTGAACCTCATTCTGGAGACATTCTTGTATCAACACATAAAGCAGGCCACAAGAATGAGGGAAGGAGATGTACCATCAGTACTGGATCTAGTATTCACCAGGAAAGAAAAGAGATATTTGACATCCAGTACCTTCCTCCCTTGGGAAAGAGTGATCACGTCCTGTTAGACATTGATTATGCTTTAAGATATCATCTAGAAGAAAATGGGGACATTGAAACAGTTGATAAACTCGATTTAAGGAGGTCACTATGGGGAACTTCGAAATTTTTTTAACGAGTGTAACTGGACAGACTTGTAAATGAAATGAATGCCAAATTTTGCAAAATATACGAGGAAGGCACACAAACATTCATACCAAAACAGAGATGCAGGGCCAGAAAACAGGATTGGTTCAACAGAAATTGTGAGAGGGCCAGAGACCAAAAGACACAAAAAGAATCAGTATAGGAAGAGGCCAAACCCCCAAACATACCAGCGATACAAAGATGCGAGAAACAACTATACGGCAGTAAGGAGAGGCAGAAAAAAAATTTGAAAAAGGGATGGCAGATAAATGTAAAACAGAACCGGGCCTATTCTACAAATTCATAAACAACAAATTGCAGGTAAAGGATAATATTCAGAGGTTGAAAATGGGAAACAGATTCACAGAAAATGAAAAGGAAATGTGTGAAACATTAAATGAAAAGTTCCAAAGTGTGTTTGTAAAAATGAAATCTTCAGAGAACCAGACATAAGAATTCCAGAGAACAACATAGAGCGTATAGAGGTGTCTAGAGATGAAGTGGAAAATATGCTAAAGGAGCTCAGTAAGAACAAAGCAGTTGGCCCAGATGGAGTTTCACCATGGGTTCTGAGAGAATGTGCATCCATCTCAGCATTCCACTTCACCAGATCTTTCAGGCATCCCTGTGTACAGGATCGTAGCAGACGTGTGGAAACAGGCTAACATAGTTCCAATCTACAAAAGTGGCAGTAGGGAAGACCCCCCTCAATTATAGACCTGTATCATTGACAAGTGTAATAGTGAAAGTATTGGAAAAACTAATCAAATTAATGGGTAGAACACCTAGAGAGAAATGATATAATATCTGACAGACAGTATGGTTTTCAATCTGGAAGATCCTGTGTATCGAATTTACTCAGTTTCTATGATCAAGTCACAGAATATTACAGGAAAGAGATGGTTGGGTTGACTGCATCTATCTGGACCTAAAAAAGGCTTTCGACAGAGTTCCACATCAGAGGTTGTTCTGGAAACTGGAAATATTGGAGGGGTGACAGGTAAGCTTCTAACATGGATGAAAAATTTTCTGACTGATAGAAAAATGAGGGCAGTAATCAGAGGCAATGTATCGGACTGGAGAAATGTCACAAGTGGAGTACCACAGGGTTCAGTTCTTGCACCAGTGATGTTTATTGTCTACATAAATGATCTACCAGTTGGTATACAGAATTATATGAACATGTTTGCTGATGATGCTAAGATAATAGGAAGGATAAGAAACTTAGATGATTGACATGCCCTTCAAGATGACCTGGACAAAATAAGTATAAGGAGCAACACTTGGCAAATGGAATTTAATGTTAACAAATGCCATGTTATGGAATGTGGAATAGGAGGACATAGACCACATACAACCTATTTATTATGTGAGAAATCTTTAAAGAATTGATAAAGAAAGAGATCTAGGGGTGGTTCTAGATATAAAACTATCACCCGAGGACCACATAAAGAACGTTGTGCGAGGAGCCTATGCCACGCTTTCTAACTTCAGAATTGATTTTAAATACATGGATGGCGATATACTAAAGAAATCGTTCACAACTTTTGTTAGGCCAAAGCTAGAATATGCAGCGGTTGTGTGGTGCCCATATCTTAAGAAGCACATCAACAAACTGGAAAAGGTGCAAAGACATGCTACTAAGTGGCTCCTAGAACTGAAGGGCAAGAGCTACGAGGAGAGGTTAGCGGCATTAAATGTGCAAAAACTAGAAGACAGAAGAAAAAGAGGCGATATGATCACTACGTACAAAATAGTAACAGGAATTGATAAAATCGATAGGGAAGATTTCCTGAGACCTGGAACTTCAAGAACAAGAGGTCATAGATTTAAACTAGCTAAACACAGATGCCGAAGAAACACAAGAAAATTCACTTTTGCAAACAGAGTGGTAGACGGTTGGAACAAGTTAGGTGAGAAGGTGGTGGAGGCCAAGACTGTCAGTAGTTTCAAAGCATTATATGACAAAGTGTGTTGGGAAGACGTGACACCACGAGCGTAGCTCTCATCCTGTAACTACACTTAGGTAATTACACACACACACAGTATATGCATGCTATATCCTAAGCATGGGTATATGTAATGACAACATATACCCATCCCTATCTATGTGAAGATAGAATAAATTTGATCAACAAATACAAAATCAGTCACAACTTTCAGAACTAGTAGGGATGAAGTCTGAGCGTCCTCTTTTTTTTTTTTGGTGGTAGGGAGGGGGGGAAGGCGAAGTTTCGTATTTGGAAAATTTGAGGTGAAAGAGGCCGCTAAGCTCTTAAAAGGTTTCTTATGGGGAAAATTCAGACCGAAAATAATTTTAGAGTTCACGGAAGTTGGTTAAGAAACTCTTATAGAAAAAAATCAGGGGCAAAGTTCACTCTCATCGTACTGAGAATAAACTCTATGGTCAATTTTTTTTGTTTTGTTTTTGAACATCACTCATTTAGAGTTAAAAAGAGTTCTTATTGGGAAAATTCAGACTGAAAATCACTCATACATTCTTAAAGAGTTCTTATGAAGGAAATTCAAAATTTTTCAGAGTTAAGTTTTATGAAAATATTTCAGAGTTCATATAAACATAGAAGTTTATTAAAGCGTGTAAGACTGAAATTATTCAAAAAGACCATTTGAAGACCGATTTTCAACAGAGTCCATTTGAAGACCGATTTTCATCAAAGTCCAGTAGATGACCGAAATTATTCAGAGACCAGTTAGAGACCATTTTCAGACCAAATAATAGTCAGAGTGACATACGAGTTTATATATTAATTGTAATGGTTGCATTCTTACTGCCCTTGAACTGCTGCATAATGTACATGAAAATGTATATATTGTATATCTGTTATCGAACAGGTTGATGAATTTTTTAGGCCGATTTTTTTCACAGATTTCAACTATTTTGTTTCTCTTTGGGTTGTTTTGATGATTAGGGATCAGATTAGGGCCTTTTCACTTGTTTAATGTATACCCTAAATATATCCCCTAAATCATTATTACAGTATTATAATTATACCTATTTTTTTTTTTTGGGGGGGGGTGTATTTTTTTTTACTTCATTTCAAAAACATACAAGTAAATTAATGAATTGAAACTACCTTATTGTCAATAACTTCATCTTTAATTATATTTATAACTAGAATTTCAACCGAGTCAGATAAAAAAAAAATCCAGTGTCTGGCCGATTCTCACGATTTTTACATAGACTGTACAGTAGTGTACACAGCTCTGTTCTACAATCCCTATAAAATGGATTTTTCATAAACACTAAATGTTTGGAGCTATACATTTTTTTTTTCTAAATTTGACGTATCTTTCAAATGCCATATTGACTTTTTTTACAGTAAACTACTGTATACTGAAACCCTATTTTCTAATTTGATAAAAATGAAGATCATATGTTATACTGAGAACATAACAACACCAAATGAACAATTGGTGATGTTTTATATTTTTTAATCTTATTTGAAAATCTGAAGTTTTCAATATTCAATTTTAAATTTTGTTTATTTTCTTGTCTTTCAAGTAACGTTGGTGATCATTTAGACAAAGTTGGAACATTTGCTAGTAGAGTATGTACAAAAACTTTTAAAGCATCTGAGAACGTTTGAGAAACCTAACTCTTAGGCCATACACACATGTATGATTTGCGCCCTTTAAGGGTTAAACGAACCAGTATACCAAGCTACCCTTCATTTTATGCTCTAGTTTTCAGGAACATACTGGCTAACAATTTTATTTGGCCAGCTGCAGTTTAACTAGCAATACTATCCTACATCCACAAAGTTGTCTAACAAAAGGCATAGTATCATACATTTAGTTTTTTCAAGTGGTTCTTTAGAATGCAATGTCAACACCAGCACTTGGATATCCATGCAGTTATAATTCTAGTTCTGAGCACTGCAGGGGACATTTTGCTCCACTTTGTTCAAGAGATACCTTTGCTGTCATGCACCATTAGCTGGGATGCGCAGCACGGCATCATAGAGAAAGACACCTGGGGAGGGGGCCTTCTAATTAGTAGTTGTACCTGGTAGTTGACATGGCTGCTCTATCCTAGGAACTCTAATTCAAGTACTGTTTAGGTTCACAGTGAAATTTCTATTCCTGTGATTACTGATGTGAGCAGAAAATAAGAAAACTGACATTGTTATATAACAAATAACCCTTTCCAGACGGGAAAATTATTTCAGTTTGTACTGGACCCACTTCAAGTTGAAACTGGTAAGAACAGACCAAAACATCATCACTTTCATTTTCATACATATAGGTTAGGTTATTCGTAGAAGTGATAGATGATGGACCATCACTAAGTTGAAGGTCCATCCATTGAGCATAAGTAAAACACTTGGAGATATTGACATAACAGATAGACAGTATGGTTTTCGATCTGGAAGATCCTATGTAATGAATTTACTTAGATTTCAAGATAGGGCCAGAGATATTTTACAGGAAAAGAGAGATGGTTTGGTTGAATGCATTTTTCTCGGCATAAAAATGGCTTTTGCCAGTCCCATGTAAGAGGTTGTTCTGGAAAGCAGAACATACTGGAAGTGACGGGGAGGCTTCTGACATGAATGAAAATTTTTCTAACCAATAGAAAAATGAGGGCAGTAATCAGAGGCAATAAATTGGACAGAAGAAATGTTATGAGTGGAGTAACCACAGGGTTACTAATGTACAGTGGAACCTCGAATAAAGAATTTAATCCGTTCCAGCACCGAGCTCGTAATGTGAAATGCTTGTCTTTCAAAACGAATTTTCCCATTTAAAATACTGGAAACCAAATTAATCCGTTCTACCACCGAGAAACATCAATATGATATTCAATGTTTTAAATAATGGAGCAGCCTACCGTACATACACTGAACAAACATTTATGACATTTTTCTTTACGTGAACAAATTCAAGTTCATCTTCAAGTTCTTTCTTCAAATTTGTTCAATTTTTTTTTTTTCATTTTTTATAGCAAAAGGTTCGTTCGGTGATTGTCAGGTAGGCTGCTCCATGTTTCTTAACAAAAAAATGAAAAATAAACTATTGAAAATTTTTTGAAAAAAAAAAAAAAAAAAAAAAAAAAAATGCCTTACAGGTTCGTTCAGTGTTTGTTGGGCAAGATGCTCCATAATGACAATCTTTCTTTGTTTCAAATGTGTTCAATTTGTTTTGTATTTTTCATTTATTTATTAATAATGGAGCAGCCTACCCAACAAACACTGAACGAACTTTTATGGCATGTCCGTTTTTAATTTTGTAACAGGAAGTGATCACTCTTTCCTAAGGAAGGTACTGGATGTTAAATATCTCTTCTTTTTTCCTGGTGAATACTAGATTCATTACTGACAGTACATCTCCTTCCCTCATTCTTGTGGCCTGCTTTATGTGTTGATACAAGAATATCTTCAGAATGAGGTTCACAAATCTGCATGTCCAAAAGTCCTCTGTTCTTGCTTCATAGGCCTCCCAGTCTATTGCTTTAAAGTTGAAGTCCCCCGGTATCAACAATCGTGATTTATCTTTAACTGCTTGTACAATATCTCTCATGACCAATATGAGGCCCTTTCATTTGTCATCCAGTTCTTCCTTTGTCCATGAGTTACTTGCTGGTGGGTTGTAGGCATTTAAAATTATCAGTTTATCATCCTTATTCCAGACCTGCAATGCCATTATGTTAATAACTCGAGGGTTTTCAAATATTAACCCTCTTACCTTGAGATGTTCTTTCACCAGCACAGCCATTCCTCCTCCCTTCCTAGTTTTCCTGTCACGTCTCCAAACTGAATAGCCCCTTGGGAATACGACTTCATTTAATATATTTCCTTCAAGTTTCGTCTCTGATAATGCGACAATATTTGGGACCTCAACCATCGTGCTGCACAGAGTTTATTGTGAAATTCCCCGTGCGCATGAAATAGCGCTTCAAAAATTTTTTTTATTCATAAAATGATAAATTACCTTCCCTGAACATGTCTATGTAAAAATAAATATCAAATTCCACTTACTTTGGCCGTGGGGACATGGATAAGGTGCACTGTGATGTCATCACGGGCTGATCGCCCACGTTTGACACAATCGTGCGGGCCATTCAAGCAACGGGTGTTGCCACAAATATATTTTCAATTATTTGTTCTATGTACTTCCAATGTGGCTTTATTTATTTTTTTATCATATATGATGCATTTTTGTGCCCTTTTCAATATGTATACAGTAGAACGTTCATAATGTTCCATGGAACTGTGATACTGTACATGTGTCAGTAATGTGTCCATAATAAATGTTTGTCGCAATATTACTAATTAAAAATTCACTAAAATTACAATATGCAGTTTCACACACACTAGTTACACAGTAACACACTGTATTACACACTCAGTACTTCGGAAGCGAGTAATAATCAACGAAGTAGTCCATGGTACACAGCGCGACTTCGCTCTCGGTACAGATAGATTTTCGCTTCCTGTTTCCTTGTTTTCTGTGCTTGCAAATAATGCACTCATGTACACCCTTGACTTTAGTACTTGTAGGTTGTATGTAGCCAAGCTTGTAAAGCATAAGGTAATATTGAAAAGATTATAGGAAAAGATGTATTTGTAATGTAGTCTTGAAAAGATCGCTTTGTAAGGTCTCACACAAGAAGAGATTCAGCTAGCCTCAAAGAGTGTCCGTCAGTCTGGAAGAGATTCAGCTATTCTTGAAAATATCTATGGAAAACACCACCATGGAAGCCACTAACACTGTTCATCTATTCTACTTCTATCAGATGCATCAGTACTGAATGCAGAAAATGATTCATCTATGCATCATCTATATAAATTGGAAATAGCATGGGTGGGTAACTATATACTATACTATACCATACCCATATAGTATATGTTGTGTAAAAAATAACTGGATACACTCACTGTATCATCCTCATAGGTGCTATATCTCTTGCATCCGACTTCTGTGTTAGGTCCTTATTTCGCCTAGCTTCACCAATATTATGACCCTTATGTTCTTCAAACAATAAAGTTTGAATTTCGCCGACAGAGCACGATCTTTCAACACCGCGTCGGACAGGTGTTTGGGAGTCAGAGGCGTGTGCGCCACCCATGGTTGCTCACTCAGTACTAACCCAGCCAGTAGCCCTAGGGCATTCTTGAAATTTTTTCCAAAATGGCTGCCTCTCACTGGAGGTCCTAAGAGTCCATTTCGTACACAACCAACCTCGCACACATTTAGAATGGGTACAGAAAAATAAAAAAGTTTTCTGTTGGCGCAGTTTCCCGCCGACCAAGAATACCCGGTTGGCGCAATTAAGTGGTTAAGCTGAATTATATCTTGCAACTCCAAAGTTTTTGACCTCACTCCATCTATGTTGGTATACAGTATACAAATTTCAGGAACATGTTCCCTTTCCCTTTGCTCTTTACTCCCCTTTCCACTAATGATTTTGTTGCCTTGTTTTTATGTATCATTTCACAAGCTTTCCAGTCCCTGACACTTTGTAGAAAAAATAATTTCTGTCTTCTTCATTTCTATCCCCATTTAGACGTTTTGCTTCAATGAGGTTCATTTTCAGCTTTTCTTTGTCCTCCTTTGAGAGGTTTTGTCTTATTGACCAAAGTTTGCCAACCTCATTACTCTGTAATTCCTGGCAGTTTTAAGCACTTCCATCATGTTTTTCACTCCATTAAACGTCACCCTTAATGGGCAGATCTTGTCTTTCTGATATTGTCCTATTCTTCTAAAATCACCGACATTTTCCTTTGAGCCTTCTCCTAGTCCTATTATTTTCTCTACGAGTTTCATCTCTTCTGCTGCTCGGTCCACCCTAGATGAAATTTCCTTCTCTAAACATCCAAAAATTATTATGGACTTGCTTCTGTCTGCAGTGTTTTGTACCAGTTTACTGTTGGTAACCAGTTCTTTCCTAATTGCTTGCCGAACTTCTGCTTCTTGTTGATCATTTCTGGTTATAATGTGTAATTATAGTGTGTAATTATACAAGTGTAATTACAGGATGAGAGCTACGCTCGTGGTGTCTCGTCTTCCCAGTACAGCACTCAGTTGTATATCTCTTTGAAACTACTGACGGTTTTGGCCTCCACTGCCACTTCACTTAGCTTGTTTCAACTGCCTAACACACTGTTTGCAAAAGAAAACTTTCTAATATTTTTTCAGCATCTTTGTTCCCATAGTTTGAATCTGTGTTCTCTTGTTCATGAAGTTACTGTCTCAAGAATTCCCGTTTGTCAATTTGGTCGATTCCTGTTCGTATTTTGTAGGTGGTGATCATATCCCCTCTTTTCTTCTATCTTCTAGTTTGGCATGTTCAATGCTTCTAGTCTCTCCTCATAACTCACATTTTCAATTCCGGAAGCCATTTTGTAGCATGCTGTGCACCTTTTCCAGTTTATTTATGGGATTTGAGCACCATACAACTGCTGCATGTTCTAATTTTGGTCTCACAAGTCATAAACAGTTTCATTATTATTTCACCATCCAAATTACTAAAGCAAGTCAGATGGACAGCAACACATATGCTCCTCTCAGAACATTGTGTGTTCCTCTGGTGACAGTTCACTATTCAAAACCACCACTAGGTCTCGTTCTTTATTAGTTCTGTAATCCCTTTCCTCATAATTTGTAAATTGTGTCTTGTCTATTTTCTCCAATTTCACATTCCATAACATGGCATTTATTCACAATGAATTCCACTTGCCACTTGACGCACCAAGCACTCTTGCATATACTCCTGTAGGGAATTCTGTTGCGAACACAACGATACCAAAATGAAAGACCTAGAACGATAATTGATGTGACCAAAGTGAAGAGTGTACACATTTATTGCTCTTGAGCGCTCTCGATAACACGCTCGTTTTCTCTGTTTGTTGTGGATGGTACGCTGGGCTTTTGGGCTTTATATACGTTTAGTCCTATTGCGAACTCATTGATACCAAACTGAAAAACTTAGGACGAGAATTGGGATGACAAAGTTGAAAAGAGTATACACTTTTCAGTATTACCCACTCTCTAATGGAATGACAGGCACACCTTGGGTGCCACAGTGCTCTGTTACGGGTAACCTTGGCCCACTTCCATCTTGTCGGCGGGTGAAGCGCCTTGCGGTTTTTGACATGTATGCATATACTCCTGTAGAGAATTCTATTGTGAACACATTGATACCAAATTGAAAAACCTAGGTCAAGAATTGAGGTGACAAGTTGAAAAGAGTATACACTTTTCAGTATTACCGCACGCTTACTTGGATGCCCGGACACATTTGGGGTAGCGTGGCGATCACTCGCCCAGAACAACAAAGTGTTAAGATGAATAATATCATTTAGCTCCAGCATTTTATATCACTCCATCTCTGTTAGTACAGTACTGTATATACAATTTTCAGGAACGTGTTC
>WNGS01160430.1:17486387-17499499 GCA_020271785.1 Procambarus virginalis
TGGGTACGTAAAAAAAAGGTTGAAATTGTACTTACTTTGGCTGCTATGGGGTCCGTAAGTTGGGGCGTGACGTCATCATTCCCCGTGCTCCCGTGCCGTAAGCTCCCGGAGCGGGTGGGGTGCTCGGGGCGGGGTGCACGAGTTGCCACGAATATATTTTCGTTCATTTTTTTCGCACAGTTCCAAATACATTTTATTTGTTTTTACGTGTAATCCTATGTATAGTGAACACGTACACTATATTATGGCAGTAAACATCCGTACTGTCTGAAGACACTGTGTTACGTGCATGACACTTGTGTACACATATGCTGCACATATTTACTATGTATCATGCTAATTTATGTATATACACAATCTATTTACACACTATACACTGTCACACACTATATACATTCACCATCAACACATTCAGAACACCGCGAGTGAGAGTTGCCACACCCAGCCAGCCCTACCTCACTTCTCCAACATTGTACTGTATTCGCCAACTTTGCCCCCTCCCATCATACAGTTATTCACACCAATGTTTCATGTTCATTTATGTATATTTACAACATGTGTACACACTATACACTGTCACACACCATATACATTTACCATCAACACATTCAGAAGCATCGCGTAGCAGCTGCTTCGCAATAGGAGCTGCCTCGTATGGGCCAATAGGAGCTGCCTCATATGGCCAATAGGAGCTGCCTCATATGTGCCAATAGCAGCTGCCTCGTATATGCCAATAGCAGCTGCCTCGTATGGAGGCCTCGTAGGACAATAGGAGCTGCCTCGTATTGGGCCAATAGGAGCATTTGGCCCTGAACACACAATTCAGAAACCTTCGAGTGAGAGCAGCCACACCCAGTCAGTCTCCCTGCACTCCAACATCTGTACTCGCCAACATGTGCTCCTCCTACTGAGGGAAGGGTTTTTGACACTTTAAAAAGAAAAAAGAATTTTTTCCAGAGAATTTATTTCCTGCGCACCACGGGGGTGTCATATTTGGAGGCAACGCAGTTAAGGGTTAAAAAACACCAAGTAGCAGTCACAATTGCAAGAAAAATGACAGGTTGGATAACAAGAACTTTTCAAAACTAGAGATGCTATACCAATGTTGATACCTTCAAGACACTAGTGCTCTCTAAAGTGGAATACTGCTGCACAATGACAGCCCCTTTCCAAGCTGAAGAAATTGCTGATCTGGAGAGCATGCAAAGATCCTTTACTGCTAGAATCCACTCAGTAAAATATCTAAACTATTGGTACCGGACTGAATACCTAAATCTGTATCTCTTGAGCCGCAGGCGGGAAGAGATACAGTACATAATAATTTACATGGGAAAATTAGAGGGGCTGGTCCCAAACCTGCACACAGTAATAACACACATGAGACTAGAAGCCATGGCAGGATGTGCAGAATACCCCCGTTAAAAAGCAGAGGTGCAATAGGTACCCTGAGAAAGAACTATCGACATCAGAGGGCCAAGACTGTTCTACATGCTTCTACTAAACAGAGGCATAATTGGCCAACCCCTCTCGGTGTTTAAGAGAGATGACAAAGAGAGGTGACAAACACCTCCAAAGGATACACTGATCACCAGACTGTGACTCATATGTCAGGTGCGAGCAACCACCTCCAACAGCCTAGTCACCAGTCAGCAACCGGACTGCGGGGACACTAAGCCCCGAAAACACCTCACGTTGCATACTTACTCTCGGTCACCATTATGAGCTCAATAATGGTCAATATGTAAACAACAAATCTAGTAAGAAAAAATCAAGAGAAAACAACAAACCCTACTTGATAAAAAAAAACATTAATTTGATTTTATATTTCATTTACAAAAGATCTCATGTATCCCAGTCTTAAACATCTCACCCTTCACAAATGCAAGCCATTCCTAACTCAATGAGACCCCTACCAACTTCAGCAATTCTTTGATGTGTGGGTATATGTTGAGTACCTTAAGCCAACCTGAGAAATCTTTTTAAGAAATAGTAAGTTAGAAATAGATAATATAGGTCACATTCCAGGACCTCGGCTAAATTATATCACTCTTTGCATCTTTGATTCAGTGATCCCACTCAATGCTAAAAGGTAGTTTGCTATTCTATTAAATGAATCAGTGAATCTGAATCACACACACAGTTGTCGAATTTTGATACATGATAACTTAGTTTATAGACAATCTTTGTTCATGTAGGTACCAAGTAACCCAGGTCCTGTGCAATCTGAGCTACACATCACATGGTGGGTAAACAGCCGTAATGTGTAAGGGCAACACATTAAGTGGATTATACTTTGGGTGCTAAATCAGTCTAACTGAGGCTATCGTTAGTGCATCCAATCATTACATAACTGATACCACTCAGAACAGTTGAAGAAGAATTTGTGAGGGACCTGAAGTAAAGTTTTATGAGATGGTATTGCAAGGCTGAAAATACAAAAATGGTTAATTATATTACACGAAGTAACATTCTACATGCTGAGTTCTGATATACAGTACCTGTATGTATCAGAAGGCTGAAATATTTCTCATTGAAGACGGGAATAGAGACTGAATACTGCAACTTTCAAACTATTAGTACTGTACTATGAATATAAAAATGTACATTCTGATGTACAATATATGGTTCCAATACAGGCACATTATGAATTTAAATAAATTAACATTTCCCTCTTCTTGCAACATATAAAATGCATATTTTTTGTTTTATTGCAAAGTATTATTTGCAACTGAAATTATAAATTACAATTAGACATTAATTATTGCCCTTCACAGGGCATGTGAAGATTTTGATAGTTGTGCTTAATGAATTTTGTGGTATCAATCAAGGACTTATGAAGGTATGGGCCTGGAGAGTTAAATTTGTTTTAAAACCTGCCACCACAGGACTCCATATCAAATAATTATAGTGCTGATACACCATGTTATATCCTGTATGTTTCAAACTGACATGATACCCATTACTAAGGATACCTTATAAGACTATACTCACCATTTTCCTTTTTAATAGTAAACATATCTCTCTCTTTAATAAGAGTCACGACTGAAGCTTGGCTCCCTGTTTCCACGAGGATATTCTCGGCTTGAATATGCGTCTGGTGATTGGTCATCTTGCCTATTATAAAATACAACAAATAATAATGACAATCTGAATAAAGGGAAAAATTAATTATGTTTATGGCGGGTTTCATTTTATGGAAAGATTACCTGACAGCAGCCCAGCGGTTAACAACCACCTCCCATTCACCCAAATTTTGTACAGCATTGTATAATAATCTGACCCCACAAATATTCCTCTCAAGACCCTTGCTATCTTCACTCTACATTTACATCATCTATCAATAAATACACGGCTTGACATGGAAGGCTTGAAAAGATCTACTCTGCTTTGAGGATGAAGGTAGAATTGGTTTCACCCACAGAGTCCTGGGAGAATGAGGGATTCTTGCCTGTGTGGGATACCTGATCAACCAGGCTGTGACTCATACATCAGGCTGCGAGCAGCCGCATCCAACAGCCTGGTAGATCAGTCCAGCAACCAGGAGGCCTGGTCGATGACCGGGCCGCAGGGACGCTAAGCCCCGGAAGCACCTCAAGGTAACCTCAAGGTGTGTGATCTACAGGTTTTGACAGAAAGGAGCTTTTTATCTACAACCAAAGCCTTATTTTTCCACTGAATTTTAAATGTGGCAATGTATATTTATAGCTAACTAATGGAGACTTCATTAATTTTATTTGTTCTACAACAACATTATATTTTACTGCACAACATAAAAGCAAATAATAACTCCTTACCTTCTAGATGAACGTGAATAATCTTCTCTCTCCCTTTCATATCCTCGACTTCCTCCTCCATCATCTCGACCATAGGCACCACCACTGCTTCCACCACCTCTATCATCTCGTCCATAATTGCCTTTGTCTTCCCGACCAAAGCCACCTCTGTCTTCCCTACCATAGCCGCCTCCATCTTTGTCATCTCTACCATAGCCACTGCCCCTGTCATCTCGACCTGACCCTCCTCGGTCATCGCGACCGAAGCCGCCTCGTCATCACGACCATAACTACTTCGTTCATCTCGGCCATAGCCGCCACCTCTGTCTTCTCGACTAGAACCACCTCCTCTGTCATCTCGCCCAGAATTCCTCTGTCATCTCGACCATATCCTCTCCCTCTGTCCCTGCCCCTACCACCCCAACCACCACGCCCTCCATCTCTATTGTTCCTAGAGTCAAAATCCCTGCGAAAAGCCTGGAAAGAAAAATGCTTGATTACTATTGTTAAATATTAATATGGAATCTTATTCCTTGGTCAACAAAATGTTATGATAAACTGCAAACAGTGTATATAGACCACATACACAAATTCAAAAATAATTTAGCAACGTTAAATCATATGCATAAGGAAATCACATTAAACGTGATGTATCAGCGAGAAACTCGATAGAAGCCATAATGAGGATTTGAACTTTCATCATCCTCATCATGGCTTCTAATGACTTTCTCATTCATACATCATGTGAAGCATTGGAGGTAGAATTCCTATATCTCAGCCAAAGTGCATTTGGACAATGGGGAAAACCACGACTGGGCTTTGGAGAAAGGCGCAGAACCCCAAGAGGATTCAGCTGAATCCCAGGGTGCATTATTTTTAGCATGTTGTGGCCAAGTTATTTAGGGTGTATACTTGGAAGTACTGTACCAATTGTGCAGGTTCAAATCATCATCATGTCTTCTATTATTTTTTTTGTTAAACTATAGCCGATAGAAATAGGCAGGTATACCTGAGCCAGCATATGTACCGACATAAACATTAGTTTAATGAGTACTGGGGCAGAGTGATTAGATGACAAGCTATGCAGGTGGGTAATCGGTTTCCATCAAGCAGATGGTTGATGGAAACAAAACAGTACGAAGACATATGAAACCTAATGAACATACATGCTCTGACTTACTAGCAGAAACTCTTGGGAGGACACTACATAATGTATTTAACAAACTATTTAACAAACTAAAATTACTATATACCTGGCTTCTAGACTGCTACACTTCCCAATGTAAGTTATAGGGTTCAGGTTAGTAAGATGAGGCACACCCACATCGCACAGAAAACAAGATAATCTATGCTAGACAATCTATGACAAAGATTGATGTGATGATGTGATAATCTGTGATAATCTATGATGTGACAATCTATGATTCTAGATTGTCTAGAAAACTAGACAATCAATAATCTATCTATTATTTTGTATTTAACAAAATAATTATAATAATTAGAAGTTTTTCTTCTATCATACATAATTTTATGATTAAGAACAAGAATATAATGAAGAAATAAGTACAATGATTAAACGGTGGTTTTATTAATGCATGGAAGGATGGTAGGTACAATGAGTTCCAGGAGTGCACTAAATATAAACAGGTTGGTGCAGAGGGTGGATTGGGAGGGATCAGAAAGGGAGATGAGAGATACAGATGTAGATGAGAAATTTTAGCAATACTGTATGTATAAAATATTATTAGGTATACATATATTTTTTCTTTATAGAATGAATGATTTTGATGCAAAATGTAAGGAAAAGTGGAAATAAACTCAATATCTACAGTATAGCCTATTTCATGCAATAAACAAGTTGAGAATGTGTCATCTCAGCACTCATCTATCTACACCATATCTTACATCAGCTATTCACAGTGGGATGAACTCTTTGGATTTGACATTCGATGTCTAGACAATCTTTCTTATACCGATATGTATGAAGAATGAATGTATCAATATTTATATAACTTTGACACTAATATTTTAATTTTAATAATTTTTTCCTAGCATGAAAAATAAATGGTCTCTTGGCCGGCAGCTACGGAGCTTATGGTCATACCCACAAATGTGTTGAAAAAAATATCCAATATAGAATTATTATTTTGTATGCAAATGTAAGAAAAGCATGAAAATAAATTAATATTTATCATTTCATTGGGTGGTGGCACAATAAAATTTGCTGATGCTTCCGTTTTATCCTCAGATGTTTCACTGATTGTTTATCACTTGTTTCTCTTTATCTACATCCACATAGCTATTATGCAGGCGATGAGTCACAATTACGTGGCTAAAGTATGCTGACCAGACCACACACTAAAAGGTGAAGGGACGACGACGTTTCGGTCCGTCCTGGACCATTCTCAAGTTGATTGATAATTCTCAATCGACTTGAGAATGGTGTGAATGTTTACCTTCTAGTGTGTGGTCTGGTCAACCACATAGCTATTCATATTCATATTTACATCTTACATGTAAAACCCGGACAATAACTGTTTAAATTGCAGTATGACAATGACTGCATTACCCTACTAACATTCATGACGACAACTGCATTTACCTAGTACAGTACACATAACTATAAAAAGGCAGCAGAATTTTGTCATAGGTAAAGGTAAATGCCATTATGTCCACAGAGAGCTATTAATATCCATAGTTGCATCATACCTTCTGGTTACCTTGTGTTGGTTTCGGGCTTAGCGTCCCGCGCGCCCGGTCATCGCCCAGGCCTCCTCATTGCTGGATTGGTCAACCAGGCTGCTGGATGCAGCTGCTTGCAGCCTACATATGAGTCACAGCCTGGTTGATCAGGTAACCTTTGGAGGTGTTTATCGAGTTCTCTCTTGAACACTGTGAGGGGTCGGGCCAGTTATATGTATGTGTAGTGGAAGCGTGTTGAACAGTCTCAGGCCTCTGATGTTGATAGAGTTCTCTCAGAGTATGTATTGCACCTTCTGCTTTTCAACGAAGGTATTCTGCACATCCTGCCATGCCTTCTTGGTCTCATGTGGTGTTATTTCCGTTGCAGTTTGGAACCAGACCCTCTATTATTTTCATGTGTAAATTATTTTGTATCGCACCTGCCTGTGCTCAAGAGAATAAAGAGTTAGGCATTTTAGTCGGTCCCATAATTTAGATTTTTACAAGGTGGATTCTAGCTGTAAAGTATCTCTGCATGCTCTCCAGGCCAGCAGTTTTTCCAGCTTTGAAAAGGGATGTCATTGTGCAACAGTATTCCACTCTAGAGAGCACTACACCTTGAGTTCACCAGTGGTATAGCATCCCCAGTTCGAAAAGTTCTCATTATCCACCCGTCATCTTTTTGCATTTGTTGACGGCTACTTTATTGAGTTCTTTAAAGGCAAGGTCTTCCGACATGATTACACCCAAATCCTTTACATTGCTTTTTTCGTTCTGTTATGATTTGACTGCATGTTGTAGGTGGTTTTTATATTTAATTTTTACCATAGTGCAAGAGCTGAAACTTATCTCATTATATATCATATTATTTTCTGTAGCCTATTGAAAGTCCTGATTTATATCTGATTGGAGGTTTGCTGTGTTCTCTATGTTGTCTACTCTCATAAAAATCCTAGTGTCATCTACAAAGGATGATACAGGGCTTAGTGTGTGTCCTTGTCTATGTCTGATATGAGGATGAGAAAAAGTACTGGAGCAAGCCACAGTACCCTAGGGGATTGAGCTCTTCGTGGTTGATGGTTCGGATTTTATTTTGTTGACAATTACACAGAGTTCTGTTAGTCAGGAATTGTAGATCCATCTGCTATTTTTACGCCTGTCATACATGTAAAGCCGAGACAATAATTCTTTCAATACTATTGCGCGCCGTTCGTACGCGCCGCAGAAATGACTTTATACACCGTTCGGTGTGGGTGTAGCATGCGGCGACACCGAAAACTGTATACTCGTTTCAGTTTTCTCACCTTAACTCTCTGGGCTGAGATTATTCAGGCACAGCTTTTTTGGCTGTTGTTAGGTGTCTATTTAATTGAAAAACACCCGCAAGACAGACCACAAACAAGCAGCACCCCTCCCCAAGAACAAAAAAAAGCGCTAAAACGAAGGGGATGGAAATAGAAAAAACCCCCCCTTCCTTCCTTTTTTTATGGTTTTGTTTTGTTTTTTCACCCTTTTTGGCGGTCGAACAGGGTCCTACTTCTGCACGCTACCTCGTGAATGTTTCTGGCTTAGTCGGCCTGTGTCGCGTTGGATCGGCAGTTGCAGCTCGTTGTCTCGACTTCGAGTTGAGATGTGAGCACTAGCCACCTCATGGGTTAGTCCCTTTGTTTTTGTCTTTGGTGAAGTGCTCTGGGGAGCCATAGGGGCTCCCGAAACAGCGTTGAATGTAATGAAACGCCATTTTCTGGGTGAGTTCCAGAGGCTCCCCAGCAACGCTCCCTCCTTCCTGTTGGCGTTTTTTTCACATGTTTTTTTACATCTAGCCTCAGAACTGCAGGGTGGATCGCTGGTGCAGAGGTCTGGGGCTCCTCCTTCCCCTCCTGGGCAGGGGGAGTGCACAGACATGTAATTACCTAAGTGTAGTTACAGTGATGAGAGCTACGCCCGTGGTAGTCCCGTCTTCCCAGCACACTTTGTCCATATAAGGCTTTGAAACTACTGACGGTGCTCACCGTCGGTGTCTTGGTGTGGTGCTTAAATGTGATACCTAAGTGAGTTACAGGATGAGAGCTACGCCTCCGTGTGGTCCCGTCGTCCCAGCACTCTTTTGTCATATAACGATGAAACTACTGACGTTTTTGGCCTCCCCCACCACCTTCTCAACCACTCCATTAAATAAACCTTCTCACCTTAACTTGTTTCCAACCGTCTACCACTCTATTTGCGAAGTGAATTTTCTTAACGTGCTCGGCATCTGTGTTTAGCTATTTTTTAAAATCTATGAACTCTTGTTCTTGAAGTTTCCAGGTCTCAAGGAAATCTTCCTGTCGATTTTATCAATTCCGTTACTATTGTGTACTATGACCATATCGTCCTCTTTTTCTTCTTATCTTCTAGTTTTTTTGCATATTATGCCTCTAACCTCGCCTCATAACTCTTGTCCTTTACAGTTCTGGGAGCCACTTAGTGGCATGTCGCTGCACCTGTCCAGGTTGTTGTTTTGCTTCTTAAGATAAGGGCACCATACAACCGCTGAATATTCCAGCTTTGGTCTCATAAAAGTCGTGAACAATTTCTTTAGTATTTCGTCATACATGTATTTAAAAGCAACTCTGTGATGTTAGAAAATGGTAGCATGCTTCCTCTCGCACAATGGTCTTGATGTGGTCCTCAGTGAAAGTTTTCTTCTAAAACCACCCTAGAGCCTTTCCGTATCAGAATTCTTTAAAGATTTCGCTCATAATTTATAGGTTGTGTGGGGTCTATGTTCACCAATTCCACATTCCATAACATGGCATTTATTCATATTACAGTTCCATTTGCCAAGTGTTGCCTCCAAATTACTTTATTTTGTCCTAGGTCTTCTTGAAGGGCATGACAATCATCTAGGATTCTTATCTTCCCTATTAATTTTAGCATCATCAGCAAAAACATGTTCATGTAATTCTGTAATCCCCCTGGTAGATCGTTTATGTAGAACAATGACCATACCGGTGCAAGAACTGAACCCTGTGGTACTCCACTTATAACATTCCTCCAATCCGATACCTTGCCTCTGATTACGGCCACTTATTTTTCTGTCAGTTAGGAAAATTTTCATACATGTTAGAAGCATACCTGTAACTCCTCCAATATTTTCCAATATTTTCCAGTTTTCCGAACAACCTCTTATGTGTATCTCTGTCGAAAGCCTTTTTTAGAAAGTCCAGATAGATGCAGTCAACCACACCATCTCTTTCCATGTAAATCTCTGTTGCTCGATCATAAAAACTGAGTGAAGATTCTGTACACAGGAGCTTCCAGATCGTAAACCATACCTGTCTCTCTGATAGTATATCATTTCTCTCCCAGGTGTTCTACCCATTTAGTTTTTAATTATTTTTCCAATATTTTGATGACTATTACACGTGTCAATGATACAGGCTATATTAAGGGGGTCTTCCCTGCTTTCCACTTTTGTAGATTGGAAACTATGTTAGCCTTTTTCCCCACCATCAGCTACACTCCTGTAAACAAGGGATGCCTGAAAAATCAAATTAAGTGGAATGCTGAGCTCAAGTGCACACTGCTTCTCAGAATCCATTGTGAAACTCCCATCTGGACCAACTGCCTTGTTCTTACTTAGCTCCTTGAGCATTTTTTCCACTTTCTCACTAGACACCTCTATGTGCTCTAATGTTGTTCTCTGGATTTTTTTTTGTGTCTGGTTCCCTACAGATTTCATTTTTGTACAAACACACTTTGGACACTTTTCGTTTAGGTTTCCAACCACATGGTCCTTTTCATTTTCCGTGAATCTATTTCCCATATCAACCTCTGACTCTATCCTTTACCTGCAATTTGTTGTTTATGAATTTTTAGAATAGACCTGGTTCTGTTTACATTTGTCTGCAATCCACTTTTTCAAAATTTCTTTCGGCCCTCTCCTCCTCACTGCTGTGTAGTGTGTTAGCTTGCATCTTTGTATCCGTAGTATATTGTGGTTGTGTGGGGTTTGGCCTCTTCCTGTATTGATTCCATTTTTGTGTCTTTGGTCTCTGGCCCTCTCGCAATTCCTATTGAACCAATCCAGTTTCCTAGTTCTGCATCTCTGTTTTGGTATAAATTTGTTTGTGCCTTTATCCATATATTTCACAAAACTTGACATACATCTCATTCACTTCCTTGCTAGCAACAAGTCTGTCCAATTATACTTCCTAAAAAAATTTCTAAGGTGCCATAATTGTCCTCTCTTGAAGTCAGGCTTTTTAAACTGCTTCATCCTCCTTATTTTCTTCCAGATTATAACGCATTGCATACTATATTCCCAAAAAGACATGGTCACGTTTACCCAAGGGAGGAAGGTACTGAATGTCAAATACTTTTCCTCTTCCTGGTAATATCAAATCTAGCATGGAGGGACGTCCCCTTCCCCTCATCCTCGTAGCTTGTTTAACATGTTGATACAAGAATGTTTCCCAGGATGAGGTCTACAAATTTACAGGTCCAAAAATCTTCTGTTTTAGCTTCATATGCTTCCCAGTCTATGGATTCAAGGTGAAGTCACCAACTATCAACAATCGTGACCTATCGTTATCTGCTCTCGCTATAATCTCTCTCATTATTGTTATAAGACCTTCTCGTTTACTATCTAGCTCTTCCTATGACCATGTGCTGCTTGGTGGGGACTATATGCATTTATGACCATTAGTTTATCATCTTCATGGCAGATCTCTAGTGCTATTATGTCAACCTCTTGTGGATTGGCAGTCATTATTTCCTTCACCATTAGGTGTTCTTTCACCTGCACAGCAACGCCACCGCCTTCCTAATTTTTTCTGTCCCTTCTCCAAATTGAGTAGCCCCTTGGGAATATGACCTCATTTAAAATATCATCTTCAAGTTTGTCTCCGCGAGTGCAACAATGTCTGGTGTCTGCTCTGTATTACATCACTTAAGAACAAGGGGACATAGATTTAAACTAGCTTATCACAGATGCCGAAGAAATATACTTTCGCAAAAATTCACTTTCGCAAACAGAGTGGAGATCGGTTGGAACAAGTTGGGGGGAGAAGGTGGTGGAGGCCAAGACCGTCAGTAGTTTCAAAGTGATATATGACAAAGAGTGCTGGGATTGACGGGACACCACGAGCGTAGCTCTCATCCTGGAACTACACTTAGGTAATACTTAACTCCAATATCTTCGATCTTACTCCATCTATGTTGGTGTATGCAATCCTCAGCAACTTGTTCCCCCTCTCCTTATTCTTCACTCCCCTCCTCTCTATTTGATTTTGGTGGTTTGCCTTTATGTACCCATTTCACTGGTCTGCCTACCCCCTAACAACGTTTGTAGAAAAACAGAATTGATTTCTTCATTCCTGCTCTCATTTAAACGTTTTGCCTCAGCGAGGTTCAGTTTCAGCTTCTCTCTGTCTTCTCTTGACAGATCTCGTGTTAATGACCACATTTTCCCATCCTCATCACTTCTAGCATTCCTTAGTACTTCTTCCATCTGCTTGGCACGGTTTAGGGTGATCCTCAAAGGTCGACTTTTCCCTTTTACATATCTGCCTATTCTTCTGTAGTCCCACACATTCTCTATGGTTGTAAGACCTTCCACGAGGCCAACAATTTTATCTACTACTTTTGCTTCTTCTACAGCTCTTTCTGACCTAGATGTTATCTCCTTTTCTTTGCAGCCAAAAATTATCAGGGACTTACTCGAATCAACTGTGTTTTGCACCAACGTTCAGGGTTAGATGCCAAATTCCTTTCTCACTTCCAGCCTAATGTTTTTTGATCTTGGTTGCTGCATTTTTGGGCTTCCTTTACTGCTGCTTCCATTTTTTCCTTCCCCTTGGCCCACTTGTGCATAAGTGAGTTGCAGATCTTTCGTTGCACTGTTCTGTTCCTGTGTAACTTCCTCCATCTGTGCTGACAAAGAGCTGTTTCTCCTCTTGAATTCCCTTGCCTAGCCTATTGTAATCATTTATGTTTAAGTTTGCTTAACTCTCTTCAAAGCTATTTTTAAGAGTATATTTTCTTCCATGGCTTTGCAATTTGTTCCAATGACTCTTTCCTTGCGCAGAGTCTTTCACTAAACCTCAAGACCTAAAACTTTGCTATTCAATGATCATTACTTTCTTTCAATTACTAATTATTTCTACATGGGAGTTCACTATAGTATCTAATTTTACAAACTTGTGTGTAGACTGCTAATATCATGCTTTCTCTCATTGAATCCCTCAAAATCAAGCTCTGTTTGTATTCCTCTTGCCACGGGCCATCTTGAATGTCTTCTCTGCACATGTAAACACTATAGGGGCAACTTTATCTCATCCCAATTTTCACTTCCCTTAGCACATTCCTATTATCTCATCTATTTTTCACAAAGCTACTATACCTTATGATCTCTGGGAACACCATCTCACTATCTTCAACCTGTACTACAAAATACTTAGGATTGTTGAAATATGCTGGAGCTCCTCTGATGCAAGTGTTGACCCTAGGGGTGTCCCTTTTGAATCCAAATGCTCACCTAAATGATGAAATGTGCCTCACCTATTGTGCTTGCGGGGTTGAGCTCTGGCTCTTTGGTCCCGACATGTGGCACGGCTGTGGTGATGTCATGGCTGCGTTTGCTCCGTTTTTATTTGGGAGTGTCTGCACACTTGT
>WNGS01160430.1:17499701-17522334 GCA_020271785.1 Procambarus virginalis
TTGTCTATTTTAGTTGTTTTCACAAGAATAGGAGTTGTTTTGAGGCACTTTGTTTTCTGGGTGCCTGTCCCAATTGATGGCAGTTATAGAATGCCCCAAATTCCATGTGCAAATCTATAGGCCATTGCTCCTTGTGCCTCTATGAGGGGGCCAGGTTCTGGCTCGTGGTCCCCGTAGGCCTAGAACTCCATTCACACTGATGCCAAAGTTAGGGACATAAATAGTCTGGATAGCTCCAGAAGCCCACGGTACTCGCTCAGAAAATGGATTTCATTACATCAAAAACTGGGTTTTTCATCTTGCATTTCATCTATTCTTATCTTTCATCATATTATCTTTGTCTTTCTCTTTCGTTCCTCTTTCATCTCACTCACTTTGCTTATATTATCTATCTCTTCTATTCTTTTTCCATTACACAACTTGATAATGGTCCAGGATGGACTGAAATGTCGTCATTTCTTAATTTTTTGTGTGGGGTTTGGACATCATATCTTCAACCACATTATTGTGACTCATTATCTTCAACCTTGATAGACTTTAAGAATAAATAAATGACTTTTAGATTTCAGTTCAAAGAAGTGTAAGGTAATGAAGCTATGAAATTGATATTGAGAAGTTGTAAGAAACTACACCGTGAGTTGAGGCAACTGCTAGAATTAATAAGACAAATATTTGGGAGTTGATATAATCCTAACACTAACAACAAAAACTCTCAAACAGAATATCATCAGAAGTATATGGGAAATTGACGAACATAAGACATCATTTAAAAGCCTGTGCAGTCAACCTGTCTTCTTAAAAATAACGTCACTTTTGGCTATTTGCCCGTATGGCCGAATATGGACGTAATTTGAAAATGAAAATAAATTTGGGATTTTTTTTTTTTCAACAACAGTAAGTTAAGGGTCCTCTGATAGGTTAGGTGGGCAGGAAATTCTCATAAAGTTTCAAAACGGTATGAAAAACGTTAATGGAAAGTTTCCTTTTCTAAGCTTGCCGAGTAAGCGGATGACTCGAACAGAAAACGGAACAGTACGTCACTTTTGTGAGTTGATTTCATTTCAAATTACGCCCAAATTTGGCCATAGCGCGCATACGAGCCAAAAGTGACGTTATTTTTAAGAGGACGGGTTGGTGCAGTGACCGGTAGTCACCGTAAAACCATATTCAGAGCCTACCTGAGACCGTTAATGTCTCGGGTAATATAAATTACCTGAGTAGTGTAAAAATATACTTACACCACTGGCATAGTGAAGCACGATAAGTTTGAGAAAGTACAAAGCTTTGATTCTATTGTAGTACTGTACTAGAATTGAGATGGCTCAGAATAAGGATTGGGAAAACTCAACCTCACCACCTTAGAGGAGAGAAGAAACAAGAGGAGCCTTGATCACTACTGTCAGTATGCTGAGGGAAATAGATGAGGTGGACAAGGACAGTCTATTTAAATTATTACATTAATACATATGACATTTAGAGCAAATTTTTTTCACAGTTTCACATCGCACATCATAAAAGTATTTGAGAGAGTGATTAGGAGTCAGGTCACCAATTTCATGGAGACCAATGACCTTCACAACCCAGGCCAACATGGATTTCGAGCGGGAAGATCGTGCCTCTCACAGCTACTTGAGCACTACGACAAAGTCACTGAGGCATTAGAAGAAAAACAGAATGCTGATGTGATATACACGGACTTCGCAAAGGCTTTCGATAAATGTGACCATGGCGTGATAGCACACAAAATGAAGTCAATGGGAATAACCGGTAAAGTAGGACGCTGGATACTCAGTTTTCTGTCAAACAGGACTCAGCGAGTAACAGTCAACTATATAAAATCTAGTCCAAGTGCAGTTAAAAGCTCTGTACCTCAGGGTACAGTCCTTGCACTGCTGCTTTTCCTTATTCTCATATCAGATATAGACAAAAATACAAGTCACAGCTTCGTATCATCCTTTGCAGACGACACAAAAATCAGTATGAAAATTACCTCGGCTGAAGACATTGAAAAACTTCAAGCTGATATTAATAAAGTTTTCGACTGGGCATCAGAAAATAACATGATGTTTAACAGTGATAAATTCCAGGTACTCAGGTACGGTAAAAATGAGGACCTTAAACATAATACAGAGTACAAAACACAATCAAATGTACCCATAGTAGGAAAACAGCATGTAAAGGATTTGGGAATAATAATGTCTGACGACCTAACGTTTAAGGAGCATAACCAAGCAAATATTGCAACAGCCAGAAAAATGATAGGATGGATTACGAGAACTTTCAAATCCAGGGATCCCATCACAATGGTTGTACTCTTCAAGTCACTTGTGTTGTCCCGTCTTGAGTACTGCTCAGTACTCACTTCCCCCTTCAGAGCAGGAGAGATTGCTGAAATAGAGGGAATACAGAGAACATATACGTCACACATAGACGAGGTAAAGCACCTAAATTATTGGGATCGTCTCAAAGCTCTCCAAATGTACTCACTAGAAAGAAGACGAGAGAGATATCAAATAATATACACCTGGAAGATACTGGAGGGCCAAGTACCAAATCTGCACAGTAAAATAACGACGTACTGGAGTGAACGATATGGAAGAAAATGCAGAATAGAACCAGTGAAGAGCAGAGGTGCCATAGGCACAATCAGAGAACACTGTATAAACATCAGAGGTCCGAGGTTGTTCAACGTCCTCCCAGCAAGCATAAGAAATATTGCCGGAACAACCGTGGACATCTTCAAAAGGAAACTAGATTTATTCCTCCAAGGAGTGCCGGACCAACCGGGCTGTGGTGGGTATGTGGGCCTGCGGGCCGCTCCAAGACAAACCAGCCTAGTGGACCAAACTCTCACAAGTCAAGCTGGCCTCGGGCCGGGCTTGGGGAGTAGAAGAACTCCCAGAACCCCATCAACCAGGTATCAACCAGTTTTTGTTCAGTACCTAGAATATTTCCAGGATGCACTTGCATGATTTTCACCTGTGTTCTCCAGTAATTCTTTCATTTTAATTTTTTTGTTTTGTTTTTATCCAACAGAAGAAACGAAGACTGAACCTACTTAACAAGATGTGGGTATGATAGTGTGCAGTCATCTGTGATTTATAGTGGTCAGCAGTGTTTGCTGTAAGTTGATGGATGGATCTCAGTAGTCTTGTGTAAGCATTGCTCAGTGACTTGTTAGCCTTTAAGGTAACATTCAGATAAGTTTTATTTGTAAAGAATTTCATCAAGCTATGTAATTTTTTTAGCTGAGTCTTATGTTCATGTTTTATGTTTAAAATGAATTTTAACTTACAATTGTTGTGTATCAGCAATGATAAGGCTAATTGAGTGCCTTGGTGTTTGTGTTTGGGTTCTCAAAGCTAAATAAACTGATATGGTTATTAAAAAGGCTGAGCTTGTTTACTGTGAATAAGAGCTTTAATATGAAGAGATTTATGTGGGCCATAAGCAGTGATAAGCTTGTGTACAGTTCAGGCAGGTAATACTTTTGATTGTTCTCTTGTCCAAAGCTGAACCTTGAATATAAAGGTGAATGATTTGCCTTGCTCGCTGATTTACTGTTAAAAATTGGAATCTAGACCACAGTTGTGTACAGATGTATAAGTGTACATAAGACACACTCGTGATACTTACAATACTTTTTTATTGTTATCTTTTATAGGGTAGTGTACCAGAAACTTCAGTTCTTTTTAGTATTGTAAAACTAATTTTAAAAGAATGCCTTTAAGAGAATTATGTATATTGTGAGTAATAAGTGAATGGATGAATGGTGTTTGAAAGGAAGAGTAGTGTGTTATATCAAACAACAAAGTATTTATGAAAATTTGTAATATTTTTTATACGGACTTTAAACATTTTTTACTCAATATCTTCCTTATCTCAAATAGACAAGATGTCTCCTGCGAAGTACAAGTTGTACATGGGTATTTGCATGAACCAGGTCAAATATGTTTATCTGTAAACCTTACCATGTTTACTCATGTCAGCTCTAATTTGACTTGTTGGCCAATGTTTTATCTTCAGCTCATTACTATTTCAGAGTAATTTATTTATGGATGATTGAAGCCTTAAGTTCTGCAGATTTTTAGATTTTAATGTTAGCTAATCAGAGTACAGCTTTACATGCTCAAAATTAACCTTTCATCCTCCATGCTAAACTCTGATTCCTAACTCGGTGTTTTGGCTTGGTCTGATAGCAGAATATCCATGGTGTTTCTTTTAAACTTTAATAGAGTGGCATAATCATAGAATTACAGTGATTTACATAATTAAAAAAAATTTAGTTTTAGGAATAGGTAGGTCATTTGCTTCACTTAACAATAGTAGTGTATTTGTCCTCAGTGATGCCAAGGCTTAATAAATTATTGTTAACACCAGTATACCTTGACAAGAGGTTCTCCTTGCCATAGCAATACCTTGTCATACCATAACTCAAGGATAGTGCTCTACATATCTATTCACTGCAATACAGTAGCTCTGAAGAAAGTAAGGGAAGTTAATCATTTTGCTAGAAGGACATTGTAATCAGTGGTCAAGCCTGTTTTGTTAAGTTATACTAGTTCTCTAAAGCTAATCTTCTTTTTGGTTGTATGGGTTTAGGAGAGGGGTGCATATGATGCGTTTTGTGATGGCAGTACATATTTTGGGTTATATATGTGGTTGGAAGAAGGTGTAGAGTTTGAGTTGAGGGATTAATATTTATTGGGAACTGGCAGGGAGGGGGGGGGGATGCATTGTGTGATGAGAGGGTATTCCATAAGTGTGTGTGTGTGTGTGTGTAATTACCTAAGTGTAGTTACAGGATGAGAGCTACGCTCGTGGTGCCTCGTCTTCCCAGCACTCTGTCATATAACGCTTTGAAACTACTGACAGTCTTGGCCTCCTCCACCTTCTCACCTAACTTGTTCCAACTGTCTACCACTCTGTTTGCGAAAGTGAATTTTCTTGTATTTCTTCGACATCTGTGTTTAGCTAGTTTAACTCTTATGACCTCTCGTTCTTAAAGTTCCAGGTCTCAGGAAATCTTCCCTATCGATTTTATCAGTTTCTGTTACTATTTTGTACATAGTGGTCATATCACCTCTTTTTCTTCTGTCTTCTAGTATTGGCATATTTAATGCCTCTAACCTCTTCTCGTAGTCTGGTTTAGTTCCTTCAGTCTATCTTCATACCTCATTTCTCACAGCTCTGGGATGAGTCTCACTGCAAATTTCTGCACCTTTTCAGAGTTCCTTATGTATTTTTAAAATGGCGGCTCTACGATGGGGCAGCATGCTCTTAAGACTGGCATCACATAGGCAATATATATAGTGATCTAAAAGCCTCCTTATTCAAGTTTCTGAAGGATGTTCTGATTTTTGCCAGAGTAGAGTATGCAGCTGACATTATTCTATTTATATGAGCCTCTGGAGTCAGGTTTCGTGTTATGTTCAGCCCCTAGGTCTTTTTCTCTAGACATTATAGGGCTCCTGTCCCCATTTCCATCACCATGCACTTGTTAGTGTTGAACTCTAGCAGCCATTTCATGGACCATCTCTGCAACCTGTTCAAGTCATCCTGGAGAATCTTACAATCCTCATCTGTTTCAACCGTCCTCATTAGTTTTGCATCTGCAAACATTGACATAAGACTGAACTCCTGCACTCAAATAATTTACATAAATGTTGAATAGAATGGGTCCCAGCACCGATCCTTGAGGCACCCCGCTTGTTACTCTACGTCAGTCCGACTCCTCGGTCCTCACTGTCACTCTGAAACCTGTTTGTCAGGTAATTCCTTATCCATGATAGTGCATTTCTGTCTACTTCTGCCTGCCTCTCAAGTTTGTATAGTAGCCTTTTGTGTGGTACTGTATCAATATGCAATCTGCCCATCCTTCTGTATCTTGCTTTATTTTCGTTATTGTATCATAAAACTCCAGGAGGTTCGTCAGGCATGATTTCCCTGCTCTAAAGCCGTGTTTTTGTTTAATTACAAACCCAATTCTTTCTAGGTGTGCAATTAGTCTTACCCTTAATTCTTTCAAGTACTTTGCAAGGGATGCTTGTGAGACACACTGGTCTCTAGTTAAGTGCCTCTTCTCTATCTCTTTTCTTGTAGATTGGCACCACATTTACCTTCTTCCAGCAGCTGGGCAGTTTCTCCTATGTAAGTGACTCATTATAGATTAGTGCTAGAGGTATGCTGAAGTCCTGTGCTGCTGCTTTTGTCGTCCATGGTGACATTCTGTCTGACTCGTAGCTTTATTTACATCCACTAATGCTAGCTGTATTCTTACTTCCTTTGCCTGTTACCTAAAAATTTAGTAATTTCTCTTCAGGGGCTGCTTCCTCATCTAGTTCTGGGAGCTGTTCAGGCTCAGTAGTGAACATGCCCTGGAAGTTGGCATTGAGCTCCTCACATTTATCCTGACAATTTCTTTATCATTTTCTGTATATTTCCCCTTTTAATTATTCTGTGTTATTCCCCTATTTTGTAATCTGGTCACTTGGTCATTCACTAGTCATGTTTCTTCTTATATGGCTTTTGGAGTTTCAGTTGGCTTTTTGCTTTCATTTTCATAGCTTCTTTCTGCCAATTTTTTTATGTTTATATAGTCATTCCTGGCCCTGTTGAATCTATTCCGGTTTACATTTGTCCTTCACCTTCTGTATTTCCTCCACTTCCTTCTGCTTTTTGCTCTTACTTCCTGGCACTGTCTCTTGAACCATCTTGAGGTTATCTTGAGATGATTTCGGGGCTTTTTTTTTTTTTAGTGTCCCCGCGGCCCGGTCCTCGACCAGGCCTCCACCCCTAGGAAGCAGCCCGTGACAGCTGGCTAACACCCAGGTACCTATTTTACTGCTAGGTAACAGGGGCATAGGGTGAAAGAAACTCTGCCCATTGTTTCTCGCCGGTGCCTGGGATCGAACCCAGGACCACAGGATCACAAGTCCAGCGTGCTGTCCGCTCGGCTCGGCCGACCATGGGTTATTATATGTTCTTCTTTTTTACTCTTAATGGTGGTATGAGTCTCTCTTCTGCCTCTTTGTACCTCAGTTTTACTTGGTCTATCATTTCCTGGACTGTCTTCCCTCTAAGTTCCTCCTCCCATAGCACACTTCCCAGATACTCTTTTACTTTCATGTAGTGTGTCTTTTTTTTTATATTCTGCTCTCCCTTCCCTGACTCCTTGTCTTCTGAGTTCCATTGTGTAGTCTCATACCACAACACACTTCCTCCTAGTGGTATTTCATGCTCTTAAGTTCTCAATGTCTCTCTCAGTCTGGGTGAAGATCAACTCCAGTAGACATGGTGTATCTCCTCCCCTTTCTCTTGTGTCCTTCTTTACATGTTGTGTTAAGAAGTTTCTTTCTACAACTTACACTAATTTTGCTTCCCACATTTCTTTCCCACCATGAGGATTTCTGGAATCTCAAATTCTCCATGATTTAGGTCCCTCATGACTACAAGTTTAGCTCTTATTCTGTGTGCCATTGTTGCTGCTCTCTGCAATGCCTCTATGCATGCTTTGTTGTCATCACATTCCTGGCTGGGTCTTCTGTTGTTTGGTGGGGGTTGTAAATTACCAGGACCACAATTCTACTTTCATCTGCTGTCAGTGTCCCAATGATGGGAGTCTGTGTATACGTTTTCACCTTGATTCTTGAGTTCTTCAAATTTCCACTCCCGTGTTACTGGGAGTGCAACTCTACCTCCTTGCCTTTGTTGTCTTTCTTTCCTTATCACTTATCAATCTCCAGGAAATATTGCTTCGGAGATCGTATCATTTATTTTCGTTTCCACTATATCAATCAAATCTGAATCACTTTCACTTACTCTTTCATTAATTTCCTCTGCCTTGTTAGTAACTCCGTCGGCATTCGTGTACCAAACCTTCAGGCTCTTCCTGGACACTATTCCCGAGATTTCAGTGTCAGGGTGAAATAGGGGGTGAATGGGGGTCAGGGAGTCTGGAGGTGAGTGGGGGTCAGGGAGTCCAGGGGTGTGTGGGGGTCAGGGAGTAGGTGGGAGTCCGGAGGTGAGTGGGGGTCAGGGAGCGAGGGGTGGTCAGGGAGTGAACAGAAATCTGAGTGGGGTTGGGTGTCAGGGATTGGGCAGTTTTAAGGAGGGTGGTGGGAGTCACTGAGTGGGTCGGGGCCAGGGAGCAGTTGGGGAACAGGGGTGAGGATGGTGGTCAGGGATTGGGTGGTAGATGGGGAGTTAGTGAGGGTCAGGGAGTGGGTACTCACCTAATTGTACTTACCTAATTGTGCTTGCGGGGGTTGAGCTTTGGCTCTTTGGTCCCGCCTCTCAACTGTCAATCAACAGGTGTACAGATTCCTGAGCCTACTGGGCTCTATCATATCTACATTTGAAACTGTGTATGGAGTCAGCCTCCACCACATCACTTCCTAGTGCATTCCATTTATTAACTACTCTGACACTGAAAAAATTCTTTCTAACGTCTCTGTGAGTCACAGAGACGTTACGCTCTGGCTCGTCACAGAGACGAGCCACCCACAGACGTGAGGCTGTGGGTGGGAGTCAGCGAGTGGGTGGAGGTCAGGGACTGGGCGGAAGTCAGGGATTGGGTAAGATGGTAGATGTTGGTGGGAGGTAGGGCATGGGCATGAGTTAAGGGGGGGGGGGCAGAGCAGAATCATGTATGGTCAAGGGTGTGTGTGGGGGACAAAGCATGGTTGGGTGGGGGAATTGGGTGCAGCAGGGATTGGTGGGGGGGGGGTATAGGTTGGGTCATTTTCAGGTAATGGAGGGTTGGGGGGATGTGTTAGGGTGTGGTTGGGGGAGGGATGGGGGATGGGGTTGTGGTGGTGAGGTCGAGGTCTAATTGCCAGTCACTGTTTGGATGTTTCATCTCTACTGTCATGAAAGTCTGTGACTTGTGTTCTTGCTGCTCCTGTTTTGTCATTAATCATTCTATGTAAACATTATAATAATTTCCTGACCTCTTTAGTAAATGTTTGTGCTCCAATATATATTTAACTGCATGTCCATTGGTAAATTCTACCAAAATAAGTCTATTCTGAGTATATGGCCCAATGCAGTGTGATATCACAACCTCTGTCATCGCTCGGTCAGTATTCAAACATCTCATGATCTCTCCCTGTTCTAGTCTTTCATATTGTATCCTCTAGTGTTTTGAAGGCATGCGTTCCTTGATTAGTCCCTGTATTACTACTGTTCTTTCTTCTGTTGTTTCTTGTAATTATCTCTCTCATCACTGCTTCAATGTCTCATGATGTATTGCACCCCTTGTAGTAGTCGCTTTCTCGTTTCTAATTACCATATTGCTCCCATCATTTTCACATATTCATCAGGTGCTTTGTAACCTTTCCAATTTGTCCTCTAGCTGTTGCAGTCTTGCCTCCCCAGCTTGCTTGCTACCCCAGTGGTGGTTGACCCTACCTCTGTTAATCTGGTGTCCTGGATTATGTCTTCAACCCCCGATTATGACTAATACGAAGTTACTCTTCTCTCCAGTCTTTACATTGCTGCCCGCCACTCTGTTTCCATCTTCCTAATTTCTGCTTTATAATATTCCTCTATCCACTACTTGTTTCGTCATTTCACATTCCCATTTTGTATCCAAGTACTTTTTCTATTCTAAGATGATCTTAACCCAAAGTTTACCCCTCTCTTCCTATTCCCCCAAATCACTCTCTACAATCCTATCTATTCCTCCCATTGTGAGTTCCTCCATGCTGCACCTTGACCTAGTTACTCTTCCTGTGTCAGTCATTGCAAGAAAGCCTGCCAGTTACCTTACCCTCCTGCCAGCACAGTACAGTAGGTGATATTTGCCAGTACATCGTCTTCAAAGTCTTGAGCTTCCAATCTACATTTGGAAGCTTCCATTTACAGTTCCTAGCATTGCCAGTTAACTTTCCACTATTCAAATTTCAGTAACCCTTCACTGTATCCCCCCTACACATTCTCAGAGGATGGTTGGTTACGTCTGACCCGGGTGGAGGTCACGTCATGATTGTGTGTGTGTGTGTAATTACCTAGGTGTAGTTACAGGATGAGAGCTACGCTCGTGGTGTCCCATCTTCGTAGCACTTTGTCATATAACACTTTGAAACTACTGACAGTTTTTTACCTCCACCATTTTCTCACTTATTAATTTGTTCCAACCATCTACCACTGTGTTTTCAAAAGAAGACTTTATAATATTTTTTGGCACCTTTGTTTCCTTACCTTGAATCTGTAACCTCTTGAGTGAAGAGTTGAGAATGAGTACTCTCCTAATTGTGCTTACGGGGGTTGAGCTCTGGCTCTTTGGTCCCCGCTTCTCAACTGTCAATCAATTGATGTACAGATTCCTGAACCTACTGGGCTCTTATAATATCTACATTTGAAACTGTGTATGGAGTCAGCCTCCACCACATCACTATCTAAATGAGATAGTGTGTACTCGCCTAATTGTGCTTGCGGGGTTGAGCTTTGGCCCTGCCTCTTGACTGTCAATCAACTAGTATACAGATTTCTGAGCCTATTGGTCTGTGTTTGTGTGCATGAGTGTGTGTAATTCCCTAAGTGTAGTTACAGGATGAGAGCTACACTCGTGGTGTCCTGTCTTCCCAGTACTCTTTGTCATTTAATACTTTGAAACTAATAATTTTGGTGTGTGTATGTGTAAGAGAGAGAGAGATTGATTATGCTGATTATGGAAATGCCATGTAGACCTTTATCTGTTTCTATAAAGCAGCTAGTTGTATGTAAAATATTTTTGTCCCAGGATTTATTATTGTATCATTTGCTAGCTTATCAGAACAGGCTTCACACTGTCTCGTGTGTATATGTATAGTCATGTAAGTAAGTATATTCAATATTAGACAAATTATAATATGTAATGCAACAAATCTGATGTCCAAATATCAGCTACCTTGTTCATACTGGAGGGGGTTGTGAGAGTTGTTGTTCTCCCTGTTCCCAACCTGGGGCCAGGCTTAACTTGTGAGAGCTTGGTCCAACATGCTGTTGCTTGGAGTGGCCCACGGCAGGTTACGTATTCACTACAGCCCATTTGGTGTGGCACTTCTTAAAGAAAACTACCCAATTTTCTCTTAAAGATGTTCCCTTAAGCTACCCATTAATTCAAGTTTGATTGCATGGTTATTTTATGAAAATGCACAAGTAACTGATAATGCTTCAGATGACTACTAGAATTTACACAAATGTTAACTAAAGTAGAATGAATATTTCATATTACTTAATTATCTGATTCATTGTTTGGTATCACAAAATAGAATTTTCTAGCCAAATTTCTGCAACCTGTTTGGCGCATCAGCACACAGATGGTAGATTAGTTACTATGTTTGCATTGTCAGTATACTGTATTGCAGTACAGTACTATACACATGCACACCTATTTCAAGACTATGGCAAGTGTTAACAAAATAGTATATGAAGAATGTTTATAATGATTAAATTATGTAATGCTGGAGTAAGAGCAGCAGGTCACTTTTAAGCTGACAACACTTGTTTACTTATCACTGTACAGTTCATAGTTGTTACACCAGAATCATGAAATACATGTTTTATGTTTAATTTTATACTTTACTTCTTGAAATTTGATCCTTATGTATCAGCCTAGAACAATACAGTATATTTCATAATAAAAATGCAAGTTTCTTTCATATTGGTACCCCTCAGGGTGTTTTCTTGACAAAGCAAGAGGGCTCTGGTGCACCTCCATTTAGGTGATCACAGATGGCTTCTACTTAACTTTCTTGCCAACTGTGGCAGCACATAGCAGAAACACCCCACTACATAGACGATCTTTGGCTTTTCCACCCATGCTTACCTGTACATGGTGACCTATATATTTTTCTTCATTTGGAAGTTAAGCCTACAGTTCCTGATGGCAACATGTTTTCTGCCAAACAGAATCAATCTGCTAGTCCTTATTAGTCCCCGAATTGCCATTCAGACTTTCCACTGATTACCTGCGTATACCCGTGAGGTCGCCAGATTGTTTGTGCTTTACCTTCACTTGTTGGACTCCATGATAGATGTAAGAACAGGTAAGTAACGCCTATTGTCATGTCATATGTTGTATTTGTTTAACCACCACCACCTGTGGAGAGTGAACAGACCGAGTCAGGCCTCTCTAGAAGACTATTTTTCCTTAACCCCTGCACTGTGCACCTGTTATTGGCAAAAGCTTCAAATTCCAATTGTTAAAGACTTGTGCAAATTCTATGCACAAGGAATATGCAAATATGGGAAATTATATGCAAAATGCACTTTTCAGCATCCTCAAAAATGCAGGACCATGTTGGCGAGGGGTACATGCAGTTTTGGAATGAAATTCAGATACTTCCATCCTAAACTATGTAAATTTTCAATTAGAGACAAAAAATGTTACAATCTTCAATGTACAGAATTCCACGTGAGAGGTACACATCGTTATAAACAAGAAGATCAATATGATACTATTGAAATCTTTTTGAGGAAGGCAGAAACAGTAGAACATATAAGAGAGAGGAGCAGGCATATATACCACTGCAGGATTTCAGAGGGAGGGAGATATCCACAAGACTGCAATACAATTCATCATCAAGCAAACAGGTACTACACCACACACCACCTCACACCACTACCAAAATAACACACCCTGGACCAGGGTGGAGAGGGGGGGAGAACTACCAAAGCCCACCAGAAGTGACACGCAATATGGGAAATCATTCTTATTTGCAATCATACAAGGCCTAACATCAAAATCAAGAAACAAAGTTAAGTTCATAAATGGCCTTCTAATACAATTGAACTCAATATTTGAGGCATTTACAGAAACCCCCACAAAAGACTACATGGATAATGAAATCTGGATCCCAAATTATAATCTATATAGATGTGACAGTAATTAGGTCAAGTGGAGGAGTAGGTCTGTATATTGACGAGGAGCTGGCATGCATAGAGCTCCTGAACCCGACTAATGAGATGGTAGAGGTACTTGGAATTAAAGTAGAAAATATATATCTAATTATTATTCTAATATGCAAACTGCCAGATGTACAGTTGAGGAATTCACTGAGCAGATCCACAAAATAGAGAATATCCTAGATAACCTAGCAAATACAGTACCAGATATTATTTTCCTTGAAGACTTCAATCTACCCAGTTTAACTACTGCACTGCTCAATGCGCCTGTAGGCGCTCGAAGGGTGGTGTGCAATGTGCCTCAGGGATCTTATAGGTACTGTATAGCGTATGATTCAAAACTCCTGCGGCTACATGGAGTTCACATCAGCTTCCTCAGGGCTCTTGCGAACAGACGCCATTAAAAAAAAAAAAATCATGGGCAACATTCCCGGATGTGAGAGCCTCAGTACTGAGTGAGCAACCACGGCTGGCGCACGCAGATTGAGCTCACAGCACTGCTGTTCAGCTTGTGACCGCAGCATCGCCTAATAATGTCAAAATATATATGTAACTGGTATTATTTAGCCATGATAGTATTACAGAAGAGCCTGTGTGTGATAATGACTGTTCAATGTTCAAATATCAGTAAATCAATGCTGTTCAAAATGTTCACAGAGCTAGCCACAGCTCCACATCATTATTTCGTCCATCTAGGAATCTTCAAACGACTTTTGTGTTCCTTTACAAAATAAATTTGTCAATTATTCATTTACTGGATTTAGTGACCAGGATTGTGATAATAGCAGGATAGTGGTGATAATTAGCGCTGTGCATTGTATTGTGGGAGGAGAAATTTTGGCAAGGGAGGGAGGGAGGGATTCGAGGTAGTCTCTGTATGTGGCAGCCACTCTTGTTTGGGCTCACCATACTAGCTTAGTGGTTCACTATGGTGAACACAAATGCAGATACTTATGTAAAACGTGTGTATATATTGTAATAACAGCAACAGGAGTATGTTGGAAGGGCCTTGACAGCTGAGTGGACAGCACTTTGGATTCATAGTCCTGAGGTTCTGGGTTTGATCCCTCATGGAAGCTGAAACTAATGGGCAGAGTTTTTCACCCTGATGCCCCTGTTACCTAGCAGTAAATAAGTACCTGGGAGTTACAGCTGCTACGGGCTGCTTCTTACTAGGAACGTAAACACGCTGGACCTGATATTCACGAACAATGATGAGGTAATCAGAAAGATTTTGTCTCGGGCACTACGTACTCGGACCACAAGCTCATTGAAGTGCAAACTAACATTAATAATGGTAGTAGGCCAAAGAGAAACAACAAGCGAGAAGGGTTATTCAATAAATTAAATTTTAATAATAAAAGGATAGACTGGGAGAAAATAAACAGGAGACTTTCAAACATTCAATGGGAAAATGTTCTAAGTAATACAAATCCTACACAAGAAATAGAAAAACTGACTTCTGAAGCATATGAAGTCTGTCTGAAACATGTTCCTTTGAGGAAAGCCAGAAAGAGGTCCAACGTAGAAAGAGAACGCAGAGGACACTACAAAAGAAGGAAAAAATTAACAAATGCTTAATCAGACACGACTTTCCATACAAAGAAAGAATAATTTAAACGGAGATTGAAGAAATAGAACAGAGACTAAAGAATTCATATCAGATTGAAGAAAGGCAACTAGAACTAAAAGCAATTCAAGAAATAAAGAAAAACCCAAAATATTTCTTCACGTGAAATCAAAAGCGAAAACCACTGCCAGTATGGAACCTATTCATACTAGTGAAGATTCATACACTGAGGATGACAAAGAAATTAGTGAAATCCTAAAAAAAAGCAGTATGAGGACATGTTTAGTACTCCGATAAACAGCACGAAAGTGGAAGATCCGGACAACTTCTTTATGCGTGATATCTAAACCCCTGTAAATACAGCATAACTGATACAAACATGGGAGTGGCAGACTTTGAAAGAGAAATTGACAATATGCCCATGCACTCAGCCCCTGGTCCAGACTCATGGCATTCAATATTTATAAAGAAATGCAAGGTGCCAGTAGTACAGGTACTCAGTATAGTGTGGAGGAAGAGCTTGGACATGAAGAAGATACCAGATGTCCTTAAAGCAGCAGACATAGCTCCTCTACACAAGGGAGGGAGCAAAGCATTTGCAAAGAATTATAGACAGTTGCACTAATGTCCCACATAATAAAAGTATTTGAGAGATTGATCAGGAGTCAGGTCACTAGATTCTTAGAAATCAATGACCTCCACAATCCAGGCCAACATGGATTTAGAGCGGGAAGATCATGTGTCCCAGCTACTTGACCACTACGACAAAATCACTGATGCAGTAGAAGAAAAACAATGTAAATGTGGTATACATGGATTTTGCAAAGGCTTTCGATAAATGTGACCATGGAGTAATAGCATACAAAATGAGGTCAGTGGGAATAACTGGAAAAGTATGATGCTGGATACTCAGTTTCTGTTGAATAGAACACAGAGTAACAGTCACCCATATAAAATTGAGTCCAAGAGCAGTTAAAAGCTCTGTACATCAAGGTACAGTCCTTGCACCACTGCTTTTCCTTATTCTCGTATTGGATATAGACTCGAATACAAGGCAAAGCTTCGAATCATCCTTAGCAGATGACACAAAAATCAGCATGAAAATTACCTCTGCTGAAGACATTTGAAAAGCTACAAACAGATATTAATAAAGTTTTCGACTGGGCAGCAGAAAATAACATGATGTTTAACAGTGATAAATTCCAGGTACTCAGGTAGAGTAAAAATGAGAACCTTAAACATAATACAGGGTACAAAACGCAATCAAATTTGCCCATAGTAGGAAAGTAACATGTAAAGGATTTGGGAATAATGATGTCTGACTACCTAAAGTTTAGGGAGCATAACCAAGCAAATATCAGCCAAAAGATGATAGGATGGATTACGGGAACTTTCAAATCCAGGGATCCCATCACAATGGTTGTACTCTTCAAATCACTTGTGTTGTCCTATCTTGAGTACTGCTCAGTATTCACTTTCCCCTTCAGAACAGGAGATTGCTGAAATAGAGGGAGTACAGAGAACATGTACGGTATACATAGACGTGATAAAGCACCTAAATTATTGGGATCATCTCAAAGCTCTCTAAATGTACTTGCTAGAAAGAAGACAAAAGAGATATCAAATAATATACACGTGGAAAATACTGGAGGGCCAGGTCCCAAATCTACACAGTAAAATATCAGCATACTGGAGTGAACGATATGGAAGAAAATGCAGAATAGAACCAGTAAAGAGCAGGAGTGCCATATACACAATCAGAGAATACTGTATAAACATCAGAGGTCTCCGGTTGTTTAACATTCTTCCAGCGAGCATAAGAAATATTGCGGGAACAACCGTGGACGTCGTCAAGGACAAACTAGATAGTTTTCTTTAACCCTTTAACTGCGCAACGCGCCTGCAGACCCAGGCTTCGGGTGCGCAACGCGCCTCCGGGTGTTTTTATTTTTCACTTAACATTCAAAACTCCCGCGGCTACATGGGATTCACATCAGCTTCCTCAAGGCTCTTGTAAACAGACGCCATCTTTAAAAAAAATCATGGTCCACATTACCGGGTGTTAGAGCCTCAGTAGTGAGTGAGCAACCAAGGCTGGAGCTCGCAGCATGAGCGCACAGCACTGCTGTTCAGCGTGTGACCACAGCATTGCCCAATAATGTCAAAATATATATATAACCTGTATTATTTAGCCATGATAGTATTATAGAAGAGCCTGAGTGTGATAATGACTGGGTACAATGTTCGAATATCAGTGATTCAATGCTGTTCACGATATTCACAATGCTAGCCACAGCACCACAGCATTATTTTGTCCATCTAGGAATCTTCAAATGACTTCTTAGGTTCCTTTTCAAAATAACCTTGTGGTCAATTATTCATTTACAGAAATTAGTGACCAGGATTGTGGTTATTATTAGCGTTGTGTGTAGTATTGTGGAAGGAGGAATTTTGGTGAGGGAGGGAAGGAGAGAATTGAGGTAGCCTGACTGTGTGGCAGCCACTCTTGTTTTGCTCACCATACTAGCTTCGTGGTTCGCTATGGGGAACACACATGTACATGGGTATATACAGTGTGTGTGTATATAGTGTAATAACAGCAACAGGAGTATGTTGAGTGGAGCTATTTTGGTTATGGAGGTGACGTAATCGTAGCGTCGTCTGCTGTGTGATTTCTCGTGCAGTGTATGGTGGCCATTGTACTGTTTGGACACAATACCGGCTTACTTGCATAGTTCTGGTAAATAAAACATGTAGATAGGTATATATAACATGTGTAAATAGTGTAATAAAAACAATAACAGTATGGTGGGAAGAGCAATGTTGGCGAGTAAGATGTTTGAGTGAGGGTGTGCCTGTCTGGGTGTGGCTGCTCACACTCACGATGTTCTGAATGTGTTGATGGTAAATGTATATAGTGTGTGACAGTGTATAGTGTGTACATATGTTGTAAATATACATAAATGAACATGAAACATTGGTGTGAATAACTGTATGATGGGAGGAGCAATGTTAGCGAATACAATGTTGGAGAAGTGAGGGAGGGCTGGCTGGGTGACAGCTCACACTCGTGGTGTTCTGAATGTGTTGATGGTGAATGTATATAGTGTGTGACAGTGTACAGTCTGAAAATAGATTGTATATATACATAAATTAGCATGATACATGGTAAATATATGCAACATATGTGTACACAAGTGCCATGCGTGTAACACAGTGACCTTGGACAGTACGGACGTTTTTCTGCCATAATATAGTGTACGTGTTCATTATACATAGGATTAGCATGTAAAAACAAATAAAATGTATTTGGAACTGTGTGCAAAAAATGAACAAAATATATTCGCGGCAACTCACGCGCCCCGCCCCGGGAACTTAAGGCATGGGTGCACGGGGAATGATGATGTCACTCGCTATCTTATGGACCCCATAGCAGCCAAAGTAAGTACAATTTCGAAATTCTGTTGCTATACCCATATACAGGGGGGGGGGGTTTTTGACACTTTCATAACAAAAAAAGAATTTTTTCCCGAGAATTATTTCTTGCGCACTGGGGGGGGGGGTGTCATATTTATAGGCCGCGCAGTTAAAGGGTTAAGGAGTGCGAGACCAACTGGGCTGTGGTGGATATGTGGGCCGCTCCAAGCAACAGCCTGGTGGACCAAACTCTCAGGCCGGGCTTGGGGAGTAGAAGAACTCTCAGAACCCCATCAAGCAAGACATATTTTTGTTTTTCGACCGTCCCCCGGGGTCGCTTGTCCCTCGATAGTGTTCTTGGTGACTCGGATACTTTTGATATCGTTCGCCTTATATTTATCTGATTATCTCGCACTTTTGATGGTGCTACATAGCCTTTCCTGTTTGGTGCCTTCTTTTGATAATTACTTACTTTCGGAGAGTAGCGATTTTGAACAAACATTTCCATATTTATATAGATGGGAAAAATCGCTTCGACATGTCTCTGGGAATGGATTACCGTCGTAAATCGAGGCCGCACTGTATATTATATATATATATATATTCTGCCATAAAAATTGCATTAGTCCACCAAGTTTAATATACAGTATCCTATTTAGTACCAACATACAAACAATTCACTCATAATTCTGTTTCCCCTCGTTACCCAATCTGTATACTTGTACATTGTAAAACCAATCACCCGTTATATTATTTCGAACACATGCTCTACTAACAAAACTCTCCAAAACATTAATATTTTAATATGTAGGTACAAAAATAATTACCCGAAATAATAAAACCTTAGGATTAATTTGATAAAACTAGAAAATACTATTTCTATTTATTGTAATATTTTTTTACATTCCAAGTAAACAAACTTGTGGCCAAAGTGCCAAATACAAAGAGAATGCAAACATAAAATTAACATTTAAGAGTTAGCTTGAGTACTAATAATGAAGTAGCCAGATTAAGTTATTCAAATAACTATCTTTTGAATTCTTTGTAGGGGAATGCTAAAACTGACAAAGCATAATCATAATCACTTCTCAGTTCAAATAACTACTGATCTTTAAATAAGGAATTTGCAACTTGAGTCTTATAAGCTTCGTGTCCATCAGCCCGGAGATTACTTTGTACCTTGCTTGATATTGCGATAACCCTTATAATGAGCTACTCCATTACACCAAATTATTATTAAAATAATGGCTTAATATGCAACTTAAATTGTAAATGCATCACTTCACCAACAGACAAATTGTGTGCCAAGTGATGATTATAATTAAGTAATATGGAGGAACTGCATAATATTGTCAAAGAAATTCAGTACACATTACAATAATTTTACTCCAGAACTCAAAGAAAATAATGAAATACTGTTCACTGTTTATTTTAGAATGTAAATTGTCTTCCCCTACTTGAAGACAAGTGCAAGACAAAAATAGACCAATACAGAATTTGATATAGTACTTGTACATCATAAATCTAAATATTTCAAGATCAGCATTGACATTTAATGTACTATACTCATGAGAGAAAAAATAAAAGGACATCCCACATACTCTTAAAGATATCCTTGAGACAAAGACTGCCTAGCCCAGTTCAACAAAGTTACCGTCTCTACAAACATGACAGATGACAGTGACGTATCAACCTTCTCTTAACCACAAGACCGAGCCCACACTTCGTGGACTGCTAATGCCAAGCATTATGCACCTACTATTGCACCCCTTATTGGCATCCTAAACCTTAATTTGACTGATTTAATTACATTAACTGGTTTATTTACAATTATATCAAAATCTCAACTGGTAAATAGTACAATATCTATTTTGTACTCTTTCAATACAGTAATTATCTAATAAAACATTCCTTTTCTATAAACTACACCCATGAATATAAGTATACAATTAATAGTAGGTGTTAAATATGCAATTACCCTCTAAGGAGAGCAGTTATCTTGCAGAATCTTGAAGTTTTCTGTTCATTCATAACCTTCATAGTTGACAAATCTGTAAATATTACAAGAAATAATTATATTATTGACTTGAAAATATTCTACTTGTAAAGTAACAAGCAGGTTTCTACAGACTTACGCCAGAACGAGACATGATTTGCTCATCAAAGACAACCATTAAAGGTCAATACCAAAATGTATCCCCCAATCTGGCATATTTCACAATACAGTACCAGTAGAAAGTGGTTTAATAATTAAAGAGGGTGTAAGAAGTGTAGGTGGCTGTAATCAGCAGAGGATGAAGAGAAAAAATTGGAAGGAGAAAACAAAAGTGGAAAGGGGTGTTAGGGCATGTGTTTAATTGTATGCCCAGTCATTTAGCATTTTGAATTCACAAAAAAATCCCCAGAAGCTGGAAACTGTTAAACCCTTTCTTAAGGTTTAACATGATTAACAATTTCCTGTTCATCTTGTCCTCTCCAATACTTTGGGGAAACTTGGCATACACTAAATGACAGACTTAAGGGGCCAAGAGAGTCCAATATGCCAAAAATGAAAACAGGTTCGATTTCAATCAAACTTTTTTGACGAGTTGTATATGAAAAGGGTTTCGTCTGGTCCAAGTCTCGTTGTCCCTTGACTTTCTAGTGTGTGGTCTGGTCAACATACTTCAGCCATGTTATTGTGACTGATCGCCTGCATACTAGAAAGTGTTATTTTGTTGAAAGGCAAGTTTTATGTCAAGAGGACGAAGGGGTTTGGTGAGATTTTTGAGTTCAGATATGAAGGGCATAACACAGTGGTAATTGTGTTGGATACAGGTTTGGGATGAGACATTTTTTTAGGTCGAGAATAGGCACAGTTGATAAAATGTACAGGGAAACCAAGGCGAGAGAATGATTTGTAAATAAAGGTAATTTCAGAATCAAGAAACTGGAGGTTACTGATGCATAGAGTGCCGATGAAGAAAGAGACGAGAAAACTTTTCTTAACAGGAGGAGGATGGTAGGAAAAGACGTGAAAGTACATACCACTATGCATGGGTTTGCAGTAGACAAAAGAGAAACCAGGACACAAGCGTTGTAAAGTCTTCTCGAACAGTCTTCTCCCCGAACCAGCCTCGTACCAGGCTGGACCGATTTTCTGAAAGAGGCGGAACCGCAGGAAGACCCCTGGGTTCAAACACTGAGCAAGCAGCGCCTGAAACCAAGACTGGGCCAGCTGCCAAGTAACCAGAAGGACAACTCTCCCCTGGTAAGTCTCCAAGCAAGCCAGGACCTGGAGCAACAGCTGAACCGAGGGAAAGGGGTACAGATAACCCCACCTCGCCCAGTCCTGCCTGAAGGTGTCGACCCTGACGACCTCGCAATCGGGGAAGGGCGCCACGTATACCGAGAGATGCTTCCACCACGCCGACACGAAGAGAACCAAGTGTGAAGACCCAAACATCCGGCAGAGCCAATTAAACTAGTCGGCGTCGACCATCCATTCCATGGAAAGGGGAACGGACCAAGACATTAGACACCCTCCCTAACACCATAAACAGCCAGGAAAGCCAACCCCGAGAACTCAACAGACGAGTCACCTGAGTGACCAGCCCCAAGGAGCCAAGGACCGCATCGAACCCACGCAGGACAGGCAATGAACCACCGGGGAGAAGTCCGAATGGAACCGGATCGTCGACCTGCGACCGACCAGATCTCTGAGCAATATCCACACAGCTCTGAACTCCCACACTGTGCTGTGAGCCCGACAGAAGGACAGACCCCACCATCCCTGGTCGTCTTGGTGAGCACTGGTCACAAAGCCCCAGCCCAGAGCAACCAAGTCCCTGGCTTTCAAAATTGGTACTTAGGCTAGCTAGAAAATATAAACTTGAACCAGTGCTTGAAAAAAAAAATAAGCTCAGTAGTGCTAAAAATATGCTCAAACTGCATACCCCTAAGAAAAATAAAAAGAGATGCAGACTGGAACGGGAACGTCGTTCCCTCTATAGGCAAAGAAAACGAATCGTGGAACAACTTGAGAGTCGCACCCTATCTCAAGAACGGTGAAGGTTAGGTAGAGAAATAGAAACGATTGAACTAAAGCAACAAGAATCACACAAAACCCAGGAGAGGCAAAAAGAGCAAAAGGCCATCAGCGAGAGAGAGAGAAATCCGAAATATTTTTCTTCTATGCAAAATCAAGATAAAAAACTATAGCTATTATCGAGCCTCTGACGAAAGGGAGATGGACGTTCATTGATGACAGCAAAGAAATGAGCGAAATACTGAGGAATCAGTACAACTCTGTTTTCAGCAAGCACTAGCACACTGAAGATTAATAATCCAAATGAATTTTTCATGGATATGATACACAAAACCATATATCAGATGTCACCATAAACCATAGATTTGAAGAAGCCATAGAAAGTATGCCTATGCACTCTGCACCAGGCTCTGATTCCTGGAACTCTATATCATCAAGAACTGTAAAAACCACTATCGCAGGCCCTTCACATTCATTGGAGACAAAGCCTATTAGTATCTAACTAACTTATTAACCAACTTACTGACTTACTAACTTACTAACCTACTAACTAACTTACTAATGTACTAACTAACTTACTAACTAACTTACTAACTATACTAACTAACTAACTTACTAACTTACTAACTAACTTACTAACTAACTTACTAACTACTACTAACTAACTTACTAACTTACTTACTAACTTACTAACTAACTTACTAACTAATTTACTAACTAATTAACTA
>WNGS01160430.1:17540987-17554287 GCA_020271785.1 Procambarus virginalis
TCCATTTATAAATAGTGTTTGGATTACATGAAATAATATAATTTATAATAATGATAATTAAGAATACATTTATATAACTTTTAACAAAATATGTAATATTGTAAATTCAGGTTTAATATCATTTGATTCTTCCTCTGTATTTTTAAATCTAAATATTTTTTGCTCATTTTCTTAGCTAATAATGCTTACGTGTATTTTTCTCAGGTGCAACAGAAAGTGACAGTGAAGATTATGAATCGGATGCAGATACTGGTTCAGAAAAATCTCGCACCCGTACTAGTTCGGAGCGACGTAGTACTGCTGTGTCAACATCATCATCGGCGTCTTCCACTCCTACCTCAGAACCCACCACAACAAATAATTCTAGCATGGAAAAACATTCTACGGAACCTCAGATTAAAACACAAGTAGTTGAAATAAAGGAAGAGGAGGAAGAGCAGGAGCCCTGTGGAAAGGATATTGATTTGAATGCCATTATGTCAGAAATGAAGGGACTTGATAAACCCATTAAGAAAGAGGAAGACCGTATTTTAAGAGAAGCAACCCCAAGATTAATATCACCAGTGATGCCTTCCACATACACTGTTCCTGAAAAGAAAACTTCAGAATCTCCTATAAAGCAGTCCATAGAAAATCTTCCTAAGAAGATTACAGAGTCTCCAATAAAGCCAGTTGTACAAGATCCATCAAAACTTTTATCTCCAAAGTTAGAATCTCTAGAAGATGATATTTATGAATTTAAAGAGCCAGAACCATTTGATTTTGGAGAGATGCGTGCAAGAAAAGATGTTAGAATAAAAGTAAGTGTTGGTGTTGTGGGTGCTGAAGAAACTGAAGCTGATGGTAAGCTTAAGAAAAAGGGTAGACCTAGAAAAGATATAAAAGAAGGAGAGGGTGATAAGACAGAGTCTGATAGTGATACTTCACCGAGTCCTCAAAAGAGAGTGATTATACCAAGGGAAACCAGGGAATCGCCAGTTAAGCGCTCTATTCCAGATTGTAGGGAGAGTCTGCCTATACAGTCAGATGGAAGTCTAACCCTGAAAAAAAAGATTCCACAGATGTAGCCAGAATTATATCACCACCTCGAAAAGTTGCTTCGAAAAGGGATACGCCAGTGAAGACTGAACAAACAGTTGCACAAGTAACAGAAGCAAAAGTTATTAAGCCAGAATTTCCAAAGTGTCCCTCACCAAAATCATCACAGCCAGATACTTGTAAGTCACCATCCCCTTTAAAGGAGCCTGTTAAATTACATATGATTCCCTTGAAAACCAAACCATTGACTAACATTGAACGACCAGTCACGTTACTTTCAAAGTGTGTTGGTCCTTCTTCACATGTTCTTGCTCAGACCGTCATACCTGTTATCGAATCTAAAGCCTTGGCTAAGCCTATTTTTAAGCAAGCATTTGATATTAAAATTGAGAAGTCAGTTATGTCCACCAAGATAGAGGAAAAATTAGAAGCTAAAGTTATTCCCTTCTCACAAAGACAACAGCATATATTTCCTCACCTTTTGAATCGTTCAGAAACTAATGAAAAAGTAAAGGACCTACAGCCAAAAGTTTCTCCATGCATGCAGTCTCCATCCAGAGAAACAACACCAAATTGTGAGTCAGGGTCTGTAAGTCAAAGTGAATCTGATGTTGATAGAATAAAGAGAGAGAGTTCAGTAGAAGAGAGCATAGAAGCTGTTGTAAAAAGAGCACGGAAAGATCAGGAGGATCAAGAGGACTGTAACACTGTCATCGGTAATAAACTTAGTCCAGACAAAAGGAGGAGGACATCAGGCAGAGTGAAGAAAGTCTTGAGTCGTGAATTTGTCCCAGATACTTCTGAGGAATCTGACTCTGATAGTAGACAGTCAAGACCTGATATGGAAAAGATCAGGCAAGGAAGATTATGTGGTGAAGGAGAAAAAGTTGTGCATATCAGTAGAGGGCAGAAACTGGTATCAGATGTGGAGAGGAAAAATGGAAGTAAAAAAGATGAAGATTTAGATGATGATAATGGTGACAATGAGGTAATAGATGAAGAGGAGGAGGAGGGGGCGGAGGATGAGGATGGAGAGGAGGAAGATGAAGATGAAGGAGAGGAGGAGGAGGAGGAGGAAGGAGAAGAGAAGAGGAGGAAGAGGAAGAGGAGGAGGATGAAGAAGAGGAAGAGCCAGAGCCAGTTATTGAAGTTATAAAAGGCAAATTAAACAGAGAAGAATTAAGCAATATAAAAGAGGAAGAAGAGCAGGAGGAGGAGGAGGAGGAGGAGGATGATGATGCAAGACAACTTAGAAAAAAGGTTAGGGCTTCTGCTGCACCAAAACAAGTAGAAGAAGAAGTAGAAACAGGTTTAGGTGATTTACTATGCAAAGAAACTATTCCACCAGGTAGCCCTATGACACACGATGCTGCTGTTACTGATTCAGAGCCTCAGCAACCTCCAGATTTAAAGAATGAAATGCCTTTTGCCAGTGTTCCTACAGGCAGTAGTTTTGGAAAAAGAGGGCCAGTTCCTGTTGGTCAAACAGTAACATCTGCTTCACATCAAACTCCAGCAATGCAATCTCCACAGCTTCTTTCACAACAGCAATTACCTCCCCAACAACAGCAGCTACAACAGACTTTAAAACAGTCACAACAAATGCCTATACAACAAAAACATCAACTGTTGATACCTCAGGTACATCAGCCCTGTCATCAAAAGCTCCAACAAACACAGCAGCATGTTCAACTTCAACAAAAAACTCAGCAGTCACAAGTACAACACACCCAATTACAAAAACAGCAGCATGCTCAGCAACAGACCACACAACAGCATACTCAACAGGTACAGCACCACCCACAGATACAGCAGCACTCTCAAACACAAAATCCAGGACAAAAGCAGCATATGCCAGGACAACTGCAGCAACATTTGCAAGGGCATCAACAGCAACACACTCAAGTACAACCACAGCAAAATCTTCTGGGGCAACAACAAAAACATGGACAGGTGCAACAACAGCAGAATTCACAGATATTGCAGCAGCAGCCACAGCAAGGTCCTCAACTGCAGCAACAACATAATCCGCAGGTTCATCCACAAGTTTCACAGGTGCAGCAGCAGATTAAGGTTCAACAACAGCAACAAACACCTTTGAAAGTTCATCAGCATCACCACCATGTTCAACAACATCACCACCCGCACCCAGCTCAACAAAGTCACCAAGTGCAGCAACCACAAATCCAGCAGCAACAACCTCAACATCCTCCACAATATTCATATTCACAGCATAGCCAACAACCAGTGCAACGTCAACATCAGGAACAGGTGCAGCAGCAGTACCAGCACCACCAAGAGCAAATTCAGCATCAAGACCAGCAATACCAACAGATATCAAGGCCTGTGTCAAGTGTTAGTAATACAATACTTAACCCAGGCTTAGCTGTAGTAGCTACAGCAGCTGCACCAGGAAATACTAGAAATTGCAGTGGCATTAATGGGTCAGTTGGTGCTTCAGCAGGACCTTCTACATCGGGTAATGGTCCTCCTCTAGCAGGAAGTGGGAGTGGTCAATCATCAACTCAAACAACTGTCATGGACAATACTCCTCCAACTACACCAGAGAGCATTATCTCAAATATATCAGATTCACCGAGAGGGTAAGGATTAATAGTTTAAAATGTGAAGCAATCTTATGCTTAGAAGTGTAAATTGTGTTCATTCTGAAACAAATTTAGTTTTTCCATATCCAAACATATTTTGTTGGTATTAAATATATAACATATATTAACAGGGATAATGAGACAGCAAAGTTGGACGAATCCAGTAAATCTGGCCGAGATTCTTCTGAAGTGGAATTGGAAAGTTTAGGGGAGACAATAAAGATTGATCAGTTTTCTGAAGGTAAATAATTAAGTTTTAATAATTCATAGTTGATGAAACTCGCTATTTTTTGTGTTATTTAAAGTTTGTATTCCTGTGAATTTGTGAACCTGTATTCAAAAGCTAACTTGAAGTTACTAGTTTTCCTCATTAATGTGAATGAATGTTTATGTCCAGAGGAGTGTTACTATCAGACTTTAGGGTAAGTTAAAAACTAATATTCATATGTTTATTTATCTGTTTGTGTGTTACACAAGGCTCTCGCACGTCAAGCCTGGCCTCGGGCTGGGTTGGCTTGGGAAGTAGAACAACTCCCAGAACCCCATCCAGGTAATGTTTTCCCTATATGAAAAGAAAGGAAAATGACAGTATTTTGGTCCATCTATTTGAAGGATGAAAGGGAGTGTGTATCAATAAAAGGCAAGAGGGAAGGTGAGGTAAAGGAGAGAAGGTAAGAAGTAATGCATGAAAACCAACCTAACATAAAAATACTACAAATATAGAAGGCCTCTTGGCAGTCCAAGTACAGTAAGGAGAAAAGAAAAAGACCAAGGTGAAATGGATACACATAGAAATGGCAAGAATTCAAGGAGAGCATACAGGGGGGTAAAAAACTAAGCAAAATCTTGCTCTTTAAGAAGATTAGAACATTTAAGGGGCACCAATCATCCCTTTAGATTGGTATTTTTCCAAAATAATCTTTCCTGCCTCTACTCTATATTGATGAGTCTCCTTGAATTTGCTCTCATACACAACATGATCCTAAGTTCTGGCTTAATTGTTTTTCACTCCTGCCATTTTCAGTATATTGCTAAATGTTTTAATGATCTTTACAAGTGTGATCTGGCTTAAGTTTTTGTTGACGAGAAATATGAAGGTGCCCCACCATGAAAGGGAGGGGAAAATCCAACCCCAGCAGAAGCTGGCAGAGGCAGCTCAAGGGATGCCTACTGGAAATCCCATACCAAGCCAAGCCACATCTGAATCTGTGATGGCATCAACTGGGACTTCCAGTCAAGTTGATGAGGAACCCTGACTTTGCAAACTGTGAAAGATCCAGATCCTTTGCTTGCAAACCAGTTGTAAGCCCAAATCAGCCAGTCGGCGAGGTAGGCCAAGACACAAATCCCCAGAAGATTAATACGAGATGTCATGACTTGTGCAAGCCTAGTAAACATTCTGGGTGCCAGGCTCTGATCTGTGGGAAGAATCCAAAAGTACTAACCAAGGGGCCATACCAGAAACCCTAGCCTGTTCCTGAACCAGAAATGAATCAGGACATACCAGTATGTATCTTTGATGTCCATGGATACCAAGCAGAGGTTCTACTCCAATATTAGACGAACCTGGCAGTTATCATGTGGAATGTCAGCAAACAATAAACTTGTTCTGCCTTGAAAAGTTGAGGATGGGCCGAGACTTTGATGTGTCTGATGTGGGGACTTAGAATTCCTGAGGCACCAACTTCAGGGAGGACAATACCTTAACCACCCTTTGTTACCAACCGTACCACAATGACCATGTGAAGCAGCCGAGTAGATGGCTGAGCCTAGATCTACAACACCAGAAGGGGGGGGGCGGTTGAGAACCACACCCACCGAGGTAATGGGAAACCACCCAATATGGCCAAGCATGACCAGTCCAGGCCTCGGAAGACACTGCCATCTCACCACAACTTCAAAGGGGCGAACTGCAAAATGGATGGTTCATATATTCCCAATGAATGGCAACCCTCTGAGAAGACTGTGAACATTTCTGCCAAGCAGTAGAATCTGAAGTGAAAGGCAGTAGCAGAGCCCTAGACATTGGTGCCATAAAACATCTTTCTTGATCAGAAGGAACAGAAACCTGAACTGTCAATCTGCAAGCCTATAGAAGGAGCAGAATCCTGCCTCAAAAGCACGACTGAAAGGCCATAGGCCATAGCAATCATGAGAATGTGAGCAACCACCACCATGGATGTTACACGTAACACTACTAGATCCTTGATAGACTGTGCAGTGCCCATTTGTATCAGACAAGTCAAGGCAGATAAAAACTGTAAATGATACAGAACAAACCTGTAAGGATTATTCTTGGGTGTCAGAAGAAATACAATCATTGAGGTAATGAAAATGGATATAAATTTACAGTATGTATGATGCTTGACATTAATACTATGGTATCTATTCATTTTGTGAGGAAGAGATGAGACGATAAGCTCTTCCAAAACATTCAGGCTTGCTCAAGTGATGTGCAAACTTCTAGGAAAGTCAGTCAGTCATGTTACTTAAGTGGATTGGCTAATAACCTCAGGGAATATGATTTACAGTACAGTAGTTGAGTGCTGCAAACCTTTTTGGCAGTTTAGTAGAACTTCCTATAACATACAGAAATAGAAGCAGAAACTGTCCTTCAAGATGAAAAAGCCTCGGCATATGTTATTTGTATGGAAACATGGTATCCCAGTTACCAAGAGAGAATAATTTGGTTGTATCACGTAACAGATTCATGGTAGAAGATGGCAGGGCAGGGCAGGGTGTGGTGTTTTTATTAGGGTATGCATTAAGTATGAAAATGTGGACACGGAAAATTTAACTTTGACCTAATAATTATATTTCATTTACGCAAACTGAATTGCAGGGCATTCTGGCTGGGTTTGGATGAAGTAGTTAAAGTTGAGAAAAGTCTTCTCATATTTACTGATAGCCTAGGAGGGCTTGATTCAATAAACAGTAAAAAAAACAAATTTTCATGTCCATAGTTGAGGTTTGTAAGGAAAGAATAAGCAAAATAAAGCTAAAATGACACAATATAAAATAACACAGAAATCACAATTACATGATGAACAAAAATGAACAAATCCACAAGGCCATGACGATGATTCGAACCTGCGTCTGAGATCATCCCAGACGCTGCCTTTATCGACTGAGCTATGACATGGTCGTAGTAAGTTCAACAGTAAGTTCAGTAGAACTTTGGTTTCAACTCCTTTTGACCACGTCGTAGCTCAGTCAAAAGTCAACCATGAAACAATACATATACGCGAGTCAAAACACACATTTCACTTAGGAAAAAAAAATACTCGGGCGTTGATACAAATATTATTGGGAATATGGAATAGGTCTTAATGAAAATGAAAGTAAGTTCAATTTATGTGGTATGTTAAGATTTCACCCTCACTCATTACAGTGTGTTCTTGATTTCCTGTTGATTATTGTATAGAAGTAGTAAGAAAAGGACTGTTCCTGAACATATAGCCTGAATGTGTCACAAAGGACAAATTTATATTTTGGAAATGTGTAAGAATTTTGGACCATGATAGTAAACTTTTGCTTATTTGTCTGAATGTCGAATAGTAACCCATTATTATCATTATTATTATTTATGCCTACCATTTGTATTGGTACTAGTTATAAAAGCATTTATATGTATCGATGTGTATATTTAGTTTAATATTACCTGTGTACAGGAAGAAATGTATGTTTATAAGGCAGGATTTTCAGTGTTGATTTTCTGGGGGGAGCCCCTACGGCTCCCCGGAGCTATCCGAGCTGATATGGATATCCCTAACTTTGGCATCAGTTGATGTGGGTGGAGTTCAAGGCCTACCAGGGACCACGAGCCAGAACCTGGCCCTTCAGAGAGGCACTCAGAGCAATGGCCCATAGAATGCACATGTGATTTTGGAGCATTCTATATCTGCCATTGACCGGGACAGGCACTCAGGAAGGTAAGCACCACAAAACTAACCTCTATTCTGGTTAAGAACAACTGAAATAGACTAACGAGTGGACAGAACTCCCCAATTGAAAATAAGCAAACAAGCATGACGTCACATGAGCTGTGCCGCATGTCTGCGCAGCTCCCATGCGCCGGCAACCCTACCATCAGTTCCTCGGCAGCTGTCATTGTGGCTCCAGCTCCAGATTCTTATTGTGCTGTGCCTGGGTTCAGTACTTTTAGGTGGTGTGCGAGCTGGGAGTAATATTCACAGGTACTCGGGCTGTATGTGCTTAGGGTCACCTTCCTTGAGTGCCTTGTAAGTACTGCCCTAGGGGTTTGGGGTTACCTTCCATAAGTCACCTTGAGTCTACCTCTGTTGGTCTTTTGCTGCTTGGCAATTTACCTCCCCGAGTGTTTTGGGGGGTTTCCTCCCTGGTTTGCCTTGTACACTTTCTTCACTTTGGACATCTCGATTTTCGTCCTAGGTCTTTTATTTTGGTAACATTGTGTTCGCAATAGAATTCCCTACAGGAGTATATGCAAATATAAAGTCCAAAAGCCAGGCGTACCACCCACAGCAAACAGAGAAAGTGACGGAGCATAATCCCAGTGAGCGCCAATAAAATGGGTATACTGTTTTCAACTTTGTTACCTCAGTTCTGGTCCTAGGTCTTTCATTTTGGTAGCAATGTATTCGCAATGAAATTCCCTACAAGAGTATATGCATATAGTATGCATATAATATCCAAAACCGCTGTGCGCCCCTCCCAAAGCCGCCGCCAATTTGCCGCCGAAAACGACGCAATGCTGCGTTGTTACCGGGAATGCTTCAAGTACAAAAACAACGCAATGCTGCGTCATTACTGGGAATGCTTCATGTACAAAAACGACGCAATGCTGCGTCGTTACCGGGCGAAAGTGTTAAGTCTAGCCGTTGGCTGCAGCCTACCTCGTTAACGTTCCTGGGCGTAGTCGGGCCTGTGTCGCTTGCTTTGGCGGCTGCAGCCTGTCTCGCATTCAAGTTGAGGTGTGGAGCACCGACTGCCTCCCGGGTATGTCCCCTTCTTTATTGTCTTTGGTGATGTAGCTCTGGGGAGCCATAGGGGCTACCCCAAGAAAACCAGCGTTGAATATAATGAAATGCCATTTTCTGGGCGAGTCCTGGAGGCTCCCCGGCAACCCCCTCTCCCTCCTGTCGGCGTTTTTTTTTTCGCATATTTTGATATCCAGCTTCGGAACTGCAGGTTGGGTCGCTGGCGCAGGGGTCTTGGGCTTCCCCTTCTTCCTCCTGAGGAGGGGGGAGCTGTGCAGACATGCGGCGAGGCTCATGTGACATCATGCTTGTTTCCTCTTTTTTTTAATTGGGAATTCTGTCCACTCATTTGTCTATTTTTGTTGTTCTTAACCAGAATAGGGGTTTGTTTAGTGGCACTTACCTTTCTGGGTGCCTGTCCCGGTTGATGGCAGATATAGAATGCTCCAAAATCACATGTGTTATTGCTCCCAGTGTCTCTCTGAAGGGGGGCCAGGTTCTGGCTCGTGGTCCTCGGTAGGCCTAGAACTCCACCCACATCGACTGATGCCTAAGTTAGGAATATCCATATCAGCCTGGATAGCTCCAGGGAGCCTCCGGGACTCACCCAGAAAATAGTGTTTCATTACATTCAACGCTGGTTTTTTGTTGGGTGTAAAGATATATGAACACGTTGTATTGAACTGGGTGAAAATAGCTTTGAGCTACCTTATCCCATTTCGCATATTTATATCTCGGTAAACTTGTTTAAATTTCAACCCATAGATCACTCCCTTGTATCAGTTCTTTATTACCATTTCACATAAGTTTTTAGGTTGCATGTTGCCTGTTTACCATATTCCTCATCTCATAACATAGCTTTTGTCTATATTGTATTTTATCTGACATGTGTTGCACCATTTACTTACATTGTCTAGGTGATTTTGAAAGGTATGACTGTCATCTGGATTCATTATTCTCATTAGTTTAGAAGCATCTGCAAACATGTTCACGCAACTCTGGATTCCAGTCTGGTAGATTGTTAATAGAGACAGTGAACACAACTATGGCTAGTACTCAACCTTGTAGTTGCTAGTAACAATTCTTCATTCAGATAAATTTCCTGTAAGCACTGCTCTCATTTTTCTTTTAAAAATTTTGCTTGTCACTTGTCTACTTCTCACCCCTCCTCCTCCTTGTCTTACATTCCAGAACAGTCTTATGTTTGGGACTTTATCAAAAGTTATTTTGCTGCTGGAGTGTGGTGGTGGATTCTCTGTTGTGATATTACTCAAGTTTTTACTCTGCACTGATGCCTATTCTTCCCATGAAAGTGGTATAAAGTATAATGATAATATGCATGTACATATGGATGTTATCCTAATACTCTTCCTTTCGTACATAAATTTCATATTTCAGATTCCAATACTATGGATAGTACCCTGGGCAGTGAACCACGGCGCCGTGGTAGATTAAATCCACCTGTTAAACGCCAGCATGAAGGACATCTTGTTCAGATTAATATACCTGATGTGGAAGGTTCTGAGACTGAAGAGGGCAGTTCCACTCCAGCTGCCCCAAAAAGGCGACGGCGAGGACCAAGAGCTCGAGCGTGTAATGATCCTGAGGATGAAGAAGGTACTCGGAAAGGAAATAGCCAGGGAACGTATATTGGACGCAGAAGGCGACGACACTCGTCATCTCGTGGAGGTACAAGTGTGTAGTGTAGCAAAAGATTGAAAATAAAGTCAATAAGATGTATGCTAATTTGATGGTACAACTGTTGATGGATAAAATTTGATTTTCTCCTTGATTCTTATGAGGTCCCTCTGATCTGGGTGTTTTCCTGCTTATCTTACAAGTACAGTATCGCTCTCTCTGTGGGGAGCCCCTATGGCTCCATGGAGCTTATCGTGCTAATGTATGTTAGCTAATGTCCAGGTCTAATATAAGGAGTTCAGACCTACCAGGGACCAGCGCCAGAACCTGGCCCCTTCAGAGAGGTTTCAGGGAGCAATGGCTCTGGAAAACCCCATTGTGGTTGGGGGTTATTCTTTTCTGCCATCGACCGGGTTAGGCACCCAGAAAGGTAGGCATAACAAAAACCCCACATGGTAAGAAACTAAAGAAAAAAACCTAACAGAGGTAGAAACTCCCGACAATCCCAAGGAAACAAGCAAACAAGCAAACATCACACTTTACTGCTGCGCCGATCGTCTACGCAGATCGGGGGGTGGATCTCACTGCACCGGCTGCTTAGCATCAATTCGTGAGCTAATGTCAACCAGGACAGACGCTTCTCTGGCCTCAGTTTGCTAGGCGGTGTTTGCCTTTCGTGGCGTTCACTGTCGTGTGTTGTGTTGTGTGGTGGCCAGGTGTTCCTCATCAATACTGGGGCTGCATGCGCTTAAGGGCTTCCTTCCCTAAGCACCCTGTGAGTACTGCCCCTGCGTGGTAGGGTTATCTTCCCTGGGGCGTTCGGGAACCATTCCCATAGAGATTCTTGCTGCTCGGTATTTGCCTCGCCCTTGGGGCCAGCTGGGGCTTAGGGCCCCTTGTTTGGCCTTGGGTAGGGACTGGTATTGTACTGGTTAGTGCATCAAGGTGTTGCGCGACCTGCCACCTACGCGGCGACCAGTTCCTGTTGCCTCTGGGGACGGTGTACTTTTGTGGGGATTTTCTATTGTTTTTCTTTTCATTTGTCTGGTGGGGGGTCTCCCTAGTGTGGCTATAGTTCCACTAGTAGTGTTTGGTGGCCCTCTGCTAGGCCCCCGTGATTGTACATGTCGCAGGGGGCTTTCAGTGTTGTCCTCTACCCCTTGTTAGTTTTGGGTTTTAACTGGTTAGCAACACCTTGTCCGAGCTTCCCCGTAGTTGGTACCCTACGGGCCCTTGAAAACCCTGTTGGGGCTCTGTGGACCATTGAATGTGTCTTCCGGGTTCCAACCTGTCTTGGACGGGCTCGTTGGTTGCTGTGCCCTTGTCTCTGGGTGACAGTTGCCACTTTTACCTCCATCATGCTGCCTGTTGGGTCACCGACACCTTGACCCGAAGTCTTGCGAGTTGTTCTCTGCTTGTTCTCCAGTACTCTCCTGATGTTATTACTGTTCAGAGTAGAGGCGGCATCCGCGTTGCAAGCTTGGTTTAGGTTGCTACAACATGCTAGGTTGGTTTCCCACTCGGATGCCACGGGGCAGCCCCGTTTTGGTTAGGTTCTGTTCGCCCTTTTCCCTCCCTGTTCCCGGCTCCTGACCGTCTGTGGGTATCATGGTCGGGGCGGGGTTTAGTTGGGGCCGAGACTCGGGCGGTTTCGGGGGCTGCCCCGTTCGGGTTGGAGACGGAGGTTTTAGAGCCTGTTCCTCCTGCCTAGGCTTCTGGGCCTTACCAGTGGCCCTTTCTTGCTGCCTATCCCCTGGACTCTTCCTTTTCATTAAGGGTAGAGGGCGTGGAGGATGCCTCTGCTCCGGGGCCCTCTGTTGCAGGTTGCTGGGGCTGTGGGTGATGCCTGCTAGCAGTTCTGGGGTGGTTTGCCCCTGCCTGGGTATTCTGCCTCTGTGCGGAGTTTTTACTGCCTCGCTGATCGTCCGCGCAGCCCTCCTCGCCCCGAGGGGAAAGGGGGCCCCGGACCTCTCCACGCCGGCTGCCTAGCATTAGTTTGTAAGCTAATGTCAACCGGGACAGACGCTTCTCTGGCTTCGGTTTCCTAGGCAGAAACCTAGAAACCCATCTAGTCTGCTTGCTTCCCACATTTGCTGGCGTCTTTTCATATCTATTGCGTTGGTCACGGCCCTCTGTTTCTGGTGACAGAACAAGAGGTCACAGGACCTCTTTCACCTTTGAGGTTGGTCCCTTCGAGTGGCGCGTTTGCTGAATTCTCGGGGTTTCGCTAGCCGTGCGGTTCACGTTCGGGTTGTGTCCTGCATCCTGGCCGACAGCCTGTCTCGGTTCATTCCTCTGTTCGCGGATTGGCCGGTCGTTACCTACTTGTTTCGTTGGTTCTGCCGGATGTATGGACTTCTGGCCATGGACATCTTCGCGTCGGCGTGGTCTCTGCGTCTTCCATTCTATATGGCGCCCTTACCCGCCTGCGAGGTGTTCACGGTGGATGCCTTTCGGCAAGACTGGTCGATGTGGGGGTACTTGTTCCTCTTCTGGTCCAGCTGTTTCTTCGGGTTCTGGCTTGGTTGGAGTCCATTCCTTAGGAGAGTGGTCCTCGTGGTCCCTTGGTGGCCGGCACAGCTTTATTTTTAGACGCTGCTTGATAGGTGTTTGAACCCAGGACGTTTTCCTGCAGCTCCGCCTCCTTCGGCAGGTACAACCGGTCCTGTACGTGAATGATTCGGACTTCTCCTCAGCTCTTCGCTTCTGGTATTTTGACGCTTGTATATCGCCATCTCTATGGTGATCATGTGGCTTCATTGATGGTGTCCCACCTGCGAGCTTCGTCTCGGCGACAGTATTACGTTCCTGGTGTTTCTGTTTGCCATTTTCTTGCTCTTCATAGGTTGTCTTCTCTTTCTCATTGGGTTGTCTTCTCCTTTCTAGGGTTTTCAGAACTGTTATTTAATTATTACTGTTGCCTCGTATCGTTCGGTGCTGGCGGAGCCGCTCCGGCTTGCATTTGGGATCGACGTCACATCCTCCCCGTTCTGTAAGCTTTCTCGTGTTTAGTTTGGCCTCTGGCCTGCTCATGCATCGCCTGAGCCGTCCTGGTCCTTG
>WNGS01160430.1:17563803-17583038 GCA_020271785.1 Procambarus virginalis
AAGAAGGACTATCTGGCTGTGAAAGTCCCCTATCTCGTGTAGCCCTTGTACTAGGGCCTGAGACACTGCTTGTACAGCTAGTGTCACTTTTTTCACTGCGTTCACTTTCACGTCTTTCACGCATACTGCCAGGTGGTCGTCCTCTCTTAACAATACTTGCTTTTGGAGAAGCCGTAGACTGAACCTAGTAAAACAAAGATTTTATTAACTATAAAAGTAGAAAAAAGCACCAATGTCATGAATGCATCTTTCTAGTGGGACCTTTTGGTGGCTCCCTGAGCTACCTGCCTGGCTTCCCCCAAGTCCCACTCATCAGGCCCTTTGAGTTACATGTACGTTTAGGGAACCAGGACAATAATCTGGCCATCTTAACAGAGGCAATGTAGTCTGGGAGTAGTCTGGGAATACTAGATCAACCCAGGCTATAAGGAAAAACAACCAGAAAGAACCAACTGCAAAGAAAACATAACCCAGAGACAAACTATGAAAACACTCATTGTCAAGACCCAATAGATGGATAGTTCCACTTGCCCATGAGCAGATGGCAGCCCCAGAAACTCGGGCACGCTGTGGGTTACCTAATCAGAAATGTGCCACCAGGAAGTGACCCCTAAGACCCCTCAACAATAGATATCTGGGAGGACTTCCCTCACTGGGGAGCTTCAGAGTCTCGCCCAGAAAATAGAATTTCATTACAGTCAACGGTGGTTTTCTGTGGAGAGCCCCTTCGGTTCCCCAGAGCTACCTAACCAAAGATAAAGTGAAAGAGGGACTTACCCGGGAGGTGGCTGCCACTTGCTCCTCCTCTCTAAGTTGAGAAAACTAGCTGCAATCTGTGACCCGAAGTTACACATGCCCAAGTAGGGTCAGGAATATTAACAAGGTACCTGTGGCCAGAATCCTGGTCGACCGCCCAAAAACCCCGCACCTGAATGTCAGCCCAGGACATGTTACCAAAAACAGCAGCAAAGCTCTTTAGATCAGAGACGTACTAGACAACCTATTACCGGTGAGAAGTTAAATTGATCATAGAAAATAGATTAATGGAATGTTAATATCTTTATCCATTTATAAATAGTGTTTGGATTACATGAAATAATATAATTTATAATAATGATAATTAAGAATACATTTATATAACTTTTAACAAAATATGTAATATTGTAAATTCAGGTTTAATATCATTTGATTCTTCCTCTGTATTTTTAAATCTAAATATTTTTTGCTCATTTTCTTAGCTAATAATGCTTACGTGTATTTTTCTCAGGTGCAACAGAAAGTGACAGTGAAGATTATGAATCGGATGCAGATACTGGTTCAGAAAAATCTCGCACCCGTACTAGTTCGGAGCGACGTAGTACTGCTGTGTCAACATCATCATCGGCGTCTTCCACTCCTACCTCAGAACCCACCACAACAAATAATTCTAGCATGGAAAAACATTCTACGGAACCTCAGATTAAAACACAAGTAGTTGAAATAAAGGAAGAGGAGGAAGAGCAGGAGCCCTGTGGAAAGGATATTGATTTGAATGCCATTATGTCAGAAATGAAGGGACTTGATAAACCCATTAAGAAAGAGGAAGACCGTATTTTAAGAGAAGCAACCCCAAGATTAATATCACCAGTGATGCCTTCCACATACACTGTTCCTGAAAAGAAAACTTCAGAATCTCCTATAAAGCAGTCCATAGAAAATCTTCCTAAGAAGATTACAGAGTCTCCAATAAAGCCAGTTGTACAAGATCCATCAAAACTTTTATCTCCAAAGTTAGAATCTCTAGAAGATGATATTTATGAATTTAAAGAGCCAGAACCATTTGATTTTGGAGAGATGCGTGCAAGAAAAGATGTTAGAATAAAAGTAAGTGTTGGTGTTGTGGGTGCTGAAGAAACTGAAGCTGATGGAAGCTTAAGAAAAAGGGTAGACCTAGAAAAGATATAAAAGAAGGAGAGGGTGATAAGACAGAGTCTGATAGTGATACTTCACCGAGTCCTCAAAAGAGAGTGATTATACCAAGGGAAACCAGGGAATCGCCAGTTAAGCGCTCTATTCCAGATTGTAGGGAGAGTCTGCCTATACAGTCAGATGGAAGTCTAACCCCTGAAAAAAAAGATTCCACAGATGTAGCCAGAATTATATCACCACCTCGAAAAGTTGCTTCGAAAAGGGATACGCCAGTGAAGACTGAACAAACAGTTGCACAAGTAACAGAAGCAAAAGTTATTAAGCCAGAATTTCCAAAGTGTCCCTCACCAAAATCATCACAGCCAGATACTTGTAAGTCACCATCCCCTTTAAAGGAGCCTGTTAAATTACATATGATTCCCTTGAAAACCAAACCATTGACTAACATTGAACGACCAGTCACGTTACTTTCAAAGTGTGTTGGTCCTTCTTCACATGTTCTTGCTCAGACCGTCATACCTGTTATCGAATCTAAAGCCTTGGCTAAGCCTATTTTTAAGCAAGCATTTGATATTAAATTGAGAAGTCAGTTATGTCCACCAAGATAGAGGAAAAATTAGAAGCTAAAGTTATTCCCTTCTCACAAAGACAACAGCATATATTTCCTCACCTTTTGAATCGTTCAGAAACTAATGAAAAAGTAAAGGACCTACAGCCAAAAGTTTCTCCATGCATGCAGTCTCCATCCAGAGAACAACACCAAATTGTGAGTCAGGGTCTGTAAGTCAAAGTGAATCTGATGTTGATAGAATAAAGAGAGAGAGTTCAGTAGAAGAGAGCATAGAAGCTGTTGTAAAAAGAGCACGGAAAGATCAGGAGGATCAAGAGGACTGTAACACTGTCATCGGTAATAAACTTAGTCCAGACAAAAGGAGGAGGACATCAGGCAGAGTGAAGAAAGTCTTGAGTCGTGAATTTGTCCCAGATACTTCTGAGGAATCTGACTCTGATAGTAGACAGTCAAGACCTGATATGGAAAAGATCAGGCAAGGAAGATTATGTGGTGAAGGAGAAAAAGTTGTGCATATCAGTAGAGGGCAGAAACTGGTATCAGATGTGGAGAGGAAAAAATGGAAGTAAAAAATTGAAGATTTAGATGATGATAATGGTGACAATGAGGTAATAGATGAAGAGAGGAGGAGGGGGCGGAGGATGAGGATGGAGAGGAGGAAGATGAAGATGAAGGAGAGGAGAGAGGAGGAGGAGGAGGAAGAAGGAGAAGAGAGGAGGAGAGGAAGAGATGGGAGGAAGAGAGAAGAGCCAGAGCCAGTTATTGAAGTTATAAAAGGCAAATTAAACAGAGAAGAATTAAGCAATATAAAAGAGGAAGAAGAGCAGGAGGAGAGGAGGAGGAGGAGGATGATGATGCAAGACAACTTAGAAAAAGGTTAGGGCTTCTGCTGCACCAAACAAGTAGAAGAAGAAGTAGAAACAGGTTTAGGGTGATTTACTATGCAAAGAAACTATTCCACCAGGTAGCCCTATGACACACGATGCTGCTGTTACTGATTCAGAGCCTCAGCAACCTCCAGATTTAAAGAATGAAATGCCTTTTGCCAGTGTTCCTACAGGCAGTAGTTTTGGAAAAAGAGGGCCAGTTCCTGTTGGTCAAACAGTAAATCTGCTTCACATCAAACTCCAGCAATGCAATCTCCACAGCTTCTTTCACAACAGCAATTACCTCCCCAACAACAGCAGCTACAACAGACTATAAAACAGTCGCAACAAAATGCCTATACAACAAAAACATCAACTGTTGATACCTCAGGTACATCAGCCCTGTCATCAAAAGCTCCAACACACAGCAGCATGTTCAACTTCAACAAAAAACTCAGCAGTCACAAGTACAACACACCCAATTACAAAAACAGCAGCATGCTCAGCAACAGACCACACAACAGCATACTCAACAGGTACAGCACCACCCACAGATACAGCAGCACTCTCAAACACAAAATCCAGGACAAAAGCAGCATATGCCAGGACAACTGCAGCAACATTTGCAAGGGCATCAACAGCAACACACTCAAGTAAAACCACAGCAAAATCTTCTGGGGCAACAACAAAAACATGGACAGGTGCAACAACAGCAGAATTCACAGATATTGCAGCAGCAGCCACAGCAAGGTCCTCAACTGCAGCAACAACATAATCCGCAGGTTCATCCACAAGTTTCACAGGTGCAGCAGCAGATTAAGGTTCAACAACAGCAACAAACACCTTTGAAAGTTCATCAGCATCACCACCATGTTCAACAACATCACCACCCGCACCCAGCTCAACAAAGTCACCAAGTGCAGCAACCACAAATCCAGCAGCAACAACCTCAACATCCTCCACAATATTCATATTCACAGCATAGCCAACAACCAGTGCAACGTCAACATCAGGAACAGGTGCAGCAGCAGTACCAGCACCACCAAGAGCAAATTCAGCATCAAGACCAGCAATACCAACAGATATCAAGGCCTGTGTCAAGTGTTAGTAATACAATACTTAACCCAGGCTTAGCTGTAGTAGCTACAGCAGCTGCACCAGGAAATACTAGAAATTGCAGTGGCATTAATGGGTCAGTTGGTGCTTCAGCAGGACCTTCTACATCGGGTAATGGTCCTCCTCTAGCAGGAAGTGGGAGTGGTCAATCATCAACTCAACAACTGTCATGGACAATACTCCTCCAACTACACCAGAGAGCATTATCTCAAATATCAGATTCACCGAGAGGGTAAGGATTAATAGTTAAAATGTGAAGCAATCTTATGCTTAGAAGTGTAAATTGTGTTCATTCTGAAACAAATTAGTTTTTCCATATCCAAACATATTTTGTTGGTATTAAATATATAAACATATATTAACAGGATAATGAGACAGCAAAGTTGGACGAATCCAGTAAATCTGGCCGAGATTCTTCTGAAGTGGAATTGGAAAGTTTAGGGGAGACAATAAAGATTGATCAGTTTCGAAGGTAAATAATTAAGTTTTAATAATTCTAGTTGATGAAACTCGCTATTTTTTGTGTTATTTAAAATTTGTATTCCTGTGAATTTGTGAACCTGTATTCAAAAGCTAACTTGAAGTTACTATTTTCCTCATTAATGTGAATTATGTTTATGTCCAGAGGAGTGTTACTATCAGACTTAGGGTAAGTTAAAAACTAATATTCATATGTTTGTTTATCTGTTTGTGTGTTACACAAGGCTCTCGCACGTCAAGCCTGGCCTCGGGCTGGGTTGGCTTGGGAGAGTAGAAAAAGAAAACAAAACCTCCCAGAACCCTCCAGGTAATGTTTTCCCTATATGAAAAGAAAGGAAAATGACAGTATTTTGGTCCATCTATTTGAAGGATGAAAGGAGTGTGTATCAATAAAAGGCAAGAGGGAAGGTGAGGTAAAGGAGAGAAGGTAAGAAAAAGTAATGCATGAAAACCAACCTAACATAAAAATACTACAAATATAGAAGGCCTCTTGGCATCCAAGTACAGTAAGGAGAAAAGAAAAAGACCAAGGTGAAATGGATACACATAGAAATGGCAAGAATTCAAGGAGAGCATACAGGGGGTAAAAAACTAAGCAAAATCTTGCTCTTTAAGAAGATTAGAACATTTAAGGGGCACCAATCATCCCTTTAGATTGGTATTTTCCAAAATATCTTTCCTGCCTCTACTCTATGGATGAGTCTCCTTGAATTTGCTCTCATACACAACATGATCCTAAGTTCTGGCTTAATTGTTTTTCACTCCTGCCTTTTTCAGTATATTGCTAAATGTTTTAATGATCTTTACAAGTGTGATCTGGCTTAAGTTTTTGTTGACGAGAATATGAAGGTGCCCCACCATGAAAGGGAGGGGAAAATCCAACCCCAGCAGAAGCTGGCAGAGGCAGCTCAAGGGATGCCTACTGGAAATCCCATACCAAGCCAAGCCACATCTGAATCTGTGATGGCATCAACTGGGACTTCCAGTCAAGTTGATGAGGAACCCTTACTTTGCAAACTGTGAAAGATCCAGATCCTTTGCTTGCAAACCAGTTGTAAGCCCAAATCAGCCTCGGCGAGGTAGGCCAAGACACAATCCCCAGAAGATTAATACGAGATGTCATGACTTGTGCAAGCCTAGTAAACATTCTGGGTGCCAGGCTCTGATCTGGGGAAGAATCCAAAAGTACTAACCAAGGGGCCATACCAGAAACCCTAGCCTTTCCTGAACCAGAAATGATCAGGACATACCAGTATAGTATCTTTGATGTCCATGGATACCAAGCAGAGGTTACTCCAATATTAGACGAACCTGGCAGTTATCATGTGGAATGTCAGCAACAATAAACTTGTTCTGCCTTGAAAAGTTGAGGATGGGCCGAGACTTTGATGTGTCTGATGTGGGGACTTAGAATTCTGAGGCACCAACTTCAGGGAGGACAATACCTTAACCACCCTTGTTACCAACCGTACCACAATGACCATGTGAAGCAGCCGAGTAGATGGCTGAGCCTAGATCTACAACACCAGAAGGGGGGGGGTTGAGAACCACACCCACCGAGGTAATGGGAAACCACCCAATATGGCCAAGCATGACCAGTCCAGGCCTCAGAAGACACTGCCATCTCACCACAACTTCAAAGGGGCGAACTGCAAAATGGATGGTCATATATTCCCAATGAATGGCAACCCTCTGAGAAGACTGTGAACATTTCTGCCAAGCAGTAGAATCTGAAGTGAAAGGCAGTAGCAGAGCCCTAGACATTGGTGCCATAAAACATCTTTCTTGATCAGAAGGAACAGAAACCTGAACTGTCAATCTGCAAGCCTATAGAAGGAGCAGAATCCTGCCTCAAAAGCACGACTGAAAGGCCATAGGCCATAGCAATCATGAGAATGTGAGCAACCACCACCATGGATGTTACACGTACACTACTAGATCCTTGATAGACTGTGCAGTGCCCATTTGTCTCAGACAAGTCAAGGCAGATAAAAACTGTAAATGATACAGAACAAACCTGTAAGGATTATTCTTGGGTGTCAGAAGAAATACAATCATTGAGGTAATGAAAATGGATATAATTTACAGTATGTATGATGCTTGACATTAATACTATGGTATCTATTCATTTTGTGAGGAAGAGATGAGACGATAAGCTCTTCCAAAACATTCAGGCTTGCTCAAGTGATGTGCAAACTTCTAGGAAAGTGTGGAGTCTAGTGGATTGGCTAATAACCTCAGGGATATGATTTACAGTACAGTAGTTGAGTGCTGCAACCCTTTTTGGCAGTTTAGTAGAACTTCCTATAACATACAGAAATAGAAGCAGAAACTGTCCTTCAAGATGAAAAAGCCTCGGCATATGTTATTTGTATGGAAACATGGTATCCCAGTTACCAAGAGAGAATAATTTGGTTGTATCACGTAACAGATTCATGGTAGAAGATGGCAGGGCAGGGCAGGGTGTGGTGTTTTATTAGGGTATGCATTAAGTATGAAAATGTGGACACGGAAAATTTAACTTTGACCTAATAATTATATTTCATTTACGCAAACTGAATTGCAGGGCATTATGGCTGGGTTTGGATGAAGTAGNTGCACCTCACAGCATTTGAGACTGAATATTAGTTTGTGCCTTGCTTTTATGCTTGTTTGTGGTCTAAAAGTTGGTTTTATGTTTGATAATGCTCTTTGTAAGTGTTTTTCACCTTGTTGGTTTCATGATTTAGCCTACTCAAGCTATGAATTTGTCTTGTATGGTACTTTAATGAAGCTTGTCTGTTAACACCTTATCTTTTTAGAAGCAGTCAAGCTCCTCTCCAGGGTCGGTAGGATGTGGAAGTGTGCTCTCATGGCAAGGGTGTACTTGGTGACAAGTTTAGTTTCAGACTTTTGTTGATGGGGCTTCATAAATTGTAATGTTTATTCTAATTCTTCATTTTCCACTCAAATGTAGGTTTGCTGTGGATTTTCAATCCTGTGCATGTGCATATTTGCTCCACCTTTGCTGGTGGAGCCATGTTGAACCTTAGCTCAGACTGCTTAATATTAATGTCTTGCATCATAGATGGAATGAGCTATGTTAACAGGTTTTGTTGTGATGTTCCTTTTGCTGTGAACCCTGTTGTCATTGATCAGATGGGGTTTGGGGGTTTGTTAGAAATTACTCCAGCTCAAACACTTGACTGTTGCAATTGAAAGTAAGGTATTTGTACATTTTCCAATCTTTGTAGAATGCATTTATTGCTGAACTTTTTGGGTGAAGTGATTGTAGACATTCACTTTTCTCAGGAACAGCCTTTGTTCCATATGACAGTGCACAGCATTTTGTAGCCAACACCACTGTTTAACCAGCACCTGGGTTTTTTCAGTTTGAAAGTAGGTTTAAGTGGAATTACAGTCATGTGTGGGTGCTTATTTTACATCTGACTGCAAAAGTATTGGTGCTATTGTCTTAAATTATTTCAAAGCCAGCTTTTTTCTCTTTCCAGTCCAGTAGGGTGTATCACTGTTGCAAGGTGTGTGCTTACTGTCATTGTCTGCTGAAACTCCTAGTTTAATCATTATTTGAAGGTGTTTTTCTGGGAAACCCCCCTAGTGGCTCTCTGAAGCTATCTCACCTAGATTGCTCCATGCCAGTGGGTCAGGTAAGGAGTGCAGGACTTGAAGTGTCAGTGGGGAGATTTTGTTTTGTTAGATTTGGTTTGATAGTTGATCCGTAAGCCAGAGGTTCTCTGTCTGCCCACTTATGTCATGTTTTAGTTTTCCTGGCTCTTCTGTATGTTTTTCTGAATGCAGAGATACTCCGTTCTTCTTGCCAACTAGTTTTGTAATTGGATTTCTTTTCCAAAGTAGCATTGGCTGGAATTTTTCCCTACAATTGCTGTGCAAGTTTTCTAGTTTTTAGGTCTTTGGTCCTGTTTTGGTAGACATCTTGGAATATGCTCCAGGAAAGCAGGTTATGGCATCTTCCTAAGGTTGGTTATCTGTATGGTTATGCTTCCTAAAAAAGAAGTTTTTCTCATATTACTCGGCAGTTTGTAGAGTGGCTGGGCAGGAGCTTGAACTTTCCCTGCATTATTTTTGCCTTAGGCAGAGTTTGACTCAGGATGTTGTTCTGGTTTGTCCAGCTCTGCCATTTTCATCACCACTGAAACTGTGGTTCAGGCTCTGTTTGTCTTTTGATTGTTTTTGTTCCACTTGTGTTCTCTTCAGGTGTTTCAAGGTGCCTTCCCCCCTCCCCCTCCCACTTGATTTGCTCATAGTCACGGTGACCCTGGGGTGGAGTTTTGTGACTGGTGCTTTTCAGGCCACCCAGGGACGTTGGGTCCTCTATATTGGGCGCACAGTACGATGTGCAAATTTGAGGTGATGTGGCAAGCCCTTCTGAGGCTTCGTCTTCCTCCGGGTCCATTCCTACTGCTCTTCAGTGATTAATGCTAAATCGTAGGGTGTTACTTTGGTCCTTCCTCCATTTGGAGCTGGAGTCTTGAGTAGCTTGGCTTCCCGATTCTCGAGGTTTGGTTCTCTGTGTAACTCGCATACAGAATGGGTCTAATATTCTCGCAGCTTAAGGTAACCTCTAGGGCTCACCCAGACATTGGCATTTCATTACATTCAACGCTGGTTTGTTTTTTTCTTTTCTTTGGCTTTCGCACAATTTCTGTTGAACCAATCCTGCTTTCTAATTCTGCATCTCAGTTTTGGTTCAAGTTTTGTTGTTCATTCATATATCGGACAAAACTTGGCATACAACTCATTTACTTCTTGCCTAACAAACGTCTTATCGAGCATTTTCATTAAAGAACTTGGCAAGTTCTCCATAGTTTCCACTATGAAATAAAGTTTTCCTACTGCTTCATTTTCTGTGTTCTCTTGTAGATTATAACGCATTGCATATATTATTTCCAAAAGGACATGGTTTCCCTCTTCCAAGGGAAGAAGGTACTGAATGACCAATATCTCTTCTGCTTTCATGGTGGATAACAAATTTATCATTAAAAGTAAATCACCTACCCTCATTTTTGTCTTTTGCTTAATATGTTGATACATGCATGTCTCCAGGATGTGGTTTACAAATCTGCTGGTCATAAAGTCCACTGTTCATGCTTCATAGGCCTACAAGTCCTATGTTCACCCCAGACAGTCAAAGAATTGACAGGGTGGACAAAGACATACTATTTAGCATGGGGCAACAACACAAGGGGACACAGTTGGAAACAAGTACCCAAATGAACCATAGAGACAATAGAAAGAATTTTTTCACTGTCAGGGTAGTTAACAAATTAAATGCATTAGGCAGTGATGTGGTGGAGGCTGACTCCATACACAGTTTCAAATGTAGATATGATAGAGCCCAATAGGCTCAGGGAATCTGTACACGAGTTGATTGATAGTTGAGAAGTTGGATCAAAGAGCCAAAGCTCAACCCTCTCCCCTCCCACCCACAAGCACAACTAGGTGAGTTGATTTCAAGTTGAAATCACCAAGTACCAACAATTGTGATTTATCTCTGTATGCTCTTAATATAATCTCTTTCTGGATGGTTATGATACCCTCTAGTTTGTCTTCCAGCTCCTGCTTTGAAATGTGTTACTTGCCATTATGTCAATATGAGTTGTCAGTTCTCTTACTGTCTTGTTTTCTTTCACCAGCACGGCAATGCCTCCACCTTTCCTAATGGAGCACCGCCCATTAGGAAAGGTGCCCCTCCACCTTTCCTGTCACGTTTCCAAATTCAGTAGACCTTCGGGAATATGGCCACATTTAAAATATTATCTTTATTTTATCTAGTTTTATCTGTTAGAGCAACAATATCATGCTTGTTACATTATATTTTATCAGTTTGCTTCAGTATTTCTGTGAGGAACCCCGTCTGCTCCTTGGAGCTATTTGACTGATATGCAATATATTAGTCTGGGGCATCAGTCAATTGGAGTTCATCCTACTGGGGACCACGAGTCAGAACCTAGCCCCCTCTGAGAGGCAAAGGGAGCAATGGCCTATGGAAACCCCAATGTGGTTGAGGGCATTCCATGTCTGCTATTGACCAGGGGTACCTCCCAGAAAGGTACACATAACAAAACAAACCCCACTTGGTAAGAAAATGCAACTGAACACAGAAGCAGAACTCCTCCCAACAACCCAAGGAAACAAGCAAATGTCATACACCGCCGCCGCGCCGCTTGTTCGCGCAGCCCCTCGTCTCTGGGAGGGGGAGCCCCGGATTCCGTGCCGGCTAATCAAACCCCAGTTTGTTGGCTGATACGATCTGGGGCAATCGATTGTCAACTCTGGCCTTGATTTTTTGGCAGTGTTTTACCTGGCACCCTGTGAGTACTACCCTTGGGTGCTAAGGGTTACCTTCCATAGTGCCTTCGGGGCGCCACTTCTGTTGGGGTTCTTGCTGCTCGGTGTTTACCCTGCCCTTGGACCCAGCTGGGATTTCATGGCCTTTATTTGGCCTTGGGTAGGAAGTGGTATTGTTGCTGGTAGGGGTGCAAGGTGCTGTGCAGTTTGCCTACCAACGCGGCAGCTGTGTCCTGTTCCTTCTGGGGACGTTGTACTTTTGCTGGGTTATTTTATTTTATTTGGTTTTTTCTTGCCTTGAGGGGTCTGCCTTGTTTGGCTATAGGCCCATTTAGGGTATTTTGGTGGCCCTCCTCTAGCCCCCCCCCCCTGGTGAATGTACACGTCGCAGGGGTTCAGTTCTTGGCTCATCCCCCTTTGTTAGTTCTTGGGTAGATCGATGGAGCATCTTCCGAGTTCCAGCTTGCCTTGTACAAATTTGAAGGTTGCTCTGTACCCTTGCCTCATGAGTGACAGTAGCCTTTTTTGCCTCCGTCAACACCTTTGACCCAGAGTCTTGCGAGACGTGTTTTCTGCTCATGGTCCAATTTACCCATTCTAGTGTCACTGAGGTCCAGGTACAATCGGCATCTGTGTTGCATGCTCGGTTTAGGTTACTGCAACACTCTAGGTTGGCTGCTCACTCGAATGCCCCGAGGCTGCCTCGTTTTGGTTATAGGGACCCAGACTTGGGCCTTAGTCACTTTGACTTTTGATTCAGTCTATGCTTCCAAGTCCTTCCTTGGTTGGCATTGTTCGCCCTGGTCCCCCCGTTCCCACTGCTCCTGGCTCCGAAACGTCTCAGGGTTTTGGAGTCGGGGTGGGTTTTAGTTGATGATGCGACTCGGGTGGCTTCGGGGCTGCCCTATTTGAGTTGGGGACAGAGGCATTCAAGCCAACTCCTCCGGCCAAGGCTTCTGGGGTACCTTCTTTGCTTCCTCTTTCCCCTGGACTCTGCCTTTTCTGGGTGGAGCCCCGTCGGCTCCCCGGAGCTTTACCAGGCTGATATGCTAATGTCAGACTTTGGCATCAGTCATGTGTATGGAGTTCTAGGGCTTACCGGGGACCACGGCCAGAACCTGGCCCCCTCAGAGAGGCAAGGGTAGCAATGGCCTATAGAAACCCCCCGTGTGGTAATTACCAAAGTGTAATTACCTAAGTGTAGTTATAGGATGAGAGCTATGCTCGTGGTGTCCCGTCTTCCCAGCACTCTTTGTCATATAACGCTTTGAAACTACTGACGGTCTTGGCCTCCTCCACCTTCTCACCTAACTTGTTCCAACCGTCTACCACTCTGTTTGCGAAAGTGAATTTTCTTATATTTCTTCGGCATCTGTGTTTAGCTAGTTTAAATCTATGACCTCTTGCTCTTGAAGTTCCAGGTCTCAGGAAATCTTCCCTGTCGATTTTATCAATTCCTGTTACTATTTTGTACGTAGTGATCATATCACCTCTTTTCCTTCTGTCTTCTAGTTTTGGCATATTTAATTCCTCCAGCCTCCCCTTGTAGCTCTTGCCCTTCAGTTCTGGAAGCCACTTAGTAGCATGTCTTTACACCTTTTCCAGTTTGTTGATGTGCTTCTTAAGATATGGGCACCACATCACCACCATTGTGCGGCGCTGGCGGAGCTGCTTCAGGTTGCTTTGGTTTTGGAAGTTACCTCGGCACTGCTTCGCACGCCGCCTCTGGTGTGGTTCACATATGGCCTGCTTGAGATGTCCTGGTTCTTCTTTTCTCTTCTCGGTTTGTGGTGGCCCCTTCGGTTCAGAGTTGTTTTCCGAGGTTCATTTCTTGTTGGAGTTGGCCTCTGGGGGTTGAGTTGGTGTGCTTCATGTCCTCCTCTGGCACCTGGGTTTCGGCCGTTTTGGTATTCTTGATAGGTTTGTTTGCTTGCGGGCGTCTCCTCCTTTTCTCCGCTTCCCAGTTTAGGTCCCTCTTGTTTTCATCTTTGAGTAGGTAGCTCCGAGGAGCCGACGGGGCTCCTCCAGAAAACCAGTGTTGAATGTAATGAAACGCCATTTTCTGGGTGAGACCCAGAAACTCCCCGGCATCCCCCCCTCCCTCCCTCCTGTCGGCATTTTGTTTTGTCTTTGACATCCAGCCACAGAACTGAAGGGTGGATAGCCAGAGCAAAGGGGTCTGGGGCTCCCCCTTCCCCCTCCTAGGGTGGGGGGGGGAGCTGCGCAGACAGTGGCGTGGTGATGTGTGACGTCTTGCTCGTTTTTGTTTTTCTTTTTGGGGAGTTGTATCCACTTGTTTGGCTTTTGGTAGCAATTTTCACCAGAATAGAGGTTTGTTTTGGGACGCTTACCTTTCTGGGTGCCTGACCCGGTCAATGGCAGACATAGAATGCTTCCAACCACACGGGGTGTCTATAGGCCATTGCTCCCCATGCCTCTCTAAAGGGGGGCCAGGTTCTGGCTCATGGTCTTCAGTAAGCCCGCAGAACTCCATACACATGACTGATGCCAAAGTCTGTCATTAGCATATCAGCTTTGAATAAACTCCAGGGAGCCTCTGGGTCTCACTCAGAAAATGGCGTTTCACTACATTCAACGCTGGTTTTTTATTATACATGTGGTGTACTGCACTTCAAAAATATGTACAGGTATCTGAATTGACAGATTTATCTTCTTCTGATACACGATTTCACTCCCAAATGTGATGACTTTATCACATTAGCCAAGCCTAAGATTTTTTTGAGGTGGGACGGGAACTTCGTAGAGCAAATAATATTTTTAATGTCCTTCAACATTTTTTATAATTTTTTTATTGTAGTTATTAGTAATAATTTTTACTTTATACATATTAATTAATGTTTTCAAACAACAGGGGAAGGCACTTATACCTGCACATGTTCCTGTGAGTGTTGGAGATAAGCTACGAGTGCTTTACGGACCTAGTGCTAAAGAATCAAAGGTCACATATGAAGCAAAGGTAAATGCCTGCTTTATTATAAGTAATTTAAAAAACAAATGCAGTTTACATTTCTAGTAGTTGTAACAATATTGCCTAGGATTAGTATATGTATGTATATATGTATGTGATGTTTGGCTGGCTGGAAGAGGAGGTAAGTTACTTGAAGGTGGGGGTGTCATTTTAGTCTTAAGTAATTTAGGTCAAATGTTTCCATATTTTGACACTATTGGGCTGAGATTGTATTTGTAAAAGACAAAGCTCTCACTGTGAAATGTTGTCCTTAATTTAATTCTAATAAGATGAAAACCGAGCATTGAATGTAACAAAACATATCTTTTCTGTGGGAGCCCCTACGGCTCCCTGGAGCTTATCGGGCTAATGTATGTTATATTAGACCGGGACATTACCTAAGGAGTTCAGACCTACCAGGGACCAGCGCCAGAACCTGGCCCCTTCAGAGAGGTTTCAGGGAGCAATGACCCTGAAAAACCCCATTGTGGTTGGGGTTTTCCTTATCTGCCATCGACTGGGGTTAGCACCCAGAAAGGTAGGCATAACAAAACAAACCCCACATGGTAAAAAACTAAAACAAAAAATGACCAGAGAGGTAGAAACGCCCTACAATCCAAGCAAAGGAAATCCAAGGAATCCAAGCAAACAAGCAAACATCACACGTTACTGCCGCGCCGATCGTCCGCGCAGCCCTCCCCGCCCCGAGAGCGGGAGGGGGGAGCCCAGGGCCTACCGCGCCGGCTGCCTAGTATCAGTTTGTAAGCTAATGTCAACCGGGATAGACCTCCCGGCCTCAGGCCTCTTACCTCCTTACCTCTGGCCTCAGTTTCCTAGGCGGTGTTTGCCTTGTGTGGCGTTCTCTGCCGTGTGTTGTGTTGTGCGGTGGCCAGGAGTACCTCATCAGTGCCGGGCATGCATGTGCTTAGGGGCTTCCTTCTGTAAGCGCCGTCTGAGTACTGCCCCTGCGTGACAAGGTTATCTTCCCTGGGGCATTCAGGAACCATTCCTGTAGGAATGGTGGAAACTGAGTGCCCAAATGAGCTACGGAGATATTAGAAAGAACTTTTTTAGTGTCAGAGTGGTTGACAAATGGAATGCATTAGGAAGTGATGTGGTGGAGGCTGACTCCATACACAGTTTCAAGTGTAGATATGATAGAGCTCAATAGGCTCAGGAACCTGTACATCTATTTATTGACGGTTCTGAGGCGGGACCAAAGAGCCAGAGCTCAACCCCCGCAAGCACAATTAGGTGAGTACACATCAGCCCGGTATAGCTCTGGGGAACCTCCGGGTCTCGCCTAGAAAATGGCATTTCATTACATTCAACGCTGGTTTTTTTTTGCCAGACCTCCCCGCCCTATTGCAGCCAAAATATGCCACCTTCGATTTTTTTTTCCGTGATCAGGGAACACAAATGAACACTTTTATAGGATGAAAGAATTTTGTTTAATTTTTTTTTTGATACGCCTGTGCGTGTAGAAGGCCGAAAGGCCCTTAGCGGCCTAAGGGTTAAATATTATCAAGAAATATTGGCTTAGTTATTCTTATGGAGTTGGTGGTATACCAACTTGCTATATCAGGTATCAGTAGGTAAAATAAGTCAGGTAAAAATTGCATTATTTGACATAATACACATTGAATCTCTGACTAATACTGAATTAAGATTAAAAAATCTGATGTGGCAAACTAAATTTTTCGTAGATGAAGCTGTATGATCATTGCCTTTAATTTTAGAAATAATATTTGAACCTCACTTAATGTTAATGTTTACTGGATTGAACTGTAAAGTATTTTTGTTTTAATTTCAGGTGTTAGAGGTAGAAGAAGAAGGCAATGCACCAATGTACTATGTACATTATCTTGGCTGGAATACGAGATATGATGAATGGATTAGAAGACCACGTATTGCAGAAAACATCACTTGGTCACAGAATAGAGCAAGGAAAGGCAGGGCTGCTGCTACTAAAGAACTGAAAGAAAAGAAGGAGAAAGAGAAAGACTCCAAGAAGGAAGATAAAGAACAAGTAACCGTATTCCTGATTATTTTGTACCTTGTTTTAAATGTGGTAAATAAGTATTCCTATCAAGAGAAATACCTATGATTTTGCTGTGTTTATTTTAGTATACAGTAATATATTGCCATATTAATTTATAAATAATAGTTTGAGAATACCACTTTATATTAAAGTTAGAAACAGCAATGTTCAGTAAAAAATTTGGAACTTCCTGTAGAAATTTATGACTGTAGCCTCTTGATGTTTTTCTGATAACTAAGTATTCTCTTGTTGGGGTCTTTGATATGATATAAAAAAAAGTTGGGTTTTGCTCTTCTAAAAAAATTTTTTTATATAGATGTCAGTTTTTATTAATTTTTATTATCATGTGAATGGCTAAACATGATCTCTGGTATATCATAAGTATAGTACATTTGGTATATCGTGGTATATAACTTTAGTATATCATAATTCAATTTCTTTTCTTTATTATGCACCTCATACCCATCCCGTGGGCGGTGGTGGAAAAGGTTACAGAGGCACTTAATGAGTTCAGGAACTGAACCCCATAGTTCGTGTAGCTAAGCAAGTGACAATCTTTTGAAGCTAGTTACATAATTGTTAATGTTACGTACGCATATACATGTACAGTATATACATCCCTGTACACAAATACATACACATATCAATAATCTTTTTATATCACAAGTGATTCAACAATAGGCTCACAACAGACACTATACAAGGCACTTTACATCTATGGTGAGTCACAGTCATTAGTCTTGCTGCACACCTGTGAAGTGGGGGCCTGTGGCTGAGTGGACAGCACTTGGGACTCGAAAGCCTAGGGTCTGGGTTCAGTCCCCTGCGATAGTGGAAAACAAATGGGCAGAGTTTCTTTCACCCTGATGCCCCTGTTACCTAGCAGTAAATAGGTGCCTGGGATTTAGACAGCTGTTACGGGCTGTTGCCTGGGGGGGGGGGGTGCAATATATATTGGAGAACATTTTAAATGTAGTGTCAAAAAGGTAATGAAACTGATCCCCACACTGTTGAGATTGATTTAAATGAGAATAAATATGATAATTAAATGTACCTATTATATAATAAAGTAATATATAATATGAGTGCCTTGGGCTTTCTCTAAGAACTCGGTTCCAGGTTCGTTAACATCAGAGATCTAAGGGCTGCCAGTTTCCGGTTTCAGTGCTTCAGTGTGGCAATCCAGAGAGGAAACGCCTGCTGCATCCTCAGTTACTGTCCGGTAGTACAGGACCTCCAAGAGATCTAAAACTTTTAAGCACTCATTGTATTCACCAATGTACAACTTGTAACATTTAAATATCTAACAGAAGTTACATAAAAAAATGCTAAATCTTGACACAATAGGAAGGAAGGCTTATATGGGCAAAGGAATTAACCCTTAAATGGCGCATAGCTATATACCATTTGACACCCACAGGCGCATAAAAAAAAAAAAAAAAAAAAAAAATTATTTTTTCTTCCTAACCTGTTAATTTGTGTTCACTGATCACGGGAAAAATAGTAAAAAAATCGTAAGTTGAATATATTGGCCGGTATAGGGCAGGGAAGTCTGGCACAAAACAGGCGCTCACTCAGCATGCGTTCCAGGCGGTCTGTTGATCGCCAGCTGTCAGGCCGGAGTTGCCACAAAGAGATAATTGCCTAATTATTTCAATGTCTCTGATTGATTTTTCGTAGTTTTTTTGCTGTAATATTATTCAATAGTGTGTAGTGTGATATATTTATATAATGAAATGGGTGAATCATCGCTGTACTAAAAAATATGGTGTGCATAATGTTGATTCAATTATGTTCATCAAACAGTGAACAAATACTTTGTCGGTTGTTACACTATATACACAGATTATATATAAGTATCTGCATGTTTTGTTCACCATAACGAACCACTAAGTTGCTATTATGAGTCAAAAAAGTAACGAGGAGTGACCGCCGTGTACCAGCCAGCCACTCACGCCCTCCCTCAAGTCATTTGACTCGCCCACATTCTCCTCCCACAATACTGTTTTTGGTTTTATTCACTATATACAGACGCTATATATAAGTATCTACATTCGTGTTCACCATAACGAACCACTAAGATGGTATGCTGAGTGGCAGTGGCAGCCCGCCACTGGCTGCCACTGCCACTGATGGACCTCACAGTCAGCTGATGGCTGCCGCCCTCAAGGCCACACGCACTATTTCTCCTCCAACAATACTGCTTGTGGTGTTATTACGCTATATACACACATTATATATAAATATCTACCGGTTTTATTCACCAAACTTGTACAAGTAAACTGGTATGGTGCCCAAAGACGTGATCACCAGTAAACAACACGATAATTCCTGCAGACGACGCTCCTCTCACCAAAATGGCGGCTCCCAACCTCCTACTCTTGCTGTTTATACTCTCTATACACACGTTATATATAAGTAGCTACATTTGTGTTCACCATAACGAACCGCTAAGCTGGTATGGTGAGTGCAGTCAATAAAAGGTGGCCACACACAGTCAGATAACAACGCCACCACCCTCCCTCCCACAGCATTACTCCTCCCTCCATGGAGCACAGCGCTAAATATCATCACAATCCTCTTATTATCAGACCCATGGTCAGTTTTATCACAGTCAGGGGTCTTCTGTAATAATATTATCGCTACATAATAGCATGAACAAGTATATTATGGCATTTTTAGGCGATGCTGTGGTCACAAGCTGAACAGCAGTGCTGTGAGCTCATGCTGCGTGCGTCAGGCTTGGTAGCTTACTCGATACTGAGGCCCCTAACACCCGGGAGTTTGGCCCACGATTTTTTTTAAAAATGGCGTCTGTTTACAAGAGCCCTGATGAAGGTGTGGTGAACCCCGTGTATCCGCGGGCCGTTTAAATCTTGCGTAGTACTCCAACGCATCATATGATGCGACGCGCAATTTTCTGCAAGTCGGTCAACGCATCATATGATGCGATGCGCAATTGAAGGGTTAAAGGCC
>WNGS01160430.1:17584038-17601694 GCA_020271785.1 Procambarus virginalis
AATTAGAAGAAAAACAGAATGCTGATGTGATATACACGGACTTCGCAAAGGCTTCGATAAATGTGACCATGGCGTGATAGCACACAAAATGAAGTCAATGGGAATAACCGGTAAAGTAGGACGCTGGATACTCAGTTTTCTGTCAAACAGGACTCAGCGAGTAACGGTCAACCATATAAATCTAGTCCAAGTGCAGTTAAAAGCTCTGTACCTCAGGGTACAGTCCTTGCACCGCTGCTTTTCCTTATTCTCATATCAGATATAGACAAAAATACAAGTCACAGCTTCGTATCATCCTTTGCAGATGACACAAAAATCAGTATGAAAATTACCTCGGCTGAAGACATTGAAAAACTTCAAGCTGATATTAATAAAGTTTTCGACTGGGCATCAGAAAATAACATGATGTTTAACAGTGATAAATTCCAGGTACTCAGGTACGGTAAAAATGAGGACCTTAAACAAATACAGAGTACAAAACACAATCAAATGTCCCATAGTAGGAAAACAGCATGTAAAGGATTTGGGAATAATATGTCTGACGACCTAACGTTTAGGGAGCATAAACCAAGCAAATATTGCGACAGCCAGAAAAATGATAGGATGGATTACGAGAACTTTCAAATCCAGGGATCCCATCACAAGGTTGTACTCTTCAAGTCACTTGTGTGTCCCGTCTTGAGTACTGCTCAGTACTCACTTCCCCCTTCAGAGCAGGAGAGATTGCTGAAATAGAGGGAATACAGAGAACATATACGGCACGCATAGACGCGTAAAGCACCTAAATTATTGGGATCGTCTCAAAGCTCTCCAAATGTACTCACTAGAAAGAAGACGAGAGAGATATCAAATAATATACACTGGAAGATACTGGAGGGCCAAGTACCAAACTACACAGTAAAATAACGACGTACTGGAGTGAACGATATGGAAGAAAATGCAGAATAGAACCAGTGAAGAGCAGAGGTGCCATAGGCACAATCAGAGAACACTGTATAAACATCAGAGGTCCGCGGTTGTTCAACGTCCTCCCAGCAAGCATAAGAAATATTGCCGGAACAACCGTGGACATCTTCAAGAGGAAACTAGATTTATTCCTCCAAGGAGTGCCGGACCAACCGGGCTGTGGTGGGTATGTGGGCCTGCGGGCCGCTCCAAGCAACAGCTAGTGGACCAAACTCTCACAAGTCAAGCCTGCCTCGGGCCGGGCTTGGGGAGTAGAAGAACTCCAGAAGAACCCCATCAACCAGTATCAACCAGGTTGAATTCATGGTGAGCTGGTGAAGTCCCAGTTGGTTCTGTCACAGGTTTGCCCTGGAATCTTCTCATTGGGTCTGCCACACTGTTTTCAAGTTTGCAGGAGTGAGGCAGGCCCTGATGCATGTTTGTCTCAATGGGTTCCATCCTCTGGCCTCACTCAATCTGCTTCCCTTCAGCTTGTTGTAAGATTTGCAGCGGCCACGTTGGTCCTTTTCCTGTGGGGCTGGTCTCTGCGAGTGGCTTGTATTTTAGATTTGGGGGTTTGTCTGTGTGCTTGGTTCCCAGATGGCTGGTCTTAACTTCTTGGTTTCTCTCACTTCCATCTCATTTCCAAGAAGTGGATCATTGATGGTGTATACTTCCTTTGACACTGTGGAACATATGGGTGCTTCAGAGTGTATCTCTTCATGTCCGTGTTGGTCTGGAGGCTTCTTTTCTTTTATGGGTCCGTTCCCTAATGTTTTATGGGTTTCTTTCCTGATCATGACTCATCATGAATGCCATTCAGATGACCTGTATTCAGTAGGATTTCCTGACTTTTTTTTTCTCTCCAGTTTGGTTGATGTTGCTGCTGCTGCTGTTGTTGTTGCTCCCTGAGACATCACCAGGGCGTACCTTCCGAGGCCTTGGTGAAATGCTTAGCCTTTGTTTCTTGCTCTTCTGGCTTGTTGTTCAAACCCACGCCTTTTTCTGTGGTTCTTCCTCTCAGTAGATTGGCTGGAGACATTCCCCAGCAAACACACAGCGAAGCTACGACGTTGGTACAACGTTCGAGCAAGTTTTAACACCTCCTAACCAGTTATAACAACCAATATAGCAAGTTGTAACAACGTTCTAATACGTCATAAACACGTTAAGCCAAGATGTAACAACTTTATTACAAGTTGTAACAAGCGGAAAATAGAGACAGTTACGGTTTGTGTTTCCAGGGTCTTCGCTGGTTCGAGGCTGTCCTTAGTTCTGTCATTTTCAGCTTTTTCATTATTCTCTGGATCCTTCTTGATGTCTAGATCAGGTTTTTGGCTCAATTTTTGATTCCTTGATTATCTGTTGCCTCCCCCCCTCTGTCTGTGCCAATTTTTTTTTTTAAAGTCCTGTTTCTGTGGGGAGCCCCATCGGATCCCTGAAGCTATCTAAACTGCTATGTGCTATACTAGTTTGGGGTCATCAAATACAAGAGTCCTTATGCCTACCGGGGGCCATGAGCCAGAAACTGGTTCCCTCAGAGAGGAATGGCCTTTGAGCACTTTACATTTAAAATGTCTTAATTGATGATATATTAAGATACCCAGAAAGAGAGGCGAATCAAAACAGATAAATGTCTTGTTAACCTGTGCAATCTACATTCTAAAAGATCAAAATAACTCCCCTACAAACAAACCAAACAAGCAACCCTTCATACAACTAGCCCTCTCGAGCATTAGTGCTACCCCCTTCCTCAAAAGAGCTAAGAGAGAAAGGACAAAACAACCCGGTCCAAAATCGACAAAAATCTTCGAAGAGAAAGAAATAGATGGAAAGACCTCTAAGACACTACATACGGTCACTTGGAAGAAGACTGCAAGTGACATGCCATCTTAGAAGCCACCTTATCACCATATAAATGGCGATACACACGGGTTAAAAAGACCAGATGCATAGTGCGGAGCAGTAAGGTGGTACCAGTGAGGTATCTCGCTGGCCAGATCTGCTGGAAGAGGCGGAGCCGCAGAAAAACGCCTGGTTTTGGATACCGAGCTAGCATGACCTGAAACCAAGGCTGGGCCGGCCACCATAGAGCCAGGAGAATCGCCCTCCCTCGATAGGATCCCAAGCGAGCTAGGACCTGGAGCAACAGCTGGACCGGGGGAAAGAGGTACAAGAACGCTCTTTCATCCTTATATTATTTTTCACTGCTACATAGTTTTTCATTCAAGATCTCGTATATATTAGGGGTTGTGTTGCAGGATTCCTCCTGCTGGGTGTCATTAGGGTAGTGCTTAGGGAGCTACTGAGGGGGCTATATACATATATATTTGTGAATTTTGTATTTTTAACCTTTTATTGCTTTTTATCTCTGCTCTTGGTGCTGTGAGAGTTTTTCTCCAGTAACTGGAGCCACTGGGGGCCTCCCAGGTATATAGTCCAGAAATAGTTCACAGTAACATGCAGGGGGGGGGGGGGGGAAATACGTCATGATACCATGTACGTTTTACTATGTACTTATAGTGGATGCATGTACCTATACAGTATGTCTTCCCAAAATTTCATACAATTGACTGCCCCGAAAGTTGTTAACTATGGTGTCCGAAATGTTTTCGGAAATGTTAACTTCACTATATCAAATGTTTTAGGTCATGTGTCATCCATTTTTGTATGCTTTGTCATTCCTGAATTATTATATTACCCTTGTTACAGGTATCTCCAAAGTTTTGAGGAATTTTATCGTAAGCTCGGCTGCACCATGGTCAGCAATCCACGTGGATCTCGCACAAGGCACCGTTCAGGTAGAAGTTTGATCCGTGACTGTGACCGAACACCTCGTGCATCCAAGAAGAAAGAAAATGATAGTTGCGAGTCAACAGAGGATGAAACGGAAAAGAAGGAAGAGGAGGAGGATATAAAAAAAGCAGATAAAAAAAAGTATGAGAAAGATGATGCTAAAAAAATTGATGAGAAGAAGGAAGGAGACAAGAAAGAACCTGACAAAAAGGAAATTGATAAAAAAGAGGTTGAAAAGAGAAAAGATGAGGGAAAAGTTGCAAAGTGAGTACAATAAATGTATACTGATATATGCAGTATTTTCAGTTCATTGTTACCCAGTTCAGGTTTTTGTATGTTATTGCTTATAGTATATATTTTAGTGTATATTGCATATTCTGCTAGTAAGCCACATGGAGGACTTTTGGTATAATAGCTCGACAATGCTCATAATGTGGAAATGAGGCAAACAAAAATTTTAGTGAGAATTTGTACAGTATATAATTTTGATATTCCACATTTTCATCTGATGAAATTAGCAAACTCTGCCAATCCAGAGGGAAGCATCCAGGTTAAAATTTGATTTAATCTAAAACAAGACTAAATTTATAATCTGAATTTATATTCTAAACCAAATTCTAATATACTGTACAGTGTATTAGAACTTGAATAAATATAAAATATGATAGTATTCAAATTATTAATCTTCTTATTATTATTAATCTTCAATATTTAAATAATATGTGCACAAAACAGTCAAAAGAAACTTTTGACATTGCATTAGGCCATGTGTTATCATTTTTCCATGTCCAAAGTATTTTGGTGCTAAATACTAACAATGATAAAATAAGTAAAAATGTAATTATTATACAAATATTTACGGACAATTCTGCGTACAAATTTGGGTGAGGCTTTCTCCTAGTTTCTGGCTTTCAACTTTGGATAGACACAGACAAGAACATTCTCTTATAGTATAGATATATAATTTGTTATTTAATAGAAAAAACATTACTGTAATGATGATATGTAATATACCTGGCAGTGTTCTATTTTCTTGCTAATAATACTTCATAGTTTGTGGGACTGCTGGTTTTGTTTTCTGCATATTAGTACCCAAGAGTAATCAAACTTATTGAGCCTTTTCTTAGTAAATTCTCTTCTTATCCTGATGCTGGCCCGGGAATTGACTATTATCAAAGCATACCTAATTTGCTGCATATTTGCTTAGACATATAAAGTACTATTATCATAATTTTTGACAAAGCAGTATACTGTATATAAAATGTCATTAAAGAATTCCAGAGATATATAGACCTTAAACTTTATTTCAGAAATTCCAAGCAAGACACGCAAAAGATTCTGGAGCAAGAGCCAGCAGTAACAAGAGAAAGGTCCAAAGAGCCATTGTTAACAAGAGAGAGGTCCAAGGAGCCAACAACAAGGGAACGCTCTAAAGAGCCTGGTTCTGTAAGGGAATGCTCTAGAGAACCTGGCTCCATAAGGGAGTGCTCTAGAGAGCCTGGTTCTGCTAGGGAACGCTCTAGAGAGCCTGGTTCTGTTAGGGAGCGCTCTAGAGAGCCTGGTTCTGTTAGGGAACGCTCTAGAGAGCCTGGTTCTGTTAGGGAACGCTCTAAAGAGCCTGGTTCCATAAGGGAGCGTTCCCGTGAACCAACAACAACAAGAGAAAGATCTCGAGAACCATCAGTAAACAAAGATAGAAGTAAGGAGTCTGCAAGTGCAAAAGATGTCACAGGAGAGTCTTCTGTACCAAAAGAAAGGTTAAGAGAACCTAGAACACCCAGATCTGAAGCAAAAACCAGAGCTGCCATAGCAAAAAATGAAGGTGTTGAAGTGAAGACAAGAGCTAGTGTCAAAGAAGAAAAAGTTGATTGTTTAGAAGTGAAAACACGTTCTAGTATTAAGGATGATAAGAAAGAGGAAAAGAAGGAAAAGAAAGAGGAAACTGATCAAGGAGGAACTGAAGAGAGAGAGAGAGAAATGGTAAGGCATCATATTTTGTTCCCAGTATTTCATTCATTATAAAGTTCATTGTAATTCTGTATACACTTTCATTGGAATTCAAAGGCAGCGTAGGGAGAAAATCAACACAAACCAATGTTTATTTAGTCCACTAATAATTTACATTGAACATGAACTGTGTAGACCCTTGCAGGAATTTGATGGAGCAAGGTCCTCCTGTACTGAGTCAATGCTATGCAAGCAACTCATGCCACCCCATGTGACCATGGGACCTCTTTCAAGGTGCCACACCTCCATGAATGTATTGGTTATAACAAAGAATTATTATAACATCCACCAATTCCTAAAGTTCATTCAGGCATTTCCTATTATTAGGAATAAATTATCAGAAATAACATTAACCATTGTAATGCACAGCTATATGGCAGTTCCCGTGGTGTAGTTGTATCTTCTTGAGGTTATCCTGAGATGATTTTGGAGGTTTACCGTCCCCCGCGGCCTGGTTCTCGACCAGACTTCCTTTTTGTTACCCCAAGGAAGCAGCCTGTAGCAGCTGTCTAACTCCCACGTACCTATTTACAGCTAGGTGAACAGGTCACCAGGGTGAAAGAAACTGCCCATTTGTTTCTGCTTCCACCGGGGATCGAACCCAGAACCTCAGGACTACGAAACCGAAGCACTGTCTACTCAACTGTCAGGCCCCCTGACACTCGCCTGGCATTTTGCGAGTGCTTTGTCCTGGGTTCGTATCCTGGCAGGGGAGGATTTACTGGGCGTCAATCCTTAACTGTAGCCTCTGTTTACTCAACAGTAAAATTGGTACCTGGTTGTTAAACGATTTGGCGGGTCGTGGTCCGGGGAACATAGATTAAGTACTTGCCTGAAACGCTTTCGCAAGCTAGTGGCAGTACAAGAATGTAAGAACTCTTGTCTATATAAATAAATAAAAAATGGAAAGTAAATAGAACACGCTCATGGTGCGCGGAAAAAATTATTCCCCCAAAATTTAGTTTTCTACTTATATTGATAAAATGCCTTCTTTGATCACAGGAAACTTTAAAAAAAAAATAGTGTCAAACTTTGGCTGTAATGGGATGAGGATGTCTGGCAATATTGATTCGCTGAGAGAGGACACACCAGCGTAGGAGTTCTCTAGTCGAGCAGTATGGCAGGCGCTGCTGCAAATGCATTTTTACATAATAATTTACATAAAATTCTGCCTACGTCAACGTCACGTCAACGATATGCACTATACTTGCCAAGAAAAAGGACATTTGAGTGCTAAAGTGGCAAAAGGAGTATCAACAATCATGAAACAAAGACCACAAATAATTGAGGAAGTGGAAAAGTTGTTATTAATTTGGATACACAACAAGGAGTTAGCGGGTGATAATGTTTCAGAGGCCATCATTAGTGAGAAAGCCAGAGTATTGCACGAAGACCTTGTAAAGAAAACCCCTGGAACAAGTGATGCAGATACAAAAGCAGGGTGATGGTTTGAGAAATTTAGAAAAAGAAGTGGTATTCATAGTGTTGTGAGGCATGGGGAGGCTGCCAGTTCCAACAAATCAGCGGCTGAAAGATTTATTGAAGAATTTAAAGGGTTTGCAGAGGCTGAGGGATACCTACCGCAACAAGTGTTAAATTGTGATGAGACAGGACTGTTCTGGAAGATTGCCTAAGAGGACATACATTATCAAGGAGGAAAAATTGTCTTTCATTTTGGTATCGAATTGTTCGCAATATAAAGACATGTATTTTAAAACTAGTCCCAGAGTAATACTGTAGAACAAAAATGGAATTTTATCAAATATTTTAAAATTTGGACCACAAAAGTGTTCTGACATCAATTTTCGTGTTACGTCTTTCATTTTGGTATCAAATTGTTCGCAATATAAAGGTGCGTATTTTAAAACTAGTCCCATTATAATAAAACAATAAATGGAATTTAAACCAATATTTTTACTTTTTGGACACTTTTTGCCGCTCGTCGTCACAATTATTTATATCTTTCTAGTGTTCTGACGTCAATTTTCGTGATGTCTTTCATTTTGGTATCAAATTGAGCACAAACTAAATGTGCTCATTTTGAAACCACCCAAAAGTTGATTGGATAAAAATTGAATTTTTTACAAATATTTTAATACATGACGCGAGCCATAGTCACTCGCTCAGAATTGGGAGAAAAATGAGTGACGACAGGTGGTGGCAACGGAGTGCGATAGTGTTGAGTGGTGCTGTGGCCCTGACTTGTGCAACTATGCTGTATGCTCCAGCTGCATGCATCAGCCTTGGTTGCTCAGGCAGTACTGAGGCTCTCAGTCAGGAGGGATGCAGTCAATTTTTTAAAGATGCATACCTGGAGCATACATGGAGAGGGTTTCGAAGTTCTTCTACTCCCCAAGCTCAACCCGGGGCCAGGATGGTGTCTTTTTAATAGAGACCTGAGGAACAGGATGTGAGCCCCATGTACCCCACAGAATTTTGCATCTTAAAGATGAATATGTTATATGTAGTGCAGCAAACTCCCTTTCCCTACATCATGGTGTGTGTGGTACAGTGGTTAAATAATCCTTGGATATACTATTTGAAAAGCTGCATGGGTTGCCGAGGCAGTAGTGATAGAAAACAGGAAACGGTAACATGTTGCCTTCCTGGAGATTAGTTGAGCACTGACATCTTTCCAATTTTGTCTAAACACGGTCACATGCCCACATGTCTTGACACTCGGATACATTCTGCACACCAAGGTAGTGCCGATTGCACTGATGAGGGTTGTTAAATGTTCTCTATATGCTGCTGTGCTGTTCCTCAAAAAAGCATCAATAATCCTGGTCCTTATCTCTGTGTGGACTGACGGTTCCAGTCACTGTCCTTTTGGAAGAAAAAAATTATGACGCTTTCCTTGGTTCTTGCATTAAATATAAGTTAAATATTAAATTGAAGTGAAATACACAATTGAAGGCACTGGAAATCGTTAATATTAAGTTTTTTATATTATAGTTAAATTACAAATAATAAAATTAATACAAAAGTTAATATACTGTAACAAAACTAGGAAAAAGCATAATAAGTAGAATGCCTCGATTTCCCTTCAAGAAGACTAGAATTTCAAAATGACTGTCACTGAGTTCTGATCTCTGCCACTTACAAACATCTTTTTCCAAAGAGATGAGCTTCTTGATAGCAGCACTGGAAGGGAACAGGTCCTTTATCACTGGGCTGGAGAAGAAGCCTTTCTTGATTATGAAGGATCTCCATTTTGTAGAGCTCTTGCTGATAAATTTCTCTACCAACTTGGTCCTGGTTTTTATCCACTTCTCTCTTAATTGGGATTGTAATAACTCCTCTCGTAAACTATTGGGACCAGCTGAAATGCCTAAATCTGTATTCTCTTGAGTGCAGGTTGCAGAGACATAATACTTTACACATGTAAAATAGTAGAGGGGCTGGTCCCAAACCTGCACACAAAAATAACATCACATACTAAAAAATAACAATAACATACTAAAGAAATTGTTCATGACTTTTGTTAGGCCAAAGCTAGAATATGCAGCTGGTGTGTGGTGCTCATATCTTAAGAAGCACATCAACAAACTGGAAAAGGTGCAAAGACATGCTACTAAGTGGCTCCCAGAACTGAAGGGCAAGAGCTACAAGGAGAGGTTAGAGGCATTAAATATGCCAAAACTAGAAGACAGAAGAAAAAAAAGGTGATATGATCACTACGTACAAATATAGCTCCGGGAGATGGAGGGGCTCTCCACAGAAAACATCTCTTGCACTCAGAACACTTGAAATGAATTCATTATTTGCCTGTAATGAAAGTATATCTAACCCACCTTTTATAAGCAGCTTTAATATGATTGGGTGCCTGGGATCCAAGACTCTGAAGCTGCATCTTATTGGACACCACTTTCCACTGATTTTGGTTCATCACGCGGTTATATCCTCCAAGTTTCTGTACTACCTGACAAATGAGAAACTTTAATTATTAGAAGGAACATTCTTTTGTATGATAAAGTTGAAACCCCTTTTAAGCAATCTGGATACCATCAACCATTCAATTGTTCAATGACCTGAAAACCAGCATTGAATGTAATGAAATGCCAATTTCTGGGCAAGCCTCAATGACTTCCTGACCCCTCCCCCTCCCATCCAGATCAGGTGGATGATTACATCTGCAAATTCAAGACCCCTACAAGTGGTGAGCTACCTCCCTCCTATGCCCCAAATAATGGGGGAGGTAGGAGAATGACCTCACACCTGTTCCAAGAGAATTTGATTGTTTACATAGTTCAAGGATTTCTTTAGGCGGGGTTTCAAGGCTTCAGTCTCTTGAATCCAGCAGAGGTTTGCTTCGACTCCCTGAATTTCTGGTTGCTTTCCTCCAGTGAGGTGGTAAAATAAAATGGCATCACTCCCTGTGCCTCTGTGAGGGGGCCAGGTTCTGACTTGTGGTCCCCGGTAGGCCCACAGAACGCCATACACATGACTGATGCCGAAGTCTGACATAGCATATCAGCCTGGATAGCTCCGGGGAGCCGACGGGGCTCCCCCTAGAAAAAATGGTAAAACATTAGAAATATGAAGAAAATATTGAATATTCAATGTGTTCAGTTATAATTTGCAGCAGAACATGCAGTGCTAGGTTGAACTCTGACCACATGTAATGAGATTACCCACCCCACCAGAACTGCTTACTGGTTTGAAATTGTGAAAATGTATATACTGTAGTTATATATATATATATATAGATATATATATATAATATATATATATTATATATATATATATATATATATTATATATATACATATATATATATATATTATATATATATATATATATATAGATATATATATACATATATATACATACATATATATACATACATATATATATATATACATATATATATATACTATATATATATATATATACATATATATATATACATAGATATATATATATACTATAACATATATATATATACATATATATATATTATATATATATTATATATATATACATATATAGACATATATATACATATATACATAGATATACATATATATACATATATATACAGATATATACATATTATATACATATATACATATATATATATACATATATACATATAGATACATATATATATACATACATAATATACATATATATATACATACATATATATACATACATATATACATACATACATACTATACATATATATGTCTCATTGAACATGAACCCGCATATTCTGTATTTACTATCTTCTGATTTAGGGCTTCTATCCCTCTAACTATTTATCTAGCATCAGGGCTTAGCTGAAATAGGAGTTCTTCTCCAAAACTCATTTTCGTAATTTCTGGGTGAAGAAAAGACGTGGATTACTATAGAATGTATTAATTACACTTATTTAAACAATGTGCACAACGTTTCGAACCTCCATGGTTCATTCTCAAGTGAGGAAAATGTTACAATGTGGTTGAATTTATACCCACACTGGGTCAGGTGATAAGACAATAAAGATAAAAACATAGGGGATACATAAGGGATAAATGGGGTGAAACATATGAACATAAGAATAGAGGTAACCGCAGAAGGCCTATTGGCCCATACGAGGCAGCTGGCATCTACATACAAGATTAATCCAATGTAATTGGCCTGTTATGTTGAAACATTGTCTTCTGTGTTGGCATCGTTATGTTCTGGTCTTGTCCTTACTCTCATTGTGGGGAAGAGTAAATAGTTCCGTGATTGGGTGTTCATGGTAGGTTGTTCTGTTCTTATGTGAATTGCTTCAAGAATTTGTAATCTTCTTGCATCTTGGGTTCTGTCTATTATGCATGTATTCTTGTTCAACATTTCTCTTGTTAGGGGTGATGTCATGGGCTTGTCTCATGTGATTCCTAGGGGCAACGGATTGAAGATGGCATGTAGAACGCCTCGTCAGCTTGGTCGACGTCATACCTATGTACTTAGATTGAAGGTTACATCCTTCGTGGGGGCAAGTGTACATGTATACAACTACAACGCTTGACTGCTGTAGAGGGTTCTCTGTCGGCTTCGGGCTGTTTTTGATAAAGGAGTTCGAAAGTCTTCTTGGTTTATATAGAATAGTGTCAGGTTTATGTTTGGTTAGGAGTAGTGCTTTTTACTCCTTTAACGGATTATTTCTTTCATTATTCTTTCCTCTTTGTATGTTCACTGTGCATGGTTGATTTGTAATATAATTTTATTGGAGGTATTGTGGTTTCGGTTCTAGGTTCTGGATTATACCAACGGTCCAAGTGTCTTCTTATAGCAGCGTTATTTCCGCGTTGCTATATCCATTGTTCACCAATACCTGAGTTACTCTTTCAAACTCTCTACTCACGGTGCTCCATTCAGAGCAGTGGGTAAGCGCTCGAAGAATAGAAGCATTGAGAACACTGGCTTTGTATCTTTGGGGGCACTCACTTCTACCGTTCAGGCATAATCCTATGTTTGTGGGCTTGGTATATACGTTGGTGCTTAAAGAGGTTCCTGTTTTTGTTATTAGTACATCCAAGAATGGCAGACTGTTATTTCACTATTTTCATGTGTGCATCGGAGTACTGACTCTCTCTCTAGATGTCTTTTTACGTCAATTAGTTAACTAATTGACGTAAAAAGACATCTAGAGAGAGAGTCAGTACTCCGAGTTACACATGAAAATAGTGAAAAATAACAGTCTGCCATTCTTGATGTACTAATAACAGAAACAGGAACCTCTTTAAGCACCAACGTATACACTAAGCCCACAAACATAGGATTATGCCTGAACGGTAGAAGTGAGTGCCCCCAAAGATACAAAGCCAGTGTTCTCAATGCTTGTAGTCGTCGAGCGCTTACCCACTGCTCTGAATGGAGCAACGTGAGTAGAGAGAGTTTGAAAGAGTAACTCAGGTATTGGTGAACAATGGATATAGCAACGCGGAATAAACGCTGCTATAGAAGACACTTGGACCGTTGGTATTATCCAGAACCTAGAACAGAAACCACAATACCTCCAATAAAATTATATTACAAATCAACCCATGCACAGTGAACATACAAAAGAGGAAGAATAATGAAAGAAATATCCGTAAAGGAGTAAAAAGCACTACTCCTACCAAAACATAAACCTGACAATATTCTATAAACCAAGAAGACTTTCGAACTCCTTATCAAAAACAGCCCGAAGCCGACCGAGAACCCTCTACAGCAGTCAAGCGTTGTATCATGTACACTTGCCCCCACGAAGATTACCTTCAATCTAAGTACATAGGTATGACGTCGACCAAGCTGACGACGAGGCGTTTGACATGCCATCTTGCATGTCCGGTGCCCCTAGGAATCACATGAGACAAGCCCATGAATCACCCTAACAAGAGGAATGTTGAACAAGAATACATGCATATAGACAGAACCCAGATGCAAGAAGATTACAAATTCTGGAAGCAATTCACATAAGAACAGAACAACCTACCATGAACACCCAAATCACGGACTATTTACTCTTCCCACAATGAGAGTAAGGACAAGACCAGAACATAACGATGCCAACACAGAGGACAATGTTCAACATAACAGGTCCCAATTACATTGGATTAATCTTTGTATGTAGATCAGCTGCTCGTTTTATTTGGGCTCTATCCAATAGGCCTTCTGCGGTTACCTCTATTCTTATCGTTCCATATGTTTCACCCCATTTCCCTTAGGTATCCCCCTATGTTTTTATCTTTATTTGTCTTATCACCTGACCCAGTGTTGGGTATATATCAAACCACATTGTAACATTACCTCACTTGAGAATGAACCACTGGAGGTTCGAAACGTTGTGCAAATTGCTTTAAATAGATTGTGTAATACATTCTATAGTAATGCACATCTTTTTCTTCACCCAGAGATTACGAAAATGAGTTTTGGAGAACCATCTATTCAGCTAAGCCCTGATGCTAAGAAATAGTTAGAGGGCGATAGAAAGCCTAAATCAGAAGATAGTAAATACAGAATATGCGGTCATGTTCAATGAGACATATATATGTATAGTATAGTATGGTATGTATGATATTGTAATTATATTATGTATTAGATATATGTATATATATTATGTATATATATATGTATATATATATTGTATATATGTATAGAGTATATATGTATATATATATTAGATTAGTAGGTATGTATATATATGATATAATATATGTATATATATGATATATTATATATATGTAGTATATATTCTAGATATATGTATATGATATTATCATAGAGTATATATATAAGTATATATATATTATATATTTATAATTATATGATAATATATATATACTGTATATATAATATAGTTGTATATATATATATATATATATGTATATATATGTATATGTATATATATGTATGTATTATATAGTATGTATATATATATCGTATATATATATATATATAGTATATATATGAATATTATAATAGTAATATGAATGCTTATAATAATATATACTATATATATATATATAATATATATCATATATATACTACAGTATATACATTTTCACAATTTCAAACCAGTAAGCAGTTCTGGTGGGTGTGGTAATCTCATTACATGTGGTCAGAGTTCAACCTAGCACTGCATGTTCTGTGCAAAATTATAACTGAACACATTGAATATTCAATATTTTCTTCATATTTCTAATGTTTTACCATTTTTTCTAGGGGGAGCCCCGTCGGCTCCCCGAGCTATCCAGGCTGATATGCTAATGTCAGACTTCGGCATCAGTCATGTGTATGGCGTTCTGTGGGCCTACCGGGGACCACAAGTCAGAACCTGGCCCCCCAACAGAGGCACAGGGAGTGATGCCATTTTATTTTACCACCTCACTGGAGAAAGCAACCAAAATTCAGGGAGTCGAAGCAAACCTCTGCTGGATTCAAGAGACTGAAGCCTTGAAACCCCGCCTAAAGAAATCCTTGAACTATGTAAACAATCAAATCTCTGGAACAGGTGTGAGGTCATTCTCCTACCTCCCCCATTTATTTGGGGCATAGGAGGGAGGTAGCTCACCACTTGTAGGGGTCTTGAATTTGCAGATGTAATCATCCACCTGATCTGGATGGGAGGGGAGGGGTCAGGAAGTCATTGAGGCTTGCCCAGAAATTGGCATTTCATTACATTCAATGCTGGTTTTCAGGTCATTGAACAATTTGAATGGTTTGATGGGTATCCAGATTGCTTAAAGGGGTTCACTTTATCATACAAAAGAATGTTCCTTCTAATAATTAAAGTTTCTCATTTGTCAGGTAGTACAGAAACTTGGAGGATATAACCGCGTGATGAACCAAAATCAGTGGAAAGTGGTGTCCAATAAGATGCAGCTTCAGAGTCTTGGATCCCAGGCACCCAATCATATTAAAGCTGCTTATAAAAGGTGGGTTAGATATACTTTCATTACAGGCAAATAATGAATTCATTTCAAGTGTTCTGAGTGCAAGAGATGTTTTCTGTGGAGAGCCCCTCCATCTCCCCGGAGCTATACCAGGCTGATGTGCATAGTGTATATTAGACAGTGGCAACAGTCAATCGATGGAGTTCTTGGCCTACCGGGGACCAGCACCAGAACCTGGCCCCCTCAGATGAGGTTCGAGTATCAATGGCCTATAGACAGCCCCATGTAATTGAAAGCAGTCTATGTCTACCATGTACAAGGTCAGGCACCCTGAAAGGTAGGAATTCCAAAACAAACAGCTAGTTAAGAAGCTGTAAACTGAAAGTCGAACTAGTAAACAGAACTCCCCAATTGAAAACAATTAAACAAGCATGATGTCACCACAGATGTTGCACTGCTGTCTGCGCAACTCCCCCTTTCCCAGGAGGGGAAAGGGAGGTCTTTTGCCCTTCCTTTCAGATGACCCCTCTGTCCCAGATCCGGACTGGCTGCGTTTTGTCGTGGGGTAGCAGGCTTTCCATTTTTCATTGCCTTCCTTTTGGTTTAAATTGGCACCTCGGTGTGTTCACACGCCTTACTGGGTCGTGGTGACCCATTTGCGTTGGTTAGGCATTCAGGTTCTGGCTTACCTCGACGACTGGCTGGAGTGGGCTCCCAGTCCATCCGCGTCTCTGCTCGCCAGGGCTTTGGTTCTTTCCCAGCTCGCTGGGTTCGGGTTCTTTGTCAACTGGAGGAAGTCCCATTTGTGCTCTCTCGGGTTCGGACTTGGCTGGGTCTTGTGCGGGAGACTTGGACCACTTCATTGTCTCTTCCTCCTGTGGCATTGCTGCAGCTGCAGTCCCACCTTCAGGTGTTTTAGGAGAGCACCTTGGTCACACTTTGGTTGTTCGAGCAGTTTTGCGCAGTCGAACTTTGCCATGCTGTTCTACTCGTCGGGTCAGATCTGGCTTCGGTGGGTGTTCTGGTTCTTTCGGGACCATTCCTTTCACAGCTCTTGTGATCTCTGGGATCGGACCCCGGGGGCCTTGCGTCGGCCCAAGGTTTTTTCCGCAGCTCCACCTCTTTCAGCAGATCGGTCCAATCCGGTTCGTGGCTGGTTCGATCTTCTCGCTCTTTGCGTCTGGTCTTTTGACGCGGGTTTATCACCTGTGTGATAAACCCCGCGATAAACTCTGCAGGGTTATTTGAGTATCGGACCAACCGGGCTGTGGTGGGTATGTGGGCTTGCGGGCCGCTCCAAGCAACAGCCTGGTGGGCCTAACTCTCACAAGTCAAGCCTGGCCTCGGGCCGGGCTTGAGGAGTAGAACAACTCCCAGGACCCCATCAAGCAGGTTACAAGCAGGTACCACTTGTATGGTGATCAGTGGCTTTGTTGATGGTGTCTCAACTGAGATTTTCGTCTCGGCTACAGTATGATGTTTCCTGGCGGTCTTTTTGGCACTTTTTGACTCTTCAGCATCATTGAAGAGACAACGAGACAGCGGCAGCATCATGCTTGTTTAATTGTTTTTGATTGGGGAGTTCTGTTTGCGAGTTCAGCTTTCGCTTTGCAATTTTTTAACCAGCTGTAGTTTTTGAAATTCCTTCCTTGCTGGGTGCCTGACCTGGTAGATGGCAGACATAGACTGCTTCCGATTACATGGGAAATTATAGGCCATTGCTCCTCTTGCCTATCGTGATATATTTTCTACACCTTCCTCACTCGACCTTTGGGCCACTCCTCTTGCTTGTAGGCTGCCTCTTGGTATTTATTTTCTTGCTGCTGCAGGCTGTCCACTAAGTTCATTAAGTTTTTCTTGTCTCGGGACTAGTTTTTTTTCATTGGGACATTTTTCTCCTCCTATATCAGGTTCTTCTCTTTAACTTGTTTTGGCTCCTTGGCCCCCTTGGACCAAGGGGGTGTAGTTCTCATTTATGGTGGTTATGATTCCAAATATGGCATTCTTAGATATTTGCTGTTTTATGCACCCATGCACCCAGCCAGTTTGTGTGTGTACAAACCTGAAATCTCTTTCTTTCCCAGCTTGCCAGAAACCCATGCAGGGGAATTGTTGGACAGTGAGATCTGGATTCCAGGATATAACCTATACAGGTGTGATAGGAAAAGTAGGTCACATGGAGGAGTGGGTCTGTATATTAGGGAAGACCTTGTATGCTCGGAGCTCCTAAACGTTACAAATGAGGTGGTAGAGGTACTGGGATTAAAAATAGAGAAGATAAATTTAGTGATTATTCTAATATACAAACCTCCAGATGCAACGGCTGAGGAGTTCACAGAACAGATAAACAAAATAGAGAATAGCCTTGATAATTTGGAGAACCCGACACCTGATATTATCTTCCTAGGTGACTTCAACTTGCCTAGTCTCAGGTGGAAAATAGCAAACAACAATATTAGACCAGGAAATCTATCAAGACCTAACCAACCACAGATAGAGAACTACTTAGATTCTGTGACAAAGTTTCACTCAGTCAGCAGATATCGGAGCCAACGAGA
>WNGS01160430.1:17619932-17652801 GCA_020271785.1 Procambarus virginalis
CATCTGATGGGGCAGGGTCTGGCGGCTGGCCCCGGTAGGCAAGAACTCCATCGAATTGACTGTTGCCACTGTCTAATATACACTATGCACATCAGCCTGGTATAGCTCCGGGAGATGGAGGGGCTCTCCACAGAAAATCTTTCACTCAGACACTTGAAATGAAAATACAATTATTTGGCCTGTAATGGAAAGATATCTAACCCACCGTTTTCTAAGCAGCTTTAATATGATTGGGTGCCTGGGATCCAAGACTCTGAAGCTGCATCTTATTGGACACCACTTTCCACTGATTTTGGTTCATCACGCGGTTATATCCTCCAAGTTTCTGTACTACCTGGCCCAATGACGAAACTTTAATTATAGAAGGACATTTCCTTTTGTATGATAAAGTTGAACCCCTTTTAAGCAATCTGGCTACCATCAACCATTCCAAATTGTTCAATGACAGGAACCAGCATTGAAGGTACTGAAATGCCCAATTTTCGGGGCAAGCCTCATGACTACCCCCCTCCTGACCCCTCCCCTCCCATCCAGATCAGGTGGATGATTACATCTGCAAACTCAAGACCCCTACAAGTGGTGAGCTACCTTCCCTCCTATGCCCCAAATAAATGGGGGAGGTAGGAGAATGACCTCACACCTGTTCCAGAGAATTGATTTGTTTACATAGTTCAGGGATTTCTTTACGGGGTGGTTCAAGGCGTTCAGTCCTCTTGAATCCAGCAGAGGTTTGCTTCGACTCCCTGAATTTCTGGTTGCTTTGTCTCCAGTGAGGTGGTAAAATAACAATGTCATTCACTCCCTGTGCCTCTTGAGGGGGCTCAGGTTCTGACTTAGTGGTTCCCGGTAGGCCCAAAAGCCACTCACAGGACTGATGCCCCAAGACTGAATTAAGTCATATCAGCTGTAGCTTAACTGGTAAGGAGCCGACGGGGCTTCCCCCTAGACAAAAATGGTATAAAACATGAGGAATTATGAGCAAGAAATTAGAAATATCATGTGTTTCAGTATAATTTTGCAACAGAACATGCAGTCGCGGTGAACTCGGACCACATGTCATGAGAATTACCACCCACCAGACACTGCTTACTGGTTGAACTTTGTGGAAAAATGTATATACGTGGAGTTATATTGTAGATTGTATGATTTGTAGAGTAGTAATATATGTATATATATGGTATATATGTGATATGTATATATCTATGTATAGATGTATATATATATATATATATCATATCTATATAATAGAATATATACATATTCGATATAGAACCTATAAATATATATATTAATATCTATCGATCTCGATAATATATCTAGATATGAACTACAGTATCAGTATATACATGTCAACACTTTCAAACCCGTAAGCCAGTTACTTGGTGGGTTGTGTGTGGTAATCTCATTCCATGTGGTCTATATATAAATATATATATATATAAGTATATATATATACTGATATATTAGTATCTATATATAAATATATATATATATAATATATATATATATCATAATATATATATATATATATATATATATATATATATATATACTATATATATATTTATATAGTAGAGTGGTCTACAGTGAAAATCAGTAAAAAAATGTGGTTATTGTTGTAAGCATAATATATATAGTGTCGCATCTTGGTAACACGATATATCGGTACGTATCTAGACTCTATATGTATGTTTCTTTAATGCATTTGAAAAGGAACCTAAGAAGTCATTTGAAGATTCCTAGATGGACCAAATAATGCTGAGGCTAGCGCTGTGAACATCGTGAACAGCATCACTGATATGAATCATCATTGAATCACTGATATTTGAACATTGTACCCAGTCATTATCACACTCAGGCTCTTCTATAATACTATCATAGGTAAATAATACAGATTATATATATTTTGATATTATAAGGCGATGCTGTGGTCACACGCTGAACAGCAGTGCTGTGCACTCATACTGCGAGCGCCAGCCTTGGTTGCTCACTCAGTACTGAGGCTCCCACACCCGGGAATGTGGACCACGATTTTTTTTAAAGATGGCGTCTGTTTACAAGAGCCCTGAGGAAGCTGATGTGAACCCCATGTAGCCGCGGGAGTTTTGAATGGAACGTGAAAAATACAATACCCGGAGGCACGTAGCGCACCCCAGACGTGAGCCTGCAGTTAACTGCGCATTGCGCAGTTAAAGGGTTAAGACAGTTCCCATAGTACAAGGAGTCAGGGAAAGGAGATTGGGCTTCAAAAATCAAACTACGTGAAAGTAAGAGTACAGTACTGTAACTGGGATATGTGCAGTGGGAGCTTACCTTACCTTGAGATGATTTCGGGGCTTAACGTCCACGCGGCCTGGTTGTCTACCAGGCCTCCTCATTGCTGGACTGCTCAACCAGGCTGTTGGACGTGGCTGCTCACAGCCTGACGTATGAATCACATCCTGGTTGATCAGGTATTTTTTGGAGGTGCTTGTCTAGTTCTCTCTTGAACACTGTGAGGAGTTGGCCAGTTTTGCCTCTTATATGTAGTGGAAGCGTGTTGAACAGTCTTGGGCCTCTGATGTTGATAGAGTTCTCACTGAAAACCTATTACACCTCTGCTTTTCAACAGGGATATTCTGCATATCCTGCCATGCCTTCTGGTCTCATGTGGTGTTATTTCTATGTGCAGGTTTGGGACCAGCCCCTCTACTATTTTCCATGTGTAAATTAATATGTATCTCTCCCACCTGTGGGAGAGATACATAATAATTTACATTAGTAAATGTAATAGGCATTTTAGTCAGTCCCAATAGTTTAGATGTTTTACTGAGTGGATTCTACCAGTAAAGGATCTCTACACGCTATCCAGGTCAGCAGTTTCTCCAACTTTGAAAGGGGCTGTCATTGTGCACCAGTATTCCACTTTAGAGAGCACTAGCATCTTGAAAAGTATCATCATCGGTATAGTATCGCCAGTGTGTAAGGTTCTTGTTATGCAACCTGTCATTTTTCTTGCAGATATGATGGCTATTTTATTGTGTTCTTTAACCCTTAACATGCTCGGGGTCTAATATCCTGCCATCCCCACAGGCGCATGTCATTTTGAAAAAAAAAATTATTTTTTCTTCCTAACCTGTTAATTTGTGTTCACTGATCACGGGAAAAATAATAAAAAAATCGTAAGTGCCATATATTGCCCGCTATAGGGCGGGGAAGTCTGGCAAATTATAGGCGCTGACTCAGCATGCGTCCCAGGCGGTCTGTTGCTCGCTAGCTGTCAGGTCAGAGTTGCCACAAAGAGATAATTACCTAATTATTTCAATGTCTCTGATTGATGTTTCATAGTTTTTTTGCTGTAATATTATTCAATAGTGTGTAGTTTGATATATTTATATAATAAAATGAGTGAATCATTGCTGTACTCAAAAATATGGTGTGCATATTGTTGATTCAGTTATGTTCATCAATCAGTGAACAAATACTTTGTCGGTTATTACACTATAAGCGCAGGTTATATATAAGTATCTGCATGTTCTGTTCACTATAACGAACCACTAAGTAGCTATTATGAGTCAAAAAGTAACGAGGAGTGACCGCCGTGTACCAGCCAGCCACTCCCGCCCTCCCTCCAGTCATCTGACTCGCCCACATTCTCCTCCCACAATACTGTTTTTGCTATAATTCACTATATACAGACGTTTTATATAAGTATCTACATATTTTGTTCACCATAACTGTACATCTAAGCTTGTATGGTGAGTAAAGTCACAAAGACATAGGACCTAACACAGTCAGCTGATGGCTGCCTCCCTCAAGGCCAGACACTAATATTTCTCCTCCAACAATACTGTGTGGTGTTATTACGCTATATACACACATTATAAATAAATATCTACCTGTTTTATTCACCATACTTGTACAAATAAACTGGTATGGTGCCCATAGACCATCGTGGTAACCAGTAAACAACACCGTCGTCTGCACGGTGGCGTCGTGCAGACGACGCCACCGCCCTCACCAAAATGGCGGCTCCAAACCTTCTCTTGCTGTTTATACCCTCTATACACACGTTATATATAAGTATCTACATTTGTGTTCACTATAGCGAACCACTAAGCTGGTATGCTGAGTGCAGTCAATAAAAGGTGGCCACACACATACAGAAAACATCGCCACCACCCTCCCTCCCACAGCATTACTCCTCCCTCCATGGCGCACAGCGCTAAATATCATCGCAATCCTGCTATTATCAGAACCCTGGTCACTTTTATCACAGTCAGGGGTCTTCTGTAATAATATCATCGCTACATAATAGCATGAACAAGTATATTTTGGCATTTTTAGGCGATGCTGTGGTCACAAGCTGAACAGCAGTGCTGTGAGCTCATGCTGCGTGCGTCAGGCTTGGTAGCTTACGCGATACTGAGGCCCCTAACACCCGGGAGTTTGGCCCACGATTTTTTTTAAAAATGGCGTCTGTTTACAAGAGCCCTGATGAAGGTGTGGTGAACCCCGTGTATCCGCGGGCCGTTTAAATCTTGCGTAGTACATCAACACATCATATGACGTGAAGAGCAGTTGACTGGTAAAACGCCTAGCACGTCATATGATGTGATGCGCACTTTAAGGGTTAAAGGTAAGGTCTTCTGACATGAGTACAGTACACCCAAATCCTTTACATTGCCTTTTCGTTCTATGTTATGATATGGCTGTGTTTTGTACATGATTTCCATTTATATTTTTTTCGTTTTTTTTCCGTAGCGCAGGAGCTGGAACTTATTTTCATTTTCGTTAACACCATATTATTTTCTGTAGCACATAGAAAGACCTGATTTACATCTGATTGGAGGTTTGATGTGTCCTCTGTTGTCTATTTATACAAGTGCAATACATTCTACAGTTAATTATTCTTTTAGTTTTACCTAGAACTAAAATGACATTTCGAGAAATCCTCTTCAATTAAACCATGCTGCAAGAGTACTAGTCAGAGGGATAGAAGCCCTAAACAAGAAAATAAAAAACACAATATGCAGTCATATTTAATGAAGTATATGTATGTACTGTATATATGTGTGTGTGTATGTATATGTCTGAGAAAGTACATAAGAATGTTTAAAATTTGTGTTTTCTTCCAGGTGACATTTAAATTGGGCTTGGGATCTACAGTTGTATCTGATGATCTTGTGAAAGGTGTTCTGAAAATTGGAGCCCAAGTCAAAGCCAGCCATCCAGATAAAAATCAGTATGTTGATGCCATTGTGAATAAGATTCAGGACTGTAGTCAGTATACTGTTGGTAAGTTTTGCTAATCTCCACTAAAAATTCTTAATATAACTTGCTTTGCTGTATGATAATTTTGCTATAAGGATTTGATTTATTTTATATTTTTGTCTACCATGTTACATAGTTTTTCCGGCTTGGTAACTTATTTTCATAATTACTTATTTATATCTGTACATTAATTTTTAATACATTTTTAGATATTATTTATGATTCAATATTTGTTGTGCTATCCCATGTATTGACAGGATGTAATAATTTTGCCTTTTACATTGTTACAGGAGACGACTTGATTCAACATTTTTCTATATCAAAAAAGTTGTGTATATCTCTTATTATGAATTGGACATGAAGTGACTGCCATGGATAATTTGGTACAATGTTGTTGTGTTGTGTTCTTTGGTTAGTGTTTGGTAGTGTTGGTTGGTTCCTGTTGAAAAGTATTAACTTTCCTGGTGGGAGCCTTGTCGGCTCCTTGAAGTTAACTGAACTGATATGAGCTTTATTAGTTTGGGGTCATCAGTCACTTGGAGTGCTTAGGCCTACCGGAACCACTAGTCTGAACCTGACCCCCTCAGAGAGGCGCAGGGTTATGGCATTTGAACACTTTACATTTAACCCTTAAGCTGCTAAGGGGTCCTGAGGAGATTTACACCCGTACGCAAGAAAAAAAAAAGTCAAAATTTTTTTTTGTCTTCTAGAAATATTAATTGGTGGGCGGTTTTCCTCCATACTCGGATATTAGCATTTTCCCCCATGCTAATATCTGAGCATTAGGGAAAAAATAGTAGGTGCCATATTTGGGCGCAATAGGCCGAGGAAGTCTGGCAAAATGTGGGCGTTGACAGAGCGGTCGTCAGAGGCGGTCAGCGTCACTCGAGCTGTCAGGTGGGAGTTGACACAAAGAATTTATTACATAATTATTTCAATGTCTCTGATTTTTTTTGATTTTTTTTGCAGTAATATTATTCAATAGTGTGTAGTGTGATAGATTTATATAAAATGTATGAATCATCGCTATACTCAAAAGTATGGACTTCATATTAGTGATTCAATTATGTTCATAAAACAATAACAAATAGTTTTGCTGTTATTACACTATATACACATAATATATAAGTATCTACATGTGACTCCCTCATTCAAGGTCAGGCGCACTAAAATTTCCCCCCCAACAATACTGTTTGCAGTGTTATTACACTATATAAATACACTATATATAAGTATCTACATGTTTTGTCACCAAGAAGGGTGCCTCTTTAGCCGCAAGAAGGGGCTCAGGAAGGGTGCCTCTTTAGCCGCAAGAAGGGGCTCAGGAAGGGTGCCTCTTTAGCCGCAAGAAGGGGCTCAGGAAGGGTGCCTCTTTAGCCGCAAGAAGGGGCTCAGGAAGGATGCCTCTTTAGTACAGCTTGAGCCCAGATGGGCACATGTATAAGCAAGTAGATGGGGGTCGCATGGGTTCTCCCTAGGTGTCCTGTTGCGAACTTGGTCGATGGCAGATAGGAAAACCCCAACCACAAGGGTTTTTTCCAGGGCCATTGCTCCCAGAAACCTCTCTGAAGGGGCCAGGTTCTGGTGCTGGTCCCTTAGGTCTCAACTCCTTAGCTATGTCCTGTCTAATATAACATACATTAGCCCGATAAGCTCCAGGGAGCCGTAGGGGCTCCCTGGAGCTTATCGGGCGCAGGGGTTTCTGCTCTTTTGGTCCTGGGGGTAGGTTTGTCTGTTTGCAGCCTTCTCCGTCTTTTCTGGCGAAGAACGAGACGGCTGCTTTCGGAGGGGTCCGTGGTCATTGATGCTTGGTTGTTCGGCCGGGGGTAATTACCTAAGTGTAGTTACAGGATGAGAGCTACGCTCGTGGTGTCCCGTCTTCTCAGCACTCTGTCATATAACGCTTTGAAACTACTGACGGTCTTGGCCTCCACCACCTTCTCCCTAACTTGTTCCAACCGTCTACCACTCTGTTTGCGAAAGTGAATTTTCTTATATTTCTTCGGCATCTGTGTTTAGCTAGTTTATATCTATGACCTCTTGTTCTTAAAGTTCCAGGTCTCAGGAATCTTCCCTATCGATTTTATCAATTCCTGTTACTATTTTGTATGTAGTGATCATATCACCTCTTTTTCTTCTGTCTTCTAGTTTTGGCATATTTAATGCCTCTAACCTCTCCTCGTAGCTCTTGCCCTTCAGTTCTGGGAGCCACTTAGTAGCATGTCTTTGCACCTTTTCCAGTTTGTTGATGTGCTTCTTAAGATATGGGCACCACACAACCGCTGCATATTCTAGCTTTGGCCTAACAAAAGTCGTGAACAATTTCTTTAGTATATCGCCATCCATGTATTTAAAGCAATTCTGAAGTTAGAAAGCGTGGCATAGGCTCCTCGCACAATATTCTTATGTGGTCCTCAGGTGATAGTTTTCTATCTAGAACCACCCCTAGATCTCTTTCTTATCAGAATTCTTTAAAGATTTCTCACATAATATATAGGTTGTGTGGGTCTATGTTCTCCTATTCCACATTCCATAACATGGCATTTATTAACATTAAATTCCATTTGCCAAGTGGCGCTCCATGTACTTATTTTGTCCAGGTCATCTTGAAGGGCATGACAATCATCTAAGTTTCTTATCCTTCCTATTATCTTAGCATCATCAGCAAACATGTTCATATAATTCTGTATACCAACTGGTAGATCATTTATGTAGACAATAAACATCACTGGTGCAAGAACTGAACCCTGTGGTACTCCACTTGTGACATTTCTCCAGTCCGATACATTGCCTCTGATCACTGCCCTCATTTTCTATCAGTCAGAAAATTTTCATCCATGTTAGAAGCTTACCTGTCACCCCTCCAATATTTTCCAGTTTCCAGAACAACCTCTTATGTGGAACTCTGTCGAAAGCCTTTTTTAGGTCCAGATAGATGCAGTCAACCCAACCATCTCTTTCCTGTAATATCTCTGTTGCTCGATCATAGAAACTGAGTAAATTCGATACACAGGATCTTCCAGATCGAAAACCATACTGTCTGTCTGATATTATATCATTTCTCTCCAGGTGTTCTACCCATTTAGTTTTAATTATTTTTTCCAATATTTTGACTATTACACTTGTCAATGATACCGGTCTATAGTTAAGGGGGTCTTCCCTGCTTCCACTTTTGTAGATTGGAACTATGTTAGCCTTTTTCCACACATCAGCTACAACTCCTGTAAACAGGGATGCCTGAAAAATCAGTTGAAGAGGAATGCTGAGCTCAGGTGCACATTCTCAGAACCCATGTGAAACTCCATCTGGACCAACTGCTTTGTTCTTATTTAGCTCCTTGAGCATTTTTTCCACTTCGTCTCTAGACCCTCTATGTGCTCTATGTTGTTCTCTGGAATTCTTATTGTATCTGGTTCCCTGAAGATTTCATTTTGTACAAACACACTTTGGAACTTTTCGTTTAATGTTTCACACATTTCCTTTTCATTTTCCGTGAATCTATTTCCCATTTTCAACCTCTGAATATTATCCTTTACCTGCAATTTGTTGTTTATGAATTTATAGAATAGACCTGGTTCTGTTTTACATTTGTCTGCAATCCCTTTTTCAAAATTTCTTTCTGCCTCTCTCCTCACTGCCGTGTAGTTGTTTCTCGCATCTTTGTATCGCTGGTATGTTTGGGGTTTGGCCTCTTCCTGTATTGATTCCATTTTGTGACTTTTGGTCTCTGGCCCTCTCGCACTTTCTGTTGAACCAATCCTGTTTCCTAGTTCTGCTTCTCTGTTTTGTATAAATTTTTTTGTTCCTTTATCATATATTTCACAAAACTTGACATACATCTCATTCACTTCCTTGCCTAGCAACAAGTCTGTCCAATTATACTCCTAAAAATTTTTTAAGGTTGCCATAATGTCCTCTCCTAAATCAGGTTTTTCAATTTCATCGACTGTCATATTTTCTTCCAGATTATATCGCATTGCATACTTTATTCCCAAAAGACTGGTCACTTTTACCCAAGGAGGAAGGTACTGAATGTCAAATATTTCTTCCTCCCNATACAGTATTTATTTTTTTTTTGTGCTGATCTGAATACAGTACCTATGAAAAACTATTGTGATAAGGGGAATGGAAACTTTTCCACTGATAGAAGACAGTTTTCAATTCATTTCTGTCGGTTTTACTGTTGTCTGTATGGCACCTGGTGGTGAGTGGTGGACTGTACCATTTTTTGTAATTTCCAACTAGGAGGGTACCAGGTTATGGCTGGGATAGTCTCCCCTCCCCCTCCATTCCATCCCCTCTTCTTTTCCTCACTCTCACATCCTCGTCTCCTCCTCCCCCTCCATCCATCCCTCTTCACATCCCCCATCTCCCCACATCTGCCTCCTTCCTCCTCCATCATCCCTCTCCCTCCTCCCCATTCTTACTTCTCCACCTCCCTCCTCCACCAATTTTCCCCCATCTTCCCCCTCCCCATCTTCCCCCTCCCCCATCTTCCCCCTCCCCCATCTTCCCCCTCCCCATCGTCCCCCTCCCCCATCTTCCCCTCCCCCATCTTCCCCCTCCCCCATCTTCCCCTCCCCCATCTTCCCTCCCCCATTCTTCCCCTCCCCCATCTTCCCCTCCTCCATCTTCCCCTCCCCCATCTTCCCCCTCCCCATCTTCCCGCTCCCCATCTTTCCCCCTCCTCCCCCATCTTTCCCCCTCCTCCCCCATCTTTCCCCCTCCTCCCCCATCTTTCCCCCTCCTCCCCCATCTTTCCCCCTCCTCCCTCATCTTTTGTCCTCCCCCCATCTTTCCCCTCCTCCCTCATCTTCCTTCACACCCCTTTTCCCATCTTCCTCCCACTCTTTTCTCCCGCTCTTCCCACCCCTTGTCCTCTCATCTCCATCTTTTTTATTTCTGTCACAAACCCTATCCTCTTCCCCCTTACACCCTTCTTCTTCTTGTCCTCCTCTTTCCCCCCTTTGTCTGGCCTTCAACCTTGCACAGATAGATGTGTTTGTGTGTAATTCCCTAAGTATAGTTACAGGATGAGAGCTACGTTCATGGGTCCCGCCTTCCCAGTTGTATGACAGTACTGTACTTTCTCATATAACGCTTTGAAGCTGCTGACGGTTTTGAAACTATTGACGGTTTTTGGCCTCCTACATTCTGACTTGTTCCAACAGTCTATCACTCTGTCTGCAAAAGAAAACTTTCTAATATTTTTTGACAACTTTGTTTTCTAAGCTTGAATTTATGATCTCTTGTTCTTGAGGTTACCTGCTTAAAGGGATTCTGGGAGTTGTTCTACTCCCCTTTGACGTGAGAGAGCTTGGTCCAACAGACTGTTGCTTAGAGTGGCCTGCAGTTTTGGTATCGCAAAATTTCATGAATAGTTTCTTTAGTATTTTACTATCTTTGTGATTAAAAGTGATTCTGAAGTTGGAAAGTGCAGCATGTGTTCCTCATGTGATGTTCTTTTGTGTTCCTCTGAAGACATTCTGCTATCCAGAACCACTTCTAGATCTCTTTGTTAGTTTTTTAACCACTGCACTGCTCTGCCCCCAAATATGGCAAATCCCTGGTACGCAGAAAATAAATTGTCCGCAATTTTTTTTCGCACTTCTAATAATTTTAAATACCCTTCCCTGATCACATATACGTATGTTGAAATAAAATCAAAATTGTATTGAACATGTTCACAATATTCTGGCAGTAGAACATTCGTACTGTTCCAAGACACTGTGTTACATATATCACAAATGTGTCCGCAAACATTGATCATATTTCCAATATTTCATGTTTATATATGTACATTTATAACATATTTACACACTTTATACTATCACACTATATACATTCCCTATCAACACAATTAGAACTCCGCGAGTGTGTGATATTCAGAGAAGCAGTCGACGGGGCATAGGTGAACTTTGCACTCAATGCACCAGGTGCAGATGCATCTTCGCCTGCGTTCCCTATGTTGTGTGTTCTTGCAGACAATGTAGACACGTTTACCCGTGATCCTGTGCCTGGCATATAACCAAGCTTGTGTACACCCAGCATCTCTTTACCCCCGAGTCTGTCAGGAACTGCGTGTGGCATTGTTGCTGGCACCCTGCGCGTTGCAACAGAGCCCTCCTTCCCAAACTTCACAAAGTTTGTGACACTAGAGCAACACTGTACGTATTGGGGTCTTTTGCCTGATTTCACGAGATACATATTAAAACAGTTGAGCACTGCAACATCAACGAGAGTGAAAAAGAATTTCTTCGTCCACTTCATAGATTTTCGCACACACTTGATGGCACCGTGCATTATGTCACATTTATCAACAGCATGTTTACGTTGTAGTCAATGACACAATCAGGTTTATATATTGGGAACCGTGTTGCAAAGTGCACTTTGTCACTATCCAACATGGCACCGGTGTGAATAGTTGTCAACATATTCACCTCGCATCTGTCCTTCGAGCGCACTGATAAGATTTTGTCATACTTTTGCAGCTGTCAATCGCCCACTGCAATACTAATGCCAAACACTGGTATTTTCCTCCTGTGGGCCTTGACAGTGCCACATACGCCGGTGTTGTGGTCAAGGAGGAATCTGGTCAACAAGGGGGCTGGCATAGTAGTTGTCCGTGAACAGTATATGCCCCTTGTTCAGCAACGGTTCCATGAGTGTTTTGACAACACTGCCGGAGAACCCGTGTGGATCTTGACCTGGTATGTCAACGTCTGTACCTGAATACAGTATCATGTCCATGACAATACCAGTTTCGCAATCACATAGTACGAAAAACTTGAGTCGAAACCGGTGCCGCTTTGATGGAAGGTACTGCTTGAATGCCAGGTGTCCCATGAAGAGGACTATCGATTCATCAATCACCACATTCTGTCCTGGTACAAAATACTTATGGAACTTTCTTCTCATATCATAAAAAATTTTCTGCACCTTCCAAAATCTGTCCTGTCTGTCTTCATTATCATTGTTCTCAAAGTGCAGGCACCTGAGAAGCAGCAGGAACCTATCACGTGACATGTACCTGTTGAACACGGGGATGGAACAAGGCTGCCTTTGCTCCAATAATCCTGGATCACATGTTTTTCAGAATGTTGCATCATCATGCTCAACACTAAAAACGCATGCATTTCCTCATTTGTCAAGTCTCCATCGTGTCATGCAAGAGGCAGGTAAAATGCCAAAGTCAATGAGGCTGTGAGCATATCTGTTCGTCTTTGCAACGCGATGGTCCATGAATACCTTATCAAAATAGTATGCCATAAAATTGTTTTATTTCAGCCATATCACCTGTATAGGGGAATAACGGTGTCACACCAACATCGGTACCATCAAATGTTGGGGCATTTGCCCCCCAAATTTGTGGGGCAAAAGTCTCTCAATCCTTTCACATAAGTACACCTGTGGGTTTGGTTTTGGCGCCAACACCACGGCCAACACCACCAGGAGCATTAAAAACACGGCTCTGTTGTCTTGTGCTGGAGTTGCGTATAGGTATGCCAGGAGATGAGTGTTCTGCATAGTGTAGGCCTACCACGAACACCTGATGTCAAGGGAACACTGTCGTCATTGTCCTCTGGCTGCGTGCCATGCTGCCGCTTGCTGCGACGTGTTGCTGGGGCAGCAAAATCCCGCCTAGTAACACTATCGCTGTTCGTACTCGGTTCATCAACACTGCTTGTATCGGAGCCTATGTCACTGAAGCCCGAGAATGATTTCATCACATGTACTATTGCTAAATAAACTCTCATCAGAGGACACATGGTGGTGACTAGCGGTTTATGATCTGGGGTGGTGAGGCATGCCGGGTGAGGCGTGTGTACTGTATACGCTCGCGACCTCCTCCACATCAATCTTCCCCTCACTCGTGTCAGACCTCTGTGTTAGGTTTTTTCTCTGGATTGTAGTCTAAATCATCATACAATATGTCGTGTATTTCGTTTTCAAAGTCGTTTTCCTGGACTGCGGCTGACTGTGGACCGGGAGCTCATAGATGATGAGTCAGACATGGTTGCTTCCTTGAAACTGAGGTTCATGCCCCACGGCCCTGGGGCATGCTGGGATTTTTTTTCAAAATGACGGACGATCACTGGAACCCTCATGCATCCATTTCATACCCGCGTCACCGTGTACCAGTTTTGAATACGGTATACAGTGGAACCCGGTTACGAGTGTCCCTGTTTACAAGTTTTTCGGGTTACGTGCCGATTTGGTCGTAAAATTTGCATCGGGTTACAATGGTGTTGATACACGTACGGGTCGACGTAGCACGTGGTGGCATGGGGATCGCGCCTCAGTTTACCAATGCCTCGCGCCCAGTGACTATCCTGCCTGAATTCATCACAAGGATTTACAGTTTTTTGTCGGATTTTTGGCCATTTGAGCATAAAAGTTGTTATATATCTCGCCATGGGTCCGAAGAGAGCCAGCGGTAAGGTTCAACCTAAGAAAATAATTGAGTAGGGCAGAAGAGGATGTCCCTTCCTCATTAAGAAAATGTGTGAAGTATGGGAAGAACTGCAAAGTTTTGTTGAAAAAACCTTGCCCAGATAAAGCTGTAGCATGCTGTTGCATTGACCATTTAAATGACAATGTGATGTCTTACTACAGACAAGTGTTAAAATGTAGGGAAAAACAAGTGTCTTTAGACAGATTTTTAGTAAGACAAGCAAGCAGTGAGCCACATGCAGGGCCTAGTGGTATGCAGGTAAAACATGCCAGTGTGTGTACCCCAGAAAAGTCCTCACTGCCTGATGTTATAATGGAAGAGGACTCCTGTTCCAAACAGTAACACACCTCCTCCCCCCTCCTCACCATCTTCCATATGCCAACAGGAGTCATCAGCAAGGATAAGTAATAACTTGAACATAGTTTTGTAGTGTAGATTTTGATGAATTAGGTATAAAATTTAGTTTGAAGTGAAGTTTTTGAGTTGCCAGGAACAGATTAATTCATTTCCCATTCTTTCTTATGGGGAAATTAGGTTTGGTTTGCGAGTTTTCGGATTATGAGCTGTCTCCAGAAATGGATTAAACTCTTAAACTGAGGTACAGTACCCCAGTGCCTAAGAGATCCCTGAAGCGCGTTGCGCACCACCCGTCGAGCGCCTCAAGGCACGTGCGCAGTGCAGTGGTTAATTCCTTTCTACATAGTTTGTAGGTTGTGTGTGTATTCTCCTATTCCATGTTTCGTGACATGGCGTTCATTGACAGTGAATTCCATTTGCCACATGGTGCTCCAAGCACTAGTTTTATCTAGGTCAGTTTGAAGGGCATGACAATTGTCTACAACTCCTATCTTCCTTAGTAGTTTACCATCATCATCAAACATGTTCATATAATTCTTTATTCCTTCTGGTAGATCCTGTATGTAGACGATAAATATCACTAGTTCAAGAACTGAACCCTCCGCTAGTAACACTCCTCCAGTCATATACTGTACATTGCCCCTGATTACTGCTCTCATGTTTCTGTCAGTTAGAAAATTTGTCATCCATATCACCAGTCTCTGTTGTTTCTCCAGCATGTTCCAGTTTCCAAAACATCCTCTTGAGTGGGATTTTTTTTTTTTTGTATGTCCAGATATACAATTAACCCAACCATCTCTTTGCTGTAGAATCTCTGTGGCCCTCTCATAAAAAACTAGGTAGATTTGTTACATAGGATCTTCCTGTTTAAAAACCATAATGTCTGTCTTTTTTATTATGTCATTACTCTCCAGGTGTTCTACCCAATTTGTTTTTTTTTTTTTCAAGTGTTTTGACTACCCTGCTTGTTAAAGATACTGGTGTATATTTTAGAGGTTCTTCTCTGCTTCCATTTTTGTAGATTTAAACTACGTCTTTTCCAAATATCTGTTAAGATTCCTGTGGACAAAGATGTCTGGAATATCAGTTAAAGTGAAATGCTTAGCTTAGTTGCATATTCTCTCAGCACCCAAGGTGAAACTCCATCTGGTCCAACAGCTCTATTTCTTTCTAGCCCTCTTAAGTAAATTTTCCACTTACTCTTGATACACCACTACAGTATGTACTCTGGTGTTTTCTGGAACTGGCATTGTGTTTGGTTCTCTGAAAACTTCATTTTGCACAACACACTTCGAAACTTTTCATTTAGTGTTCCATACATTTTCTGTGGAGAGCCCCTTCGGCTCCCCAGAGCTATACCGGGCTGATGTGTATATATTAGACCGTGGTAACAGTCAATCGAAGGAGTTCTAAGCCTACCGGGGACCAGAGCCAGAACCTGGCTCTGGTCCCAAAATACCACAGTATTCTCAGGATGGGGGACCATTATCCCTGAAGTACAGCAACTAACTTTCTGACCACCTGTGCACAGACATCTCGAAAAGAGGAACTACCAGAAAAACCCATAAAACCCTCATATAAAGTAAGTAAAATGCGGGGTATCAATAACATCCAGTCCTAAGGCTGTTGAGCTATGCCTGACGGATGCGGTGATCGGCTAGCGAATTCTCTTGCTGGGGCCTGCGACTGGTGGGTGCTTCTCTCTGGGCCTCATGTTCCACTGGAGTCACAATCCTCTGGGAAAGCACCTGGGGTACCAGAGGATCATCAGGGCTATCCGATGGAGCAGAACCTCCCAATCGATGGGTGTGTTGACGATGTTGGTGCTGCCTTCTCTGGGGAGAGGCAGGAGGGACGAGTTCCAAGCTCCGGCTGGGCCTGAACATCCTTTTTCTATATCCGTGGTGGAGTTTTTGTCCATGTCGAAGCGATCCAGGAGGGAAAATCAGTTAGCAACCTGGGCATATGAGGCATGTAGCAGGACAGGGAAGAGCATCTGCTAGATCCTATCTGAGAGAGGCCCGACTAGGGGAAACCAGGAGGCGAGAAGAAACGGTAGGCTGATTGAGGGCGCGCAACCTTTGGAACAGCTCTTGTCAGAGGTTCCCTGCTGCTTTATGATTGATGTCCAACTGGAGGGTCTCAAGATATACCAGGCAACTCTTGGATATGACCCTGTGAGGGCCATAAAAGGCAGTGAGGTATGGCAGAGCACCCATCATTTTCTCTATCTGTATGACCTGTGTTGCCGCAGTTTGCACAACTTGCTGCATTTCGGCAGGTGAGGCAACTGTTGCCCAATACATGGCAAGCATAGTATCGTAACACAGGAAAGGCTGGACCCAGGAACAAGTGAAATAAAACAGACAAGGTCCTGTGTAGCGCCACCCAGTTTGGGAGGGGCCCATCGAACTTAACTCGAACCATTGACGCTGCCCCTGCTGCTCCAGTAATCCCGCCGATGCACCCCCCTGACATCTGCAGAGTGGCCTGGATGTCATCCACTTCCACACTTTGGTCAATTCCCAATCTCCCCATACCGGGCCCGAGACGACAACTCTTGTAACAATACTGTGCAGTGCTTGTCACCACCTAACAGGCCAGTTTCCCAACTTGGTAATGTCAGATAGCTGGTTGTGCAACAGTCTCTCTTTCCTGATTTGTAGCTTCAGTGCTGCACCCCTTCTCAGAGAAGGCACGGTCTCAGGCAGGCAATGTGACCACAAAATTGAAGCCTCCAATCACTGCACTTAAGGTACGAGGATTTGTAAACACGCACTGACCTGTTGTTGACTGAATTAGGACAACCGCAAACGAGGAGTGAGTTACCACAAGAGGAAGGTCTACTGAAGACAAGGACATCCTCTTAGCATCTCGCTCTGGGGCAGCATCCCGTCGGCTCATTCTTCAACAAACGTTTCTCTTTTGGATCTGTTATCAATGTCCAGAGCTCTGGGAGGCATCCATTAAAGAGGCTTAAGCCTCTGCTGGTGCTGTTAGAGTCCCCTAGGGTAACTGCAGTGAGCACACACTGGCCCAAAGAAGCCAGCTGAATTCAAAGTTGAACTTCCGATGAAGTGAAGAAAGAATTTCTAGCCAGGAGCGTTGAATCCGCGTGCTAAGATGGCTGACCGTCGGCAGCCCGACGAACTGCTGACTTTGCTGACTCTGTTTACACGTAGCATATTCCAGTCTAGTGGCAGTTGGGGATTGTGGACAGTCTCTTCAGTAGTTAACAGAGATAATTGGTTGTCCTACTTAATCTAAGGTTTTGCTAGTAGGGGGGTCCTTGAGAGTTTTGTGTTCTGCTTTGTATGATAGGGAGCTGGTCTCTTGGTTGTGGATAGAGAATTTTCTATGGCTGCCTTCCTCAATATGTGTCAAAATCATTAGCACAGAGCTTATGTTTTGTGGTTTGGGTGAACCATCCAGGTGCATGGTACTGTATGCCGCACCAACCGGGCTGTGGTGGGTATGTGGGCCTGCAGGCCGCTCCAAGCAACAGCCTGGTGGACCAAGCTCTCACAAGTCAAGCCTGGCCTTGGGCCGGGCTTGGGAGTAGAAGAACTTCCAGAACCCCATCAAGCTGGTATCAATCGAGGGCCCTCTCAGAAAATAGTTTCAGTGCTGTCAATGCTTTAATTTTTTCTAGTCTAAAGCCTGTACTTTTTTTTTTTGTGGAACAAGTGAAATAAAATTTAACGGCAATATAAATGAAGTTGACTTTTATTATTATTATTAAATGTTGCATAAACCTTTTTCAGCCTTTATACAGTATATTACAAGATGGCCTAACATTGGTTGGGTTTAGTTTTGCCCATTGTTGTAGACACTACTAATACTAACAGTTTTTATTTAATTTTTTTAATTTGAGATTTTCTGGGGGGAGTCCCTCTGGCTCCCCGGAGCTAACTGGGCTGATATGAATGTATTAGACCCTGGCATCAGTCAATGCACATGGAGTTTTAGGCCAACCTGGGACCATGAGCCAGAACCTGGCCACCCTTAGAGAGGCACGAGGAGCAATGGCCTATAGAAACACCTGTGTGGTTGGAAACATTCTATGTCTGCCATCGACTGGGACAGGCACCCAGAAAGGTAAGCGCCCCAAAACAAACCCATATTCTGGTTAAAATATTGCTACTGAAATCTGAACTAGTGGACAGACCTCCCAAAGGAAAATGAGCAAATGAGCATAATATCACCACGCCGCTGTCCGTGCGATCATTCCTTCCCGGGAAGGATAAGGGGGAGCCCCCAGACCCCCCCATGCCAACTATCCACACCCCAGTTCTGTGGCTGATGTGAACTGGCAAGGGCTGTGTGCCTCTGGCTCTTGTGTTTCCAGTTCTGTGCTTTGTGTGGTGCAGTCTCAGTGGTGGTGCATGAGGCAGGAGTTAATTCACAAGTACTTGGGCTGCATGCGCCTAGGGTCCCCTTCCCTGTGTGTCCTGTAAGTAGTGCCCTTGGGGCTTGGGGCCACCTTCACAAATCACCTTGGGGTCAACCTTTGCAAGGTCTTTTGCTTCTCGGTGATTGACCGCCCTTAGAGTCAGCTGGGGTGTTTCTTGCTCTCCTGTTTGCCTCTGGGTTGGGGTGTAGTTTTGTCTCTGGTTGGGCGCAGGGTACTGACCAGCTAGTTTTCACCTTTCATAGCGATCGGCTCTTTTTCACCTGGATACATTGTCCTCTTGTGGGGTTTTTCTTTGTTTTTGTTTTCCTGCCTGGTGAAGGGTCTGACCTTTTGTTTTGGTCACATCCATTTACTGTATAAACCCGCTAATCCGGACTATATGGGAAGGACCCACAGCCGGATTAGCACGTTTTCCGGATTAACATACTTTTTCACCACGGAAGTCCAAAAGTGACCATTTCCAACTATTTTTATACCACAAACAACATAATTTGAATTACCACATATAATTATAAAATATTCAACTAGAAACCTCAACTTATCTTGTTGTTCGTATTCTTGATTGATGCCACACATCTTGAAGTTAAGAATTCTTGACAATTTATGTAACCAATTCTAACACAACACTAAAATTAACACTTAAAATTACTGTACAGTTCATGAGGCAAAGTTAGTTTTGATTGCCAGCTGATGAAGCCTCACTGGTTGAGGGCGTGTGGCTTGCCTGTGAGGCCTCACTGGTTGAGGGCGTGTGGCTTGCCTGTGAGGCCTCACTGGTTGAGGGCGTGTGGCTTGCCTGTGAGGCCTCACTGGTTGAGGGCGTTTGGCTTGCCTGTGAGGCCTCACTGGTTGAGGGCGTTTGGCTTGCCTGTGACACCTCACTGGTTGAGGGCGTGTGGCTTGCCTGTGACACCTCACTGGTTGAGGGCGTGTGGCTTGCCTGTGACACCTCACTGGTTGAGGGCGTTTGGCTTGCCTGTGAGGCCTCACTGGTTGAGGGCGTTTGGCTTGCCTGTGAGGCCTCACTGATTGAAGGTGCTTGGCTTGCCTGTGACACCTCACTGATTGAAAGCGTTTGGATTGCCTGTGACGCCACGCTGTTTATTTATATCAGAAACAGTACTAGTGCCTATATTAAAGTGCTTGGCAACACTTGAAGTCGACCGGCCATTTTCATAAAGTTGCATAACACGTAACTTGTCTTTGTTAGGGTAATCTTCTTCCTCTTAACACATACAGAACGATGTACCACATACCAGACAGTCTTGGCCAAAAATGTTCAGTTACTATGAAAACAAAAAAAATATTTAAAAGTATAACTACTGGCGTGGCACTGTGGTTATAACGTGAGGAACAGGAGTACATGGGCTGTTTGATTTAACCAGGCCTGGACGGGTCCACTTGGGGCAGGCAGGCACGTTACTTAGGCCGCCAGGCTGAAAAAACTCACAATATTTTTGGAACAAACTACAGCTTGTGCAAATTGTTTATAGGAAACTTGTATATTTGTTATTATATAATTATTTCTTTTGTTTTGACTGTGATAATTTGTTCTAAAATTAATGGTAATTCCTGTAGTGTATAGGCCCCTCCACATCCCCTTATTTCCTAGGCAATCCCTCCCTATGCTCCCCTCTCCCCCGACACCACCCACCCCACCCCACCCCACCCCCCCCCCCTCCTACACCACGTGCCTAGAGCCACAGCCATACAGGATTAATATGGTATGGCTCGACGCCTGCCTTTTTGATCTAAACTATTCATCGCTTGTCCAGCTTAACCACCGTGCTGCGCCGAATTTATTGTGAAATTCCCCGGTGTGCATGAAATTCCCAAAAAATCCCCCCAAATTATTTTTTCTTCGTAAAATGATAAATTCCCTTCCCTGAACATGTCTATGTAAAAATAAATACCAAATTCCACTTACTTTGGCTGTGGGGACGTGGACACAGTGTGCTGTGACGTCATCAGGGGCTGGTCACCTGTGCGTGACTCGCCCAGACACGGTCGCCCGGGTCATTCAAGCACCAAGTGTTGCCTCAAATATATTTTAAATTATTTGTTTTATGTATTTCCATTGCGGTTTTATTTGTTTTTTTATCATATATGATGCATATTTGTGTCTTTTTACAATTTGTATACAGTAGAACGTTCATAATGTTCCATGGAACTGTGATACATGTGTCAGTAATGTGTCCACAATAAATGTTTATTGTCGCAATATTAAATGTTAAAAATTCACTAAAATTACAATATATACAGTTTCACACACTATTTACACAGTAACTCAATGTATTACACACTCAGTACTTCGGAAGTGAGTAATAATCAATGAAGTAGTCCATGATACACAGCGTGACTTCGCTCTCAGTGCACCAGGTACAGATAAATTTTCGCTTCCTGTTTCTTCATTCTGTGTGCTTGCAAATAACACACTCACGTACACTCTTGGCTTTAGTGCTTGTAGGTTGTATGTAGCCAAGCTTGCAAAGCATAAGGAAGTATTGAAAAGATTATAGGAAAAGATCAATTTGTAAGGTAGTTGTGAAAAGATCGCTTTGTATAGTCCCACACAGGAAGAAATTCAGCTTGCCTCAAAGAGTGTCCGTCAGTTAGGAAGAGATTCGGGTATTCTTGAAAATATCTATGGAAAACACCACCATGGAAGCCGCTAACACTGTTCATCTATGCTACTTGTATCAGATGCATCATCACTAAATGCAGAAAATGATTCATCTATGTATCATCTAAATAAATTGGTGATAGCATAGAATTGCAGGGTGACGCTCAGAGCTACAACTGGATACGTTTGCTGTATTGTTCTCATAGGTGTTGTATCACTTGTATCCGACCTTTGTGTTAGGTCCTTATTGCGCCTAGCTTCGCAATATTATGACCCTTATGTTCTTAAAACAATAAGGTTTGAATTTCACCGACAGAGCGTTGTCTTTCAACACCGCGTTGGACAGGTGTTTGGGAATCAGAGGCGCGTGCGCCACTCACGGTTGCTCATTCAGTACTAACCCAGCCAGCAGCCCTAGAGCATTCTGGAAATTTTTTCCAAGATGGCTGCTTCTCACTGGAGGTCCTAAGAGTCCATTTCGTACACAACCAATCTCTCACACATTTAGAATGGGTACGGAAAAATCAAAGAGTTTTCTTGGTTAGCGCAGTTTCCCACCAACCGAGAATACTCGGCTGGCGCAGTAAGGGGTTAATGTCCGGATTGGGTAACATCGGTAGCAAGTTAACCAGCTCAGATTTCTGATCCGGCCAAATATCGGCTAGTCCAGCTTCCATGGACAATTTGGCCGGATGGGGAGATGACTTTATCCGGCCACGATTTTTGCTGGATTAGGGCGTTTTCCGGATAGGCGGATTCTGGATTTGTGGGTGTCTACAGTATATCTTGGTGGTCCTCCACTAGGTCCCCCATGAGTGTACACATCCCGTGGGTTCAGCTTTAGCAGTTAATTTGATACCTTTTGGCGCCGGTTAGCAGTACCCTACCTGGGCTTGCCTTTGCGAAATTACATGACTAGGGGTCCCTGGGAAACCTCTTTAGTTCGATGGATGCAACCCCTGGGTCCCCTCTCGCTTCGTGCGAGTTTAAAGGTTGCTCTGTTCCCATGTTTTAGGGTGACACTCACCGGTTGTGCCTCCGTCATGCTGCCTGTTGTATCGGTGACACCTTCGACTCGAGAGTCCTGCGAGTTTTGTTCCTTGTTTGTACTCCAATACACCCAGTCCACTGATCATGATCTTCGGGTGCAGGCAGCTTCGGCATTGCATGCTCGGTTTAGGTTGCTGCAACACTAACCTAGCGTGTTAGTTGCTACCCCAGATGCCCCGAGATGCCTCCTACCTCATGTGGTGCGGGAGGCCATTGCGGCTTACCTCCTGCGCGACCCGGATTACGCTTCAATAATGGAATCCCTTCTTCCTTCATGTTTGGATCCTTTTTTTCCTTACTGGGTTTGGTATGAGTTGTCCTGGCTTGCAGACTGCCCCTTTTTTTCGTTGGAGGCGTGGCATATGTTCTGCTTCACGTGCAGGTTCCCACCCCTCTCGGCTGCCCTAGATGCTGAGGACTTGCGCGTCCATGACCTGTTGGCATCAGTCTTGCGGTTCTCTTCCCTTTTTGAACTGTCCTCGGACTGGCTTGAGGAGGACGTGGAGGCGCTTGGGACTGGTCCTGGGTCTGGTGCATTGGCCTCGGCAGTGCGTATGTTGTCTGCTCTTTTGAAGTTGTTTGTGCCAAATCCTGCGAGATGCGGCGTCACTGTTATTTTATTTACCATCTTGCATGTTGACAGGCGGTGGTTACTACCTCTGTGGAGTCTGCTGGCTCTCAGGTTTTCTTCACTTTTTGTCTTTTGCTGTTTGCAGAGTCTGAAGTGGCGCAGTATCTGCAGGCAGCTTCTTCCAGTTGTCTCATATCAGACTTGTTGGTTCTCCAGGGGGGGGGGTCTTTCTGGAAGGGTTGTGCCAGGGCTCGGGGTTCCTCTTGTCGTGGTATGCCAGTTGTTCCGGCGCAGCCTTCGGAACTGTCTTCATCTGGTTGGCGCAGTGATCGCTCTGTGCGGAGGTAGGATTCACATAAGGGGCATCGGCTCTTTTTGCAGTTCGTCCCTTTGACGATGCGAGATGGCAGGGAGGCGCGTGCTGTTTGCTCACACACTTGGTCCCATGATTTGTTGGCCTTTCGGGTCATTTTGTGTGGCCTGCAGTGGTGTTGGGTGGCCCCTCCTTTAGGGGGTTAGGAGTTGGCAGGGCAGGTCTCTTCTGCACTCTCTTGGGTCATCATAGAGTGGGTTTGCTTGGACATGGTCGAAATGACCCCGTCCCTCAGGTGGGTTTCTCGACTTTCCGGTTCCGAAACGGGACTGCGTGGACCTGCGGTTCATTCTGGACTTGCCCCATCTGAACCCCTGGGTCTATTGCCCCTCCTTTTGGATGACTACTCTGACCCAGGTCTGTCTCCTCTTTCAGGTTTAGTCTTGGCTGGGTCTTGGGTGGGACTCTCGGACCGCTTCCTTGTCTCTCCCTCCGGAGTCTCTGCTTTGGCTGCAGTCCCGCCTTTGCCTGTTTCTGGGTGGCTCCCAGGTCACACTGCAGTTGCACGAGGGTTTGTGCAGGAGCCTGAACATTGCTGTGATGGTCTACCCACTGGGTTGAGTTTGGCTTCGTCGGCTGTTCTGGTTCCTTCTGGAACATCCAATGCACCTTTCTTGCAATCGCTGGGTTCGGTCTATCCTCGTGCCCATGACGTTCGTAAGTAATTACCTAAGTGTAGTTACAGGATGAGAGCTACGCTCGTGGTGTCCCGTCTTCCCAGCACTCTTTGTCATATAACGCTTTGAAACTACTGACGGTCTTGGCCTCCACCACCTTCTCCCCTAACTTGTTCCAACCGTCTACCACTCTGTTTGCGAAAGTGAATTTTCTTATATTTCTTCGGCATCTGTGTTTAGCTAGTTTATATCTATGACCTCTTGTTCTTAAAGTTCCAGGTCTCAGGAAATCTTCCCTGTCGATTTTATCAATTCCTGTTACTATTTTGTATGTAGTGATCATATCGCCTCTTTTTCTTCTGTCTTCTAGTTTTGGCATATTTAATGCCTCTAACCTCTCCTCGTAGCTCTTGCCCTTCAGTTCTGGGAGCCACTTAGTAGCATGTCTTTGCACCTTTTCCAGTTTGTTGATGTGCTTCTTAAGATATGGGCACCACACAACCGCTGCATATTCTAGCTTTGGCCTAACAAAAGTCGTGAACAATTTCTTTAGTATATCGCCATCCATGTATTTAAACGCAATTCTGAAGTTGGAAAGCGTGGCATAGGCTCCTCGCACAATATTCTTTATGTGGTCCTCAGGTGATAGTTTTCTATCTAGAACCACCCCTAGATCTCTTTCTTTATCAGAATTCTTTAAAGATTTCTCACATAATATATAGGTTGTGTGGGGTCTATGTTCTCCTATTCCACATTCCATAACATGGCATTTATTAACATTGAATTCCATTTGCCAAGTGGCGCTCCATGTACTTGTTTTGTCCAGGTCATCTTGAAGGGCATGACAATCATCTAAGTTTCTTATCCTTCCTATTATCTTAGCATCATCAGCAAACATGTTCATATAATTCTGTATACCAACTGGTAGATCATTTATGTAGACAATAAACATCACTGGTGCAAGAACTGAACCCTGTGGTACTCCGCTTGTGACATTTCTCCAGTCCGATACATTGCCTCTGATCACTGCCCTCATTTTTCTATCAGTCAGAAAATTTTTCATCCATGTTAGAAGCTTACCTGTCACCCCTCCAATGTTTTCCAGTTTCCAGAACAACCTCTTATGTGGAACTCTGTCGAAAGCCTTTTTTAGGTCCAGATAGATGCAGTCAACCCAAAGTGCGCGGCTTTGGCTGTTATTTTTGGTAATGTCCTGGGCTAACTTTCGGGCACAGTGGTTTTGGAGCTCAAACAGGGTCCTTGCCGCAAGGTACCTTGTTCATGTTCCTTCCCGGGTGTGTGTACCCTTGAGTCGCAGGTGGAAGTTGAGTCAGTTATCATGACTTCGAGTTGTGGTGGCCGCCTCCCTGGCAAGTCCCTCTTTTCCTTTATCTTCGGCCCTTCTGGAGCTACCTAACCAAAGGCGCTCTCCACAGAAAACCAGCGTTGAATGTAATGAAACGCTGTTATCTGGGTGAGGTTCCCCGGCATCCCTCCCTCACCTCCCTCCAGTCGGCATTTTTTTTTTTTTTATTCAGCCTCTGAACTGAGGTTGGGTAACCAGTGTGTAAGGTCTGGGACCCCCCTTCCCCCTCCCGGGAATGGGAGAGTTGCGCAGACAGTGGCGCGGCGGCTGTGGTGACCTTATACTTGTTTTCGATTGAGGAGTTCTGGTTGCTAGGTTAGCTTTTGGTTTGCAGTTTTTAACCAGCTGTAGTTTGTTTTGGAATTCCTACCTTTCTGAGTGCCTGACCTCGTACATGGCAGACATAGACTGCTTCCATTTACATGGGGGGTGTCTATAGGCCATTGCTCCTCATGCCTCTCTTTAGGGTGGCCAGGTTCTGGAACTGGTCCTCGGTAGGCTTAGAATTCCATAGATTGACTGTTGCCACTATCTAATATATATACACAAAAGCCCGGTATAGCTCTGGGGGAGCCTCTGGGTCTCACCCAGAAAACAGTGTTTCATTACAATCAACGCAGGTTTATGGGTTTGGTCATTAGATCTGAAAATTGGGCCCCACTTCATATTTTCTATTAATTCTTGATACAGTGAACTTCAGCTCTGTTTCGATCGCAAGGAGAACACGATACCTTCACAAACATAATTTGCAGCTTGCTGGGCAGGGCCACATCCATTAGATTGTGTGTGTGGTCTTGCTCCCTCGTTGAGATGTGGTTGCCTCAGGTAATTAATTTATCATATGTTTGACTTTTCCTTCCGGGTTATGCACATCTGCACTCGGTATTGCAAGGTGATTTTCAACACGGCACTCTTTTTGTGATGTATCTTTCCACAATGTTAAAATTGTCATAATTGAGACTATCAGAACAGTATTGTTAAATATGACAACCACATGCCAATAAAATTTTATATTAATTAAAGTTTTCTCTTTTAAGTTTTGCAGTCTTTTAGACTTCAGAAATGTTAAGTACAGTATAAGATATCTGTATTATATTGAGTAAAGTCATCATGATTTGGTCTTAAGCAGAGTTTTCTTTTCAGCCTGAGGATCCTCCCTTTCTGACTGTGGGAACAGAGGTATCTGCCAAATACAAGGGTGCTTTTTGTGAGGCTAAGGTCCACAAAGTTGTAAAAGTCGTTAAGGTCAAGGTGAGAATTTTCAGACTTTTAGAATGTGTTTTGTAAAAACATTTTTTAAATTATAATTATTGGTAATTTTGGACAAGATCAAATAAATATGTATAAAATAAATCAAAACTCATATTTATATAAAAAAAACTCATAAAATAGTCAAAATTTTCATCTGTGTACCATTTTCACATTTTGGCAAGTTTATAATTTTTTTATTCTTGGACAAAAATGCACATACAGCTCCAAAAATGGTATACAATTATGAGTTTGGAAGACAAAATTTAAATCTCATGATGGATAATGTAAAACATGATATTCAGTGATAGTATCCCATTTATTTATACAGTAGTGTGCTTTATATAAAATTACAGTACAGTACAACCTCGATTCAACGTACCCCGATTCAACGAATCTCCGGCTAGTTCGCACACTTTTCAGGCCGGATTTACTCACCCGGTTCGACGAACAATGGTTCGCCGAAGCGAGGGATGTTCGGATTTGCTTACGACGTCGAGACAGAGTTCACAGACTGGTGGAAAAGTTTCACATTCTATCACAGATTACAATTATTAATTCCTTCATATGACAAGTTCGATCACACAAGTGGACCACACAAGTGGACCGCACGTGGTCCACAAGTGGTCCACAAGATTACGATGTTGGGACAGAGTTCACAGTGGTAGAAAACTTTACCATCCCATCACAGATTACAATTAATAATTCCTTCATATGACAAGTTTGATCACACAAATGGATCACACAAGTAGACCACACAAGTAGACCACACAAGTGGACCACAAGTGGACCACAAGTGGACCACAAGTGGTCCACAAGCTTACAATGTTGGGACAGAGTTCACAGAGTGGTGGAAAACTGTCTCATTCTATCACAGATTACAATTAATAATTCCTTCATAAGACAAGTTGGATCACACAGGTGGACCACACAACAAGTAAATCATATGAACCAAACACCAGCCAGAATGGTCCACAAGAAGTGACGCATATTAACCAAACACCAGCCAGAGTGGTCCACAGAAGTGAACGACTGAGTTTCAATGATTTTCGTTCACCGATTTGTGGCACACGTATCTTTGTAAATTAATTTAAAAACTGAAGCGTGAATAGCTAGCTAATGTGTTGAAATCTTTTTATACATTTTCTGTGATGAAACAAGACGAGTGAGGGTGGACAGATAAGGGAATACTGTACAGTAAACTTCACTTTACAGTGAGGTTTTACTCACTTTCGTCTGTGTTGTCATAGTTCAGTGACCCATGGCTTTGAACGTTTCACATTAATAAATCATTTCTAAAACTGGTGTTTTAATAACTCTTTATTATCCTAATTAAACTAAACTAAATAAGACCAAAAATATACTGTAATAAGGTAGATATCTCCTATTTGAGAAATTGTTCACGTTATTGGCAGCACAACTCTAGCACCAGTAGACGGGTCTAATCCCTGTCCATACACCATGCTTGTTGTGTTGTGTTCGATTTCGTCGCCACAGTTCAGCGATCTACGGCTTCGAAATAATAAAATTAATAAATTAGTTCCAAAGTAAGTATTTTTTATAGCTCTTATTACTGTAATAATGTTGCTAAACTAAATATGTAACCCAAAAATATATAATTTGATGTAAATTGAATATTTGAGAGAAATATATGTTACTGGAAATCGAACACAACACCAGGCGGTGTTTTGTTCGATTTCGTCGCCACAGTTCAGTGACCTATGGCTTCGAAATAATGAAATAAATAAATCAGTTTCAAAATAAGTATTTTTTATAGCTCTTATTATCGTAATAATGTTGCTAAACTAAATACATAACACAAAAATATGTAATTTGATGTAAATCGAATATTTAAGAGAAATTTATGTTACTGGATCAGGCTTAAACACCAGCCAACTGAAGGGTGTGCGTATAGACTTAGTCTGCGTTCGTACAGTATGCACCCAGTGCCCTTAGCTTTGTCTGCGATTGATGTACAGTATTTATTCGCCGGTGGAAGAATAATTGTGGAATTGACCATTTTTTTACTACAGCTCTTTGGTTATAAAACAAAATGTCTCAGGGGCTTACTAATAGTGCCTTATTAATGCCAAAAACGAAGCAATATTTTGCAAGAACTAGTAGCAGAAAATCAACCAGCACGAGAACAGCCGTACCCAGCACGAGAACAGCCGTACCCAGCACGAGAACAGCCATACCCAGCACGAGAACAGCCGTACCCAGCACGAGAACAGCCGCACCCAGCACGAGAACAGCCGTACCCAGCAAGAGAACAGCCGTACCCAGCAAGAGAACAGCCGTACCAAGCACGAGAACAGCCGAACCCAGCACGAGAACAGCTGAACCCAGCACGAGAACAGCCGTACCAAGCACGAGAACAGCCGAACCCAGCACGAGAACAGCCGAACCTAGCACGAGAACAGCCGTACCCAGCACGAGAACAGCCGTACCCAGCACGAGAACAGCCGTACCCAGCACGAGAACAGCCGTACCCAGCACGAGAACAGCTGTACCCCACGAGCACAGTTGTACCCAGCACTGGTACAACAGCCGTACCCAGCACAAGCACAATTGTACCCAGCACTGGTACAACAGCAGCCAGCACCAGCTCAGAAGCAGCTGAACTCACAGCAGCAGCGAGCACCAGCAAAGCTGATGCAACATCTAAAAACATCGTGTGCAGCATGAACAGTTAGAACAAGTGTTAAATTTAAGTGTGTACTCAGTGTTAAAATTACACTTTCGCGCTTAGCGTACTAGCGTTAGCGTCCAATCTTTTAAGTCCCTGGATACTTTGCCGACGCACCCGCTAGTCCAACGATAAAATATTTGTATAATTCCATTTTCTATCCGATTTTGTTGGGGATAGTTTAGAAATGTTCGCCATGAAATTTACGTTTTTTTCTAATAACCGAAGAGCTTATTAAAGAAAACGGCATGGCAGTGATTCATCTTGGTATAACAATTGTATGGCGCCGATATGCCGCCGCGGGTAACACTTCAGCCACTTCCAACCGTCTTGTGGGTTGGTTGCGACATTGATTCTATATTTATATGCATATGTCCGTATAGAGAATTTTATGCGGTTCCAATGATACCATAATCAATGATGTAGGATAAATGTGGTCATCGCAATCATTAAGAGAGTGGAAACATTTGTTGCTGTTTGGCGCTCTCGCCAAGTTTCGCGAGATTTTTATTTGGGTTGTTGATATTCCTTGTGCTTTGGCAGTATTTATATGTATGTTCTTATAGAGATTCTATTGCGAACACAGTGATACCAAATTTAAATACGTAGGTCTACAATTAGTGTCAGGACAGTAAAAAGAGTATACACTTTTCGCTCGTACGCTTAAGCGCGCGAGACGCCTTTACTTTTCGTAATGAAGAACGATTCAGCTAGTGCTTCTAAATATTGCTCTTAGGTTCAGTATTCATACTTCTTCGAATCGTATCCTGACACTCATTCACATCAGAGTGCAAAAAGATTGGACCTATTTCAAGACTACTTATCATTTAAGCTAATATGGTTGAGTCATTGGTTGTATACTTCATTAGTCTATTTGCTTTGTCTGATACTGGTTGTGCTGTGTTATGTGTGCTACTTGTAATATCTCTTTCCATTTGTCAACAGCTCAAAAGAAAGTGTTATTATTCAAGAAATCTTTTATACACAATCTGGGTATGGGGTATCTTTTAGCTCACTCACTTATGTTTTATAGTTTTTCATTTACAAGATGTAGCATTTCTTCGTATATCATTGGTTGAGCCGTCCCAACACCCACAATTTGTGGCCTGGCGGCTGTTGTATCAACATATATTATTCCATGCCAGTCCTATACTATCTGCCAGCTGCTTGATGCCTCCAGCCATGGACTAGACCTGGCTCACTGCGTCAGCCATTGCCTTGCCATACAAATCCGGCGGCTGGCTAGCTGTCGTAGCACTACTTATCGAATCCTATCTCATATGAACCGTAGCCCAGTCTGCCTAGTCATCCATCTACAACCTGTCCAGCTGCTATCATACAACCTGCCAGCTGCTTATCCATCAATACTACGTGCCAGCTGCTTATCCATCCTTCCATATTACCTGCCAGCTGCTTATCCATGCATGCCATAGCTAGCCTGCCAGCTGCTTCTGCCAGTTGCCAGGTGCATACAACCTGCCCGCTGCTTATCCATCCATCCAACATACCTGTCCAGCTGCGGTATCCATCCATGCTATACAACATGCCACGTGCTTATCCATGCCATCCAGAGTAACCTGCCAGGCATCCATCCATTCATCCAACCTGGGCTATCATCCATACTACCTGCCAGCGGCGTATCCAGGCCATGCATAAGGCAACCGGCCACTGCTTATCCATCCATCCATACATACCTGCCAGCTGCTTATCCATCCATCCATATCACCTGCCAGCTGCTTATCCATCTATCCATACAACCTGCCAGCTGCTTATCCATCCATCCATATTACCTGCCAGCGGCTATCATCCATCCATATCCTAGCAGGCTATCCATCTCCTATACCCTGCGGAGCTGCTATCCATCCATCCATAATGACCTGGCCAGGCTGCGGATGCCATCCAGGCCATATTACTGACCAGCTGCTGATCCATCCCATCCATACAACCTGCCAGCTGCTTATCCATCCATACTACCTGCCAGCTGCTTATCCATCTATCCATACAACCTGCCAGCTGCTTATCCATCCATCCCATATTACCTGCCAGCTGCTTATCCATCTATCCATACAACCTGCCAGCTGCTTATCCATCTATCCATACAACCTGCCAGCTGCTTATCCATCTATCCATACAACCTGCCAGCTGCTTATCCATCTATCCATACAACCTGCCAGCTGCTTATCCATCTATCCATACAACCTGCCAGCTGCTTATCCATCAATACTACGTGCCAGCTGCTTATCCATCCATTCATACTACCTGCCAGCTGCTTATCCATCCATACTACCTGCCAGCTGCTTATCCATCCATTCATACTACCTGCCAGCTGCTTATCCATCCTTCCATATTACCTGCCAGCTGCTTATCCATCCTTCCATATTACCTGCCAGCTGCTTATCCATCAATACTACGTGCCAGCTGCTTATCCATCCATCCAACCTGCCCGCTTGCTTATCCATCCATCCATAGAACCTGCCAGCTGCTTATCCATCCATCCATAGCAACTTGCCAGCTGCTGTATCCGTCCAATCCATCCATGCAAACCTTTTGTTTTCCAAATGGTATAATGACAATACATTACCAATCTCTTTCCAGTCTATTAATCTGAGTAATAATTACAAATGTATATAATATAGATTAGAGTAGTGTGGATCATATATTATGTCTGTAAGTAATTTAATGTATAGAGGGGTAATGTTATTGAGTGATGTTTGAGCAGTAATTTGTATCCACAGATGGGCTGTCTCGACAGTCATGACATCGGCAGAATCCAGTATAGCCGGGTGAAGGTCTCGTGTGGTAGATGGCTCTTATTTCCTGCGCTGGGATAGTGTGCAAACCATCAGGAAGGGTCATTGTAAGTTACTTCTAAATAACTAAATCAATCGTAATTATATAAATATATATAGTCATATATACTATATATATATATATAGTATATGCTATATTATATATATATATATATAGTAATAGATAATATCTATATATATCTATATATATATATCATATATAATATGATAGATATATATATACACTATATATGTATCTAATATATATAGTTAGATATAGTATATATTATATCTATAATATGGTGTGTGTGGTGTGTATATCACGAAAATAACACACGTGATTAAAAATGTGACAGTGTCAGGACCACGGAGGAAGAATTAATACAGGAATTTCCTTAAGTACGTTCCGTATATTAATACATCTTCAGACGGCTAGTAGACTCCTTCTGAAGATGTATTATATACGTAAGTACTTAAGGACTCCTTTCATTTCCCTGGTAGTATCAATTATCCGTATGCCTCGGTAGGACCCGTATACCTAGGGCCACCTTGTCTACAACTGCAGCGATTCGACGATACACCTACTCGGATATTGCCTCGGTACAAAACCCCACATAGTGGACCCCATTCGTTGGATTCGTTGTGCATAGAGGGTGTATTACCTTCATGAGGCGTTTGTGTCAGTGTCCTTTTTTTTTTCTTTTACATCAATAATATGCTTATCATATACATACTGTACCTAAATAATACTTCTCTACTAAAAAATAATGTAATTCATAAATTTAGCCTTATTGTCTTGAAGTTGATGTCATCTTGTTCGAAGTTCGTGTAGGTGTTAATGCTCTACAGTAAATACATATTGCAGTGTATTATGCCGTTAACACTGTGTTGATTAAAAGTAGTTTCTGACTGTATGCTTGAGGACTACAATACAGTTTATGAAAAGCTATTCTGCACACAAAAATTACTGCAACTTAATTTTAACCCTGGCAGGTAATCATCACTTACCACCTTTCGTGCCTTTCTGGGGAACTGAATAAAAAACTTACCCCTGTTGTGCTTTG
>WNGS01160430.1:17652952-17664230 GCA_020271785.1 Procambarus virginalis
ACTTGTGAAACCTCTTTGTGTCACTTGTGACACCTCTTTGTGTCACTTGTGACCCCCTCTTTGTGTCACTTGTGACACAGAGATTCTTGATGTTGTGGTATTTGTGTGGTGATTAGATATGTATGTGTATGTTAATGTTATACGTATATATATATGTACATGTATGTATATGAGGGTGTGTACATGTGTATAAATCATTGATAATTTTGTAACTAGCGTCAAACATTGTTATTTGCTTAGCTAAACGAACTAGAGGGTTCAGTTCCTGAACCGATTATGTGCCTCTGTATCCTTTACACAACCGCCCACGGGATGGGTATGGGGTGCATAATAAAGAAAGAATTGAAATTGAATCTCAACCAATTTAAGATAAAAAACGAAGTACTACATAATAAATTCCCTGTAACCTACCCTACCCCTCTACTGTCAACCCATGTTTTTTTTTATATATATATATACAACGCTGTTTGTCTACCTACTTGTATTTGTGCTGCTTTTTCAGCCATGGTTCCCCCCCTTTTTATCCCTAGTTTTATTTGTTCTCTACACATTTTATTCTTTATACTCAATTAGTATATAGCTTTAGGCATTAGCTTTAGGGCATTGTATGTACTAGCTCTATCATAAATTCGCATCCATTAATGTAACACATCTCTGTATGTATATACCTTACCTGAATAAACATATTATTAATTATATTATTATTATTTTATTATAGTATTAAGCTTTAGTCATTTAAGTTTTTCATGCCCGAAACGCTTTGCGTTAATAGTGGCTTTAGGCATTGTATGTACTAGCCCAATCTATAAATCATTCATTCTTTGTAAAATCCCTTGTATGTATGTACCGTACCTAAAACATTTTTTATTTTTTTTGGTTATTTTTATTAAGTTTCAATCTAAGTGGTTTTCCCCCCTCACTTTGTCCGAAACGCTATGGGTATTGTATGTACTAGCTCTATCTAATAATCCAACATTATGTTGTAAATCATTTATGTATGTACTTTTACCTGAATAAACATTTATATTTTTTTGTTTGAATATAGGGTGGATGTATTATATTAAGTTGGCATGACCGAAGTTGGGAGACATTACAAGACGCTCACAACAGTCACGATAAAGGCACTTACATCTATAGTGGTCACACAGTTAATAGTTTTTGCTGCACAACCCACCCAAATGGCCAGCTTTACAGTCAGTAATGCATTCCGACAGTTAGTTTAGTTCATTTATTATGCACCCCATACCCATCTTGTGGGCGGTAGTGGAAAGGGTTACAGAGGCACATAATGGGCTCAGGGACTGAACCCCACAATTCATTTAGCTAAGCAAGTTACAATCTTGATGAGCTAGTTACAAAATTCAATATAAGTCGTCACATCAACAATGGGTTCGAGATCGACCTCAAGTACAGGTTCTAAATTAAGCAACTGACATATGTGGAGAGCTAGTGTCAAAATTTATATGTTTGTCCTGCACACCGCCCCCCATCCAGTGGGCAGCGGTGGATAGGTTACAATCACTCAGTTACTACCTACAGTTAGCAAACTGGGGATATTTGGCTAAAATTTCTGGTAGCAGATCATTTTGAATGAAATATTTACACATCGCTGGAACATTGGTTATAGAATTGTCTCTAAATTCACGTATCTTTTCGCACTCCATCACATAGTGACGGAGGGTGTGCGAATAATTTTGTTGACACAGTTTACATTTGGTCAGGTCTACATCGGCAGATAATGAGAATTCCCAGAGATACTTGTAACCGAGTCTAAGCCGAGCAGCAGTAACATCTAGAAGTCTGCTGATTTTATTGGATGATCCATAGATGTGTGGCTCCTCTTGCATGATAGTATGATGATAGATGGAATTACTGGTGTCAATTTCACTTTGCCTCAGATCTACAAGATCTTGTTGAAGTTCTCGGTGTACTGCTGCTCTCAGATTGCTCATTGACAATCCAAGGTTACACTCAACGGCTCCTTTAAAGGCAGATTCTTTGGCTAACTTATCAGCTCTATCATGCATTCGGAGGCCAACATGAGATGGAGACCACATGAAATGGACTCTGTTACCATCCTTAATAATTTTGTTGTATTTGTGTCTAGCTTCGGACACGAGCATGTTACAGTTATGTCTTAAAGAGTTGAGAGCATTTAAGGATGATAAGGAGTCACTTACAATTAATGTATCAAGTTTGGAGACTTGTACACATTTCAGTGCAAGGATCAAGGCAAATAGTTCGGTCTGAAGGGTAGAGGCCCAATTGTTTATACGGACTCCCCACTCAAAGTACAAGCCATCGCCCATTGTCAGAACAACTGCACTTCCAGCTGCACCCGTGGTGCGGTGTAGGGAACCATCAGTGTATATGATTTGAGAGAGAGAATGCTCTGTGGACAGAGCATCAATATGGCTTAAGGCGTTGAGCTTTGCCTCAAGACGAAGCTTGGGCTTATCTCTAATTTGCTTCTTGGGTGGAAAGGGAGGGATTAAAACTGGAAAGGGTGTAACCTCCCACGGTGCAGGAAAGTGCCGTTGTTGTTTCTCTTGGTACAAATCATGAACCCCATACATTCTGAGTTGAGTTCCAGTTTTTGTTATCCATTTGGAACAATGCTGATCTTCAATAAAGTAAGTCTGGAGGGCTTCTGTGCAAGGATTAGGATGAGTTAGCCTAAGCATTTTTATACCAATTGACAGTTAATTTCAGTAACACGATCAACAACGCTCAGAATATTAAGTTCCTTTCTCATATTAAGTATCTTTGTGGTACGAGGGCACCCAAGGATTATCCTCAGGGCTTCGTTCTGCAATTTTTCAAGCCCTCCAAGCTTTCTTTCAGGCATCAAAACAAGCAGAGGTGCAGCATAATCCACTAAAGATCTGATGTATGCAAGGTACATCATTTTGACAATTCTGACATTGGCACCATAGCCTGAGTGATAACCTGCAACAGCCTTGAGAGCTCGGAGCCTCTCTTTATACTGACGACAGAGTCTGAATACAACAGGACCATACAGTGGCACCTCAAGGCCAAGGTATTTGAATCTGTTTACATAGTCAAGCTGGGAGCCATCAGATAGTTGCATCTTGCGAACAGCTCCTCCCTGCCTGGGTGGGCGCCGATTTAGTATCTTTGTTTTCTCTGCTGAGATAATTAAACCTAGGTCCTGACATGAATCTAATACAGAGTTAAGAGTGTTCTGTGTGTTAGCATACCCAGTGGTGTGTATCATTATATCATCAGCATAGCTAATGATGTGGACGTTGGGTTTGCTCGGTATAGAGTTTAACAGCGTGTTTATTAAGATATTAAATAAGGTAGGACTGAGGACACCACCCTGCGGGGTACCTAGTTCAAAGTCTCTTGTTACACTCCTATGCCCCTGGAAAAATACAGATGACTTCCTGTTGGATAAGTAACCCCTGATCCAACAAAGAAGCCGACCACCAACATTCATTCTTGCAAGCTCACTCAAGATAACATGTCTATTTGCAATATCAAAGGCAGACTTAAGATCTAGGAAGGTGGTATATGACTTTTCAGTGTGCAGGGTAAGAAAGGTGGTGATGCAATGATGCACACTCCTTCCATGCATGAAGCCATATATCTGGGGGGATAGCATGGTTCTTATTCTATGGAGGAGACGGTTTAGGACCATTCTCTCGAATGTTTTGCAAATGCAGCTAGTAAGGGAAATTGGGCGGAAAGCATTCTCTTGATTTGGCTTGGGAATTGGAATGATTATACTGTTGGTCCAAGAGATAGGAAGTTCCCCAGTAACATAGCTCATATTATACAGCTCAAGCAGGGGATTCCCTGGTACTAAAGGGAGCAGACGCAATATGTCATAAGTGATACCATCTTCACCGGGGGATGTGGCTTTGCCTTTGTTTAGGGCCGCGAGTAATTCAAACTCAGTGAATGGCACGTTGCATTCATCTTCCTTGTGGAGCATGAAGTCAACGAGCCTTTCTCGATCTCCGTAACCAGCATTTAATCTGAACTGTATGTCTGGGGGAAGATTATTGAAGCTAGAGGTGGTTGCCCAAGCATCGACTAACTCGTTTGCTCTGTGTAGAGGGTGAGGGTGTGCTACTTGGCCGATCTTATCGCCTTTAATTCTTTTAATATCCTTCCATGCCTGGCTGAGGGGGGTGTGAGAGTTGAGACTGTTAACAAAAGTTTCCCAGTTATCTTGCCTGAGCTCTGTCATGCGCTCCCTCGCCTTGGCTAGGGCTTTCTGAAAGAGCTTGAGCATTGCTGGCGTACGTGTTTCCCTATATGCAAGTCCAACTCGTCTGGCAGTGCGTTTCAAAGTACGCAATTTGGGGTCATTGTAATAGGCATGACGTTTATTACCTTTCATGTCGTTCCGACTATTGGATGGTGCAGGGGGCCGACCTAAAGGGTCAGCAAACATCTGAATGCTCTGTACTAGATCGTCGTTAAATGTCTGGACTGTGGAGGGATCATAAGTGCTGTACCACTCTGACACATGAGCAACAAAGTCTTCACGTCGAGCAGGAGGAACACTGAGCCGTTTGCGTTTGAAAGTTCCACCGGGCAGGATGGTATCTCCTATACATAGAGTAGTCAATCTAGGGTGATGATCTGACAACAAATCTGTTACAATAGTTGATGTGCACCAGACGTGAGAGACGTATATTGATCTTCCAGAGTTTACATTTAGTCAAATCTACATCAGCAGGTTGAGAGAGGTGCAGTCTTTAACATGGTTGGGAAGGTCATTCCACATTCACATCCCCTGCCCGAAACGCATTGCGTAATAGTGGCTTTAGGCATTGTATGTACTAGCTCTATCTATAATTCGATCCATTAATGTAACATCACTTGTATGTATATACCTTACCTGAATAAACATATTTATTAATTTATTTATTATTTATTCTGAGACCCTTGATTTGTAGAGCATTTCTAGTTTGATTAAGTCGTACTCTTGGAATATCAAAACTGTATTTATTTGTGGTGTGGTGCTCATGGGTTCTGTTACAACCTTCAATGAAGCTTTTGAGGTCAGGATTGGCATTACAGTTCAGCGTTTTATATATGTATAATACACATGAGAGAACGTGCAGTGACTTAATATCTAACATATTCAGAGATTTGAGTAGGGGTACCGAGTGATATCTGGGGCCAGAGTTGGATATTGTCCTAATAGCAGCTTTGTGTTGAGTAATTAGAGGACGTAAATGATTTTGTGTAGTAGAACCCCCAAGCACAAATACCATAGTTGAGATATGGATAGATGAGGGAGTAATAGAGAGTCACCAGGGCAGGGCGGGGTACATAATATCTGACCCATAGTGTAGGGACCCATAGCCTCGGAGAAGAAAATAAAGAGTACTCAGAGAAGACCTTGTGGATCCTCACTGAACACTTTGATATTTTGATATTTCCTTATATATATATATATATATATATATATATATATATATATATATATATATATATATATATATATATATATATATATATATATATATATATATATATATATATATACTATATATATATATATTATATACTATATATATTTATATATATACTATATACTATATATATTATTGATATATATGATATATATTGATATATATTGATATATATAATTTGAGACTTTAAGAATTTAAATAGACCGCCTCATTATCTCGGTTTTAAAAGATGTTTAGCCTTTGTCCCATGAGACGCCAATATGAATATCGATTAATGTTTAAGAATCTTTTATAAATAAAATATTACGATTGCTAAATCAAAAAATAAAATATGTACAATAAAATCTAATAATATTATTTGAATGATTGCGTTATATATGTGTACGTGATATAATTCGGGCACTACTTTGCTTAGCCCGTCATGTTTCTAAATTTGGACCAATAGGCGTCCAGGTGACTCGTGACAAGTTGTTGTTACAGATGTTGTGGTGCTGCGCTGCTCGTGTGAACTTGCATGAAACTATGGCTATTAGTACTTTGTGATTTTTTGTTGTAAATTTCACTCATTTCCTTTCCTTAGCACTGCATTCTAATGCAGGTGAATGAATGCGTTAATGGTGATGAAGACTGCCTCACGAAGAGTTTGCGTTAGTGGAAACGTTTGCAATACGCTATTTCTGGTGGAAGCTTGAAAGATTCTCAACTCTAATCGGTTGTGAGATGATAGAGCGGTGACGTTTGTGCTAATACCCCAGAAAGTTATGTGTGTTAATACTCCCTGCCATTGGCTTGTTACTTCACCCTTTACGCAGAAGGAACCATCCTGCCAAGGGCGAGCGGCTCCTGGGTGGAGGACTGCTAAACTTTGCTCGGGTTAATGGAAGCAACTTTGCCACTGATCTATGAGCAGTTAACTTTGCTGAGGAGGAAGTAAATGTGTCAGGTGAGCCGGTAGCGTGTCCCGTTACTCATTAGGGTATCACCCAGGAGAAATGATAAAAATTAATTAACAATTGCAGTTTTTAGTGACACTGGTTTTGATAATAGGGTGTGCTTGTGTGTGGAGGTGTATCAATGTGTGGGCATGAGTGGGTGAGTGGGCCACCATGGACTGTATGAGACCCTGGCCAACAGTCTGTCCAATTGTTTTCCAGGCAGCTGGGGACAGCACAGCAGTTGTTCCACAATACCTTCCACAAGGTAAAATATAGGTTTACAACCTCCTCATTATTGGACTTTATGAAATTTTACTTTGCACTTGCTTCTAAAGTATTTGTTAATAGTGTTAGGGATAATGAGGTACATTTTATGCATGTTTTCTTTAGCCTTTAGTCAAGTAGAGTCCTAACATCTTAAAATTAACCTCTTAAGACTAACATGCAGCAAATAGTAGAATCAAGTAGGAAAACCCCTTCTTAGACCATGTTTTCACAAAGATGAAATAACGTATACAGTAATTCAAAATACATGTTACTCGGATCGTAACCTAATCGCTTTTCAGACAAGTATAGACAATAGATCTGCACAGCTGATCTTAAATCTAAGAGGAGACATCAGAAAATAAATTATTAGTAGTAAGCTTATTAACTAGGACCTAATAAACCATAACCTAACAAAAATAAGCTGGGAAGAGAAGCTGCAACCTGTCGAGCCTGGCCTCGGGCCGGGCTTGGGAAGTAGAAGAACTCCCAGAACCCCATCAACCAGGTATCAACCCTCAGTTAATGCATCTACAGAGTAGGCAGTGGTACTTGGCATATGTTAAAGTTACTACTCAAACAAAAAGAGAGAAAAAGATGCAAATTGGAATGAGAATAGCACACTTTTTTAATAGGCAAAGAATACAAATGAAAAAACTACTTGCAAGTAAAAGACCCTTATGCAAACTTGAGAGGCGCTAACAAAATTTTCCCTATGCGAAACCTAGAGCAAAAAAAGTAACAGTATTGGGCCCCTTGCTCAAGGAAAATGGAGCTTTCAGTGACAACAATGAAGAAATTATGAAAACTGAACCCCTAAACACACTGAAGATTGACTACCCTGGAAATGAATTCATTTGTGATCCAAACCTCGACTTTGATGTCACCCTAACGTCACTGGGCCTCGAGGTTCCAATAGACAGCATGTCTTTGCAATCCATCCCAAGCCCAGGCTTAGGGAATTCCATGTTCATGAATAATTAGTAAAAAAAAAAAAAAAATAGACACTGGCCCTAAACATAAGTTTGAGATTTACCCTAGATACCTGTAATTACTTAAGTGTAATTACCTAAGTGTAGTCACAGGATGAGAGTTATGCTCGTGGTGTCCCGTTACCTTGAGGTTACCTAGAGGTGCTTCCGGGGCTTAGCGTCCCCGCGGCCCGGTTGTCGACCAGGCCTCCTGGTTGCTGGACTGATCAACCAGGCTGTTGGACGCGGCTGCTCGCAGCCTGATGTATGAGTCACAGCCTGGTTGATCAGGTATCCTTTGGAGGTGTTTGTCAAGTTCTCTCTTGAACACTGTGAGGGGTCTTGCCAGTTATACTCCTTATGTGTAGTGGAAGCGTGTTGAAACAGTCTCGGGCCTCTGATGTTGATAGAGTTCTCTCTCAGAGTACCTGTTGCACCTCTGCTTTTCAACGGGGGTATTCTGCACATCCTGCCATGTCGTCTGGTCTCATGTGATGTTATTTCTGTGTGCAGGTTCGGGACCAGCCCTTCAGTTATTTTCCACGTATAGATTATTATTTATCTCCCGCCTGCGCTCAAGGGAATACAGATTTAGGCTCTTTAGTTGGTCCCAGTAGTTTAGATGTTTTACTGCGTGGATTCTAGCAGTAAAGGATCTCTGCACGCTCTCCAGGTCAGCAATTTCTCCAGCTTTGAAAGGGGCTGTCATTGTGCAGCAGTACTCCACTCTAGAGAGCACAAGCGTTTTGAAAAGTATCATCATCGGTGCAGCATCTCTAGTGTGAAAAGTTCTTGTTATCCAACCTGTCATTTTTCTTGCAGTTGTGACGGCTACTTTATTGTGTTCATTAAAGGTAAGGTCTTCCAACATGAGTACACCCAGATCCTTTACATTGCCTTTTCGTTCTATGTTATAAATTTGCATGAGTTTTGTACGTGGTTTCCGTTTTTATATTTTCATTTTTTCCGTAGCGCATGAGCTGGAACTTATCTTCGTTAAACACCATATTATTTTCTGTAGCCCGTAGAAAGACCTGATCTACATCTGATTGGAGGTTTGCCGTGTCCTCTATGTTGCCTACTCTCATGAAGATCCTAGTGTCATCTGCAAAGGATGATACTGTACTGTAGTGCTATAGGTTGTGTTCTTGTCTGTCCGATATGAGGATGAGAAAAAGTACTGGAGCAAGCACAGTACCCTTGGGGACTGAGCTGTTCATGGTTGATGGGCTGTATTTTATTTTGTTGACTATTACACATTGGGTTCTATTAGTCAGGAAATTGTAGATCCATCTGCCTATCTTTCCAGTAATTCCTTTTGAACGCATTTTATGTGTAATAACACCATGGTCACATTTATCAAAAGCTTTTGCAAAATCTGTGTAAATTACATCAGCGTTTTATTTGTCTTCCATAGCATCTAGTGCCATATCATAGTGGTCCAGCAACTGTGACAGGCAAGAGTGCCCTGTTCTGAAACCATGTTGTCCGGGGTTATGGAGATGCTGTGATTCCATGTATTTTGTGATCTTACTTCTTAGCACTCTCTCAAAAATTTTTATGATGTGCAATGTTAGTGGTATCGGTCTGTAATTTTTTGCCTCTGCCTTATTTCCTCCTTTATGGAGTGGTGCTATCTCTGCTGTTTTTAGTACTGTATGTCAGGGATAACGCCAGCATCTAGGCTTTGTCTCCACAGAATGTGAAGGGCCTGCGATAGTGTTTTTTTACAGTTCTTGATGAATATGGAGTTCCAAGAATCCGGGCCTGGTGCAGAGTGCATAGGCATACTGTTTATGGCTTCTTCAAAATCCAGTGGGGATAGGGTGACGTCTGATATATGATTTGATGTTGGTATCATATCCATAAAAAATTCATTTGGGTTATCAATCTTTAGTGCGTTTAGTGGCTCGCTGAAAACAGAGTCGTACTGCTTCCTCAGTAACTCGCTCATTTCTTTGTTGTCATCGGTGAAAGTTCCATCTCCCTTTCACAGGGGCCCGATACTAAATGTGGTTTTTGATCTTGATTTTGCATAGGAGAAATAATATTTTTGATTTCTCTCTATTTCACTGATGGCCTTTTGCCATCACCTCTGGCCAGCTCATGCGTCGCCTGAGTCGTCCTGGTCCTTGATCAGGGTGCTCTCTTATCTTCTCCTCAGTTTGTGGTAGCCTGTTCAGTTCAGGTTTCTGCTCTTTGGTACTGGTGGTAGGTTTGTACATTTGTTCCAGCCTTTCTCCGTCCTTCTGGCGACGGTTGAGACGGCTTCTTTCCGGAGGGGTCCTTGGGTTATTGATGCTTGATTAGTTCGGCTGGGGGTGCGTCCTGTGTTGTCCGGTTGTGCTTTTTTTGCCGTTACCTGCGTACCGTGTCTGGGGATGCGCTTTGGGTTGATCCGGTTCCTCTCGTTCCCTGTTTCAGGGCTCTGGTCTCCCAGGCCATCCGCAGAGTTTTTAAGTTTTCCAGCTTGTGGTCTGTCCTTGTGCTCGTGCTGTTCGGACGTTTGCAGCTTTCGCTGCTGTGTTGGTGACGTCTAGGGCTCATTTCGGGCACAGGGATTGGAGGGTCGCACAAATTCTTGGCCGCCCATTCTTTATGCGCGTGTCTTCTGCTGTGCGTTCTTGTTGCCTTGAGTCGCAGGTTGCAGCCTGTTGTCTTGGCTTCGCGTTGCAGAGTTTGTGGCGGTCGCCTCCCGGGTCAGCCCTTTCTTTTCCTTCTCTTTGGGTATGAAGCTTTGGGAATGAGGGAGCCATAGGGGCTCCCCACAGAAAACCAGCGTTGAATGTAATGAAACGCCATTTTCTGGGTGAGCCCCGGAGGCTCCCTGGCTACCCTCCCTCCCACCGGTCGGCGTTTTTTTTTTTTCCGCGTTGGTTGAAGCTTAGCTTCCGAATTGAAGCTAGGCAGCCGGTGCAGTGAGGTCTGGGGCTCCCCCCTCCCCCTCTCAGGGCGAGGAGGACTGCGCGGACGATCGGCGTGGCAGTAAAGTGTGATGTTTGCTTGTTTCCTTGGGATTGTAGGGAGTTTCTACCTCTGTTCATTTTTTTGTTTTAGTTTTTTACCATGTGGGTTTGTCTTGTTATGCCTACCTTTCTGGGTGCCTAACCCTGGTCGATGGCAGATAAAGAAAACCCCAACCACAAGGGGGTTTTCCAGTGCCATTGCTCCCTGAAACCTCTCTAAAGGGGCCAGGTTCTGGTGCTGGTCCCTGGTAGGTCTGAACTCCTTAGCTAATGTCCCAGTCTAATATAACATACATTAGCCCGATAAGCTCCAGGGAGTCTCCGGGCTCATCCAGAAAATGGTGTTTCATTACATTCAACGCTGGTTTTTTGTGTTTGGCTGCTGAACAGAGTTGGCATTGAAAGCTCTGTTGGTAATCTACCTTCATGTTGCATTCTATGCATGTTTTTATCAAAGACATTTTTGTTGAACATTTCTGTTTAATGGTGGTGGTGCTTACAAAGTGGGGTGTTGACCGTTGGGGGTTGACCGTGGGTGTTTACCAATTGAGACAGGCCTGGAGGAGGCTGTATGGACGGACAGTGTTGCTACACGTGTCGCACTCTTAATTTGTTTTGTTCACGTGTTAGATTACATTACTTGCATTTTCCCACTAGTTATCTTGCAGGGTGGGGGGGGGCACCGG
>WNGS01160430.1:17665230-17684232 GCA_020271785.1 Procambarus virginalis
ACCGTCACCAGTAAAAAGAATCATAAGGAAAATTGAGAAAATTCGTGTTAGAATTATTTATCTCACTTTTTTCGGTCATATTTAATAATATATTATATATATATATATATATATATATATATATATATATATATATATATATATATATATATATATATATATTATATATATATATATATATATAATATATATATATATATATATATATATATATATATATATATTTATATAAAAAATATATATTAAATATGACCGAAAAAGTGAGATAAATAATTCTAACACGAATTTTCTCAATTTTCCTTATGATTTTTTTACTGGTGACGGTAAATTAAAAATCAATTCCCAAGATTCATTTTTATTTCTAGTCTGACGCGACACTTGAGCGCGTTTCGTAAAACTTATTACATTTTCAAAGACTTTAGTTTTTCCACAACTAGAACTGAACTCATCTGAAACAATTGGCTCTTATACCTGCATTTGGGTGAGGTGATGATATACAATTGGGGTAAGAAAAGTGGGGACAAAACAATGGGTATAAGGAAGAATTGGTAAGATGAACTGCAGAAGGCCTATTGGCCCAATTTCTTGATGTTTCTATATTGGAGCGGAGTCTTGAAGTGGGTAGAATATAGTTGTGCGTTAATTGGCTGTTGATTGCTGGTGTTGACTCTTGATATGTAGTGCCTCGCAGATGTCAAGCCGCCTTTGTCGCTGTATCTATCAATGATTTCTGTGTTGTTTGTTAAGATTTCTCTGGTGATGGTTTGGTTGTGGGAAGAGATATATAGTTCCTTGATAGAGCCTGTTGCTTATGCATCGTTAAACGCCTGGAAAGAGATGTTGTTGTCTTACCTATATACTGAGTTTTTGGCTTACAGTTCCCAAGAGGGCATTTGAAGGCATAGACGACATTTGTCTCTTTTAGAGCGTTCTGCTCGTGTCTGGAGAGTTTCTCATGAGAGTAGGTTGGCTGTTTTCTTGGTTTTATAGTAAATCGTTATTGTATCTTCTGATTTTTGTCTGTAGGGATAACAGTTTCTATTAACAATATCTTTCAGGACCCTTTCCTCCGTTTTATGAGCTGTGGAAAAGAAGTTCCTGTAAAATAGTCTAATAGGGGGTATAGGTGTTGTTGTTGAGTTGTATCTTCAGAGGTTGCATGGCGTTTTCACTTTCCTTCTTATGATGTCTTCAATGATTCCATTGGAGAAGCCGTTGTTGTTGACTAGGACCTGCCTTACTCTACAGAGTTCTTCGTCGACTTGCTTCCATTCTGAGCTGTGGCTGAGAGCACGGTCGACATAAGCGTTAACAACACTCCTCTTGTACCTATCTGGGCAGTCACTGTTGGCATTTAGGCACATTCCTATGTTTGTTTCCTTAGTGTAGACTGTAGTGTGGAAACCTCCGCTCCTTTCCATGACTGTTACATCTAGAAAGGGCAGCTTCCCATCCTTCTCCATCTCGTAAGTGAAACGTAACGTAACACAGAATTCTGCTCAAACGCTTCTTTCAGCTCCTGCAGATGTCTGACATCAGGTACCTGTGTAAAAATGTCGTCAACATACCTGCAGTATATGGCCGGTTTCAAGTTCAAGTCGACTAAGCAAATGAAAAATCAATTCACCAAGATTCATTTTTTTTTCTAGTCTGACGCGACACTTGAGCGCGTTTCGTAAACTTATTACATTTTCAAAGACTTTAGTTTTTCCACAACTTATGACTGAACTCATGCCTGAAACATTGGCTCTTATACCTGCATTTGGGTGAGGTGATGATATACAATACGGGGTACAGAATAGTGGGGTACAAAACAATGGGTATAGATAGAAGTTGGGTAAAGATAGAACTGCAGAAGGCCTATTGGCCCATATTTCTTGATGTTTCTATATTGGAGCGGAGTCTTGAAGTGGGTAGAATATAGTTGTGCGTTAATTGGCTGTTGATTGCTGGTGTTGACTTCTTGATATGTAGTGCCTCGCAGATGTCAAGCCGCCTGCTGTCGCTGTATCTATCAATGATTTCTGTGTTGTTTGTTAAGATTTCTCTGGTGATGGTTTGGTTGTGGGAAGAGAATATATGTTCCTTAATGGAGCCTTGTTGCTTATGCATCGTTAAACGCCTGGAAAGAGATGTTGTTGTCTTACCTATATACTGAGTTTTTTGAGGCTTACAGTTCCCAAGAGGGCATTTGAAGGCATAGACGACGTTTGTCTCTTTTAGAGCGTTCTGCTCCGTGTCTGGAGAGTTTCTCATGAGTAAGTAGGCTGGCTGTTTTCTTGGTTTTATAGTAAATTGTTAGTTGTATCTTCTGATTTTTGTCTGTAGGGATAACATTTCTATTAACAATATCTTTCAGGACCCTTTCCTCCGTTTTATGAGCTGTGGAAAAGAAGTTCCTGTAAAATATATATATAAAATATATATATTACTCTGTCGCTCACTCTGTCACTTACTCTGTCACACACTGTCACTCTCTCTCTTCTCTATTCTCTCTTCTCTCTCTCTAGACGAAAGAAGTTTTTATTATTATTTTTTTTTTTGTGCCTGTGGGTGTTTAAGCCATTATGACCCTTAGCGGCCCAAGGGTTAAAGAGTGAAGGAAGAGGCTGGCTGGAACCCTGGGTAACTTTGGCTGCATCTAGTGGTGGGCAATTGCATTAATTAGGATATTTAACCACATAACCATTGTTTGCTTTTGTATCTTCGGGTACTTGATTTCCTTTGAGCAATAATTTTTATTGTGCCTATTCTTTTGATGGATGTTGTCTTTATGTTGGGTCAGGTCAAGATGGGTCACACTTCTGGTGTGTTTGGGGTAAGGCTTGGTGGCAATAGAGCTATGGGTAACTACTGGGAACCCACTAGAAAATGGTCTTTCATTAATGTTTACTGTACATTCCGTGTTTGATTTGTGTGCATCATATGTAAACTAATATCTTAAATTCCTAGGATCATGTTATGAAAAAAATACTTGCCATTCACTAATTAATGTGAAATATTCTACTTTCTATTCTACTTATTAAATTTTTTTTTACTGTATACAGTATTTCTATACTTTCTTTACGGTAACTGTTTGGCAAAATTATAATGTAGAAATTCTTTATTTTCCAGTTGAAATATATTGCTACAAGTAAAGATGGTTGTGCGTCAGTATAATGAAGAGCTGAAATTCCTTGAAAAATTGACTCCCAACAGTTGGCGTATCAAGAAGGGTTTCCAGCCAAATATGAATGTAAGTTTTTCTTAATTATTTTAAACTACCCATATATCAAAACCTTCATAGATCTTGTAGGTTTCTGGTTTCACGATGCCTTTTTCTGGCGGGAGCCCCGTCGGCTCCCTGGGGCTATCCAGGCTATCCAGTATATGTATATACTGGTATTAGCTTTCTGGCATCAGTCAATGTACATAGAGTTCTTGCCTAATGGGGACCACAAGCCAGAACCTGGCCCCCTCAGAGAGGCACGAGGAGCAATGGCCTATAGAAACCCCCGTGTGGTTGGAAGCATTCTGTGTCTGCCATCGACCGGATCTGGCACTCAGAAAGGTAGGTGCCCCAAAACAAACCCCCAGTCGGGTGAAAATATTACTACCGAAAGCCGAATGAGTGAACAGAATTCCCCAAATGAAAACTACCAACTTGCATGATGTTATCACGTTGCTGCGCCACTGACTGGAGGCAACTAGAGGGTGAAAAACTTGCCTACAGGTGTATCATTTTCCCAAGTTGTTTAGTTACCATGCTATGGTCTGTTATTTTGCTCTACCTGTATTGTGGCTTTTTCTCAACCTGAGTGATCTAGTCTCCTCGGCTCCTTGCATCTATAGAGGGAACATATTTTGGCGTCTGGTCTGCAGTAGGCTCATAATAACTTGCAAGGGTTTAGTATGACTCAAACTGGGAGTAGTTATCCAGGTGGCCAGCAAGAGGGAGCCACCATAGGAGCCCAATTTGAAAACCTTAACCTTCTTTGAGTTAATTTTTATTAGAAAATATAGGGCAAGTAACGTGAGAATATGCAAGAATATTGCCCAATTGTTAACTTTTATTTTAAATACTATAATATATATGTTAATTTTCTATCTTTGCAGGTAGAAGGGATATTTTATGTAAATGACCATCTTGAAAAATTAATGTTTGACGAGTTGAGGAATGCTTGCCGTCCAGGATCAATTGGAGGCTTTTTACCTGGTATGAAGCAGATTGCAAATGTTGCTGCTCTTCCTGGCATTGTTGGAAAATCTGTTGGTTTGCCTGATGTTCACTCAGGATATGGCTTTGCTATTGGTAAGTTTTTAATTATCATTGTTTTTTAATTATCTTGTTAAATATATTGAGAAATGTTTTTTGTTTTTAAGGAGTGAATGAATGAACTTTGCTTCTTTGTGACAATTCACAAGACATTACACATCTGGTGTTATGAAGTAGTGGTAGGATGAGCTGCACGAAGTAGTGGTAGGACGAGCTGCACGAAGTAGTGGTAGGACGAGCTGCACGAAGTAGTGGTAGGACGAGCTGCACGAAGTAGTGGTAGGACGAGCTGCACGAAGTAGTGGTAGGACGAGCTGCACGAAGTAGTGGTAGGACGAGCTGCACGAAGTAGTGGGAGGACGAGCTGCACGAAGTAGTGGTAGGACGAGCTGCACGAAGTAGTGGGAGGACGAGCTGCACGAAGTAGTGGGAGGACGAGCTGCACGAAGTAGTGGGAGGACGAGCTGCACGAAGTAGTGGTAGGACGAGCTGCACGAAGTAGTGGTAGGACGAGCTGCACGAAGTAGTGGTAGGACGAGCTGCACGAAGTAGTGGTAGGACGAGCTGCACGAAGTAGTGGTAGGACGAGCTGCACGAAGTAGTGGAGGACGAGCTGCACGAAGTAGTGGTAGGACGAGCTGCACGAAGTAGTGGTAGGACGAGCTGCACGAAGTAGTGGTAGGACGAGCTGCACGAAGTAGTGGTAGGACGAGCTGCACGAAGTAGTGGGAGGACGAGCTGCACGAAGTAGTGGTGGGACGAGCTGCACGAAGTAGTGGTGGGACGAGCTGCACGAAGTAGTGGTGGACGAGCTGCACGAAGTAGTGGTGGGACGAGCTGCACGAAGTAGTGGGGGACGAGCTGCACGAAGTAGTGGTAGGACGAGCTGCACGAAGTAGTGGTAGGACGAGCTGCACGAAGTAGTGGTAGGACGAGCTGCACGAAGTAGTGGGAGGACGAGCTGCACGAAGTAGTGGTAGGACGAGCTGCACGAAGTAATGGGAGGACGAGCTGCACGAAGTAGTGGGGACGAGCTGCACGAAGTAGTGGGGGGACGAGCTGCACGAAGTAGTGGTAGGACGAGCTGCACGAAGTAGTGGGAGGACGAGCTGCACGAAGTAGTGGTGGGACGAGCTGCACGAAGTAGTGGGGGGACGAGCTGCACGAAGTAGTGGGGGGACGAGCTGCACGAAGTAGTGGTAGGACGAGCTGCACGAAGTAGTGGTAGGACGAGCTGCACGAAGTAGTGGGGGACGAGCTGCACGAAGTGGGGGGACGAGCTGCACGAAGTAGTGGGGGGACGAGCTGCACGAAGTAGTGGGGGGACGAGCTGCACGAAGTAGTGGGGGACGAGCTGCACGAAGTAGTGGTGGGACGAGCTGCACGAAGTAGTGGTGGGACGAGCTGCACGAAGTAGTGGGGGGACGAGCTGCACGAAGTAGTGGGAGGACGAGCTGCACGAAGTAGTGGTGGGACGAGCTGCACGAAGTAGTGGGAGGACGAGCTGCACGAAGTAGTGGTGGGACGAGCTGCACGAAGTAGTGGGAGGACGAGCTGCACGAAGTAGTGGGGGGACGAGCTGCACGAAGTAGTGGTGGGACGAGCTGCACGAAGTAGTGGTGGGACGAGCTGCACGAAGTAGTGGGAGGACGAGCTGCACGAAGTAGTGGGGGACGAGCTGCACGAAGTAGTGGGAGGACGAGCTGCACGAAGTAGTGGGAGGACGAGCTGCACGAAGTAGTGGTAGGACGAGCTGCACGAAGTAGTGGGAGGATGAGCTGCACAAAGTAGTGCAGCTACTTCTATATTGTCCAGCCCTATATTGTCAACCCATGTCTGTTTTTTTAAACAACGCTGTTTGTTGACCTAATTGTATTTGTGCTGCCTTTTCTGCCATGTTCTCCCCTTTTGTTTTATTTTTAATTGTTCTCAACACATTTTATACTTAACCTCAATTAGTATTAAGTTTTAGTCTTTAATGTTTTTCCTGCCGAAATGCTTTACATAATAGTGGCTTTTAGGCATTGTATGTACAGTACTAGCTCTATCTATAAATCTATAAATTTTTGTAAAACCTCTTGTATGTAAGTACCTTACCTGAGTAACATTTATAAGCAAGCGATATGAGGAATGGAGAACAGTACAATTTCCACAGTCAACTTCGTTTCGGAGGGACGAGCTGCATGAAGTAGTATTTTGAGGGAGGGGGGGGGGGGGGTTTTGCTGCACGAAGTAGTGGGTGATGCATTTTTTTTACCCTGATTGCATTAATTTACCCCCCCCTTCAACCAGTCCATGCCTTTTCATCATATTATTTCTTAAATTTGTATATGGAATGGGCTTCAACATTTTCCTACAGTGCATTCCACATGCCTACCACCCATACAGTGGAGTGAGAACTTTCTTGCAAACTTTGTTTCTGCAATTCAGTTGCATGTCCAGTTGATGTCGCCTTGTCCTACCTCTTTTTTTTTTATAGGCTGTCTTTGTCTACTGTCTTTTCCCCTCAGGATTTTGCTGTGAAATCAGGACCAGATGGATGAATTTGATCTTAACTATTGAGTATGGTTTCCTCTTTTGTTTCCTGGATATGGTACAGTACAAGGTCTCGGCTTCATTCTGTGTGGCAGACAACTTCTTATTTTGCAGATGAGGAGTCACAATAGCATGGGAGTAATATGTTGACCAAACCACACACTAGAAAGTGAAGGGACGACGACGTTTCGGTCCATCCTGGACCATTTCTCAAGTCGATTGTGTTGAGGAAAGGAGTCGAGGCAATAAATAGGCAAGAGAGAGATGAGGAGGAGAAGAGAATCTTAGAGGAAGAAAAAGCAAGGCAAAAGGTACGCAAGGTAAGGTGTAATAAAGGGGATAATAATAGGAATAAGAACATAAGAACAAAAGTAACTGCAGAAGGCCTATTGGCCCATACGAGGCAGCTCCTATTTATATTCTGGCAGCTTCTATTGATACTCGTCCCTCTCTCTGGCTTCACTATGCTGATGACATCTTTGCTTTATGGCCTCATGACCTTAGTCTTTTCCAGCCTTTCCTCTCCTCTCGTAACAATCTGGCTCCTTCTATCCATTTCAAAGTTGAATGGGAATCTAATTCCCTTCTTCCTTTTCTTGACGTTCACGTTCACAGCTCTGTGACCGGGTTCTCTGTCTTTGTCTACCGCAAACCCATGCATAGTGGCATGTACATTCACTTCTTTTCCTACCATCCTCCTTCTGTTAAGAAAAGTGTCCTCGTCTCTCTTCCTCCGTGCTCTACGCATCAGTGACCCTCAGTTTCTTGATTCTGAAATCGCCTTTATCTACAAATCATTCTCTCGCCTTGGTTACCCTTTGCATTTTATCACCTGTGCCTATTCTCAAGCTAAACAAAAAAAATTTCATCCTAAACCTGCTTCCAACACTAGTAGCTAGCACTGTGCTCTGCCTTCCCTTCATATCTGAACTCAAAACTTTTACTAATACCTTTCGTCCTCTTGACATTAAGCTCGCCTTTCAACAAATTAACACACTTCGTAGCAATCTAATTCACACTGCCCTGCTTTCTAATGCTGCTGGTGTCTACTCTATTTCATGTTCATCTTGTCCTCTCCAATACTTTGGTGAAACTGGCCGTACACTTAATGAAAGACTTTAAGAACACAAAAGAAGTGTTAAGTCTGCAGACACAAACAATGCTCTCTTCTGTCATCCTAGTGATTCTAATCATTCTATTGATTGGTCTTCCTCCAAAATAATCTTTCCTGCCTCTACTTTACGCAGATGCCGTCTTATTGAATCGGCACTAATACACAAACACGAACTTGAGTCCTGTCTTTGTTGCTGTTTACTCTTTCCTTTCACAGTATATACTCAAATGCTCTAAACTTTCTAACAAATGTGACCTAACGTAAGCTTACCCTTCCATTCTCTTTTCTTGTCTTTCCTTCTTTCTTTTTCTTCCCTTGTTTTCTCTTACGATCCCTTACTTTTTACTATCCCCTGCTTATTGGCTTGGTATAAATAGGAGCTGCCTCGTATAGGCCAATAGACCTTCTGCAGTTACCTTTGTTCTAATGTTCTTATTCCTATCACTATCCCCTTTATTACACCTTACCTTGCGTATCTTTTGCCTTGCCTTTTCCTAAGATTCTCTTCTCCTTGCCTTTCTCTTGCCTATTTATTGCCTAGACTCCTTTTCTCATCACAATTGACTTGAGAATGGTCCAGGACGGACTGAAACGTCGTCGTCCCTTCATTTTCTAGTGTGTGGTTTCGTCAACAACTTCTTATTTTCTTTGGACAAGGGAAAGCTTTTTTGACATGCAGGCAGTTGAGTGAAAGGAAGCACCCTGGTTTTTAAGGTCTTGCTTTGGGGTTTTTCAGTCTCAGCTGTCAAGTGCTCTATTTGTTCCTGCCTTTTCTGCAAAAGGTACATGGCATCTCTACTTTAAAGTGCCCAAGTTGCCTTGAGTATTGATTGTGGTGGACTACAAAACTCGCTCACGTGGGAGCCGGTCGGCCGAGCGGACAGCACGCTGGATTTGTGATCCTGTGGTCCTGGGTTCGATCCCAGGCGCTGGCGAGAAACAATGGGCAGAGTTTCTTTCACCCTGTGCCCCTGTTACCTAGCAGTAAAATAGGTACCTGGGTGTTAGTCAGCTGTCACGGGCTGCTTTCTGGGGGTGGAGGCCTGGTTGAGGACCGGGCCGCAGGGACACTAAAAGCCCCGAAATCATCTCAAGATAACAAGATAACCTCAAGATGGGGTTTTTCTATTCCTGAGAGATGCAAGAGATATTCATTGAGCAGTTACCAGTTGATCTTGATCTGGGGATTCTTGCTCCTTGATCTTGCTGTCTACTGCTGTAGTTGCAGAAGTAGTTCCCAAGCTGCTTGCTTTACTCCATATAGTGTGGTGACAAGTGACACCGTTGGCAGGCATAAGGGACTGTGCCAGCTGTCTGTTTAGGGTTCTCTTCACTTTTAGCCATGGGGTGGTAGTTTGTGTTTTTTCTGGGGGGAGCCCCTACGGCTCCCCGGAGCTATCCATGGCTGATATGGATACCCTAACTATATTGCATCAGTCGATGTGGGTGGAGTTCTAGGCCTACCGGGGACCACGAGCCAGAACCTGGCCCCCTCAGAGAAGCACGGGGAGCAATGGCCCATAGAAATGCATGTGTGATTTGGAGCATTCTATATCTGCCATCGACCGGGACAGGCACCCAGAAAGGTAAGCGCCACAAAACAAACCCCTATTCTGGTTAACAATTCATTCCCCTGTCCCCGGAATTGATGGTCGATGCTGACTCATTCAGTTGGCTCGGCCGGACGTATGGGCTCCCAGAGGTGGACCTCTTCGCATCGGCGTGGTCGAGGGGTCTCCCATTGTGTGTGGTGCCCTTCCCTGACTGCGAGGCTGTTGGGGTCGATATCTTGCGGCAGGTTTGGTCGAGGTGGGGTTACTTGTACCTCTTTTTCCCCTGATTCAGCTGTTGCTCCACGTCCTGGCTCACTTAGAGACTTACAGAGGGAGAGTAGTCCTCTTGGCTCCTTGGTGGACGGCCCAGCCTTGGTTTCAGGCGCTGCTTGCTCAGTGTCCGAACCCAAGGGTCTTCCCGCAGCTCCACCTCTTTCAGCAGATCAGTCCAGTTCATTACGTGGCTTGTTTGATCTTCTCCTTGGGTCTTTGTGTCTGGTCTTTCTGACTAGTATACCATCACTTGTATGGTGAGCAGGTGGCTTCATTGATGGTGTCCCACCTCCGTGCTTCGTCTCGACGGCAGTATGAAGTTTCCTGGTAGTCCTTCGTTATTTCTTATCCATTCGTAGGTTTACTTCTCTGTTAAGGTTGTCTTGTCCTTCCTTTTGTGGTTCTTTTAGGACTGTCATCTTATGCCGAAAACTGTTGCCTCGTATTGTAATTACCTAAGTGTAGTTACAAGATGAGAGCTACGCTCGTGGTGTCCCGTCTTCCCAGCACTCTGTCATATAACGCTTTGAAACTACTGACGGTCTTGGCCTCCACCACCTTCTCACCTAACTTGTTCCAACCGTCTACCACTCTGTTTGCGAAAGTAAATTTTCTTATATTTCTCTTTCACAAACAGAGTGGTAGAAGGTTGGAACAAGTTAGGTGAGAAGGTGGTGGAGGCAAAGACATTCAGTAGTTTCAAAGCGTTATATGACAAAGAGTGCTGGGAAGACGGGACATCACGAACGTAGCTCTCTTCCTGTAACTACACTTAGGTAATTACAATATGAGGCAACAGTTTTTGGCATAAGATGACAGTCCTAAAAGAACCACAAAAGGTTGTGCGATGCTGGCGGAGCCGCTGCAGCTTGCGTTCGGCATTGATGTTGCTTATGCGCCACCTGAGGTGTCCTGGTTGTTGGACCGGGTGCTCTTTTATTTGTCTTATCCTCGGTTTGTGGTGGCATCTTCAGTTCAGGATTGTTTTCCAAGGGTGTTTTCTGTTCGCTTTGGCCTCTTGGGGTCCGGTCGGGGAGCTTCATGCTCTCTTCCGGCGTAGAGGTTTCTGCTCTTGGTCCTGGTGGTAGGTTTGTTCATTTGCAGTCGTCTCCTCCTTTTCTGGCGAAGAATGACACCTTCATGTTGCTGAGAATGCTTCTTTCCAGAGGGGTCCTTGGGTTGTTGATGTGTGGTTGGTTAGGACAGGGGTGCATCATGTGTTCTGTCCAGTTGCGGCGGTCCGCCACTACCTGCGTGCCATGGCTGCTGTGTGTCAAAGAGAGGGTCCTGGCCGCTCGCTACCTTGTCAATGTTCCTGGGCCTAGTTGGGCCTGTGTCGCATTGGGTTGGTGGTTGCAGCCAGCTGTCTTGACTTTGCGTTTGGTAGCGAGGGCTGACCACCTCCCGGGAAAAACCCTCTTGTTTTGTCTTTGGGTAAGTAGCTCCAGGGAGCCGAAGGGGCTCCCCCCCAGAAAACCAACGTTGAATGTAATGAAATGCCTTTTTCTGGGCGAGACCCGGAGGCACCCCGGCAACCTTCCCTCCCTCTGGTCAGAGGTTTTTCAACTGTTTTGACATTCAGTTTCAGAACTGAGGTGTGGATAGCCGGTGCGGGGGCCTGGGGATCCCCCCCTTCCCCCCTCCCAGGGAGGGAGGGTGGGGGTTGTGCAGAGAGTGACGCAGTGACGTGATGACTTCTTGCGTATTTTCATTTGGGGAGTTCTATCCACTAGTTCGACTTTTAGCAGCAATATTTTAACCAGAATAGGGGTTTGTTTTGGGGCTTACCTTTCTGGGTGACTGACTCGGTCGATGGCAGACATAAAATGCTTTCAACCTCGGGTGTTTCTATAGGCGATTGCTCCTTGTGCCTCTCTGAGGGGGCCAGGTTCTGGCGTGTGGTCCCCAGTAGGCCTAGAGCTCTATGTGCACTGACTGATGCCAGGGTCTAATACATCTCATATCTTCCCGGTTAGCTCCGGGAAGACTCCGGTCTCACCCAGAAAATGGCGTTTCATTACATTCAACACCTTTTTTTTTCACAGGTAATATGGCAGCTTTTGACATGGATGATCCAAAATCAGTTGTCTCTCCTGGTGGTGTTGGATTTGATATAAATTGTGGAGTCCGCCTGTTGCGTACGAACCTTACTGAAGCTGATGTTAATCCCATCAAGGTAATAAAATATTATACTGTATGTTATAAGACTTGCTAGTAAGTTAGCCTTGGTTACAAATGGAAAATGTATTTAAAAATTAATTTGAGGATCATTTATTTTGTATCTTTTTTGTCCTAACTGATGGCTTATTTTTGTTCAGTCATATTACAGTAATTAACACTATCGCCCACTTTGGACACCGCTCGCGTCCACTTTTTTTTCTCTCTCGAGTCCTAGTAGTGGACTGTGCTCGCATCCAATACAAAAAAATATTTGTATAAAATTCAATTTTTATTCGATAGACTTGGATAGTTTCAAAATGAGCACGTTTAGAGTGCGCACAATTTGATACCAAAGTGAAAGATGTAACACGAAACTTGATGCCAGAACACTTGAAAGATTATAAATACTGTACGTTTTTGGTCAAAATTTTAAAATATTTATTAAAAGTCTATTTATTGTACTATTATTATGCGACTAGTTTTAAAATGCACGCCTTTAGATTGCGAACAATTTGATACCAAAATGAAAGAGGTAACACAAAAATTTGTAAGAACACTGGAAAGATATAAATAATTTTGTGATGATGAGCGTCCAAAATTATAATATTTGTTAAAATTCTATTTATTGCTCTATTATTCTAAGATTAATTTTAAAATACGCATCTTTTTATTGCAAACAATTTGATATCAAAACGAGCGACGTAACACGAAAATTGATGTCATCAAACTGAACGAGTACACACATTAGGTTGGGGTGTGCAAATTGGTGCTCGTTCACGGGTAACTTTAGGCTTTGTTGCCGGGAGTCTTGCCAGGCTTTTGGACATTATATGCATATACACCTGCAGGAAATTTAATTGCGAACTTGAACGATATGATATATATATATATATATATATATATATATACTGTATATATATGATACGATATAATGATACCAAAACGAATGACGTAGCACGGGAATTAAGGTGAGAAAACTGAAATGAATATACACATTTTACTGATTTTATGCGCCCACAGGTAACTTTTGCCCAATTTTGGCTTTGCTGTTGTGAGACACGCCGGGCTTTTGGACATTATATGCATATATATACCTGCAGGGAATTTAACTGTGAGCTCAATGATGCCAAAACGAACGACATAGCACGAGAATTAAGGTGAGAAAACTGAAACGAGTATACACATTTCGGTGTTGCTGCGCTATCTAGAACCACCCTTAGATCTCTTTCTTTATCAGAACTCTTTAAGGATTTCTCACATAATTTATAGGTTGTGTGGGGTCTTTGTTCACCTATTCCATATTCCATAACATGGCATTTATTCACATAAAATTCCATTTGCCACGTAGTGCTCCATATACTTATTTTTGTCCAGGTCTTCTTGAAGGGCATGACAATCATCTAAGTTTCATATCCTTCCTATTATCTTAGCATCATCAGCAAACATGTTCATATAATTCTGTATTCCAACTGGTAGATCATTTATGTAGACAATGAACATCACTGTTGCAAGAACTGAACCCTGTGGTACTCCACTTGTGACATTTCTCCAGTCCGATACAATGCCTCTGATTACTGCCCTCATTTTTCTATCAGAAAATTTTTCATCCATGTAAGAAGCTTGCCTGTCACTCCTCCAATATTTTTCAGTTTCAAGAACAACCTCTGATGTGGAACGTCAAAAGCCTTTTTTAGGTCCAGATAGATGCAGTCAATCCAACCATCTCTTTCCTGTAAAATCTGTGGCCCTATCATAGAAACTGAGTAAATTCGATACATAGGATCTTCCAGATCGAAAACCATACTGTCTGTCTGATATTATTTCTCTCCAGGTGTTCTAACCATTTAGTTTTTATTATATTTTCCAATATTTTGATTATTACACTTATCAATGATACGGGTCTAAAATTGAGGGGTCTTCCCTGCTGCCACTTTTGTATATTGGAACTATGTTAGCCTGTTTCCACACATCTGCTACAACTCCTGTACACAGGGATGTCTGAAAAATCGGCCAAAGTGGTATGCTGAGCTCAACTGCACATTCTCTCAGAACCCATGGTGAAACTCCATTTGGGCCAACTGCTTTGTTCTTACTTATCTCCAAGAGCATTTGTTTCACTTCATCTCTAAACACCTCTATGTGCTCTATGTTGTCCTCTGGAATTCTTATTGTGTCTGGTTCCCTGAAGATTTCATTTTGTACAAACACACTTTGGAACTTTTTGTTTAATGTTTCACATATTTCTTTTTCATCTTCTGTGGATCTGTCCCCATTATCAACCTCTGAATATTATCCTTTACCTGCAGCTTGCTTTTAATGAGTTATAGAAAAGGCCTGGATCTGATTTACATATGTCTGCTATACTGTTCTCAAAGTTCCTCTCTGCCTCTCTCCTTACTGACGTGTAGTTGTTTCTCGCATCTTTGTATCGCTGGTATGTTTGGGGGTTTGGCCTCTTCCTATAATGATTCCATGTCTGTGTCTTTTGATCTCTGGCCCTCTCGCAATTTCTATTGAATCAATCCTGTTTCCTAGGTCTGCATCTCTGTTTTGATACGAATGTTTGTGTGCCTTCATCGTATATTTTGCAAAATACAGCATACATCTCATTTACTACCTTACCTAGCAACAGGTCTGTCCAATTATACCCATGAAAAAAAATTCTAAGTTCCCATGGTGTCCTCTCTTGAAATCGAGTTTAACAACTGTTTCAGTGTCACCATTCTCTACTAGAATTTATCGCAAAGCGTATTTAATGTCCAAGAGGACGTGATCACTCTTTCCCAAGGGAAAGAGGTACTGGATGTCAAATACCTCTTCTTTCCTGGTGAATATTAGATCCAGTATTGCCAGAACATCCCCTTCCCTCATTCTTGTGGCCTGTTTGACATGTTGATACATGTCTTCAAGATGAGGTTTACAAATCTGCTTGTCCAAATGTCCTCTGTTCTTGCCTCCTAGGCCTCCCAGTCTATTGCCTTAAAATTTAAGTCCCTCAGTACCAACAATCGGGATTTATCTTTGTCATCTCTTACTATAATCTCTCTCATGACCATTATGAGGCCCTCTCATTTGTCATTCAGTTCTTCCTTTGTCCACATGTTGCTTGCTGGTAGGCTGTAGGCATTTAAAATTATCAGCTTATCATCTTGGTTCCAGAACTGCAATGCCATTATGTCAATATCACGAGGGTTTTCAGTTATTAACACTCTTACCTTCAGGTGTTCTTTCACCAGCACAGCCACTCCTCCTCCCTTCCTAGTTTTTCTGTCACGTCTCCAAACTGATTAGCCCCTTGGGAATACGACTTCATTTAAAATATTTTCTTCAAGTTTCGTCTCTGTTAATGTGACAATATCTGAGACTTTGAGCTTGATTATATCCTTCAACTCCAATATTTTCGATCTCACTCCATCTATGTTGGTGTATACTATTTTCAGGAACATGTTCCCTTTCCTTTAATGAATTTATTGCTTTGTCTTTATGTACCATTTCACAAGCTTTCCAGTCCCTGACACTTTGTAGAAAAAAGAATTTCTTTCTTCATTTCTATCCCCATTTAGACGTTTTGCTTCAATGAGGTTCATTTTCAGCTTTTCTCTGTCCTCCTTTGAGCGGTCTTGTCTTACTGATCAAAGTTTGTCATCTTCGTCACATTGCAGTTTTCTGGTATTCCGAAGCACTTCTGTCGTATATTTCACTCCATTAAACGTCACTCTTAAGGGGTGGTTCTTGTATTTCTCATATTTTCCTAACCTCCTAAAATCACTAACATGCTCCTTTGAATTTAGGCCTTCTCCTAATCCTACTATTTTTTCCATGATTTTCATCTCTTCTGCTGCTCGGTCCACCGTAGAGGAAATTTCATTCTCTAAACATCCAAAATTATTATGGACTTACTTCTATCTGCAGTGTTTTGTACCAGTTTACTGTTGGTAACCAGTTCTGTGGCCAGAAATTCTTAAAAATTCTTAAAAATTACGCAAAAGACACAAAACTGGAATCCATATAGGAAGAGACCAAACCCTCAAACATACCAGCGATACAAAGATGCGAGAAACAACTACACAGCAGTAAGGAGAGGGGCTGAAAGAAGTTTTGAAAAGGGATAGTGGACAAATGTAAAAGAGAACCAGGCCAGAAACAACAAATTGCAGATAAAGGATAATATTTAGAGGTTGAAAATGGGAAATAGATTCACGGAAAATGATAAGGAAATGTGTGAAACATTAAACGAAAAGTTCCAGAGCGTGTTTGTACAAAATGAAATCTTCAGAGAACCAGACACAAGAAGAATTCCAGAGAACACATAGAGCACATAGAGGTGACTAGAGACAAAGTGGAAAAATATGCTCAAGGAGCCAAGTAAGAACAAAGCAGTTGGCCCAGATGGAGTTTCACCATGGGTTCTGAGAGAATGTTCATCTGAGCTCAGCATTCCACTTCAACTGATTTTTCAGGCATCCCTGTGTACAGGAGTCGTAGCAGACGCATGGAAAAAGGCCAACGTATTTCCAGTCTACAAAAGTGGCGGCAGGGAAGATCCCCCCCTCATTATAGACCTGTATCGTGACAGTGTAATAGTCAAAATATTGGAAAAATAATTAAAACTAAATTGGTAGAACACCTGGAGACAAACGATATAATATCAGACGTCAGTATGGTTTTCGATCTGGAAGATCCTCTGTAACAAATTTACTCAGTTTCTATGATCGAGCCACAGAGATTTTACAGGAAAGAGATGGTTGAGTTGACTGCTTCTATCTGGACCTAAAAAAGGCTATCGACAGAGTTCCACATAAGAGGTTGTTCTGGAAACTGGAACACATTGAAGAGGTGACAGGTAAGCTACTAACATGGATGAAAAGTTTTCTAACTGATGGAAAAATTGAGGGCAGTAATAAGAGGAAGTATCGGATGGAGAAATGTACACAACGGGAGTACCACAGGATTCAGTTCTTCCACCAGTAATGTTCATTGTCTACATTAATGATCTGCCAGATGGAATGCAGAGTTATATGAACATGTTGCTGATGATACTAAGATAATAAGGAAGAAAAGTAACTTAGATGATTGTCATGCCCTTCAAGAAGACATGGACAGAATAAGTATATGGAGCATCACCTGGCAAATGGAATTTAATGTAAATAAATGCCATGTTATGGATTGTGGAATAGGAAAACAGACCCCCCACACAACCTATAAATTATGTGAGTATTTTAAAGAAGTCTGATAAAGAAAGAGATCTAGGGACTTATCTTGAGGTTATCTTGACATGAATTCGGAGCTTTTAGTGTCCCCGTGGCCCGGTCCTCGACCAGGCCTCCACCCCCAGGAAGCAGCCCTTGACAGCTGACTAACCCAGGCACCTATTTTACTGCTAGGTAACAGGGGCATAGGGTGAAAGAAACTCTGCCCATTGTTTCTCGCTGGCCCTGGGATCGAAACCAGGACCACAGGATCACAAGTCCAGCGTGCTGTCCGCTCCGCTGACCGGCTCCCGACCGGGGTAGTTCTAGAAGAAAACTATCACCTGAGGATCACATTAAGAACATTGTTTAGGGGCCTTTCTAACTTCAGAATTGCTTTTAAATACATAGATGGCGAAAGATTGAAGAAGTTGTTCACGACTTTTGTTTAGACCAAAGCTGGAATATGCAGCGGTTGTGAGGTGCCCATATCTAAGCGCACATCAACAAACCAGAAAAGGTGCAAAGACATGCCACTAAGTGGCTCCCAGAACTGAAGGACAAGAGCTACGGGAAGAGGTTAGAGGCATTAAATATGCCCAAAACTAGAAGACAGAAGGTAGAGGTGATATGATCCTACGTACAAAATAGTAACAGGAATTGATGAAATTGATAGGGAAGATTTCCTGAGACCCGGAACTTCAACAACAAGAGGTCATAGATTTAAACTAACTAAAGAAAGATGCCGAAGAAATATGAGAAAATTCACTTGCGCAAAGAGAGTGGTAGACGGTTGGAACAAGTTAAGTGAGAAGGTGGTGGAGGCCAAAAACCGTCAGTAGTTTCAAAGCGTTATATGACAGAGGGGTGGGTAGACGGGACACCTCGAGTGTAGCTCTTATCCTTTAACTACAGTTAGGTAATTGCACATACTGCATACAAAAGCTTCCTCAAAAATGTGTATTTCTCATTCCATGTCATTTTGACAGGAGCCGTTAGCGCAGTCTATGTTTGACCACATCCCAGTAGGAGTTGGTTCAAAGGGATTATTCCCATGACTGCACGCGATTTAGAGGAAGCCCTCGAGATGGGTATGATTGGTCACTCAGAGAAGGTATGTTCCAAATGTGAACAATTATAAAGCACCAAGTATACTGAAAACAGCTTTTAAATCCTGTAATTGTTATTATGCTATAAGTATATGTTAGTTAACAGGAATTCCTGGTAATCTTTATTTATTTAAATGATATACTGTAGTGAAGTTCTGCATAAATATAATAAGTTTTGGACACCCCGTCCATTGCATCTAATAATTTTTGTTATACGACTTTATGGTATTATTAGTGCAAGTTATAGACAAATTTGTGCATATTTCAAAAAGATAATTTGTTATTTTTTATAGTTATTTTGAAGCATTATTGCATTATTTGCTACATTTAGTTTAGGTTACAATCATGCATTAGCACAGTACATCAGACGATAAAAACACAACGTTTAATGTAATGAAGCATAATTTTCAGGGTGAGTCCTAGAGGCTCCCTGAAGCTATCAAACTGACAAGTGCCAATTAGCTTGGTTCCATCAGTCCTTGGGGTTCGAGTGCCTACCGGAGACCAGCGCCAGAACCTGGTCCCCTCGGAGAGACTCGGAAGCAATGGCCAGTATGAGCACTCTGCATTAGAATTTGTTGTGTCTGCCAAGACTGGGAAAACCACTAGAAGGTAGGCGAGACAATACAACCCTCGAACTGATGAAAAGTGCAACCTACATCCGAACAGAGTCAAAGAACTGCCCCAAAAGAAAAACGTGAAAACAAGCAAATCGTCATCCCACTATCATACCCTCTCGTCAGTGGGATGAGCTGCTCAGGCGATTCGGCCACACCAACCCCAGTTCATAGAAATGATAAAAAAACACTGACTG
>WNGS01160430.1:17685232-17795655 GCA_020271785.1 Procambarus virginalis
AGATTCGAGACCCCGGAACTGCCACAACAAGCAGGCGTCAGATTACTAACGAAGGAAAGATGCCGAAGAAAATATGAGAAAATGCACTTGCCAGCAAATGGAGTGGTAGACGGTTTGGAACAAGTTAAGTGAAGTTGGTGGAAGCCGCAAAACCGTCAGTAGTTCAAAGCGTTATATGACTGAGGGTGGGTAGACGGACGACCTCGAGTGTAGCTCGTATCCTTTACCTACAGTTTGGTAAGTGCACATACGTGCAGGACAAAATGCTTCGCAAAAATGTTGGTATCTCTCAGTCATGGCATTTTGACAGGAGCCGTGTAGCGCAGTCTATGTTTGACCACATCCCAGTAGGAGTTGGTTCAAAGGGCATTATTCCCATGACTGCACGCGATTTAGAGGAAGCCCTCGAGATGGGTATGATTGGTCACTCAGAGAGGTATGTTCCAAATGTGAACAATTATAAAGCACCAAGTATACTGAAAACAGCTTTTAAATCTCGTATTGTTATTTATGGCTATAAGTATATGTAGTTAACAGGTAATTCCTGGTAATCGTTTATTTATTTAAATGATATACTGTAGTGAAGTTCTGCATAAATATAATAAGTTTTGGACACCCCGTCGTTCCATTGCTAATTAATGTTTTTGTTACGACTTTATGGTATTTATTAGTGCAAGTTATAGACAAATTTGTGCATATTTCAAATAGATAATTGTTATTTTTTATAGTATTTTGAAGCATTATTGCATTATTTGCTACATTTAGTTTAGTGTTACAATCATGCATTAGCACAGTACATCAGACGATAAAAACACCAACGTTTAATGTAATGAAGCATAATTTTCAGGGTGAGTCCTAGAGGCTCCCTGAAGCTATCAAACTGACAAGTGCCATATTAGCTTGGTTCCATCAGTCCTTGGGGTTCGAGTGCCTACCGGAGACTACCGAGACGCCAGAACCTGGTCCCCTCGGAGAGATGCAGGGAGCAATGGCCAGTATGAGCACTCTGCATTAGAATTTGTTGTGTCTGCCAATGACTGGGAAACCACTAGAAAGGTAGGCGAGACAATACAACCCTCGAACTGATGAAAAGTGCAACCTACATCCGAACAGAGTCAAAGAACTGCCCCAAAAGAAAACGTGAAACAAGCAAAATCGTCATCCCACTATCATACCCTCTCGTCAGTGGGATGAGCTGCTCAGGCGATTCGGCCACACCAACCCCAGTTCATAGAATGATAAAAAAACAAAATCACTGACTGGAGGAAGGGAGGGTGTCAGGAAGCCTTTGGGGCTCACCCAGGAAATGGCATTTCATTACATTCAACACTGGTTTTTCTGTGAGGATCCCCGTCGGCCTCTTGAAGCTAACTACCGACAGATAAGTAAAAACAGGAACTAACCCGGGAGACAGCAGCACTGCAGGTCTCAAGACAAAGATGAGACAACAGGCCGTGACAGACACCCCACGGCAACTCAAGGCCGCAGAGGGCCAGAACGTCGACAAGATATCTGGTGACCTGGACGCTGTGTCGACAATCAAAACTCCATAGGCCCGAATGTCGACCGACCCAAGACCCAAGACAGCCACAAGAACAGCATACTGTATGTCCTTACAACATGGGCAGGAGGGTAGACCGCAGGCTGGCTAGTCTTGAGAACCCTACGGACAACCTGAGAGACACGATCAATAGAACAAGAAACCGGAGCAACTCTGAATGTGTCCTACCATCGCTGAACCAGAGGCACGCAGGTAGTGACGTAACGGCAACTGGATTGAAAACATGATGCACCCCCAGCCTTACCAAGCATCACAACCCCATGGACCCTACGAAAACCATCCGTCACATTCTTAGCCAGAAAAGGTGAGGGCTACAGAAGAACAAAACGTCCCCCAAAACCATATGAGTAGGAACCCCTGCACCAGAGATGAGCATGAAGCTCCCCAACCCGACTCCGAGGCGAAAGCCCATAAGAGTAATGCATCAAAAGACAATCCCAGATCAAAGGACTATGGGATGAAAAGCATCAAGAGGTGCCCATAAAAGTAATGAATATGGAAGGGTAAGTCACAATACCCTAATTTGAAAAAAGGAAAGAAAAAGAAAAAAAAATTGGCTAAACGGCCATAAGACGGACAAGATACTGAGGGCTGAAAGGCTTTGGAGCTGGAAGAGCATACAGGGCAAGGACACTGGGCCCAAAACCGGTGCCCAGAGGAATATAAAGAAAACTACCCCAGAATCAGTCAGGAAACCATAAGGAGTGATTTCCTTCCAGGCCTTCACCCAAAGTCCCCAAGGAAACCATACAGAGTAGGTTGCCTTGAAGATAAGAAACAAGGACACAAGGAATGCGAATCTGCAGCTGAAGAATAACCACAGACAGACCCAGGGAAAATGCACAACAGGATGCACATCCATAAGAAGGATGGACCGAAAGCAAACAACACGTACCAAAGGGGGTATAAAAGAGCCCCAAGAACCCAAACATCCAGAGTAAAAGATAAAAGAAATGCATTTGTACCAGTGCAGACAATACAGGGTAGGGAAAAAAATGGACATCCCCCAAAACAAGCAGAAACATCTAAGAAAGGGACACTGGGGTAAGCAAGCACCCAAAGGAGCACAGAAACAAGAAAATGAACTTGCCCAGAGGCAGAGGAGGAGGAAGGAAGGGAATGCAGGAGGCAGAGTTGAGGTGAAGGCTACAAACGTAGAACCACCAGGAGCACCAAAAACCCAGAAATGGGAACCCCAGGAAAAACACTGGGAGGAGGCGGGCCCGAAGAGCCAAAGCACGACCCCCGCAAGCACAACAAGATGAGCACAGTGACAGAAGTATGTGTGGTTGCCCATATCTTAAGAAACCACACAACAAACTGAAAGGTGCAAAGACATGCTACTAAGTGGCTTCCAGACCTGAAGGGCAAGAGCTACAAGGAGAGGTCAGAGGCATTAATACTGCCAAAGTTAGAATATAGAAGAAAGAAGGTGATATGATCACTAAATACAAAAATAGTAACAGGAATGATAAAATCGACAGGGAATATTCCTGAGCGCTGGAACTTTAAGAACAAGACGTCATAGATTTAAACTAGCTAACACAGATGCCGAAAGAAATATAAGAAAATCACTTTCGCAAACCAGAGTGGTTGTCGGTTGGAACAAGATAGGGAGAAGGTGGAAGGAGGTCAAGACAGCTCAGTATTTTCAACGCGTTATATGACTAAGAGTGCTGTGAAGACGGGGACACCACGAGCGTAGCTCTCATCCTGTAACTACACTAGGTAATTACCCCGAAGATGAGACCAGCCTCAGTAGCCAAGAACTGCATAGTAACCGCTGCAGTTCAGACAATGAAACACGCGAGAGTAGTCTGAATGGAGCCTGATTGGAGATCCACGAGCGACTAACCCCATGAAGCAAAAGTCACACCCGCCGCGAACTCCCGCTGTGAGCCCGACGGAAGGACGGATCCCACTGCCCCTGGCCAGCCCTAGCAAGCATTGGTCACAAAAGCCCCAGCCAAGAGACAATGCATCTCCGTTAACACATCGAGCGAGGGCTCAGGGTAGGTGCCACGGCACAGAACCCCCGAAAAAAACCTGAAGAGGAAACCGGCGTTGCAGCAGCCGACATAAGCTCTCCAGGGTCAGAACACAGCGATTGCGTGAGTATGCAGAAGGGATGTCCCAAAGGAACCAAACAGCTGACGAAGCCAATCTGACTTGACGGGAAGACCAGCATGGCGAAGTTCAGACTCCAGCACAGCTGCTCGAACAGCCAAAGCATGACCCGGGTGCCCTCCGAAAACAGCTGAAGTTGAGACCGCATCTGCAGCAACACCCGCGGAACGGAAAGACGAGGAAATAATAATAAGAAATATTGCCGGAACAACAATGGACGTCTTCTAGAGGAAACTAGATTTATTCCTACAAGAGTGCCCGGACCAACTGGGCTGTGGCTGGGGGTATTGGGTGGCCTGCGGGCCGCTCAAGCAAACAGCCTAGTGGACCAAACTCTCACAAGTCAACCCTGGCCTCGGCCGGGCTTGGGAGTAGAAGAACTCCCAGAACCCATCAACCAAGGTATCAACCAGGTAACCCCAAGAACCCAGCAGAAAAGCTACATTGGAGTGTCCTGCTCCAAAAGGCAGACACCAAAGCAAAACCCCCTGTGAGAGACAGTGACACCCCTTCCCCCCTCACTATGACCCCGCACACCTGACAGCCAACCTCCCCCACCTCCTCACCCAACCTGACCGACCCCACCCATCTGACCACCAAACCTCTCACCACAACATGAGCCATCCAACCTCCCCCCAACCTCTCACCAGCCCTCACCTTCACGCCACACTGACCAGCCAACCTCCCCAACCTCTCACCCACACCGACCAGCCAACCTCCCCCCAATTTTTTGCTCAACCACCCACACAGCTACACCCAATCATCCCAACACACAAGCCACGCTATCCTCTTCATATCCATTCCTGTATTTTTATTTATGCCAATTTTACACGAGATGAGGGCTTCGGCATTTGCTATTTAAACGATTATTAATAATACAGCCGTTGATAAATCCATAGGAGCCGTAATGAGGATTCGAAGCTGTGCTGGATTTTCAATTGGTTTTCTCATTGATATACATCATGTTAGTGTGGTTTCTGTGTATAATATTGTTTGTACATACGTAGGGTATTGTGAAATATACCTGGCACAAGGCTGGGGATACATCCCTCCTTCATCTCCAGTGAAAATGTCACTTGTTTGTTGAGTTTCCTGAAGCTTAAATGTTTATTATAGGAATTCAGAGATGGATAGTAAGTTTGGTAATCAATTTACCAGGTTATATTTGGGCAGAAGATAAGGAGCATTGCGAGGAGTATGGGCGTATGGCACAAGCAGACCCAGCTAAGGTCTCCATGAGAGCTAAGAAGAGAGGTCGTACCTCAGGTAGGACTTAGCTTAGATGTATAATCCAATAAGCTTATTACATCCTTTATTTAAATTATATTATATCATTATTGTTTCTTCTGGGAGGGGAGTCCCCCTATGTCTCCCAGGAGGCCATCAGGCTCGTCTTTCATGAGACCGGACGGCAACAGTTCAATCAGGAGGAGTTCTAAGCCTACCGGGGGACCAGAGCAGAACCTGGCCCTCAAGAGAGGCACGAGGAGCAATGGCCTAAAGACACCCCGTGTTACTTGGAAGCAGTCTTTCGTCTGCCATCTACCAGGAGGCACCCGGAGAAAGGTGAGACAATTCCAAAACAAACTATCTGCTGATAGATAAACTTGCACAACCGAAAGCACCGAAACTAGCTAACAGAACTCCCCCATCAAACCAAAGAAACAAGTATGATACGTCACCACAAACGCCGCACATCCGACTGCGCACCAAAGACTGCGCAACCCCGCCCCGCGCATTAGTCTGCGCAACCTCGTGCCCACGATCGTATAAGTTCGTGGCTTTAGCTGCTGTTTTTGGGAATATGTCCTGGGCTGACATTTTGGATACGGGGCTTATGGAGTCGATCAGGTTCCTGGCTGCAAGGTATCTCGTTTATGTTCCTGGGCCTTCTCGGGCGTGTGTAGCCTTGAGTTGCAGGTTGCAGCCATTTGTCTCTTCTTCGAGTTGAGTAGCGAGTGACAACCGCTTCCCGGGTAAGTCCCTCTTTTTCTTTGTCTTTGGTTAGGTAGCTCCAGGGAGCCGAGGGGCTCTCCACAGAAAACCAGCGTTGAATGTAATGAACACCATTTTCTGGGTGAGACCCGGAGGCTCCATGCATCCCTCCTCCTCCCTTCAAGTCGGCGTTTTTCGCGTGTTTCGATACTCGACCTCTGAACTGAGGAGCGTTGCTGACGTGGAGGTCTTGGATCCCCCCGTCCCCCTCCCGGGGAGGGGGGGGGTGGTTGCACCGACGGATGCGCGATGTTGTGGTGACATCATACTTGTTTCTTTGGTTTTGATGGGGGAGTTCTGTTGCTAGTTCGGTTTTCGGTTTTCGGTTTGCAGTTTATTTGATCAGCAGTAGTTTGTTTTGGAATTCTTACCTTTTGGGTGCCTGACCTGGTAGATGGCAGAGAAAGACTGCTTCCAATTAAACGGGGGTGTCTTTAAGCCATTACTCCTCGTGCCTCTCTTTAGGGGGCCAGGTTCTGGCTCTGGTCCCCGGTAGGCTTAGAACTCCTTCGATTGACTGTTGCCAAGGTCTAACATATACACATCAGCCCGGTATAGCTCCAGGGAGCCTCCGAGTCTTACCCAGAAAATGGCGTTTCATTACATTCAATGATTTTTTTTTTTTCTCGGGTTTCTTGGATTCATTAATATTTGTATAATGAAATATAAATTACATCTAACCTCTGATATATGTGAACGTAAAGTGGAGATTACAAATAATATTTTCTGGGGGAGCCCCTACGGCTTCCCGGAGCTTACTAGGCCGATATGCTAATGTCAGACTTTGGCATCAGTCATGTTTGGAGTTCTTATGGGCTACCGGGAACCACGAGCCAGAACCTGGCCCTCCCCTCTAGAGAGGCAAGGGGAGCATTGGCCTATATTCCCCGTGTGATTAGAAGCATTCTATGTCTGCCATCGACCGGGTTAGGCACCCAGAAAGGTAGGCATCCCAAAACAAACCCTATTCTGGTGAAAATTGCAACCAAAAGCCGAAAAGAGTGGATAGAACCTCCCAAACAAAACGAGCAAACTAGTATGACATCACTGTCGTTGCACCGCTGTCTGCGCTGTTTGCCCCCTCACCGGGAGTAGGAAGGGGTAGCCCCAGACCCACTGCGCTGGCGATCCACACCCCAGTTCTTGAGGCTGATGCTATCGGCTCAGTTGTGTGCTCTGGCTCCAGTCTTTTGGTGGCGGCTGTATTTCAGGGGTGCGAGAGCCAGGAGTTATTCCTCAGTACTCAGGTTGCATGTGCCTAGGGTTCCCTTTCTTAGGTGCCTTGTATGTACAGGTACTGCCCTTGGAGCTTGGGGTTAACTTCCACAAGTTCCTAGGGGTCTGCCCCTGTGGGTCCGTTTAACTGCTCGGTTTTTTGGCCGCCTTTTGGGTAACAAAAGGAGGAGACAAAACCCTTTGGGTTTTGTCTCCTCCCGCGTGTGCCTGTTTCTGGGGGCTCCCGGGTCACCCGCCGGCTGCTCAAGGGTCTGTGCGGGAGCTCTTCGGAGGCTTCGAGTCGCCCGCGGGTCCACGATCCGGATCCATTCGAACTGCTCCTTGGTTGTTCATTGTCTGAACCAGGGGAGTTCGATGCAGTCCTTCGTTCTTTGGCACTGGTCGCTTCGGGTGACTCGTCTGCTGAGTTCTCGGGGTTTGGCTCTCCTGGCAGTTCACGTGCAGGAAGTGTCCAACGTCTTGACCAACGGCCGGTCTCATTTCATTCCCCTCTCCACAGAATAGATGGTCGATGCCAACTCCTTCCGTTGGCTTTGCCAGACGTTTGGACGTCTCATGGTGGACCTCTTCGCGTCGGCATGGTCACGGCGCCTTGCCCTGTATGTGGCACCCTTTCCCGACTGCGAGGCCGTCAGGGTTGTCGCCTTTCGGCAGGACTGGTTGAGGTGGGGGTTCCTTTACCTCTTTCCGCCAGTTTAGCTTTTGCTCTGGGTTCTGACTTGCTTGGAGACTTACCAGGGGAGAGTTGTCCTCTTGGCCCCTTGGTGGCCGGCCCAGCCGTGGTTTCAGGCACTGCTTGCTCGGTGTCCAAACCCGGAGGTTTTACCGCGGCTCCGCCTCTTCCAGCAGATCAGACCAGTACGTCACATGGATGGTTCGATCTTTTCCTCGAGTCTTCGCGTATGGTATTTTTTACTTGAGTTTATCATCTCTATGGTGATCAGGTGGCTTCCTTATTAGTGTCCCACCTGCGGACTTCGTTTCGGCAGCAGTATGATGTTTCCTGGCGGTCCTTCCGGTTCTTCTTACGTCTTCGTTGTTGTACTTTGCTTTCTGTTAGGGTGGTGTTGTCCTTTCTCTTGGTTGTTCCAGGGCTGTCTCCTTATGCACTGTCCCCCTCGTATCGTGCGGCGCTGGGGGAGCCGCTTCAGCTTCCTTTCGGTATTGATGTCACGTCTGTGCCGTTTCGCAAGCTGTCTCGGGCATTATTTCACCTCCGGCCTGCTCATGCACTGCCCGAGCCATTCTAGTCATTGGACTAAGAGCTCTCTTTTCTTCTTCTCGTTTTGTTGTGGCCCCTTCAGTTCTGGATTGTTTTTTGAAGGCTTTTTTTTCTGTTGGCATTGGCCTCTGGGGGTCGGGTAAGTGAACATCATGCTTCCTCCAGCGCAGAGGTTTCTGCTCCTTCGGTTGGGGTGATTGGTTTGTTCGTCTGCAGCTTTCTCCTTCTTTTCTGGCGAAGAATTAGACTGCTGCTTTCTGGAGGGGTCCCTGGGTTGTTGATGCTTGGTTGGTTAGGCCGGGGGTGCATCATGTTTTGTGTCCGGTTGCGGCTTTCCGCCATTATTTGCGCACCACGGCTTCTGTGTCCATGGACGCGCTTTGTTTTGATACGGTTTCCCTTCTTTCCTGTTCGAGGGTGTGGGTCTCCCAGGTTATTAAGGCTAGCCAGCCTGTGGTCTATCCCCGTGCCCATGACGTCCGCAAGTTTGCGGCTTTTGCCTCCCTCTTTGGCAATATGTCTTGGGCTGACATTCAGGCGCTGGGATTTTGGCGGTCGAAAAGGGTCCTGGCTGCTCGTTACCTTGTAAACGTTCCTGGGCCCAGTCGGGCCTGTGTCGCTTTGGGTCGGCGGATGCAGCCAGTTGTCTCGACTTTGGGTTGAGGAGTGAGCAGCATCCACCTCCCGGGGTAAGTCCCTATTCTTTTCCTCTGTGGGTAGTTAGCTCCGGGGAGCTGTAGGGGCTTCTCCCAGAGAACCAGTGTTCAGTGTAATGAAACACCATTTTCTGAGCGAGTCCCGAAGGCTCCCCGGTATCCCTCCCTCCCTTCGGTCGGCGTTTTTTTTTTTTGTGTCTGTTTTGACATCCAGCCTCAGAACTGGGGTGTTGATCGCCAGCGCGGTGGGTCTGGGGCTACCCCCTTCCCCCTCCCGGGGAGGGGGGAGTTGCACAGACAGTGGCGCGACGACGGGTGACGTCATACTAGTTTGCTCGATTTTGTTTGGGAAGTTCTATCCCCTCGTTCGGCTTTTGGTTGTAATTTTCACCAGAATAGTGGTTTGTTTTGGGACGCCTACCTTTCTGGGTGCTTAACCCGGTCGATGGGAGACATAGAATGCTTTAAATCACACTGGGGTTTCTATAGGCCATTGATACCCTTGCCTCTCTAGAGGGGGGCCAGGTTCTGGCTTGTGGTCCCTGGTAGGCGCATAAGAACTCCATACACATGACTGATGCCAAAGTCTGACATTAGCATTTCAGCCTAGTAAGCTCCGGGGAGCCTCCGGGACTCACCCAGTAAATGGCATTTCATTACATTCAACGTTGATTTTTTACAAATAATTTTTTTCTCCTTTAGTTGGGCACGCTTGGAGCAGGAAACCATTATGCTGAAATTCAAGTAGTGGATGAAATTTATGACAAATGGGCAGCTAGTAAAATGGGGATAGAGGAGAAAGGCCAAGTGTGTGTCATGATTCATTCAGGTTCTCGTGGTTTTGGACATCAGGTGGCGACTGGTAAGTTGAATGTGATTCTTTAAGGGCATATCATTGTTTTGGTTTACTTATTTTAAAGTGAAAATGGTGAGCTATTCAAGTACTATTTTCACTGAAACCTAAGGGTTGAACTTTGCATGATGAATGGTAGCTCTGCACACAATGCAAAGTGTAAGTGTAAACACTACTGTATGTGATTAAGGTCCTGTGCTGTAAAGTCTGTAGATACAACATTTGTGAATAAGATACAAGTGCCTATAACTTTGAATTCCTTCTGGTAAATAGTTTATAACTACAGCACTGTACAGTAGGAGGCCTGGTCGAGGACCGGGCCACAGTGATGCTAAGCCCCGATACCATCTCAAGGTAAGGTATAGTACTAGTGTTACTGAGCATTGTGGTACTCTGCTAGTAAAAAATGTCCAATCCCAATACATTGCCTTTAAACATTTTTATTTTTTATTTTTATTATTTTTTTTTATATTTTTTTTTATTTTTATTTTTGTTTGAAAAATTTTCATCACTATTTGTAGTCTGACTGTCTCCCCTCTTGTATTTCTAGCTTTCATACAGACTTTTCTGTGGGACTCTGTGGGACTCTCTGAGTTGTGGGAGTCCCACAGTTTAAGGGCCTTTTTAGGTCCCAGATAGATGAAAGTTGACCTAACTGTCTCTTGTCCAACCACTTGCACGGAATGATACAACAACGGTCTCGCTTCTAGCAGATCAGTGTTCAATTCCCGATCATTCAAGTGGTTGGGCACCATTCCTTATATCAGTCCTATCCTAAATCCTTATACCTGTACTTCTATTCCTTCCAGGTGCTGTATAGTCATAATGGCTTAGCACTTTCTCCTATTAATTACCTTACCAATCATCTCTTGGTTTGACAAGTAAAGTGGGTGTGACTCTTATTATAGAATCTCAATAAGTTTGTTAAACAGGATCTTCCAGTTCAAAAACAATTACATAATTAGGAACAAAATGGATTCTAAAAGTGACTCGATTTGTCTAGTTTTAAAGCCTGTGTATTCGGTGGTACAGTACATAATGAAGAGAAAATGAGGCTTGGTTAAAAATTTAATTTTATTTTCCATTAATCTGGGCTGTCTTTTGTTGATCTGAACAGAATTCTCATAATCTGAAGCTGATTCTGGCGAAATATTTTGTCTGTATAATTGAAGAATTGGATGAAAGGATTTCTGGGGGAGCCCATTGGTGGCTCTCTGTAGCTATATCACTGAGATTTCTCTATACTAAAGAATATCAGTTGTGGGAGCTCTGACCTACCAGAACCTGGTCCCTCTGAGGCAGAGAGAGTAGATGATAGTCTGCCATTTGCCATTTCACTGGTAAAGCATCCAGAAAGTCAGCAAAGCTTTACAGACAACTACTGGATTCACAAGAACCACTGGCTCCACTTCAGTGGACACTGTTTTGATCCTATCTTGTTGGTCCCCCTGTTTCAAGGCTCGTATATCTCAGGTTGTCCACGGTGTTATCAAGTTTAGTCAGCCTGTGGTATATCCCAAGGATGATGATGATTGCAAATACAGTATACTGCTTTCATGATGGACTTTTCTAATATGTCTTGGGGGGCAAAAGACGACCAAACAGGATCATGGCGACCTGGTATGTCCTTGATTCATGACAATCTGTGTTGACTTGGGCTGTGTTTCCTTGGCCATTGATCTTTAATTTTAATTAGTACCTGTGGCCTCTTCTGGTGAGTTCCCTCATCTTTCTGTGTGGTTATTTAGCTGCAGGGAGTAACTCAAGGAGCTCCCCTTAATCTCAAGCGTTGAATATAATTAAATGCCTCTTTCTAGTATAGCCCTAGTGGATTTGTCTCCCTTCCTCCCTTCCAAGTTTGTCAGTTCAACAGGTGGTTTTTATCTACCCCTGAACTACCTGGAGAGTTGACATAGAACCTAGCAACAGGCTGCCTGGTGACTGTGATTGGTACTAACGGGTTTGAGGTAATTTGAAGTGACAAGTTTTGCCTCGTTTTGGGAGTAGTTTGGCAATTTTGAGGCCTTGATTCTTATGACCCCAGCAGTTGTCTGCAAAGCTTCACTGACTTTCTGTATGCTTTCTGGTAAAAGGGCAGAATATCATTTGTTCTGTGCTTCTGTGAGGAGAGAAAAGGACGAGCTAGATTCTTCTATAATGAGGAAAGTTATGTAAAGTTGCATAAAATCTAAATACTGTAACTGTTTTCAGATGCTCTTGTTGCAATGGAGAAAGCAATGAAAAGGGATAATATTGAAACAAATGATAGGCAGCTAGCTTGTGCTAGAATCAAATCTCAAGAAGGACAGGATTACCTAAAGTCCATGGCTGCAGCAGCAAACTTTGCATGGGTTAATCGCTCCTCAATGACATTTTTAAGTCGACAGGTAAGAGATTAGAATCTTTTGGATTACCAAAATTAATAATAAAGTATAACGAATATTTGTGTTGTTGAAAGTGTCATACTTTCCATGATATACAAAGTCTTGTACACTTTCATTTACAATTTAGGGCATTTTCTGTGCCCTAAATTGTAAATTGAGCTTACCGGGCTGATATGTACATATTAGACTGGCATCGGTCAATGGAGTTCTTTCCTACTGGTGACCACAAGCCAGAGGCACATGGGGTCCTCTCAGGAGGCTCCATTGCACGAGGAGCAATGGCCTATGGAAACCCCCATGTATTTGGAAGCATTCCATGTCTGCCACTGGAGCCGGTCGACCGAGCGGACAGCACGCTGGACTTGTGATCCTGTGGTAATTACAGGATGAGACCGTAGCTCTCATCCTGTAATTACACTTGGGTAATTACTTCAAACTGTGTATGGAGTCTACCTCCATGACATCACTTCCTGATGCATTCCATTTATTAACTACTCTGACAATAAAAAAAATTCTTTCTAATGTCTTTATGGCTCATTTGGGCACTCCATTTCCTCTTAGTGTCTCGTAATGTGTGTGTCCCTTGTGTTAAATAAACTGTCTTTGTCTACCCTATCAATTCCTTTGAGAATCTTGTATGTGCTGATCAAGTCCCCGGTATCAGTCTGTCTGTCTCTCTATATAATACTATATTAGTCTCATTTTACATAATTTTAAATAACTTTTTATATATGTTTTAGGCTTTTGCAAAGCAGTTCCAATTGAGTCCTGACGATCTAGACATGCATGTAATCTACGATGTCTCTCACAATATTGCCAAGATTGAACAGCACTGGGTAGATGGAAAACTTCGCACATTGTTGGTTCATAGAAAGGTAAAAATCATTCGGTTAAACTTTAGCAAGCAGAGTATTGGATTATTGTTCCTTCAGCTGGCCAAGCAATCATATTAGTTTCACAATACTTCGTATATGTACATTATTTAGGTATCTGGTACAAATTCTAAGACATTCAAATACATCTTTCAAATTCTAGGATTATATATTTATTGTAATACACCCTAATATATCATTTCAAATTAATATATTTGTTACCCTTGCCATAATGAACTTTTGCCAAGGAGAAATGTTAGTGTGTCAAGCAAATAAGTTACTGGTAATTGTTTTAAATGAGACCTATTTTTTTATTATTTCTATTGAAAAACCTAGCATTGAACGTAATGAAACGTGTCTTTCTGGTGGAGCCCTGGTGGCTCTCTGTAGGTATTGCACCGAGATTGCCATACTAAAAGTAACATAGGTCATGGGAGTTCTGTTTGGCCTACTTGGGACCCAAGTCAGAATCTGGACCCCTTCAGAGGTGCAGAGAGAACTAGAACTCGTTAGTACTGAATACCATCATTAGGCAGCCCAGGACAGAGGCCTCTTTCATCTCCCAACTCGCCTCTGGAGCGGATAAAACACCCCGAAAATCCTGGAAGGGAGTGAAACGGGGAGCCACTGGGACGCCACCAAAAGAGGTGTTTAATTACATTCCCCTCCGAGTTTCTGGGAGAGCCCCATAGTGGCTCATTGTAGCTAAATAACTACAGAGGGAAAAAAGGAGGAACTTGCCAGAGGAGGAGAGGCAGCATGTACATGTAGAGACCAACGGCCAGGAAACATGACCGGGCAAATCAGGACCAAAGAAGACTTGGGATATTGACTAAATAACTTCGCCAAAACCCCCAAGCACAAATATCCACAAAGACATAATAGAAAAAAAAACACTGCAAGTGCAGCATACTAGTGAACATCTTGGGCCCAGAACATCCGAAGCATAGGCTGGCTAGCCTAGATGACATTGTGTTCAATAAGAAATAAAAACCTTGGAACAGGGAACCAAGGAAACAGAATCAACCCATAAAGCATTTACCGAAGCTGAGCTGGTGGCATGCAGGTAACGATGAATCACCACCGCTGAACACAACAAATGATGCACCCTCAGCCAAATGAACCAAGTATCAATAACCAAAGGACCCCCCTCTGGAAACTGGCTGCAAATGGCTCTTTTTGTCCATTTTTGTGGGCTCTTCTACTGCCTCCATAGAAGAGCGGGAAGCTCGCTAACCCGACCTCCTGAAGCAAGCGCCAGCAACATACATACATACATACAGTGGTACCTCTGTTTAAGACAGTGGAGATTTTATCAAATCACCTCATTCTTTGGGGCACATGTGAGGAACACAAATGCAAACAAGCCTGAATGGTCCCCAGGACTATATGCAACTGAAAACTTGCACCCTAGAATTGACTCAAACCCATACTGCCAGGAGCACTCTGCAACTGGTGTACAGGACACCTTAACCATTCGACTACCACTTGGGGGGGCTATTTCCCCAACATCCCGACAGCGCTTCGGCTACCAATGTCTTTTGTACAGTCACGGTTTATCGAGTGGTTAAAGAACCGAGTACGCCATGGTGCATATTGCTCCTGGCTGTCTGGGTTCGAATCCTTCTGGGGTGTGGAGCTTTCAGTTGCATATTGACTTGGATGCCATTCAAGCTTCTTTGCATATATATATCTAGGACTGAAGGGGCATACAAGATATGTATATGTAAAATAGGTCATCAACTGTGTTCCAGCTTCTGATACACAAAGAAATCACACTTAATGTGATGTATCACTGAGAAAATCAGGTTTTATAACTTGCACAATGTCATAGTACAGGAGTAAGGTGGGTGGCTGGAAGCACCCTGATTGCTGGTTTGAGTTGCCTCATGGCTCCAAATGATTTTCTTATTGATATATCACATTGTGATTTTTTTATCTTGTCATGTGGAGCAATCTCTGCAAAATAGCTACAGGGGCTACCCCAGAAAGGAAATTTCATTACATTCACTGCTTAAATTTTTTTTATACACCTTTGGGTTGAGGCTTCACCCCACGCAATAAAAGTGGGAATGGGATTAATGATGTATGTACTGCATAGTGGTAAATTTTTACTTGTGTAACTTCAGATTATTGAAAGATGTGACTTTCATATTGTGAAATTTCATATTGTACTTTATTTTTAAAAGTTTTACTTGTCATGAACTTTAACTTAATTAAAATTGGACAAGCAATTGCTGCATCTGAATTATATCTTCATGTTATAATAATTTTTATTTTCAGTAACAATTGTTTGGCAAAATAGATGGGGAAAATAATGAAAATATTATTTCATTCCTAATTTGTTTTATAGCATTTGTCATTTTTTAAAGTGGGGTGGAGGTTGTAATTGTACTAATTGGATACCTCAAGGGGGGAGTTATAATGCCATAAATGTTATATACAGTACTTTTCTGGGGTGACCCCCTATGGCTTCCCAGAGCTATCCATGGATATGGATACCCTAACTATTTTGCATAAGTCGATGTGGGTGGAGTTCTAGGCCTACCGGGACCACGAGCCAGAACCTGGCCACCCTCACAAAGGCGCGAGGAGCAATGGCCCAATGGAATGGAAATGCACATGTGATTTGGAGAATTTTATATCTGCCATTGACCGGGACAGGCACCCAGAAGGTAAGTGCCACAAAACAAACCTCTGTTCTGGTTAACAACGAAAATCGTCAGATGAGTGGACAGAACTCTCCAAAGGAAAACGAGCAAACAAGCATGACGTCACACAAGCCACACCGCATGTCTGCGCAGCTTACCCCCTCCCCGGAATGTGAAGGGGGAGCACCAGACCCTCATGCCGGTGATCCACATCCCAGTTCCTTGGCTGATGGGATAGTGCATAGTCGTGTGGCTCCAGTTTCAGTCTTCTCTCAGTGCTGTTAATTGTTTTCAGTGTTGCTCTTACGGTGGTCGTGCGAGCTGGTGGTAGTATTCTCAGGTACTCGAGCTGCATGTGCTTAGGGTCATCTTCCCTGAGTGCCCCTGTAAATACCACCCTTGGGGCTTGGGGGTTTCCTTCCACAAGTCGCCTTGGGTCTACCTCTGTTGACCTTTCGCTGCTTGGCATTGGGCCGCCCCAAGTGTGTGGGGTTTTCCACCCTTGTTTGCCTTGGGGTAAGTGGCAGTTATTGCACTGGTAGGGCACAGGGTATTGCGTAGCTAGTTTTCACCTTTAACAGCGGCCGGCTCTGTTAGGGTATCCGTATCAACCATGGATAGCTCCAAGGAGCCTCCGGGACTCGCCCAGCAAATGGCATTTCATTACATTCAACGCTGGTTTTTTGTTTTAGGTTTTGTTGGGCTACAGGTCACTATTTGACCTATTAGTACATTAGACAAGTTATTAATAAGTCATGTAATAGGAAGGCATTATTTTATATTGAAACAAACTACAATACTTGTTTTATGTGAACAGGGTTCAACTCGGGCCTTCCCACCACACCATCCCCTTATTCCTGTTGATTATCAGTTGACCGGACAACCTGTGCTGATTGGTGGAACAATGGGCACTTGTTCTTATGTATTAACAGGAACTGAGCAGGGCATGATGGAAACTTTTGGGTCTACATGTCATGGTGCTGTAAGTACCAAATTTTTCACGTTTGATGTACAAAATATATATATATAGTACTAGTCAAAAGTATGCGCCATCCTGCTCGAGGTGGCACATTTTTATGGCAATAAAAACTAAAAGGAATGAAAGGCAAAAAGATTGTAGACAGAAGTATGTGCTGGGTACATGACATCAGTGTGCCTTAGCTCCCTGGACCCACACAACTGGGAGGCTTAATTGTCCCCCAAGCATTCATAGTGTTGCGTGTTTCGCTCTGGCATCTTGTCATGTGTTATCGGAGTTAACAGTGGTGTTGGTGGTATTGTTATTATGTCACCTACCAATGAACTGAGCAAACAAACCATTGCTCAGATCATTGCTTTAAAGGAAGCAGGCTACCAAAGCAAGGAAATAAATTAACAGTATCTCTCTCTCTTTGGACACCGATCATGTTCATTTTTTTATCTTGAGTCCTAGCCGTGGACAGGACTCGCGTCCACTACAAAAATATTTGTATAAAATTCATTTTTTATCCGATTGACCTCGGGATAGTTTCAAAATAAGTGCCTTTAGACTGCGCACAATATGATACCAAAATAAAAGATGTAACACGAAACTTGATGTCAGAACACTTGAAAGATTATAAATATGTTTTTTGGTCTAAATTTTAAATTTTAAAATATTTGTTAAAATTCTATTTATTGTGCTGTTATTATGGGACTAGTTTTGAAATAAGCGCCTTTATATTGCGAACAATTTGATACCAAAACGAGCAATGTAACATGAAAATTGATGTTATCAAACTGAACGAGTATACACATTAGGTTGTGGTGTGCAAATTGGTGCTCGTTCACGGGTAATTTTAGGCTTTGCTGCAGGGAGTCTCGCCAGGCTTTTGGACATTATATGCATATACATCTGCAGGGAATTTAATTGCGAACACAATGATACCAAAACAAACGACGTAGCACGAGAATTAAGGTGAGAAAACTGAAACGAGTATACACATTTAGGCGTCGCCACACGCTCGCCCGCACCATTAGCCCCATGACGTCAAAGTCTGCGGCGCTCTCGTGGCGTGGGCGATAGTGTTAATTGTTGTGTAGCAAAGTCGACATGAAGTATTGTGAGCATTTCCGAGGGGTAACAGTGAAGACATGCCATCTCAGAAGTATCGGTCTGGTCATCCCAGGAAGATGTTTTCAAGGTCTGTGAACATTTTAAAACGTTCAGTGGTGAGTACTGTTCATGTTACTGCAAGAGTAGCCCTTGAAGTCTATTTTTATTTTTTTGGGGTGGGATGACCAGACCGATGTTTCTGCGATTGCATATCATCACTGTTTCTCCCTCGGAAATGCTCTCGGTACGTCATGTTAACTTGGCCACATCCAACAATTAATTTATTTCCTTAATTTGGTGGCCAGCTTCCTGTAAAGCAATGATCTGAGCAATGGTTTGTTCGCTTATTATGTGGGTGACATCATAATAATGCCATGGTAGAAGTGGTAGTGGTAGATCCACACACCCTCTTCTACCTCTTGATAGAAGAGGTTGTGTGGATCTGATGGTTGTACTGAGACAGCTTGTGGAGAAAGGCATGAGAAAAAGGATTGCAAGGCATTTTTGGAATCTAATGTCTAAGAAAGTTTATACCTGTGGAGAGTGATGACCATGTTATGGACTTCTGTTCAATGCAATCTAGTCTTTATGTAAGAAGAAGCATGTAAGAATTTATGGTGTGATCAGTGAGCAGTTTATATGAGGTAAAATATTGATGTGTAGTTCTTTTCAACAGTGTGAAAGAGATTTATTTAAAATTTAAAATTTGTTCAATGTGTTTGAAAAGTGAATATGGAAAAATAATGTTATAATGGAGGAAAAAGAGAATTTTTGTATATAAAAGTGTTAAATAATAACACTTATTATTATTTAACCCTTATTATAAAAAAAAACAAGATAGGAAAAGAAGAGGGCTGCATGGAGGGGAGTGGTAATGTCTACCCGATATATTGATGGATGACAGTGGTGTGATCAATGAACATAAAAAAAAATTAAGAATTAGACCTGTAGAAATGGACCACCTTAGAGTTATGAGGAATGAAAATGTTATGGAAAGATGTGAATAATTGTTGATAACTTGCAAGGTGGTTTGTGCATGTTTAAGGGGGCATATTACGATAATATGCAATAAGTGAAAACTCATTCGATTTCAATCAAACTTTTTTGACTAGTTGTATATAAAATTGGATTCAACTGGTCCAAATCTCAGCATCTTTAGCATAAATAGGAAGGGAGAAAAAAAAAATATCATTGTGTGTCAAAAATTTTCAAAAATGGTCAAAAATTAACATCAAACACAAGTGTCAACTGAAATCATGTCTGACTCTAGGCTATCACAATAGCATATAATAAAGTATTTTATTATATATAGTTTTATGCCAACAAAAATTAAAAAAAAAGTTTAGATTTTTTTTAGAGCCGATTTGCATGAAACTTACACACCTTACAGAATGTAAGCCTATCGTGTAAGGATGCAAATTTTGGAGGAAATTGGTTGAAGTCAACTTAACCACAGGTGGCTGAATCTTTGATGTTATTTATTGTCAAGTAACATAAAATTAACTCTCCTCTTTCATTTCTTTTTCAATTTACTTGAAATTTGCACCTTGTATGTAGAGTTTACATCTCTACAACCTGTATAAAACACTTTATTCTTATGTTCATTTAATGATTTTATAAATATTTGCAAACATGAAATATTAGCATATATTTTTGGGGAACTTTGACTACTTGCATTAGTAAAACTAAACATATTTTGGATAATCCTTTTTATACAAATCCTTTATTATATGCTAATGTTATAGATGAGTGTCATAGAAATGATTTCATTTGAAACTTGTGGTTGTAGCGTGTTACTGAAAATGTGTAAAATTCGTTGAAACAAAAAAAATCCCTCCCTTTCTATTTAGGGTGCGATACTGAAACATAGAACAGTTGCAGCCCTTTTTATATACAACTAGTAAAAAAAAGTTTGACATTAAACAATGTTTAAAATTGTGTTTATATGGCCCCTGGACAAATGTGGTGATAGACTGGATTTAGTGTGTGTATTTTAGTTGCTTTACCGCACTGTACTGTGCTAAGTGCTTTTCCTTTTTTACAGGGCCGTGCTCTGTCTCGTGCAAAGTCACGCAGAAACTTAGATTACACTGATGTCCTAATGAAGCTTCAAGAACAAGGCATAAGCATTAGAGTGGCATCTCCAAAACTTGTCATGGAAGAAGCTCCAGAGTCTTATAAAAATGTTACTGATGTCGTTGATACTTGTCATGCAGCGGGAATCAGCAAGAAATGCATCAAACTCCGACCAATAGCAGTCATCAAAGGATAAATGTACACAATGAAATATGATACTCGTATATCATAATAATTAATATTTCCTACAATTCATTTGTATCATTACACTATTTAACACGTTTTCTCCTTAGACTAAAGAACACGTATGTTATTATAGAAAACAAATGCAAAAATCCAGGTCACTATTTGCAAAATCCACACTATTGTGCCATATGAAGATAAATGTTCTTTGACTTGGACAAGTTCATATTTGGTATCTTTTGAAATTAATTTATTTTATTGATTACGATACTGAGTAATCCCTGGAGTAATTTGGGGAGGGACGGGGGGGGGGGGGGATGACTAGTGAATATTGATAGACATTTGCTTGGAATAAAGAATTAAACATTTGTGTTATATTGATTTAACCATTACACTGCACCAGACACTTGAGAGCAATTGTCCCAATGCTCCAATTGTCTGGAGATGATTTAATGTGCCCCATTTTATTCAGAAGCCGCAGCCATTCTAGGAAGGGATATTATTTAACACTAGAGACCTCTTGTCAATTGTTAACTATATTTACAAGAAATTCCGAGTTGCTTAATTTCATTCCAGGGGCCCCTCAGATCTGGAAGAAAATCCGCAAGATACTAGGTAAGTTTATTCCAGATACCCCCTCCCCTTTCTGGCCCGTTGGCATCGTGAGGGGGCTTGGTGGGCAGCTGCCGGAGTGTGATGCTCCATGGGTCAGTCCTCTGTCCTTTCGAAGCCTTATGCTCCTGCTGCTGTCTTTAACAATTTTGCCAGAACTCTTTCCTTTTCCTTGTATTTCATTTTTCTTCCCCCCCCCCTCTTCCCCTTTCTAATTGTCATTTCCTGCTGACCTTTTGCTAGTCTTGATTATTCTTTCAGGCTACTTCTGTTTTGATGCACGGGTGTTTGGGGAGGCATACTCTCACCCATAGAACTGTAGTGCCCAACATCTTGAGCGAGGGGACCCTTTTATTATCAATCCTCCTCCTGTCGCTGAATCTGATCTTGACGGACTGACGGTTCTTAAGGTGGCGTTTGTGGGGCATATACTCACGATGCACCCCTGGGAGCCCCAGCAAGACTGGCAACATGTCTCTTGTTGGGTGTTATATACTCTAATTGTGGCTCCGTGGTGGGTACGGGGTCACATTCATGAATGAAAGTATTACCTCTCGTTTTCATGTCGCTGAATACTGTTCCTCTTATGACTTCTCAGGCTCGTGGGGTGGGCGACCAAGCCCCCCGAGTCAGACTGTGTTGGAAAACCGGACTCTGTAGGCCCCGCTACATTGGGCCCAGACCTAGCTGCTCCTTTGACGCTCCTGACTACTTCCCCTGGCTCCCCTCCCTCCTTTGTGGTTGGGTCGAGCCATACGCCCCCAGTGGTGACCACCTCGTCCCTTGGCACAGCTCCGTCTCTCATTGTGACTATTGCACCTTTTAACCCCTCTCTTGGGGGTTCTCAACGCCGTCCCCGCCACGGCCGCACTCGCACAATCCCTTCCCATACTAATAAGTACCAAGCCTTGTTTGGTCCTGCTTCATGGGCTAAATACTTTGATCTCCTCCCTCTGGATTTTACACCTGACGATTTCTCACTCCATAAATGCCTTGTTGATTCGGTGGATGCCTCTGTTACTTTTAACCCCACCCGTTTAGGTACACGTATCGTCACTGCTCCTTCACCGGATGCAGCTTAACCGCATTGTCCTACATTGGGGAGATCCCTATTCGGGTCTCCAAAAACGCTCGGTTAAATGCCAGTGTTGGCACTGTTCTCCTCCCCACCATGTTACAACTGGTGTTAGGGACCTAAAAGACTCCCATGAGGATATTAAACATATCCTCGAAGCCCAAGGCTATCCTGTCCTGCAGGTGGACACGTTCACTCGACCCCCTCGTGGACGCCACCATTAGTCCCTTTGAGTTGTGTAAATCGCCTTTGATAGTAGGTATATCCCCTCTCCTAGACATTGTAATAAGTACTGGAAGTTCAGGCACGGTGCCTTCAAATGCACAAGTCTTGTTTCTTTATGCCCCATGTGTGTGGACGATAACCACTCTAAGACAGATTGCTCATCTCCTCAGGCTCACTGCCTCAATTGCGGTGAGGCCCACCCCTACATTCTCCCACACGTGTATCCATTACAAGCTTGAGGAAGCAGTCCTCAACTTGAAACACTGGAATTGTCTGACTTTTCCTGAAGCAAGACCACCAAGTCTGCCGTTTCCACCCTTTCACCGGTGTATCTTATGCTCGCGTGTTGCGTTCTACCTCTTCTCGTCCTTCCCACCTTCCTCAGTCCCATAATCGTTTCCAGGCCTTGGACCCAGACACGCCTACCACCTCCTCCCCTGTTCCTTTACGTTCTGTCTCAGAGGGTCTCCCTCCTGATTCTCCTTCTGGAGTTCCCCCCTTCTTATCCTGTCCGCCATGTCTCCTGTGTCTTCTGTTCCTTCTCCCCCCGATCCTTCTCCCCGACCTTCCCTACAATCTCTTGGCTCTCCACGCTGCCTATCTGTCCAGGCTGATGTCCATCAATCAGCAATCTTCATGTTGTTCACTCCTGTTCTCATGCTGAGACCATTGAGTCTGTCACCCAGTATGTTGTTGCTGGTACACCTGTCTCTTTGAGTCAGAAATGTAAGCCTGGCTCCTCTCCTTCCTCCTCCCCAGTGGGTAAGAAGGCATCTCTTCCCCGCCCCCCCCACTCTGACTCTATTGTTACGTCCCACTCCCATTTCGGTGGTCGGGCCCCCCTGTCCCAGCTATGGAGGTTTCTCTCTTCCCTCGATTTACCCTAGGTTACTGCCCTTGCTGAGGTGCGGTTCCCGGTTTCTGCTCCCCCTCCCCCTTCTGCTGTTCTTGACAACCCCTCTCAAACATCTCCCCCTCCTCCAGACCCCGTCCGTCTACCTATGGTCTATCCTCCCACTCCCTTCCCTCCATCCTTACTAAGTTTACCCATGCCCCCTAACCCTGATTTTGCTGACCCTGATCCTGATCTTGAGCTTACCTAATATGCTGTGTTCTTCTTTACCTTAGTTTCTTCATTGTTCTCCATTGCTGTCCTTTCTCTTTTTGATAATGTCTATTCTTCAATGGAATATTCGTGGAGTTTATGCCAACTTCCATGAACTCCAACTTCTGATTACAGTTTTCACCACTTTGTTTTGTCTCCAGGAACCGATGCTTGGTGCTTGCCCTGGTCACTTTCGTGGTTATTCCTTTCTTTCTTCGCCCCCAGCTCTTGATGTGGCCCATAACTCTACTGCTCTCTTGATTCGTACTGATATTCCCATCGTTCCCCTACTGTTTCCATCGCCTATCCATTGTTCTGCTGCCCGTGTTTTTGTGAGTAAATGGTATATAGTCTGTTATATTTATCTCCCCCAAATGCCCCGCTTTCCCTTCCTGATCTTGAGCACTTCCTGGACTCCTTGCCAGAGCCAGTGCTCCTGTTGGGCGATTTCAACTGTCGACATACCCTCTAGGGTGATGTTCTGACAAACACCCGAGGCCGCCTTCTCAAATCGTTCGTCTTCTCCTCTTCCCTGTCTCTTCTGAATTCTGGTGAGCCCACCCATGTGGACTCTTGAACTCGCACCCCTTTCCTGTCTTGATCTGTGCCTCTGCTTGTTGTCCCTTTACTTAGATCTCACATGGCGGGTTCTTGATGACCTCCATAACAGTGACCATTTCTCCATCCTTGCTTCCTTTTTCTCTCTTCACCTTCCCTTCTCTTTCCCAAGGTGGCAGTTTGTCAAAGCTGACTGGAACCTATTCACCCTCCGTGCTACCCTCTCTGACCTCTCCTCTTTGCCTCTTCCTCGCGCCCTCCTCCTCTTTCGTGACGCTGTCTTCGACGCTATTCCTCGCTTTACCTCCTGGGGGACGCGGAAGTGTGTTCCCTGGTGGAATGCGGACTGTGCTCGGGCTGTCCTCTGTAAGCGTGCAGCCTGGAAGAAACACCAACGTCGGCAGACGGCTGATTCTTTTATTTTGTTTCGGAAAGCAAGTGCGGTGGCCCGTATGACCACCGTACAGCTAAGCATGAGAGTTGGAAATTGTTAAAAAAAAAAAAAATTGTTAAAAAGGAAATTCTATTGTTACGTAAAATATGGTGACAATAAACAGACACTAAGAGAATATATATATATATGTAGTCGAGTACACAGAAGTATGCAGGCGATACCTTGGCGAGCAATGGTGTGAGTTTGAGCGCACTGAGAGTCGGTACGGTATCTCGCAAGTGTGTGTTCTAGACCACACTTGAAAGTAGACTGATTACTATTTGCTATTTCTGTCGCTTATATGCTTGGGCAACCCCTCACCGGGGGTGAGGGGCAACACCTCACCTCACTCATCTCCAAAGGTTGACAGATACCTGGTTGATACCTGGTTGATGGGGTTTTGGGAGTTCTTCTACTCCCCAAGCCCGGCCCGAGGCCAGGCTTGACTTGTGAGAGTTTGGTCCACTAGGCTGTTGCTTGGAGCGGCCCGCAGGCCCACATACCCACCACAGCCCGGCTGGTCCGGAACTCCTTGGAGGAATAAATCTAGTTTCCTCTTGAAGATGTCCACGGTTGTTCCGGCAATATTTCTTATGCTCGCTGGGAGGACGTTGAACAACCGCGGACCTCTGATGTTTATACAGTGTTCTCTGATTGTGCCTATGTCACCCCTGCTCTTCACTGGTTCTATTCTGCATTTTCTTCCATATCGTTCACTCCAGTACGTTGTTATTTTACTGTGTAGATTTGGGACCTGGCCCTCCAGTATCTTCCAGGTGTATATTATTTGATATCTCTCTCGTCTTCTTTCTAGTGAGTACATTTGGAGAGCTTTGAGACGATCCCAATAATTTAGGTGCTTTATCGCGTCTATACGTGCTGTATATGTTCTCTGTATTCCCTCTATTTCAGCAATCTCTCCTGCTCTGAAGGGGGAAGTGAGTACTGAACAGTACTCAAGACGGGACAGCACAAGTGACTTGAAGAGTACAAGCATTGTGATGTGATCCCTGGATTTGAAAGTTCTCGTAATCCATCCTATCATTTTTCTGGCTGTCGCAATATTTGCTTGGTTATGCTCCCTAAACGTTAGGTCGTCAGACATCATTATTCCCAAATCCTTTACATGCTGTTTTCCTACTATGGGCACATTTGATTGTGTTTTGTACTCTGTATTATGTTTAAGGTCCTCATTTTTACCGTACCTGAGTACCTGGAATTTATCACTGTTAAACATCATGTTATTTTCTGATGCCCAGTCGAAAACTTTATTAATATCAGCTTGAAGTTTTTCAATGTCTTCAGCCGAGGTAATTTTCATACTGATTTTTGTGTCATCTGCAAAGGATGATACGAAGCTGTGACTTGTATTTTTGTCTATATCTGATATGAGAATAAGGAAAAGCAGCGGTGCAAGGACTGTACCCTGAGGTACAGAGCTTTTAACTGCACTTGGACTAGATTTTATATGGTTGACCGTTACTCGCTGAGTCCTGTTTGACAGAAAACTGAGTATCCAGCGTCCTACTTTACCGGTTATTCCCATTGACTTCATTTTGTGTGCTATCACGCCATGGTCACATTTATCGAAAGCCTTTGCGAAGTCCGTGTATATCACATCAGCATTCTGTTTTTCTTCTAATGCCTCAGTGACTTTATCGTAGTGCTCAAGTAGCTGTGAGAGGCACGATCTTCCCGCTCGAAATCCATGTTGGCCTGGGTTGTGAAGGTCATTGGTCTCCATGAAATTGGTGACCTGACTCCTAATCACTCTCTCAAATACTTTTATTATGTGCGATGTTAGTGCAACTGGTCTATAATTCTTTGCCAATGCTTTGCTCCCTCCCTTGTGTAGAGGGGCTATGTCTGCTACTTTAAGTGCATCTGGTATCTCTCCCGTGTCCAAGCTCTTCCTCCACACTATACTGAGTGCCTGTGCTACCGGCACTTTGCATTTCTTTATAAATATTGAATTCCATGAGTCTGGACCTGGGGCCGAGTGCATGGGCATGTTTTCAATTTCTCTTTCAAAATTTAGTGCGCTCGTGTTGATATCAGTTATATTTACAGGGGTTTGGATATCACGCATAAAGAAATTGTCTGGATCTTCTACTTTCATGTTGTTTATTGGAGTGCTAAACATGTCCTCATACTGCTTTTTTAGGATTTCACTAATTTCTTTGTCATCCTCCGTGTATGAACCTTCACTTGTACGAATAGGTCCAATACTGGCAGTAGTTTTTGCTTTTGATTTCGCATATGTGAAGAAGTATTTTGGATTTTTCTTTATTTCCTGAATTGCTTTCTGTTCTAACTGCCTTTCTTCAGTTTCATATGAGTGTTTCAATTTCCGCTCGATTTCTTCAATCTCCCTATATAAATTATTCCTTCTTTGACGGGAAATTCGTGTCTGCATAAGCAGTTCCGTTATTCTTTTCCTGCGTTTATAGTGTCTTCTGCGTTCTCTTTCTACGTTGGATCTCTTTCTGGCTTTCCTCAAAGGAACATGTTTCAGACAGACTTGATACGCTTCCGAAGTCAGTTTTTCTATTCCTTCTGTAGGACTTTTATTACTTAAAACAGTTTCCCATGGAATGTTTTTAAGTTCCCTGTTTATTATCTCCCAGTCTATCCTTTTATTATTAAAATTGAATTTACTGAATAGCCCCTCTCGCTTTATCAACGTTTTAGGTCTATTCTGAGTATTGATGGTAGTTTGCACTTCAATGAGCTTGTGATCTGAATATGTGGTATCTGATATCGTAATGTCTCTGATAATGTCTTCATTGTTCGTAAAGACCAGATCGAGAATATTTTTATTTCTCGTTGGCTCCGATATCTGCTGAGTGAATATTAATACTCCTGTTAACAGGAATATTAACAATGCATTTGGAGCGAGTATATTATTGGGATAATCTACTCGCTACATAAGTATCCACCATTATGCCCAATACTCTTTTACCGCAGATCTGGAAGAAGATTCGCAAGATTGCGGGTAAATTCGTTCCAGTTGTCTCGCCAGTTCTTCACCTCCGTGGTACTCGGGTGGCGGACCCAGTGCAGGTCGCGACCGAACTGGGTTCCCACTTTTCTTCTGTTAGCTCTGGTTCTCATCTCCCTCAATCCTTCCTTCTTCATAAGCCTGTTCTTGAATCTCATCCCTTAGATTTCCACACTCATTTTCACCTTCCCTATATTGATCCCTTCTCTCTCTATGAACTTCAGTCTGCCCTAGCTCTCTGCGGTTCTACGGCAGCAGGCTCGGATGACATTCATTATCAGATGCTTCGACATCTCCCTCCTTGCACATCTCATTATTTACTGGGTCTGTATAACCAGGTCTGGGAGTCATCGTCAATCCCTGAGGACTGGCTTGATGCCGTTGTACTTCCTATTCAGAAACCTGGGTCTCTCGGGACATTCCCTAAGGATGAACAAATCCACAAGGGCCCTGACGAGGATTCGAACCTACATCAGAGATAATCCCAGTCGCTGCCTTTATTGACTGAGCTATGGGTGGGTGGTTATAAATAGGAGCTTCCTCGTATGGGCCAATAGGCCTTCTGCAGTTGCCTTTGTTCTTATGTTCTTATGTTAAAGTAAGGGTGTAATGAAGCAAGGGCGAAGAGGGAGAATGGCCTATTGACATAGCTCAAGTGCACGGGGGAGTTGTGTAAAACCCTAGTTTGTGCCTCTGAGAAGCTGCAGGATCCAGTATGTTCGGTAGAACTTCAGTTTCAACTTTTTTTTTTTTTTACCATGTCGTAGCTCAGTCAATAAAGGCAGGTTTGGGATGATCTCAGACGTAGGTTCGAATCCTCGTCATGGCCCTTGTGGATTTGTTCATTTGATGCTTCACGCTATTGTGATTTGTGTGTGTAATCCCCTAAGGACTTTTGCCTTATTGCCCTCACGAGTTGTGTCTGAAAACTGAGCGTATGGTAAATGTCCGCCTGATATGGTTTTTGGAACACCATTACCACCTCTCTCCTCAATTTGGTTTTCGCAAGTGCCGCAGCACGACTGATGTCTTGGTGAACTTGGAGGTCTATATTCATACTGCTTTTTCTGTGAAGACCTCCATTGTTGCAGTCCTTTTTCATCTGGAAAAGGCTTGACACAACCAGGAGATACCATATTCTGTCCCAACTGCGTTCTTTTGGCCTTCATAGTAATCTCCCTCTTCCTCCAAAGCTTCCTCTCTCGTCGTTCCTTTAGAGTCAGGCTTGGTACCACACACACTGCCTCTTTCCGGCAATACGAGGGTGTACCCCGCAAGGTGGTGTTTTGTGCACTACTCCTTTTCTGGTTGCCCTCAATGGTCTTCTTTCCTCTCTTCCTTCTGGCGTCTTCTCTGCTCTCTATGTCGACGATCTTACCCTTTGCTGTCGGGGTGATGATTTGCCTCTCCTTCAACGGCAGCTTCAACTTGCAATTGATGCTGTGTCGCCTTGGGCCACCAATCATAGTTTCATGTTCTCTGCCATTATGACTTTTACTCGAAAGCATGTCGTCCTTTGTCCTTCTTTTTCGCTTTATGGTCATCTTGTGTACAAAGATTCCTCAAAGCTTTTGGCATTAATCTTTGATACTCGTTTGTCTTTGTTGCCCCGTATCTCTTACCTCCGCGTTGAATGCTCTAAGGTCCTTAACCTACTTAAGGTTCTGTCACATACTTCTTGGGGAGCGGATAGGCACACGCTCCTCTCTTTGCATTCTTCTCTCATACTGTCTAAACTTGATTATGGTTGCCCTGCTTACTCTTCACCATCTTGATCCTTTGCACCATATTGGGTTATGCCTCAACTCTGGTGCCTTTCGTTCAACTCCTACCCTCAGCTTGTATGTTGACACTGGCTTCCTGTCTCTTCAGGACTGCTGAGATCGCTACTGTCTTTGCTACCGTGCGAGGTCCTTACAACACCCTCACTCGTGCCTGTGTTGTGCTTTGACTTTTCCCCCTCCTGTAGTTCCTATTCCCTTTCACCACCTCCCTCTTTCTGTCCGGTTGTCTCACCTGCAGCATTCTCTTTCGGTTAGTACTGGTATTACTAATATTTCTCCTCACATTGGTCCCTCCTTCTTCATTATTGCAAATCCCTGGCTCACATCACTGAAGCTTTTACCCCTTCTACAGTTCTGAAACGCCTTTTCCTTGAACACTTCTCTTTACATTCCCGCTCAGTTTCCATCTTCACCGATGGGGTTAAGTCTGCAGACGGTGTAGGCTATCTTGAGATGATTTCGGGGCTTTTTAGTGTCCCCGCGGCCCGGTCCTCGACCAGGCCTCCACCCCCCCAGGAAGCAGCCCGTGACAGCTGACTAACACCCAGGTACCTATTTTACTGCTAGGTAACAGGGGCATAGGGTGAAAGAAGCTCTGCCCATTGTTTCTCACTGGCGCCCGGGATCGAACCCGAGACCACCGGATCACAAGTCCAGTGTGCTGTCTGCTCAGCCGACCGGCTTCCTGCTAACTAACACCCAGTTAGCAGTAATCGGGGTACTGCTAACCGACACCCAAGTCTACCAAACAAACTGCTACAGCTGAACCTCTGGGACGTGTCCACTCACAGGGGCAAAGCAGGGGGTACCACCGAACACAGGAGGTCAACACCCTAACTAAACAGGGGGCAAGGGTCACAAAGGCAGACACCCCTACCAGCCAAAACAAAAAGGAAAAGAAAAACTCTGTAAGAGGATAAAGTACCCAGGAGGAACAGAGCCGGCCACTGTAATGGTGAAAACTAGCTGCGTAGTATCCCGTGCCCCACCAGTGCAATAAACAACCACTTTCCCCAAGGTAACAAGGGTGGACCCCCCCCCCCAACACTCGGGGCGGTCAATTACCAAGCAGCAAAAGACCACAGAGGTAGACTCCAAGGTGACTCGTGGAAGAGAACCCCAAGCCCCAAGGGCGGTACTTACAGGGCACTCAGGGAAGATAACCCTAAACACAATGCAGCCCAAGTACCTGTGAATATTACTCCCAGCTTGCACGTCATCATAAGAGCAGTACTGAACACCAAGCACAGCACATCAAGAGAAACTGGAGCTGGAGCCACCCAACTGTACCTAATCACATCAGCATAAGAACTAGTGGTTGGATCGCTGGCGCGGTGGGTCTGGGGGGGGGGAGCTGTGCAGACAAGCGGCACGGCTCGTGTAACGTCATACTTGATTGCCCATTTTCATTTGGAGAGTTCTGTCCACTCGTTTGGCTATTTTCGTTGTTTTAACCAAAACAGGAGTTTGTTTTGAGGCACTTACCTCTCTGGGTGCCTGTCCCAGTCGATGGCAGATATAGAATGCTCCAAATCACATGTGCATTTCTATAGGCCATTGCTCCTCGTGCCTCTGAGGGGGCCGAGAACTCTATCTACACTGACTGGTGCCAAAGGTTAGGGATATACGTATCAGCCTGGACAGCTCCGAGGAGCCGAAGGGGCTCCCTCCCAAAAAAGAATTGATTTCTTCTTCGGTCCTGCTCTCATTTAGACATTTTGCCTCGACGAAGTTCAATTTCAGCGTCTTCCATCAGTTTAGAACCATTTAGGGTGATCCTCAATGGTCGATCTTTTCCTTTTTAGGATCTGCCAATTCTCCTGTAGGTGCAGACATTATCTTTGGTTGTATGTAAGACCTACCACTAGCTCAACAATTTGATCTACTACTTTCTCTTCTTCTACAACTCTTTCTGACCTAGATGTTATCTTTTCTTTGTATCTCTGTTCGTAGACTGAATGTTCCTCGCCAAACGGTTCCCGTTCTCCTTGACGGGGCAGGTGTGAGAGACGAAGACGTCCGTCGTGACATCCTTCACCATACCTTCCGCTTCATCTGTCATGTCTGTGGCCTAATGAGATTGTAGGGACTGTGGCAGGAATAGACTGTAGGGACCCCATTCCTCTCTGCTATTTCCTGGTATCGGGCTGCCAGGGAACATCCGATCCCTCGATCGTCGCCGCCCCTGAATCAACACCACCTCCTAGTACTGGCATCCTTAGTGATATTTAGCTCCCTATGAATATCCTGCACATTTGATGGTGCTACATAGCCTTCCTGGCTTCGTGCCTTCTTTTCTTAAATTACTTACAAAACTTCACCAGGCCACTACAGCTTAACCACAGCAAGTAGACTTTTTGCTATACTGTATTTGTGATTCCTGGGTGCTATGTAACTATGATTTTTTCATTTTTCAGACTTTTTTATGAACAATTGCTTTTGTGTATATAAAATACACACAGTGCAGACTCCAACAGTATATTAAGGGTTAAAGACTAGGTCATCTTACATCATTATTTAATGTTTGTTGTACTCTTGTAACCACAGCAACAGCCATGATTTCAGGCTGATTAGCAACAGAGCCAGAGAGGTGGTATTTTGGATAATATTTGGCTTTGCACAATATTCAGTCATACTAAACATTTTTCTAGTAGTGTTTTAACTGGGGTAGCAGTGTACAAGCTCTGGGAACCTATTAAGGGTTCTATTACAGAAATATGAAACAACAGGTAATGGTTTAAATTCAAAATTTACTGAAGTGGGCTCACCCTTTATTAGTGAAATAAAATGAATAACTGCTCTGCTTAAAATAAAGTGTAATTGCATCAACTGAATTGTAGAATTTAAAAGGATATTGTTTGCAATGAAGCACACTGCATTTATCTATCAGTGGCTATCCATCATTACACGACTGTAATGAGGATCTTCCTTGCAACACCATACACATCTTTGTCGTTTCATTATTGATATAAAAAGTTCTATAAATATCCAATACATTTCTGAAGCATAAAGCTGTTTCTTTGCATGGCATGAAACCTTATCTGCTGTGACTGAAGTGTGGAAATGTAGCTCAATGCAATTGCACCTATATAAGGAGAGTTATTACATTAAGTACAATTATTCACACAAACCTGCTGCTGCAACTCTCAACCCAAGAGCAATCTCCGAGGAAAGTGCTGCATACACTTAGCAAAGACCATAAAACAAACACAAGTTAGGAGAAGTAGTTGCCACAATTTATTTCAATTTTTTATTTGTTAACAAAACAAGTACAATACAGTATTGTGCTGTGTTCTAGTTTTCAGTAATCTGAGTTACTGAAATGAATTAAAAAATTAAGTAAATATATCGTATAATATAAAATAAAACCTCTATTTAGTGGCCCAATTTACTAAAAAATAGGCAGTCTTAAAAAAAAATGAATGTTTATAGTTAATTTAACACATTCTTAACACACTAATATCTAATCTTTCTTATTATTAACTAACTAGTGAGTTGCATCAGCAGTAATTAACTCAAACCACTGCCGGAGAGCAGTAGCTAGTGCATTAGGGAGTGTATCTATGTCCCGTACGACCATGAAAAATGGAAAGGGAAATGACTCGACTAATGGTCGCATCGAGGACTTTTCATATACTAATACATCATAAAACGAATACTTGTTGTCTTTTGCATCCAAGACTAGAAATACTATAAATATTCTGGACGCCCGGGCTGCTCTAACAGCAGCTTTAACAGTCTCTGATCTTGTTTGTGTCTGACCATCACTCAGGATAAGTAGCAACTGAGCAGTATCAGGATTGCTATGACTACCGGTAACACGGGATCCATTCATCAATGCTACACTATCCTCGAGCATACGACCAAAATTAGTGACTTTCTGATCAAACTTAAGGTTGGCAAGAACTCGGCTACCAGATGCTTCACTGAATGGCTCGTCAAGAGGATGAAGAATGCGAGTGGTTGCCCCAAAGCTAATGACCCCAAGTTGTCCTGCCTCCAGCAGCGTGAGAGCACGAGTCACAAGGGCTACACATTCTATAGCAAGGCTGCCTGCACGAGCTTCTGCCATGGATTCAGAATCATCAACAGCCACCAAAATCTGGTAAGTTCTCTTGCTAGGTTGTGTTCGGCGAAGCCAGATCTTGTCCTTTCGAAACTGTGAGGCTATATATGGTATCACTTTTCTCATATTCAGTCTTTTCCCTGTTCTATAATCACCACGTAATCTGGCTGCTTGTGTAGGTTCTAGGATAAGCCTTAACTGTTCACACAAATGCATTGCTATAGGAGCCACACGTGCTTCTTGTTGTGCCCATGATGTGCCATCATCTTCATTTTGACTGCGTACAACTTCTATTTGCTGCCTGGTTTCTTCAACATTTTCATCAAACTTGGCAATAACTTTTTCCTCTTCTTCATCTACAAGATCAAATAAAATTAAAGTATAGTCATTAGTATGGCACTATCTGAATGGAGTAAAACATTTACATTTGTATTATCTGTTTTATTAGTTCAACACAGTACCCAAGACAAAAGCAATTCTTCACTATATTTATATTCATAAATGTGCTTTCTTATGGAAGCTTTTACTGAATAGTACTGGATGAAAACAATGCAATGAGTAGTATATGAAGAGTAGTGAATGAGTAGTAGTACAGTAGAGTGAAAAATGAATATACAGTATATAATATAAATATTATGAATATATAATGAATACATAGATAATACGGGTACCATACTGTACTTGGAATCTGAAGGCATATGATGAACACAGGTATTGAATTATTGTACAGTATAACTAGGCATGATTATTCATAGCTGGTCAAAAAAGATATCCCCGGGCCAGCATATCTTTCGATACAAAACAGTGGATCAACAAGAAATTGCGGTGCAACAATTATAGCGAACTCAAGTGAAGAACAGGGAATATAATCAGTATAGTACAATAAATATGATGGGTTTAGGCTGTTGTAATGAGCACAGGCTGTGGCAAGAAAAGGTGAAGGTGCCAGTAATGGTTGTTGAAGTATCTCCAGTAAATGTGGTTTAGCTCTTAAAATTGTGGATGAAGATGGCTTCCAAGAAAACCTCTAACCCTTCAACTACGTGACACAACCAGGGATCTCACCATTTATCTGTACACTGCGCAACACAATCACAAATGTACTGAAGCCTCGTTTGAGCTTTAAAACTCCCATGGGTTCAGAGGGCTCTCACATCTACTTCCTCATGCCTCCGGTAAACACATGCCATCTTGGAAAAAATCATGCATTCTGGTGAAGGTAATTGAGTTCTCCACCAAATGCTCACTGCAATGATTTTCTCATACATATATCATGTTACTGAAGGAAGCAGTTGCTGAAGAACTCCATTACTTATAGTGGAACCTCTGTTTTCAAATGCCCCCATTTTCAAATTTTTCTGTTCTTGAATCAATTTCTTAAAAAAATTTGACTCGGTACTCGAGTTTCTTGAGACATGTATGAGTTGACAAGCGCATGGTTCTGTTCTGTTGGGCGAGGGGTGGGACGAAGCGTGCTCAGTTTACCAGTTTATCCTGCCTAGTGACAATCGCACTTGAATATTGTATTTGAGAGGACAACAGGATGGATGGATGGTAAGGTGACTGGATGGATAGATGGTGAGGGGACTGGATTGATGGATGGTGAGGGGAACTGGATGGATGGATGTATGGTGTGGGGAACTGGATGGATAAACCAGCTTGATGGGGTTCTGGGAGTTCTACTACTCCCCAAACCCGGCCAGAGGCCAGGCATGATTGGATGGATGGATGACATGGATGGATGGATGGTGTGGTGAACAGGATGGATGGATGGTGTGGTGAACTGGATGGATGGATGGTGTGGTGAACTGGATGGTGTGGTAAACTGGATGGATGGATGGATGGATGGAGGGGGACTGGATAGTGGAAGGGGACTGGATGGATGGAGGGGGGTCTGGATGGTGGAAGGGGGACTGGATGGTGGAAGGGGGACTGGATGGATGGAAGGGGACTGGATAGTGGGGGGACCGGATGGATAGAAGGCGAGTGGGACGGAAAGGCTGGTGTTTACGGAAAAGAAAATCTTTCAAAAACACCAGCGCTAGAATCATGTAGAGCGAGTGGGTGGGCAGGTGAGAGTGAGTGGATGGATGAGTAGCAAAGTAGACGGACAACCTATGAAGCGAAAGAAAATGGCGAAAAGAATGCCAGGAAACTTCATACTGCCGCCTAGACAAGCTCGCAGGTAGGTCACCATCAACGAAGCCACCTGATCACCATACATATGGTGATAGATCCACTTCAAAAAGACCAGATGAAAAGAACGGAAGAGAAGACCGAACCACCCAGGTACCTGACTGGTCCGATCTGCTGAAAGAGGCAGAGCCGCAAAAAACATTTCGGAAACCAAGAGGGTTGCCGAGATGTTTTGTTTTTAAGTTGCCGAGAGCGACCAAGAGGCTCCCCCAGAAAGGAATTATTACAAGCTTATTAGGTTCTACTTACTTTCATCCGGAATAAGTGTGTAGAAGTATGTTTCTGGTGGTCTCTGAATCATGTCTTCAAGAATAATCTCTCCCTCTGTCATCATTTGTGTTTCACCTTCACCCTGAGGACCACGTTTGCCCTCACTTCTTTCATGGTTTTCATTTTTCTCTCCATTCTGGACTATTGGCTGATTTTCCTCTTGACACTCTCCACTGTCTTCTTCATCAACCTGCATCCAGTCAATTTTATAAATATTTTGCAGAGGTTAAAAATTATGTCCAGATACATAAATATTTTGTTCAAAATGTACTAGATGCCCAAATTCAAAACAAATTATTAGTCCATTTGAAAACAGACTGCAAGAAAATTTCACAATCCTGTTGCACACCTCCATTGGAGTTTCTAGGATTTCTTCGTCTTCTTGCATTTTATCTTCCTCGTCTTGTCTATCAGCTGGTGCTGGTACTTCTTTGGCCTGCTCCTGAGTACCAGCATCAACAATCTGAGCATCAAAGTGGCCCTCTGCCTTGGTAATATGTTCATACTCAGAATTCTTCTGTTCTGGATCATTTTCACCATTCTGTAAATAAATATTTTATGATTATTATATTGTATTAGCATAGGAAAAATATAAGGCCTGAAAATTTACAGGCCATTTCAAAGCCAACATCCTATGAAAGCTGCAAGATATACCTACAATACCTGCACTGTCTATGAGGTAGTGTTATACAGTACAGTCAACAAAACCACTTCTGTTATCAGAAAATTTGAATATTTGGAGAAACATTTACAATTATAAATATGGTCATGCCATGGTAGCTCCAACTACAGCTTCACCTACTATTGCATCCCCAGTTCCTCCTGCTCCTACAACTCCAGTACCACCTGCTCCTGCAGCACCTTTGCCCCAGCCACACCTACTACAGAACTCCCTACAACTGGTACAGAAACTGCTTCCACACGACAAGCTTCACAAAAACCTAACGACACCAATACATCATCTGTCCAGCATGGTGAAACCACTAAATCGGAAGATCCAGTTCTCACCAACCATGTTTCAAAACAAGACAAAACCACTACTGGCACTGCCTCTACTACATAAGATCTCCCTACCCAAGCTTCATAACCAGCTGAAAGTCAACATATATTAGTATGTTTATACTAATACTAACCCCAGTATACTACATTTACAGAGGCACAAAACTCCAACAGGGCTGAAGTGCACCCAGGGATCCATCCACGGGTCCCCCCCTCCCCCAGCCCCAGAAAGCGCATAGTTAAACCCAAAATCCTGTGATATTTTGGAGCCTGGAGCAAGGTTCACAAGAAGCCTGGCAAACCCCTGTCAGATGGAACAAGTGAAAGTAAAGGATTAACTCTGGGCACTTGATCACCAAGCCACAAACAGCGAACATGAGAAAACGAATTCATACAGCAGATGCTGCCAGATAAGTCACTTGGCTAGGAGGAAGTAAAATAAAAATATCCTGTAAATATACACAGTAAAATAACAACATACTGGAGTGAATGATATGGAAGAAAATGCAGAATAGAACCAGTGAAGAGCAGGGGTGCCATAGGCACAATCAGAGAACACTGTATAAATATCAGAGGTCCACGAATGTTCAGTATCCTCCAAGCGAGCATAAGAAATAATGCTGGAATGACCGTGGCCATCTTCAAGAGAAAACTAGATCATTTTCTCCAAGGAGTGCCGAACCAACCAGGCTGTGGTGGATATGTGGGCCTGCGGGCCGCTCCAAGCAACAGCCTGGTGGACCAAACTCACAAGTCGAGCCTGGCCACAGGCCGGGCTTGGAGAGTAGAACAACTCCCAGAACCCCATCAAGCACATATCAAGCAGGTACACTTATCTAGAAAACAAATGAGGAGCAGTCTGCACAGGTGGACATCAGTGACAGGACTGAGGTTTGTTGACATGGGGAGCCAACAGGTCTCCGTGGTGTTGCCACCTGGCAGAATCCAGCTGTAAATAGGAGGATTCAACCTAACTGCTGGATGGATCATTTTCTGCTTCCTTTCTTTTCCCTCTGTGAACCTTGCAGTTGTCTGTTTTGCTACCCTTACTTTCTGGATGTTTCCTCAGTGAGGATGACTAAAAATCTCCTGCTCCCTATTCCTCTGTGAGGTGGGCCAGGTTCTGGCTCCGGTTTTCAATAGGTTACCAAAGACTCCTAGGGCTAATGTAACTTATGCGTAGAAGTACCTCAGTGAGCCAGCTTCAGATAGCCAATGTTCTGTTCCTCCAGAAATTTGAACTCTGATATGAGCAAGAACAAGGACCTCCTTGTGCCTTATAACTGGATGAGGCAAAGGCATGCAAATGAGTCAGTCTACCAAGTCAAGCAAAACAGAGTAATTTGTGTAAAGTGTAAAGTTTTGGGGTGACATATACTGTATATAGTGCACATAAAATACCAGAGCAATGGAGAAAGCAGGACCACAGCCATCCCACCCAAAGGCCTCCAAACAGCATGGACCCATCACAGCTTCCCATAAAGGTAAAAGGCCACGAGGAGCCCATCATGTTGGAAGAGGGTGGCCCTGTATTTACATATGTGAAGATGGTGAAACTGCAGAGTCAAGCAGAGAAATGAATGAGTTTGGTAAAATCCCACAAGAGAATGTTAACAAGACTCAATGAACAAGGGAACAGTTTAAGCTGAACAAATCCCAAATCACATCATAAACACTCAGTGGGAAAATGCATATACAGCCTTGAACAGGACAGTCACATACATGACCCAAATGCACTTTGCAACAGCATAATAACCTCACACACACACCAAGAGCAAGACTGGGACAGTAGAATCATAGGCAGTGTGTTATCAGTAAAAAGGTTTAGCATACATCTCTCAATAAACACAGTGAAGTAACCTCTTCTTCTAAACTTACCTCCTGATCCTGGTGCTGATGGTCATCCTCTGTTTCTCTCTTTCTCATCTTCTTTGCCATTAGTCCATGTTTGACATTTTCGTCATTGTTTCCTGAAGTCAAATGATTATTATGAAAACAGACTTCAAACACATTTACAATATATATATTATAAAAATAAAAATAAAATAATTGGGGATTCTTAAATTAAAATATTACATTTATGCATGGTCTTACAAAATGTCAACAACAAAATATAATTCATGATTTCCAACTACTTTTGCTTACCAAGTGTTCTGTCTTCATCAGTTTCTCCAGGTTTACGAGGCTTTTTCATATCATTCTGATCACTAGCCGATGCCTGGGTAACAAGGGCAGAGGATTCACCTTTGTGTGCATCATCATGAGTACGACTTTCAGACTGTCCCACACCTTCCTGATCATCCGTTTGTTCACCTATATTACCTTGTTCCTCTTGCTTTTCCTCTTCATCTTCTTCCCGCTGACCACCTGCATCTGTTTTTGGCTGCTCCTATTTTTAAATTGGAAAATGTTTATATATAATGTACATATATAGTACTGCACAATATATATACAAATGGATCCATTATGTAGTTAGTCACTGGGTCAAAATCATTATTCCTCATTTCTTACCAAAAGGCAATACTGTACAGTATAATCCAAGAATTAAATATTTTATGTATTACATCAGCAATAAGTACAATCTAAAAAAACCAGCGTTGAATGTAATGAAACGCCATTTTCTTGCCGAGACCTGGAGGCTTCGGGAGCTATCCAGGCTGATATGCTAATGTCAGACTTTGGCATCAGTCACGCGTATGGAGTTCTGTGGGCCTAATGGATGACCACGAACCAGAACCTGGCCCCACCCCCCACAGAAGCAAGAGGAGCAATGGCCTATAAAAACCCGCGTGTGGATGGAAGCATTCTATGTCTGCCATCAACCAGGTTAGGCACCCAGAAAGTTAGGTGTCCCGAAACAAACCCCTATTCTGGTGAAAATTGCAACAAAATGCCGAACAAGTGGATAGAACTCCCCAAACAGAAACGAGCAAATGAGTATGACGTCACATGTCGCCGCGCCGCCATCTGCGCAGCTCCATCCTCCCCGGGAGGGGGAAGGGGGAGCCCCAGATCCTCGTGCCGGCCATCCACACCCCAGTTCTGAAGCTGGATATCAAAAACGCCAACCTGAGGAAGGGAGGGAGGGTTGCCGGGGAGCCTCCGGGTCTCACTCAGAAAATGGCGTTTCATTACATTCAACGCTGGTTTTCGAAGGGGAGCCCCGTTGGCTCCCTGGAGCTACCTACCCAAAGACGAAAACAAGAGGGTCCTAACCCAGGAGGCGGAAGTCGTGCACACCCGCGACTTCCGGGTGTGCGCGAGGGTTGGAAAACCCAGGCGGGGTCCAATGGGGCCCAAGGCCCCCAAGTCAGCTGCTAACCGGCACCCAAAGTTACCAAGCAAGCTGCTAAATGTGAACCCCCAAGATGTATACACTCATGGGGGCCTAGTGGAGGACCACCAAGACATAAATAGGTGTAATCAAAACCAAGGGGGGCAGACTCCTCACCAGGCAAGAAAACAAAAACAAAAGAAAAATCCCCACAAGAGGACAACGTGCCTAGGCTGAACAGAGCCAGCTGCTTTGAGAGGTGAAAACTAGCTGCACAGTACCCTGCACCCCAACCAGTGACCACTACTACACCCCTACCCAGAGGCAAACAGGAGTGAAGGAAACACCCCAGCTGACTCCAAGGGCAGTCAATCACCAAATAGCGAAAGACCTTGCGGAGGTAGACCCCAAGGTGACTCGTGGAAGGTGGCCCCAAGCTCCAAGGGCAGCACTTACAGGGAGCCAGAAGCACACGACCTTGCCAGTTCACATAAGCCTCAGAACTGGGGGTGTGGATAGCTGGCACAGGGATCCAGAGCTCCCCCCTTCCTTCTCCTGGGAAGGGAGGAGCTGCGCAGATGGCGGTGCAGTGACGTCATATTCGTTTGCTCTATTTCATTTGGGGAGTTCTGTCCACTAGTTCGGCTCTCAGTAGCAATATAATAGGGGGTTTGTTTTGGGGCACTTACCTTTCTGGGGGCTTGACCCAGTCAATGGCAAACACAGAATGCTTCCAACCACATGGAGATTTCAATTGGCCATTGCTCCTCGTGGCTGTGAGGGGGGCCAGGTACTAGCTCATGGTCCCCGGTAGGCAAGAACTCCATGCACACTGACTGATGCCCGACAGTTATACATATCCATTCAGCCTGGATAGTTCCGGGGAGCCAACAGGACTTCCCCCCAAAAATAACTTATGATGTGGATGTATACAATACTACTAAAGTCAAAGGAGAAAATGCTTAATACCATTTAAAAGAAAGCCAAAATGCAAGAAATCTCAGCCTTTCCAGTTTAACTGTACTAAAATACTGACCTTTGTTTCATCCTTGCTGCCCTCTGTTGTATCCATCTCTGCTGCTTCTGCAACAGTCTTGCTGTCTTTGTCTTTAGAGGCTTCAGCAGACTCATCATTATTTCTATCCGTTTCAACATCTTCTACATTTGCTTCTTCTGTTCCTTCTTTTCGTTCATCTTTCTGAGCTTCTTCCGAAAGTTCTTCTCTCTCTTTTTCATCTATATCCCCTTCCTGATCCTCAGTTATTTCTTGATCTACATTTGTTTCATCTTTTTTATTCTGTTCCTCAGTTTCACCTTTTTCTTCATCTTTTTCTTTTGGTTCCCTTTCTTCTTCAGGAAAGACACCCTTTTCTTCTATCTCCATAGGATCACGTTCTACATCGTTATCCTCATCATGAGCCTCACCATCATCTAACTGCATATCATCGGGTAATTCCATTTTATCATTTTCGTCTTCACTTTCTTTGTCAGCTTCACCACCATAAGGATCATTGAAATTATCGTCATATTCATTACCATCTTCATCCATTGCATTTTCCTCTCTCGTGTCATCCATCTCTTCCAATTCATTCTTCTTTTTCTGATCCTTATCTCTCTCTTTTTTACTTTTATTATCATCATTAGCCACCATTTTTGATTCTGTTACCTCACCATCACCCGGTCCATCTTCTTCTTCTTCATTCTTGTCTCCTTCATCTTCACTCTCATTTTCATCACCCCACAATTTTTCATCAAGTTTTTCTGCTCCTTTTTCAGTTTCCCCCATTTGTTTATCCATATCATCTTTATCATTATCTTCCTCATCACTGTCATCTTCATTCCTTTCCCTTCTCTCTACATCTTGCATTTTTCCTTCAAAATCTTCATTCATCTCAATGCCTTGGTCTTCTTCTTTTAAGTCTGAATCACCTGGCTTTTCACTCTCACCCTCTTTCAAAGCTGACTCAAGTTGATCCTCAGATTCAATACGTTCTGAAACATCTTTCTTGCCTTCACCTTCACCAAGGCCAGTACCTTCTGAATCTTGAAAATTTGTAGCACCCTCACCACCTGCCTCATCATCCAACTCCTGGGGTCGACAAAATCCTTTCACTGCAAGTTGCTGGAAAATGGCTAATATAATGGTTGTAAACTTTGTGATGGTTCTGTTACTACAGACCATTTGTAACAAAACAGTTTCACAGATGGCCTGATACTGTTCAAGAAGAGAGACTGAAGCTTTCAGTTCATTCAACAAATCTGGTTGATTCTCTGCTTCATAAATTAATGTTTGTATTCTGTTTACAACTTCTTCAACTCGCAAATTTTTCTGATCTATCTCAAGGCTTTCAACTAAGTTATGAGTCAGGAAGTTCTTCACAAACTCTTCATCATTACTTCCCTCCTTAATATTATCATCAGAGCAGTGTCTTTTGTACATGAATTCAACGCCCAATAATGCCTTTGTCAAGCAGCATTCAAGAGAATTTAAGTCTACAATGTGTTTGGCTGTATCTGGCATAGTGTCCACTAAAGTGGAGAGGGTGTGCTGTGCAGAGTACCAGTTTGTCATCCAATGTGTTAGTTGGGTTGTGAGAGGAAGCATTTTGCCATCACCAACTGACAACAATTTCATCACATCTTTCAATTTCTTAGCTTCTGAAGAAACCAGATTTACTGCTTCCAAAAATAGTTTACAGTATTCTGGAGTTACCAAATGCTGCCCATCTTTGAAATATTTTAAATAGCTAGCTAGCTGCTGTGTAAGAGAACTCAGTGCATCTTTAATTTCATTCACATTTCTCTCTGCATCCTCAAGTTGTGTTTGTTGAAACATTGCTAGATCATCTTGAAGCAGCATCACTGGAGCAGTGCTGGATGTTGTCTTTAAAAGGATAGATATTTCAGCTATGGTAAGTGAAAGTGATGTTGCCAATGCATGAAGATGCTCACAGCCACCAATCATTTTAGCAACAGGTACTGGATGTGGCTTCACCGTTTTCAAATCTCTTAGGTGAAGACGTAGCCGCCGAGTGCAATCACTGAGATGGGTCAAAGATCTTCGCTGGTTTCGAGCTAACAAGAATAGATGGCAAGACACACCACGTAATCGCTTGACAAGCTCAGGGCCGAGATCTCCATGAGGTTGTTGGAGGGCTTTAAGGAGAAGGGTGTGGCGGCTAATACAAAGATTTAAATATTTTACACAACCAGGCCATGCTTCGCGTGCTGACTTAAGCGAAATTATGCCTGGATGGGCAATGTTAATGTCAACAGGTGGTAATGTCATACAAGAGTCGATGTCATCATCATGCCACGAACTGTTGCCACGTGTGTACATAATCCCCATAGAGGCCAATGACTTTAACACACGAGTCAGGCAATCTCGTCTTCTTTGCATGATGCTACGTAGTTGCTTCATACGCATATCAGACGCAGATATATGTTCAGAACGTGATGCTGCAGCTTGCAGTTCCTGATAATCTGTGACAATACTAACTGTAACCTCTTCAACTGCATCTACATAAGAAGAATATTTAATTTTTTGTAGAATCTTGCAAGCTAGCTTGTGACTGCGATGAGTGAGTGATGGCAATCGACACAAAATTGAATCATCTGTTGCTCTGCTTGCATGGTTTACCATACCATGAACTGCAGGGATTGTGGACAAGGATGTGGATACTGGCTTGTCATGAAGCTCTTTGTCCCATGCTCCTGTGTGATCTTGAATTAATTCTGAGGCATCATCACAAAGTAAAGATGCAATGGGCTGTCTTAACTTTTTCTCCCAATTTCGCATGTAACGATGAAGAGTACGATGGCTCTTTGTTACAGATTCACGCACAGCAAAATAGTTAATGTCATTCCAACGAGCAATCTTCACGTAACCTTTTATATCCTTATCTATTGGTTGCTTAGCTTTTGCAAGTGTAGAAGTAACTAATGGTAAAAATTGTGTATAATACTGATGAAGGTTCCATGTGAGGGTCAGCAACTGCTCTACAGTTTGACTTTTCTCTAACACAGCAATGTTACAGTGAAACGCATAAAGCAGCTTCAGGCGGGTTTCAAAGTTACCCAAGATGGAAGTTTCCAAGAACTGTTTTAGAGTTGTAGATATTTCAGCAGGAGAGACTGATTCTGTAAGAGCTGCCTGGAATGTATCATGAAGACGAGGCCATAATTTCCGACCTTCGGTAGCAACTCTGTGCGTTACAGAATCCAAACATGAACTCCAAGCATTTAGTTCAAGCTGTCGCCACTCTAATATCTGATGTGTAAGAGCCTCAAGCTGTTCCATCATTGAAACTCCTTTGTGAGCATTTTTCTCCCAATCTTGAGCCTTCTCCAACACTGTTTCAAGACCTACCACATGTCTCATGAGTGGTGAAGTCAGAGGGAAAGCCAATACTCGTGTTAAAATTGTGTTGACCATTAGTAATGATGGATGATCAGGCCAGAGGATCAGCAACTCATCTACTCGTTCACGTATTGACTGAAGTAATGGGCGTACTTTCAAGACTTCTTTGGGATTAGGGTCTCTATAGATGTCATAAGGATGAGTGAAGAGCTCAGGAGGAGATGCATCAGTCAGAAGAGCACAGGAATTATAATTGCTAAGAATCTGAGCACCTATTGTAGCATGGTCTAATTTACAACCTGCAATACATCCAGCTGTTCCAAGAAGAGAATGTAGAACACGTAACCTTAATACTGCTGCTGGCACTACTTGTGATGGTGGAAATGCAACACTGCTCACTGGAACTGTACACCAATGTGTTCTGACCAAAGATGTAAAAATGACACAATGCAATTCACTCGCTTCAAATATTTGATCATCAGTCACATGTCCAACCGAGACATTTCCAGTAATATCAGGTTTATTACTTTCATTTTCCACATTATCATTCAAATCTAGGTCATTTAAGTCATCAAACTCATGGTCAAATGAAGGAAAAGCCTTGTTGAATTCTCGATCTTGTATCTCTTCCTCAGTTTCAGAAACGGCCAAAGTACGAGTCTTATAACGATAAAGACTCTCTTCTTCCTGGGCACGCAAAGCTTTTTCTTCCTCCTGTTGCCTCCAACTAGAAGCTATTTGGCCAAATAACTGAGTAGCCAAATAAATAACTGGATCATCCAAGTGATGTTGAGCTAGGGCTACATTTAGCAAATCTAAGAGAGCTGCCCGCAAGATTAAGTTATTAGTTATCTTTGCTTGACCTGGATACTGATCTTCTGGGAGTAAAACTGTTGTACATTCAGCAATATTTAACTGTTCATTCAGAAGCCGAAGCGGATGTAATGGTTCTCGTAATGCTGGAAAAGCAGAATATTTTATTAAACTTTCTGTCAAGTCAGTTCCACAAGTGATACTAATATTCTTCAAGCGAGAATGAGAAGCCAACAAACGCAGGGCCTCACAGGTCATGGTAACACCATAAAGTAATGGATACGTGAGATCACGGTACAGAGGGTACTGCCGAACAACTCTTTGTACAAAATTATCACAGGAGGAAATCATACATTCTATCTTCATTGATACTGCAGCTGGAGTAGAAGTGTCTTTGCATTCCTCTAGAGTCGATGAAAGTTCATGAAGCTTTGCCGGTGTGAAAACTGTAGAAAGAAAATGAGTAAAATCTTGCCTTAACTGGTGGTATTCTGAAGGACCAGGGCGGTGAGCAACTTGCTGAGTCAATTGATGCACTTTTTTCCTTAGGTGAATACATTTTTCCTTAAAAAATGCTAAATGTGGATGTGCCAAGTCCACAGGAAGCCTACTATGACAACCACTCAAACATTCAAGCCATTCAGAAAGCATTAGATGGGATTCCAAATCTTCTAATTCCTCTTGATGGTACTGAAGCATAAGATTATTGCATTGAGCAGGGTCAACAGGTTCTAAATGGCCTAAAATGTTAGTTTGTAAGGCCCCCATAACCAAGACTGCATGGGCTGCAATGGCTGACTTTTCTATCCAGTCACTGTGACATCCTTGGAGTTCTTCAGCTATGCTGGCCACTTTATAGAACTGTTTCCTACTGCAATCCAGCGCTGACGTATTGCTGTTCTCTGCAATCTTACGAGCTAAGCATGAAGCTGTGTAAAAATCACACGTTTCAATACTAAATTCTGGAATAATGTTGAGAGTGAGTGCAAAGGCACCCAAAGTTGTAGTAATAAAAGCAGCAGAGGCTTTGGTGAATGATGCTTCATAACTTGTTGAACTATCGGCAAGAGTTAACCAGTTATTCCAAAGAGTAGACCGTATACTCTTCAATTGTGCAACTTTTTCTACATGAAGACCTGATGGTACTTCTTCTATTGTACTTTCATTTCCAATGTTCTGTCTACCATTACCAGCCAACAATATGTAAGTAAGCTGGCAAGCTGATGGATGGAGTATATCATCAATATAATGTTCCTCAGTATCTTCATCTGAGGATAAAGATGAGTACATAAGAAAGCTACGAGTGTGATGAGTAGCAGTGCATTGACTGAAGGCCAAATACCTGTGAGTACCAATGACTGGGGTGAGTCGGAATGATGGACCTGAAAGTGCACCAAGTAGTTCTTTGTACACACCTGGAGCTGCAGCAATCACACCTTGCAGGTGTGGAGACAATTCTCCACACATACTATCAAGAGAAAGTGCACGAAGAGCCATATAATCTAACAAAGGCCACATTTGAATTTGAAGAGATAATATATCAGCCTCCATGGCCTTCAAAGATGACTGAAATTGGATGCATTTTGTATGTACAGCTTTTTTCAGTGTGCTAAGCTCATCATGTATGTTTGCAATGCTCTCAGTATCACATGTAGAAACCTTTCTTGCAATGCAAATTAGAGAGTCTCGCATCTCCATTCCAGTTGATGATGCCAAAAACAAATTAATCTTGTCACTTTTTGGGGTAGGAATGAGGCAGGACACCAAGTCTAATATACAAGACTGGGCATCTGAGAATAACTCGGATGCAAATGGAGCAGGTGACATATGTAACCGAAGACCTTTAGCTAATTTGTGAATTAGACCAAATTCTTTTTCAAAAGCTGATTGCATATGCTTGACAACAGCTTTTAATTGCTCTGAAGCCAATGAACTCCATGATTCTGGCATTTTCTGAAGCAATTCTTCTTCAATCCATTGCCAATGAAGAGTCAGCTGAGGTAAAAATAAGTGAAATTTAGATTTCTTTACTACTTGACAACACAACTGGTAAAGACAGTCACACCACCTCAGGGCACTTAACAGCTGGCAGAATTCTTTGTCTGTGAGTAATGTTTGAGTATTGTTTGAGAGTTCTTGAATCATTTTGTGTGTCAGGTTTAGAAAAGGAACTATGAGTGGCACTGAAACATGTGGTGAAGTATTCTTTCCAATTGTTCCCTCATTAATTGCATGAGAAATTTCCAGCACTGTCATTGCGTCTATTGTGCAATTACCATTCAGGTTGTTTTGAATAATTTGGGGTTCTTTGTAAAAACAGAACAATGTCCGCCACACCCAGAGAGTGGACTTATTAGCCAAACTTTCAAATTCTATTCCTCTGCATTTCTCTTTTCCTGCAAGTGCCTGGAGGTTGTACCGAGGATCACATCCACAGTCGGGGCCTAAATTTGCTACTAAGGCCTGAGAAGCACAACATGGACCAATGGAAACAGCATATTGTATTGCAGTTACTATTTTACAACCAAGCTGTGCTGCACTAGGGGATAAATATGAAACCAGCTGGGACATCCAAGTATGAAGCAAAGACCAATCATTCACGGGAATAGTGGTCAAAATTAATATCAGAGAATGAAGTATGCCACATTCTGGAACTGGAAGAGGTCTTGGGAGTGACAAGGTTGCATCTGCCCAGGTTCTGACAGCCTCTTGATTTTCAATAGCCAGCAACAATGTGTGCAACAAAGATCCTAAAATTCTCACTTGTGTCAAGCTACTACCTCTACTTAGCCTATGAATACTCAAAACTTGATCTTCATAAGGAGGCCAAGGCATGTCAGAAGTACCCATCAATAAATTCACAATCTCTTCTATGGCTTTCCCAACTGCTTGATGTTTGATGAATTTGCCCAATGACCTGTAGAGGAAAATAGTATTACAACTGTGATGAATACCATATGAAACATAATGATGTTAAACTAATGGTGGTTTGTAATGTCTAATGTAAAGAACTTGAAACAACCATATTAACCCTTAACCCTTAGACTGCACAATACATATATAGATGATTTGAGAAACAAAACCCGGAACCGCACAATATATTAATAGCTGCTTTAGTGTCTAGCGCCTTAATTTAAAAGCCCCGCGTGGGACAGCTTAGTGCAGCCACGACCGATAGTTGACAGACGCCACCTAGAAAAAAAATCGTGGCCAACATTCCTGGGTGAGAGCACTTCAGTATTGAGCGAGCCACCAAGGCTGACACATGCATGAGCGCACAGCACTGCTGTTCAGCTTGTGACCACAGCATCACCTAAAAATGTCAAAATATATATGTTCATGCTATTATTTAGCGATTATAGTATTACAGAAGACCCCTGACTGATAAAACTGACCAGGATTCTGATAACAGTGTAATAACAGCAAAACTATTTGTTTATTGTTTTAATAATAACAGAATCACTAACATGCACACCATAATTTTGAGTACAGCGATGGCTCACACATTTTATTATATAAATATATCACCTGTTTGATGGGGTTCTGGGAGTTCTACTCCCCAAGCCCGGCCCAGGGCCAAGCTTGACCTGTGAGAGTTTGGTCCACTAGGCTGTTGCTTGGAACAGCCCGCAGGCCCTGGTTATTCAACAAAATAAGACTAAAATATTTGCCACCAGATGGAAAGCATAATTGCTTGGTTTATAGAAAAAAAAGAGATAGAGAGAGAGAGAGATCAGAGGTGTAAATTGGTGCAAACATGGTGTGAAGCGTGTGCAGTTCCATCATGTGCTGTCAACTGCTTCGACAACTACCACTGTCTCCAAGACTTCTAAATGTGCAATAATAATGCAAAAACCTGTAAATAGTGCGTGGATGTGTATAAATACAGTATAATAATGAACAATGTGAATACATATTGGCATAATTGAAAACATTTGTGTGTTCATGTGTATACTCAATGTGTGCAACTTATTATAACTGAACATGAAGTAACATTATATGTAACACAATTAGTGAATAATATTTTTGATAAAATATGCCTAGACACTGTAAGTAATGCAACGAAAATAAATTCGTGGCAACTCTGGCTGCTTGAAGACCGTGCGCGATGCCTCTGGGACGCACCTTGCATGAGCGAGCATGCAGGGTGTGACGTCATCGCTCATATTGACGGCTCATTTACGTCTTTTTTAAGTATAATTAAATTTTTTTTCTCGTGGTCAGGGAACACAAACTAACAGGTTAGGAAGAATTTTTTTTTGTTATGCGCCTGTGGGTGACAAGGGCCAAATTGCTCTTAGCAACACAAGGGTTAAGCAAAAAAGTAGTGTAGATGAATCTATAATCTTTCCTGGTATATGCCAGTATTTTTTTTTAACTAAATTCCTCTGAAAATAGGCATTACTATTATAAATAAGTGAGGAAGTGCAGTAAGTGGAGCAAGAAGACTAACATAATTGCTAATGACATCTAGAAATAAGCATGGGAAAATGTTAACTGGTGAGGAAGAAATTAGAAGTACCTGTTATCTACCTGCTGAGGGTTCTGGGGAGCAATGTCTCTAACCAGGCTTCCTGATTGGGGGTAAAGTCATCCAGCTGTTCGATGCAGCTGCTGCAAGTCTAACGTTTGAGTCAGAGCCAAGTTAATCAGGTATCCTTTCTCTTTGGATTGTTATGAACAGTTGGTTAGTTATGTCCCTTATGTTCTGAGACAGTGTTGAAAAGTCTTGCGCCCTTAATATTGAATTCTCTCTCAGCATACCTATTGCATCTCTACTTTTCAAAATGACAACTCTGCACTTCCTGCCATAGCTCCTGGTCTCGTGTAGAGAGAACTATTACTGTGTGCAAATTTGGAACTAGTCGCTAATATTTTCCAATTGTAAATTACATGTATTATATATTAGACTCGCATGCACTCTTGAGAGAATACAGATTTTAACATTTTAAGCGGTCCCAATAATCTAGATATTTTATTTAGTAAATTTGGGCAGTAAAAGACCCCATGCACTATCTCTAAGCCAGCAATTTCTCCAGTTCTGAATGGAGCTGTTACTGTGTAATAATTTTCTACCCTACTGAGCAATAGTATACAAAAAATATCATCATCAATAATAAGAAATATTGCCGGAACAACCGTGGACGTCTTCTAGAGGAAACTAGATTTATTCCTACAAGGAGTGCCGGACCAACTGGGCTGTGGTGGGTATGTGGGCCTGCGGGCCGCTCCAAGCAACAGCCTAGTGGACCAAACTCTCACAAGTCAACCCTGGCCTCGGGCCGGGCTTGGGAGTAGAAGAACTCCCAGAACCCAATCAACCAGGTATCAACCAGGTACCCCAAGAACCCAGCAGAAAAGCTACATGGAGTGTCCTGCTCCAAAGAGGCAGACACCAAAGCAAAACCCCCAGTTGAGACAGTGACACCCCTCCCCCTAACCTCTCACCCACACCTGACCAGCCAACCTCCCCCCAACCTCTCACCCACACCTGACCACCCACATCTGACCACCCAACCTCTCACCAACACATGACCATCCAACCTCCCCCCAACCTCTCACCCACACCTGACCAGCCAACCTCCCCAACCTCTCACCCACACCGACCAGCCAACCTCCCCCCAATTTTTTGCTCAACCACCCACACAGCTACACCCAATCATCCCAACACACAAGCCACCTATCCTCTTCATATCCATTCCTGTATTTTTATTTATGCCAATTTGTACACGAGATGAGGGCTTCGGCATTTGCTATTTAAAACATTATTAATAATACAGCCGTTGATAAATCCATAGGAGCCGTAATGAGGATTCGAAGCTGTGCGGATTTTCCTATGGATTTTCTCATTGATACATCATGTTAGTGTGGTTTCTGTGTATAATATTGTTTGTACATACTGTAGGGTATTGTGAAATATACCTGGCACAAGGGCTGGGGATACATCCCTCCTTCATCTCCAGTGAAAATGTCACTTGTTTGTTGAGTTTCCTGAAGCTTAAATGTTTATTATAGGAATTCAGAGATGGATAGTAAGTTTGGTAATCAATTCTACAGGTTATATTTGGGCAGAAGATAAGGAGCATTGCGAGGAGTATGGGCGTATGGCACAAGCAGACCCAGCTAAGGTCTCCATGAGAGCTAAGAAGAGAGGCTTACCTCAGGTATGACTTAGCTTGATATATCCAATAATCTATTTACATCCTTTATTTAAATTATATTATCATTATTGTTTCTTTCTGGGAGGGGGAGTCCCCTATGGCTCCCAGGAGCCATCCAGGCTCGTCTTTCATTAGACCGTGGCAACAGTCAATCGAAGGAGTTCTAAGCCTACCGGGGACCAGAGTCAGAACCTGGCCCTCTAAAGAGAGGCACGAGGAGCAATGGCCTAAAGACACCCCTGTGTAATTGGAAGCAGTCTTTGTCTGCCATCTACCAGGTTAGGCACCCAGAAAGGTAGGAATTCCAAAACAAACTACTGCTGATAAAATAAATTGCAAACCGAAAGCCAAACTAGCAACAGAACTCCCCCAATCAAAACCAAGGAAACAAGTATGACGTCACCACAAACGCCGCACATCCGTCTGCGCAACCCCGCCCCGCGCATTCGTCTGCGCAACCTCGTGCCCACGACGTTCATAAGTTCGTGGCTTTAGCTGCTGTTTTTGGGAATATGTCCTGGGCTGACATTTGGATACGGGGCTTATGGAGGTCGATCAGGTTCCTGGCTGCAAGGTATCTCGTTTATGTTCCTGGGCCTTCTCGGGCGTGTGTAGCCTTGAGTTGCAGGTTGCAGCCATTTGTCTCTTCTTCGAGTTGAGTAGCGAGTGACAACCGCTTCCCGGGTAAGTCCCTCTTTTTCTTTGTCTTTGGTTAGGTAGCTCCAGGGAGCCGAAGGGGCTCTCCACAGAAAACCAGCGTTGAATGTAATGAAACGCCATTTTCTGGGTGAGACCCGGAGGCTCCTTGGCATCCCTCCCTCCCTCCCTTCAAGTCGGCGTTTTTCGCGTGTTTCGATACTCAACCTCTGAACTGAGGAGCGTTGCTGACGTGGAGGTCTTGGATCCCCCCGTCCCCCTCCCGGGGAGGGGGGGGGGTGGTTGCACCGACGGATGCGCGATGTTTGTGGTGACATCATACTTGTTTCTTTGGTTTTGATGGGGGAGTTCTGTTGCTAGTTCGGTTTTCGGTTTTCGGTTTGCAGTTTATTTGATCAGCAGTAGTTTGTTTTGGAATTCTTACCTTTCTGGGTGCCTGACCTGGTAGATGGCAGAGAAAGACTGCTTCCAATTAAACGGGGGTGTCTTTAAGCCATTACTCCTCGTGCCTCTCTTTAGGGGGCCAGGTTCTGGCTCTGGTCCCCGGTAGGCTTAGAACTCCTTCGATTGACTGTTGCCAAGGTCTAACATATACACATCAGCCCGGTATAGCTCCAGGGAGCCTCCGAGTCTTACCCAGAAAATGGCGTTTCATTACATTCAATGATTTTTTTTTTCTCGGTTTTCTTGGATTCATTAATATTTGTATAATGAAATATAAATTACATCTAACCTCTGATATATGTGAACGTAAAGTGGAGATTACAAATAATATTTTCTGGGGGGAGCCCCTACGGCTTCCCGGAGCTTACTAGGCCGATATGCTAATGTCAGACTTTGGCATCAGTCATGTTTGGAGTTCTTATGGGCCTACCGGGAACCACGAGCCAGAACCTGGCCCTCCCCTCTAGAGAGGCAAGGGGAGCATTGGCCTATATTCCCCGTGTGATTAGAAGCATTCTATGTCTGCCATCGACCGGGTTAGGCACCCAGAAAGGTAGGCATCCCAAAACAAACCCCTATTCTGGTGAAAATTGCAACCAAAAGCCGAAAAGAGTGGATAGAACCTCCCAAACAAAAACGAGCAAACTAGTATGACGTCACTGTCGTTGCACCGCTGTCTGCGCTGTTTGCCCCCTCACCGGGAGTAGGAAGGGGTAGCCCCAGACCCACTGCGCTGGCGATCCACACCCCAGTTCTTGAGGCTGATGCTATCGGCTCAGTTGTGTGCTCTGGCTCCAGTCTTTTGGTGGCGGCTGTATTTCAGGGGTGCGAGAGCCAGGAGTTATTCCTCAGTACTCAGGTTGCATGTGCCTAGGGTTCCCTTTCCTAGGTGCCTTGTAAGTACAGGTACTGCCCTTGGAGCTTGGGGTTAACTTCCACAAGTTCCTAGGGGTCTGCCCCTGTGGGTCCGTTTAACTGCTCGGTTTTTTGGCCGCCTTTTGGGTAACAAAAGGAGGAGACAAAACCCTTTGGGTTTTGTCTCCTCCCGCATGTGCCTGTTTCTGGGGGCTCCCGGGTCACCCGCCGGCTGCTCAAGGGTCTGTGCGGGAGCTCTTCGGAGGCTTCGAGTCGCCCGCGGGTCCACGATCCGGATCCATTCGAACTGCTCCTTGGTTGTTCATTGTCTGAACCAGGGAGTTCGATGCAGTCCTTCGTTCTTTGGCACTGGTCGCTTCGGGTGACTCGTCTGCTGAGTTCTCGGGGTTTGGCTCTCCTGGCAGTTCACGTGCAGGAAGTGTCCAACGTCTTGACCAACGGCCGGTCTCATTTCATTCCCCTCTCCACAGAATGGATGGTCGATGCCAACTCCTTCCGTTGGCTTTGCCAGACGTTTGGACGTCTCATGGTGGACCTCTTCGCGTCGGCATGGTCACGGCGCCTTGCCCTGTATGTGGCACCCTTTCCGACTGCGAGGCCGTCAGGGTTGTCGCCTTTCGGCAGGACTGGTTGAGGTGGGGGTTCCTTTACCTCTTTCCGCCAGTTTAGCTTTTGCTCTGGTTTCTGACTTGCTTGGAGACTTACCAGGGGAGAGTTGTCCTCTTGGCCCTTGGTGCCGGCCCAGCCGTGGTTTCAGGCACTGCTTGCTCGTGTCCAACCCGGAGGTTTTACCGCGGCTCCGCCTCTTCCAGCAGATCAGACCATATGTCACATGGATGGTTCGATCTTTTCCTCGAGTCTTCGCGTATGGTATTTTTTACTTGAGTTTAATCATCTCTATGGTGATCAGGTGGGGCGTATGGCACAAGCAGACCCAGCTAAGGTCTCCATGAGAGCTAAGAAGAGAGGCTTACCTCAGGTATGACTTAGCTTGATATATCCAATAATCTATTTACATCCTTTATTTAAATTATATTATCATTATTGTTTCTTTCTGGGAGGGGGAGTCCCCTATGGCTCCCAGGAGCCATCCAGGCTCGTCTTTCATTAGACCGTGGCAACAGTCAATCGAAGGAGTTCTAAGCCTACCGGGGACCAGAGTCAGAACCTGGCCCTCTAAAGAGAGGCACGAGGAGCAATGGCCTAAAGACACCCCTGTGTAATTGGAAGCAGTCTTTGTCTGCCATCTACCAGGTTAGGCACCCAGAAAGGTAGGAATTCCAAAACAAACTACTGCTGATAAAATAAATTGCAAACCGAAAGCCAAACTAGCAACAGAACTCCCCCAATCAAAACCAAGGAAACAAGTATGACGTCACCACAAACGCCGCACATCCGTCTGCGCAACCCCGCCCCGCGCATTCGTCTGCGCAACCTCGTGCCCACGACGTTCATAAGTTCGTGGCTTTAGCTGCTGTTTTTGGGAATATGTCCTGGGCTGACATTTGGATACGGGGCTTATGGAGGTCGATCAGGTTCCTGGCTGCAAGGTATCTCGTTTATGTTCCTGGGCCTTCTCGGGCGTGTGTAGCCTTGAGTTGCAGGTTGCAGCCATTTGTCTCTTCTTCGAGTTGAGTAGCGAGTGACAACCGCTTCCCGGGTAAGTCCCTCTTTTTCTTTGTCTTTGGTTAGGTAGCTCCAGGGAGCCGAAGGGGCTCTCCACAGAAAACCAGCGTTGAATGTAATGAAACGCCATTTTCTGGGTGAGACCCGGAGGCTCCTTGGCATCCCTCCCTCCCTCCCTTCAAGTCGGCGTTTTTCGCGTGTTTCGATACTCAACCTCTGAACTGAGGAGCGTTGCTGACGTGGAGGTCTTGGATCCCCCCGTCCCCCTCCCGGGGAGGGGGGGGGGGGTGGTTGCACCGACGGATGCGCGATGTTTGTGGTGACATCATACTTGTTTCTTTGGTTTTGATGGGGGAGTTCTGTTGCTAGTTCGGTTTTCGGTTTTCGGTTTGCAGTTTATTTGATCAGCAGTAGTTTGTTTTGGAATTCTTACCTTTCTGGGTGCCTGACCTGGTAGATGGCAGAGAAAGACTGCTTCCAATTAAACGGGGGTGTCTTTAAGCCATTACTCCTCGTGCCTCTCTTTAGGGGGCCAGGTTCTGGCTCTGGTCCCCGGTAGGCTTAGAACTCCTTCGATTGACTGTTGCCAAGGTCTAACATATACACATCAGCCCGGTATAGCTCCAGGGAGCCTCCGAGTCTTACCCAGAAAATGGCGTTTCATTACATTCAATGATTTTTTTTTTTTCTCGGTTTTCTTGGATTCATTAATATTTGTATAATGAAATATAAATTACATCTAACCTCTGATATATGTGAACGTAAAGTGGAGATTACAAATAATATTTTCTGGGGGGAGCCCCTACGGCTTCCCGGAGCTTACTAGGCCGATATGCTAATGTCAGACTTTGGCATCAGTCATGTTTGGAGTTCTTATGGGCCTACCGGGAACCACGAGCCAGAACCTGGCCCTCCCCTCTAGAGAGGCAAGGGGAGCATTGGCCTATATTCCCCGTGTGATTAGAAGCATTCTATGTCTGCCATCGACCGGGTTAGGCACCCAGAAAGGTAGGCATCCCAAAACAAACCCCTATTCTGGTGAAAATTGCAACCAAAAGCCGAAAAGAGTGGATAGAACCTCCCAAACAAAAACGAGCAAACTAGTATGACGTCACTGTCGTTGCACCGCTGTCTGCGCTGTTTGCCCCCTCACCGGGAGTAGGAAGGGGTAGCCCCAGACCCACTGCGCTGGCGATCCACACCCCAGTTCTTGAGGCTGATGCTATCGGCTCAGTTGTGTGCTCTGGCTCCAGTCTTTTGGTGGCGGCTGTATTTCAGGGGTGCGAGAGCCAGGAGTTATTCCTCAGTACTCAGGTTGCATGTGCCTAGGGTTCCCTTTCCTAGGTGCCTTGTAAGTACAGGTACTGCCCTTGGAGCTTGGGGTTAACTTCCACAAGTTCCTAGGGGTCTGCCCCTGTGGGTCCGTTTAACTGCTCGGTTTTTTTGGCCGCCTTTTGGGTAACAAAAGGAGGAGACAAAACCCTTTGGGTTTTGTCTCCTCCCGCATGTGCCTGTTTCTGGGGGCTCCCGGGTCACCCGCCGGCTGCTCAAGGGTCTGTGCGGGAGCTCTTCGGAGGCTTCGAGTCGCCCGCGGGTCCACGATCCGGATCCATTCGAACTGCTCCTTGGTTGTTCATTGTCTGAACCAGGGGAGTTCGATGCAGTCCTTCGTTCTTTGGCACTGGTCGCTTCGGGTGACTCGTCTGCTGAGTTCTCGGGGTTTGGCTCTCCTGGCAGTTCACGTGCAGGAAGTGTCCAACGTCTTGACCAACGGCCGGTCTCATTTCATTCCCCTCTCCACAGAATGGATGGTCGATGCCAACTCCTTCCGTTGGCTTTGCCAGACGTTTGGACGTCTCATGGTGGACCTCTTCGCGTCGGCATGGTCACGGCGCCTTGCCCTGTATGTGGCACCCTTTCCCGACTGCGAGGCCGTCAGGGTTGTCGCCTTTCGGCAGGACTGGTTGAGGTGGGGGTTCCTTTACCTCTTTCCGCCAGTTTAGCTTTTGCTCTGGGTTCTGACTTGCTTGGAGACTTACCAGGGGAGAGTTGTCCTCTTGGCTCCTTGGTGGCCGGCCCAGCCGTGGTTTCAGGCACTGCTTGCTCGTGTCAAACCGGAGGTTTTACCGCGGCTCCGCCTCTTCCAGCAGATCAGACCAGTACGTCACATGGATGGTTCAATCTTTTCCTCGAGTCTTCGCGTATGGTATTTTTTACTGAGTTTATCATCTCTATGGTGAAGGTGGCTTCCTTATTAGTGTCCCACCTGCGGACTTCGTTTCGGCAGCAGTATGATGTTTCCTGGCGGTCCTTCCGGTCTCTTACGTCTTCGTTGTTGTACTTTGCTTTCTGTTAGGGTGGTGTTGTCCTTTCTCTTGGTTGTTCCAGGGCTGTCTCCTTATGCACTGTCCCTCGTATTGTGCGGCGCTGGGGGAGCCGCTTCAGCTTCCTTTCGGTATTGATGTCACGTCTGTGCCGTTTCGCAAGCTGTCTCGGGCATTATTTCACCTCCGGCTGCTCATGCACTGCCCGAGCCATTCTAGTCATTGGACTAAGAGCTCTCTTTTCTTCTTCTCGTTTGTTGTGGCCCCTTCAGTTCTGGATTGTTTTTTGAAGGCTTTTTTTCTGTTGGCATTGGCCTCTGGGGGTCGGGTAAGTGAACATCATGCTTCCTCCAGCGCAGAGGTTTCTGCTCCTTCGGTTGGGGTGATTGGTTTGTTCGTCTGCAGCTTTCTCCTTCTTTTCTGGCGAAGAATTAGACTGCTGCTTTCTGGAGGGGTTCCTGGGTTGTTGATGCTTGGTTGGTTAGGCCGGGGGTGCATCATGTTTTGTGTCCGGTTGCGGCTCTCCGCCATTATTTGCGCACCACGGCTTCTGTGTCCGTGGACGCGCTTTGTTTTGATACGGTTTCCCTTCTTTCCTGTTCGAGGGTGTGGGTCTCCCAGGTTATTAAGGCTAGCCAGCCTGTGGTCTATCCCCGTGCCCATGACGTCCGCAAGTTTGCGGCTTTTGCCTCCCTCTTTGGCAATATGTCTTGGGCTGACTCTTTGGCAATACCTATTGCATCTCTACTTTTCAAAATGACAACTCTGCACTTCCTGCCATAGCTTCTGGTCTCGTGTAGAGAGAACTATTACTGTGTGCAAATTTGGAACTAGTCGCTAATATTTTCCAATTGTAAATTACATGTATTATATATTAGACTCGCATGCACTCTTGAGAGAATACAGATTTTAACATTTTAAGCGGTCCCAATAATCTAGATATTTTATTTAGTAAATTTGGGCAGTAAAAGACCCCATGCACTATCTCTAAGCCAGCAATTTCTCCAGTTCTGAATGGAGCTGTTACTGTGTAATAATTTTCTACCCTACTGAGCAATAGTATACAAAAAAATATCATCATTGGTCTAGCATCTTGTGTGAAATGTCCTTGTTATCCAGCCTGTCATTTTTCTTGCAGTTACAACAGTTACGTTGTGTTCTTTAACCCCTTTATTCCACAACATGGCTCCAGTCATGTTGCACAATTAGCCATGCAGGCTAATTAATTATCTGCAATCTGTGGTACAGCCAGGGCAATTTTCTTTGGTTTTTCCTATAATCTGAGAATGTATCTTAACACTTTCAGCCGCCCGGCGAACGAGGGAAAAAAAAACGTAAGTGCTCCCGGCGTTTTTGTCGCTTAAGCGGCCAAACAAAAATGTGTATACTCTTTTTACTCTTCTGACGTTAGTTCTCGAGCTACGTATTTCATTTTGGTACCAATGTGTTCGCAATAAAAATCTCTAGAAGAACATCACTAAAAAAGGTCACTAAAAGTAAAGGGAGACCAGCACCAAATAAAGAACTACGTAGATGACTCGCCGTGAGCGCAAAACGGCAACAAAATGTTTCTACTCTTGGGATTGTTGTCAACTCCACACTTGTCCTACAGCGTTAATTTTGGTATCAATGGATTCGCAATGAAATTCCCAACACAGAGATATGAATATAAACGTAGAATCATAGTCGCGGCCCACCCGCAAGAGTGTGGGAAGTGGTGGAACTGTTACCCGGTATCGGTGACGCAACGACACAAGCGCGATACGGTGCTTCGAAAGTTTATACTTATTTGACTGTCCTGACATTATTTTTGTATGTACGTCATTCATTTTTGTGTCAATGTGTTCGCAATAGAATGTTCTATAAGCACGTAGGTAAAAAGATCAACAAAGCGTAAGTTAGAATAGCGCCAAATATAAAACAACGCTGGAACATATCAGTGAGCGTCAAACACACACGAAATGTTTATACTATTGTTATGTTTTTCAAGTTTATACTTGTTGCACACAGTTATTTTTGGTTGTACATGGATCGGAATAAAATTCCCTAAACAGACATATGCATATAATAAATGATAAGGTGTAAACATGCCCAGTATAAACGGCTAAAGTCACCCACCTGCAACCCGTTTGGGACACTCTTGCAGACACGCAACACCCCGAAAAAAATCTATGAAGTTTCGAGTCTACTTACGGCAGTTTATGGGATACAGTGTTCATTCTGGTATCAAAATACTCCCAATAAGTTATACTACAAGAAATTGGACAAAATAGGTGTACTTACCAAGAAAAAACTGGTTGTGGAAGAGTAAGTTGAGCATCTTTTCTTCACTCCACCTTCTTCAGGTCAACATTCCTGAAGTTGCTCAACAGATGTTTTGTAGGTGGAGTGAAGCTGTTGCGGGTGGTTACTTCTTCACCACCCAATACACTCTTTTCCGGTGGTAACTGGTGTAGCAGGGAATAACACAGAGTGCAACGTTACAGGTCTTGCATCCTATGTTGGTGTCCTTCCTTTTACCGGACCGTGCACAGACATGACACTTGAGACGTTTTGGCAGTTTGTAAAGTTCATGTTTCAGTTTGTAGTTCAGGCGATGTTCAGAATCAACAATAGGGCCACGTCTTCTCGGTGTTGGTTGAGCATTTGAGTCAGAGTCATCTGACAAAACCGACTCGTCAAATGGCAGTGTGCCAGACATCTCGGGTTCTGAGTCCGTTCCTGCGTCAGCTTGAGGTGTTGAAGTAAATAAAGGCCGCCTCACACCAGATGGTCCAGGAGTTTGCACGGCGTCAGCATAGGCAGGACCTGTGTCATCATTTATGTCTGGAGCGTGCTGCAAGTGATGAGATACTGTTGCTATTTCAGGCCAATCTTCCGTGTCCCAGTGCAATAGGGCCCAAATTGCCACCTCGTGGAATTGTAGCAATGTTAGCTTTTTTCGATCAGTTGTATAGTATTTGTACAAAACAAAGGCATTATGCAATGCCATTTGCAGAAAATAAAACGTGATCTTTTTGGTCCACTTGTGAGTTTTCCTGGTAAAATGGTAATACTTCACCATTTGATCGAAGTGGTCCACACCTTTCATGAACTTATTGTATTCACAAATTGCAGTAGGCTTGTTCACTGGTACCTGTTGTAGTCGAGTTGTTCCGTCGCGATTGCGCAATCGTTTCCTTCGCTGACATTGCTGAGTGTCTGCATTGTGGATGTTTGTAATGATTGAGACCACTCGCTTGTCTTTCCACAGTAGAATGAAGGTGTTATCTTTGCGGCGGTATATGGTGGTATCCAGTGGAAATTTAGCCTTGGCTATAGTTTGCAATTCCTTTGGGGCGCCGCGTAGCAGTCTAATTGTGCCACATGTGTACACCCCAAGTTAGTTTTCTAGCTGGTTTACATGCACCACGTGTGCGCCTAGATGGAGGAGGAGGAGGGAGTAGCGGTGCCTCATCCTCCTCTGTGAGGTGCTCGGTCTCCTCATCACTCGTTGCTGTATCATTCGCTCTTTGGACGCCACTATAATTGTTGTAGTCATCCAAATCATCTTCAAGTCCTTCAACATCACCTGCATCATACTCAGCTTCTGATAAAGCTGCCACAACTTCAGGAATTTTCGTGGGTGTGAGTTTCATTCCCTTGAACTTTTGATAAATCATAGTTATTCTGTCCTCTGTCGAGGACTTGGACACTTCCTTGGGTGTAAAACGGCTTGGGCCTTGACCTGGATCCATTGTTGATGAATGTATTGGGTATAAAACACACGGAAACGGGTATAAATGCAGAAAACCGTTCGAGTTTGGCGCGCGAGGGAAACGTGATCGACTCACGAAACGTGACAAGAAAACATTGGGCCTGTCACGTGACCGGGTAGGCCGACGTGCCATGCGCCCTAGCAGTGAGAAAGAGAACTTCATGGCGCTCAGTTTGAAACAAACCAGAAGTAAATCGGATAAAAATTGAATTTTATACAAATATTTTTTACGAAGACATAAATTTGTGTCATGTGTGTATGAGCGGGTAGACGAAACATGACGCGCTTTTAAGACATTGGCATGCGAAAGTGTTAAATTAATAATAATCAAAGGAAAAATTTGGGGGAATTATTTTATTTTCCATGCACCAGGGTGTTGCATTATATAAACAGGGGCGCAGTCCAGGAAATAAAAAGAAAGGTCTTCCGACATTATTACTGTACTTTGTTGATTATTACACTTTGAGTTTTATACATTAGGAAATCAACGATCCATCTCCCTATTGTCAGTAATGCCTTTTGTAGGCATTTTGAGTGCAATAACACTATGGTTACGTGTGTTGAAAGTTTTTGTGAGATCTGTGAAAAACATCAGCATTTTGCTCGTCTTCTGTGGCATCTAAAGCCATGTCATAGTGGTCTAACAATTGAGAGAGCCCTGTTCTGCTCTGTTTTGAACTAAAGTTTCCGGGGTTATGTAGACATTGACATACTTGGGAAAGAAACCCCAGCATTAAATGTAATGAAACACCACTTTCTGAAGTAGCCCTGCAGCTATATTCCAGGGAATGTTTAATACTAAAAGGTCACGTCAGTTGCAGATAATATTGTTTGCCCCACCAGGGACCAGAGCCAGAACCTGGACCCCTCAAGCAGGTGCAGAGAGCAGGTGACAATCTGCTGCCTCAACAGAAAGAGCCTACAGAAAGTCAGCGTAGCTTTACAGACAACCAGAGGGTTCACGGAAAACAAAGCCTCAAAAATCGCCAAAGAAGTAATGCAAACAAGTTACAGAGAATAAAGGAGTCATTCAAACAAGCTTGAAACTCATTAGAATCAAGTACCACAATGAGGATCACAGCCGACTCCAAAAGTTAGTTCTGTTTCTGATGTGGGTGTCCAACACCAACCTTGCAGTGCTTTTGGTCATGCCACCTCTTGGGCAAGCCCCAAAGCTTCAAGTTAAGTACCAGACATCCTTGGACTTGATTGTCCTATAGAGGCCATTTGCTTTATGGTATTGTGTGTTTTGGTTCAATCATGAATTGGATCGCTTGGCTGCTCCCTCTTGGTTATATTCAGGGTGCAGTTAGGTGACTAACTACACCCAGATTCATGATTTTTCCAGAGGTTTTTATCCTAACCCGTGGTGTCTTCTGTGGAGTTCGGGCCTCTTTTCTATGATAGACTTAGCCACTTTTGAGTTCGGGTCATATCGGTTCATACACTGATCCGAAATATGTCATATATTTGACATATTGGAAAATCAATTTTGTTTTCAAGGAGAATGAGTATGTATAAAAATCAATCTAAATGAGGAGATGACAAGCTAGAAATGTACTATCAACAAAAATATGATGATTAATATAAAGAAGAACTAAGAGTGAAAAAACTTTCTCTGTCCTACAAAATGAATATGAAATCACCAAGATCCCATGTGTAAAATAAACATGTACTAAGGTATGCAAATATCAGTTGTTGACAACAGTAAAGCCATCACAGTACTTTCTGAGCGAGTCCCTCAGATGCTGTTTTGAGGGAGCCATTAGGCCCACTAGATCCACTATCTAAAGCTATATCATTCAGGTCTAGCAAACTAAGTTGACAGTTTGATTTACGCTGAGAAGGCAGTGGTATTTCAAATTCAGTTTACGCTAGTTATACAAATTCTGCTTGTTATAAAAACTCAAACTAGTTAACAAATATCGAGTTAACTAAGGAAGATATATTTTATGATTTGACTGGGAATATATGAATATATATGGTGGTGAAACTTGAACCATAAGTGACTTGACTGATAAATACTAATGACCACTTCCCAGTGACTAGGCAAATTTACATTTGCTGGGGACCTTGTTCATTAAAGCAAAATTCAAAAGAAGGGTAAAAATAAGAACCGCTGCAGTATACTGCATTCAAATTGTAACTTACTGCAAATAGACTTGTTTTAGGGCCTTGGTGAGAGCATGGTTGGGATGATATCCAGTCTGGATCAACTGGCTTGTCAGTGATGCTACCTGCTTCAATTTTGATATGCTTGGTTGTTCATACACTGTTGAAATTAAAACTAAATATTAGTCTCTTTTGTAATGATTTTTATAAAGTGGTAAATACACTTTTACTCAACAAAAAACAAAAAAACAGGGTTGAATGTAATGAAACGCCATTCTCTAGGCGAGACCCGGAGGCTCCCTGGAGTTAACACTTTCGGAGTTAACACTCATGATTCTATTTGTTAACACACAAATAGAATCATGAGTATTCCCCTTACTATAGAAACCTAGTCACAAACTTAGAATGTATATGAAAACTGACCAGGAAGTGTATTTGTAACAGCTTGGTGGGCTTGGAAGAGAGCATTCTGTAAGCGTGGAGAGGTAAGACCTCCTTGCAACATCAGTGCACGTAAATCCTGAGGTGATGTCCAAGATCCTAGCATGTAGATTTCTATGCCTCGATTCCTCATGGCTCTGAAAATAACAAATCATTATTACCATGATTAAAGAAAACTACAGAACTATATTCACCAAGAAAATTCTAAGTTTCTGGCACATTAGTAGGCAGAATGCAGTACTCAACCTACTATGCAAGGCCTGATTTGCCTAATAAGCCAAGTTTTCCTGAATTTATTTATTTTTTGTTTTTTTTTTCTTATGAAATGATAAAGCTATCCATTTCATTATGTATGAGTTAAGTTTTTTTTAATTTGAGTTAAAACTAATGACGATATGACCGAACCTCACCTACTCTACCTAACCTAAACTAACATATCTTAACCTAACCTAAACTAACATAACTAAGTCAATAATTTATGTTATGAATATAATATAATAATAATATTTCAAATAAACCAATTGGAAACTATTTTGAAAATAGAGAAAATCACTCGGCCTATTAGGCAAATTGGGCCTTGCATACTAGACCGAGAAGTGCGTTCTGGCTACTAGGTACGACATATATATACTGTATATGTAAATGTTGGTCAAGCCATGCCTTAGGCAAATGCACCAAGTTACGGTTAAGCACCGTAATTAAGCAATGCACCGGTTAAGACCCAAAGCTAACAAGGGGGAGATCAAAACACTGAAACCCCTGTGACATGTACAATCATGGGGGCCTAGCAGAGGGCCACCAAAAAACAGAAGTGGAACTATAGCCACACCAGGACAAGGCAAGAAAACAAAAACAAAAGAAAATCCCTGTAAAAGTACGTCTTCAGAGAAAACAGGAACCTGCCACCGGGTAGGTAGGCAGGCTGCACAGCACCTTGATGCCCCAACCAGCACACCACCACTCCATACCCAAGGCCAAACAAGGCCACAAAACCCCCAGCTGGCCGCAAGGGTTGGGTAAATGCCGAGCAGCAAAAACCCTTACGAAAATGGATTCCCAAAAGCACCAGGGAAAGGAACCCTAACACGCAAGGGCAGTACTCTCAGGGCGCCTAGGGAAGGATTCCTTTAAACGAATGTAGCCCCGGTACTCTCGAGGACACCTGACCACCGCACGCAACAACACTGCAGAAGTCGTCATGAAGGCAAAACACCGCCTTTGGAAATCGAGGCCAGAGAAGATATCTGCCCCCAGACCATATTACCGAACTAATTGATGTTCTGGGTAGCAGGTGCAGAAAGGTCCGGGGGCTCCCTCCCCCCCCTCTTGGGGAGGGGAGGGCTGCACAGACGAGCGGAGAGGCAGTGGAGCGAGAGGTACGTTTGTTTCCTTGGGATTGGAGAGAGCTCTGCCTCTCTTTTTGGTTTTTCATTTTAATTTTCTTACCATGTGGGGTTTGTTTTGTTATGCCTACCTTACTGAATGCCTAACCCCATTAAATGGCACATAAGGAAAACCTCCAACCACAAGGGGGTTTTCCAGGGCCATTGCTCTCTGAAACCTCTCTGAGAGGCCAGGTTCTGGCTCGTGATCCCCAGTAGGCTGAACTCCAAAGACTAATGCCCCGGTCTAATATATTACACATTAACCCGATAGCTCCAGGGAGCCGAAGGGGCTCCCCACAGAAATCACAGGTCACACTTGTTTAACAGCATTGCTATTTTATCCCATTCCAGAGAGATGGGATAAAATGGCAATGATGTTAATATCTTTTTACAGCAAAGCTCTGTTGGTAGATTTCCATCATGTGACAGACTGAACTTTAGATTTTGCTCCGTGAATTTTAGCAATGGAATGTGGAAAAAAAGATATAAATGTTAATTCCTTTAATTTGGCACAGAATGAGTTTTGGAGATTCTAGTGTATTATCAAAGACAAGACTCATTTAGCAATCTAGAGTGTTACGGTGCCCTCTCCTATCTCTTACGTTGCCAGCTTTAAGAGTCATATCGACTCTCCCTACAGGGAGAAACTTACATTATAAGTCTGTAGGTAAAGGGAAAGAGGCGCCCGGATATAAATGAGAGTATCCCCTACTGCAGATATGACGTTTTGGAATGGACGCTAGCCGTGTGCGGATTGGGTGACTCGGGTCACAGGCGACCAATCAGAGCCCGCCGTGACGTCACCGAGTACCCGGGCGGCGCCACGGTCAGATTGGACCTGACAGCGAAGGGGAGAGGACGCTCCTCTGTCAGCTCTCAAGGATTGGAGGCTAAACAGGGCTTTCTCAGTGGATTAGAGCTAGCCATCGCAGCCCACCTGATATATAGGAGACCCCGCGCTTCTGGGAAGCAAAAGGAACCAAGTTGATTGAGCAGAGAAGTGCCAAACTTGGGAAAGATTCGGTGACGACGCTGGGCGGCGACGCTGGATGTGAGGGCCTGGAAGAGGTGTGGCGGGCAGGCATAGCTGTGACCGGGTCACATCCACTGAGGTTGTTAGAGGGACGACACCGTTCCTAGGGCGAGGAGCAACGCCTCGTGGAAAGAACGTGTGGGTGAATATGGTGATAAGCTCAGCGCCCATTGATGGACCAGGATTGGGATAGCTGAACCCCAGGGATTGGAACGGCGAAGACGCGAAGGCTTCACGACACCTGAGGACCTGTGGGAACGTTCCTGGATCACCGAGGATCGACTCAGGAAGCATAGGACGCTCACACCATCGAGGGACAGGCGTCGTGAGCCAAGGATTGTTAAGGTAGATCATTTTCCCTCCCATTACCCCTTTGTGAGAGTAGGCTAGATAGGCCATTGTATTCACTTGTATATGTGGAAATAGGATATTAATGCTTTAGTAGCAGAATAGGCTGCAGGGCAGCTTATGTCCAGGACTGTCAGAGAGGACAGTGTGTGTGGATGGCAGGACAGTGAAGAAGAGGAGCCGACGTGGTGAAGAGGCCCTTCTGTGAGAGAGTGTGTGACTCCTGTCTTTCTGCCCAGTTGAAGGAGCCTGGAGAACGTGAGAGAAGAGTTGCTGACAATCTCCAGAGTTATTATTATTATTTTTCATTTATTATATCACTTATAGTCATATGTGTGATCATGTATTCGTATCAGTAAATTCACACATTTTATTATTGTGTTTGAGTGTGCCTCCATTATTATATTATTATTATATTTCTATATGAGCATACACGAGGGTTACCATAGTACCATCTAGGGAACATTACGTTCCCTATAGAATTTCGTATTGCCTAGGGAGTGGCAAACAGCACAGACTGATATAAGAGTGTATCTTTAGCCATTCGAGCAGTGCTAGTGCCTGAATGGTGGTAACTAATAACGTGGTGGCCAGAGAGAGGTAAAGCCACACGGACCCTCAAGGGAGAGTACCCTGGGCCGACAGTCCAATAGTAGATCTTGGGAGTAGCAACACTGGCAACAAACAATATAATAATACACCCACTGAACTGCATCGCTGGGGTGCAGATATAATAACCCAGCTGGCGACCTTGTTGAGGAAAAGATAGAGAAGACAGGCGGGAAAGGAGTTCCTGCAACCTCTTTGTCCGGCAGGCAAGACTCAGGGAGGTCAGTGTTACAAAGTAAGCCCGAGTCTTCCTTCACTCCTCCACGGGTCTAGGCCGGAACTGCTGATAGCAGTTTCCCCGTGGTTGACTGAAGGGCTTCCAGGGTGAGTCAGTGGCACCCCTTCAGTGGTGGAAGCAAAGACCTGCGGAGGTGGGCCTTGCTGGTCCTCTCCTGTGGGACCAAGGAGACCCCGGTGAATCCCGGGAGTCGGAGGGGCTGAGTATTCTGCCTTTCGAGCCCCTAGCAGCCGAGTGCTAGCAGAGCCCCGGCCCACCCCCCGTGACAAGAGTAACCAGTGACACTGAAGATGGCATGATCTCTGCTCCATATGTATCATTACTTTCAACTGTCTTTTTTCACAAATTAGTCTTAAATTTTGAAAGGCATAGTTAGACAAGCAGGACAACTCCATCATTCAAGGAAAATAAAAATATTTCTATTATATTATTATTTTGATATAAATGGTATAAGGGAATATCTTAAGACATAGTTCCATAAACACTAACAGTTAACCACTCACTCTGGAAATTTCTGGAAGTGTTACTTTCTCTTTCTTATAATAGCTCTTAGTACGTACCGGGAAATCTCTCCATGTTGAGGATTCATAAGAAGAAAGAGACGGAACTTAGGATGAGGTGCAACAGATGGAACAGCTCCATTTACCACACCTCTTTCACTCAAGGTTAGCACACCACCAGGTTCCAGTAAAGCATTGAGTCTGTCTAGCACTGATGCAGAACATAAGTTCACTCCATCCACAAGCAGCCACTCACCATTACGCACCGCCTAAAATGCAATAAAAATCATCAAGTGTAAATGTTCATACTGTTCATATTATTATTAAACAAAAAATACAAGTAGAAAAAATACAGTACTTTAGTATATTTTGTTGGAAAAAATTAGACAACTTACATTGACTAGAATGGAATCAACCCAGTGAAAGGTGCCACCTCCTGATAGGCCACCAGCTTCCTTCACATACTCCTGGAGTTTCTGGACACGACTGAATAATTCCACAACTTCCATGGATGCACCAGAAGATTCACAAGTACCACAAATTATTTCAAGACTCTTCTTTATATTCTGTCACAAACACACAAAAAAAAATTATTATTTTCAATAAATTAAAGAGAATTAAGATTCAATAAATTAAATATATTAAAGACAAGAATCTTCTTTCTGGAAAAGAAAACAAGATTGAGAATTTTTCTGGGAAACCACCCAGAAAGCCCATGAATTATGGGATCTGGAACTGGAAAACACCAAAGTGACAACACACATCCAGAGCACACCACATAGAACCCTGGAAACACAAACCATAACTGTCTCTATTTTCCGCTTGTTACAACGTGTAATAAAGTTGTTACATCTTGGCTTATTAATTAACGTGTTTATGACGTATTAGAACGTTGTTACAACTTGCTATATTGGTCGTTATAACTGGTTAGGTGGTGTTAAAACTTGTTCGAACGTTGTACCAACATCGTAGTTTCCGTGTGTGTTTGGCGGGAAAATGCAATATATGATATTTGTTTATTGAAGTCAGGTTAATGAGTGTGTCAAAAGAAGATAGAGGATTGAAAGCAGAACACCCATAGAAATGAGACCCAACTCCTTGAGACAGGGGGCTCAGCCTAAACAGAGACCAAGTGATGAGACACATTGCAGGCCTCAGGGTGAAAGGGAACAACAACCCAATAGGCAGTACAGTGGAAGCAGTAACCATATCACAAGACTGAGGTACATTTCTCAAGCTTGCACCCTGCAAAAGCAGGCTCAGTTGGCTGGTCCATCCTGAACCCCCCAACAAAGACAACACAGGAAGGCTTACCAGACCCTGAAGGAATAAACAAATACACATCCCTCTTTGTTCAGATCACTGCTCTTTCTTACAGGTGACTTTCAGTTATTATTAGTCTATGCTGTCCTTCTGTTTCTTCTGTCCTGATTACTGCATCTTCTCACCTAAAAAAAAGGGGGGGGGGGGGGGTGGGGGGGGGGGGAATGGGGTGGTGGTGATGAAAATACACCATTGACTTTATGAAAAGCAAAAATTTTTATATATGCTTACCTTATGGGAAATAGTCTTGGTGCCTGTTTTCACTTTAATGGCTATGACTGTCTCAAGAAGAGCCATCAAGAGGTTACATTGGTGATGAAAGTGAGCCGTCTCCTCAGATGTTGTTCTTTTCATTTCTGGAGTGGGCCAAATGTAAAGTCAGGAACATACAGCTAAAATGTATAAATGGATCAACAGAACCCTAATCATTCCAATATCATGTGTCATGTAAAACAAATCCACGGAGAAAGTAATAATTTGTACTTGGTAATATGCTTCAATTACTAAACAAACACAATAAATATCTTTGGCAGTTCTGTTTGTATAAATCTATAAATCACATGAAATAAAGCACGTGGACAAAGATACAACCACACCCTGGAACATTATATCCAATGTTATAAAACCAGCGTTATACGTAATGAAGTGGCATTTTCTTTGCGAGTCTCGGAGGCTCCCCGGAGATATCCAGCCTGATATGGATATATTAGCTTTCTGCCATCAGTCAATGTGCATGAAGTTCTTACCTACCGGGGCCCACGAGCCAGAACCTGGCCCGTCAGAGAGGCACGAGAAGCAATGGCCTATAAAAACCCTCATGTTGTTGGACGCATTCTATGTCTGCCATCGACGAAGTCTGGAGCCAGATTCATGAAGCAGTTCACGCAAGCACTTACTAATTTGTACATCTTTTTTCAATCTTTGGCGGCTTGTTTACAATAATTAAACAGTTAATGAGCTCCAAAGCACCAGGAGGCTGTTTATAACAACAACAGTTGATTGGCAAGTTTTCATGCTTGTAAACTGTTTAATAAATGTAACCAAAGCCGTCAAAGATTGAGGAAAGCTGTACATGTTTGTAAGTACTTGTGTAACTGCTTTGTGAATCTGGAACCTGGCACCCAGAAAGGTAGGTGCCCCAAAACAAATCCCTATTCGGGTGAAAAGATTGAGGAAAGTTGTACATGTTTGTAAGTACTTGTGTAACTGCTTTGTGAATCTGGAACCTGGCACCCAGAAAGGTAGGTGCCCCAAAACAAATCCCTATTCGGGTGAAAATATTGCTACCGAAAGCCGAACAAGTGAACAGAACTCCCCAACCGAAAATTAGCAAACAAGCATGACGTCACGTTGCCGCGTCGCTGTCTGTGCAACTCCCTCGTCCCCGGGACAGGGAAAGGGGAAGCCCCAGACCCTCGAATTGGCGATCCATCCTTCAGTTCTTTGGTTGGACGTCAAAACACGAAAAAAAAAAACGCTGACTGGAGGGAGGGAGCCTCAGGGACTCGCCCAGAAAATGGCTTTTCATTACATTCAATGCTGGTTTTCTGAGGGGAGCCTCATTGGCTCCCCGGAGCTACCTCACCAAGGGTAAGGAAAACGAGGGAAGTACCCAGGACACGGACATCACACGCCCGAAACTCAAAATAAAGACAACTAGCAAAACTGAAGGACCCTACGAACAATCTGAGAGACCCATACTCTGGAACGGGAGGGAAGGGAAACCGGAACAACCCAAAGAGCATCCCCGGCCACAGAAGCCGTGGCGCACAGATAATGGCGGAGAGCCCCAAATGAACACAACACAAGATGCACCCCCAGCCTGACCAAACAAGCATCAACAACCCAAGGGACCCCTCCGGAAAGCAGCAGACACATACATCGTCAGAAAAGAAGGAAACAGCTGCAAAGGAACAAAACTACCACTAGGACCAAATGAGCAGAAATCCCTGCACCGAAGGAGAGCATGAAGCTCCCCGACCCAACCCCTAGAGGCCAACGCCAAAGGAAGAGCCCTAGAAAAGCAATCCTGAATCAGAGGGGCCACGACAACCCGAGTAAAAGATAGAAAAAGAGAGCACCCCGACCACAACGGCTGAGGCGACGCATGAGCAGGCTGGAGATGAAACAACGCATGAGGAAGCTTGCGGAACAGGCCAGAAGTAACATCAACACCGAATGCAAGCTGGAGCGACTTTGCCAGCACCACATGATACGAGGCGACAGTATTCAGCATAAGATGACAGTCCTGGAACAACCACGAAAAGAAGGACAAAACAACTCTATCAGAGACCGAAGTACACCTACTTCGGTCAGGTTGAACACCTACTTTCTTCGGTTGAAGAACCACCAGGAAACGTCATACTGCCACTGAGACGAAGCACGCAGGTGGGAGACCAACAACAAAGCCACCTGCGCCCTATACAAGTGACGATAGACTCGAGTCAAAAACTTCAGATGCAAAGACTCGAGGTGAAGAATGAACCCGCCTCGTACCGTGCTGGACCAATCTGCTCAAAGACTCATGGGTTCGGACACCGAGCAACAGGTTCGCGTTGACCACGCCAACGCGAACAGATTCACTTCTGGAGGCTGGAACGTCTAGCGGAGCAACTGAACGAGTTGGCATTGACCGTCCATTCCGTAGACAGGGTAATGAACTGGGACAGGCCGTTTGCCAGGACATTGGACACCCCCCGAACGTGAACTGTCAAAAAAGCCAAACCCCGAGAACTCAGCAGACGAGTCACTCGATGCGACCAGCCTCAAAGAGCCAAGGACCAAAAGGAACCACCTCAGTTCAGGAAATGAACCACTGGGGGAACAATGAACCACAGTGAAGTCCTAATGGAGCCTGACTGTTGATCCGTGAGCGACCCGAACCTTCCGGAGTGACATCCACATGCCGTGAACTCTCGCACAGTGCTGTGAGCCTGACAGAAGGATGGATGCCACCACCCCTGGATGGCCTGTTGAGCACTGGTCACAAAGCTCCAGCCAAGAGACGACCCGTCCATGAACACATCAAGCGAGTGCTCAGGGAGGTGCCTTGGCGCACTGAACCCTGAAAAACCCAAAGAGGAAGCCGGTGATGCAGCAACTGTAACCAGAACAGCTGACGAAGCCACACCCGACCCGGCAGGTAGACCATCATGGCAAAGTTCAGGCTCTCACACAAACCCTCGAGCAACTGCCGCGTGACACTGAAGCCCCTCAGGAACAGACGAAGGCAGGAATGCAGGTGAAGCAGAGCCACCAGAGGAAGGGACAAGGATACGGTTCGAGCGTCCCACACAAGACCCAGCCAAGACCGAACCTCAAAGGGAACCAGATGGGACTTCCGCCAGATCACCAGGAACCCTAACCCGGTGAGCTGAGAAAGAACCTAATCCCTGGCGAGCAGACACGCGGACCGGCTAGGAACCTAAACCAGCCAGTCGTTGAGGTAGGCCAGAACCCGAACACCTAACAGACGCAGGCGGGTCACCACCATCTGAGTAAGGTGTGTGAAAACGCGAGACACTAGATTCAAATCTAATGAAAGGCAACGAAAGCGGTAACCTTGATGCCCCACAACAAAACTGAGCCAGTCCCTGAACCTCGGAAAAACTGGGACGTGCCAATATGCATCCTCGAGGTCCAGGTACACCATCCAAGTGCCCGGCTCCAACAGAAAACGGACCCGAGACAAGTCGGGGCAATAAACCCACGGGTTCAGACAGAATAAGTCTAGAATGAACCAGAGGTCCGCGAAGTCCCGTTCCGGGACCAGAAACAAACTGGAAACCCACCTGAGGGACGAGGTCGTTTCGACCACGCCCAAGCGAACCCAATCCGAGATGACTCGACAGAGCGCAGGAGAAAAGGCCTGCCCCCACCAGCCCTGAACCCCACGAAGGAGGAGGAGCCACCTAACGCTACCACAGTCAGCACGAAACCACCCAAAAGGCCCATAAATCGTGGGACCAGGCGCGAGCAAACACAGCGAGCCTCATCCCCCAGTCAATGGGACGAACCACGAAAGGGCTGGGCACCTTACGAGAACCTAAGCAGCACACAGGGTGATCCCCAGGGCGACCAGAAAGAGACAGAACCAGAAGCGGCGCCTGCTCCGAATCTAGCCGCACTGGCCTACCACGACAGGAAGAACCCCAAGCCCTGGCTTCCCTTCCGGGAAGGCTCCACACGAGCCCTCTGGAGAACCAACAAGTCGGACATAGGACAGCAACTAGCTGAAGCTACCTGCAGATACTGCACCACTGTAGATTCTGCAAACAGCAGGGGACAAAAAGGCGAAGACAACCTAAGACCCAGGGCCCAAGTGGATTCCAAGGAAGAAGCAAGCACCGCCTGCCGACACGCAAATCGAGAAGCAAAAAAACGTGAAACCGCATTCCGCAGGAGCAGCACGAACAGCTTCAACAATGTAGACGCAGAGCACACCCCTGCTCACATGTACACAGAGCACACACCCCTGCTCACAAAATGTGTACAGAGCACACACTTCTGCTCACAACATGTGTACAGAGCCGCACACTCCTACTCACAAAATTTGTACAGAGCACACACTCCTGCTCATAAAATGTGCACAGAGCACACACTCCTGCTCATAAAATGTGCACAGAGCACACACTCCTGCTCACAAAATGTGTACAGAGCACACACTCCTGCTCACAAAATGTGCACAGAGCATACACTCCTGCTCATAAAATGTGTACAGAGCACACACTCCTGCTCATAAAATGTGCACAGAGCACACACTCCTGCTCACAAAATGTGCACAGAGCACACACTCCTGCTCACAAAATGTGCACAGAGCACACACTCCTGCTCACAAAATGTGCACAGAGCATACACTCCTGCTCACAAAATGTGTACAGAGCACACACTCCTGCTCATAAAATGTGCACAGAGCACACACTCCTGCTCACAAAATGTGCACAGAGCACACACACACTCCTGCTCACAAAATGTGTACAGAGCACACACTCCTGCTCACAACATGTGTACAGAGCACACACTCCTGCTCATAAAATGTGCACAGAGCACACACTCCTGCTCATAAAATGTGCACAGAGCACACACTCCTGCTCACAAAATGTGTACAGAGCATACACCCCTTGCTCACAACATGTGTACAGAGCACACACTCCTGCTCACAACATGTGTACAGAGCACACACTCCTGCTCACAACATGTGCACAGAGCACACACTCCTGCTCACAACATATGTACAGAGCACACACTCCTGCTCACAACATGTGTACAGAGCACACACTCCTGCTCACAACATGTGCACAGAGCACACATTCCTGCTCACAACATGTGCACAGAGCACACATTCCTGCTCACAACATGTGCACAGAGCACACACTCCTGCTCACAACATGTGTACAGAGCATACACTCCTGCTCACAACATGTGCACAGAGCATACTACTGCTCACAGAATGAGCAAGTAATTCTGTAAAATTTCTGCCCATGTCCAGGAAACTATATAGATCCCTAATCAATTAATTACATTAATAGGCACCAAAAAGCAAAACATACTCTCATTATGGGCAGAGACAAGCTTGTTCCATGCTAAAAGTATCTTCTTGACATGGATTTCTTCACCAATCAGGAGTGCTTCTCTAATAGCTGCCCATGCTGTACATCTAGCATCACTCACAATTTCAGCAAGTACACGCCCATAGTCCACCTGAGAAAACAAAATAAAAAGCCAGCGTTGAATGTAATGAAACGCCATTTTCTGGACGAGCCCCAGAGGCTCTCTGGAGCTATCGGGCTAATGTGTGGTATATTAGACTGGGGCATTAGTCTATGGAGTTAACTAAACTAAAAACTGAACTAAAAACCGAAAAGAGAGGCAGAACTCCCTCCAATCCCAAAGAAACAAGCAAACGTCACACTCCACTGCCACGCCGCTCGTCCGCGCAGTGCTCCCCTCCCTGTGCCGGCTACCTAGCACTCCAGTTTGGAAGCTAAGCATCAAACAACGCAAAAAAACGCCAACCTGAGGAAGCGAAGGGTTGCCAGGGACCCACTGGGCTCACCCAAAAAATGAAGTTTAATTGTTTAATTATAGTCAATGCTGGTTTTCTGTGGGGAAATGCTATGGCTCCCTGGAGCTACATACCTCAATGCAAAGTCGAGACAACTGGCTGAAACTGGCTGCAACTCGACACAATGCATGTTTTCTGTGGAGATACCCTAACAGCTTCCTGGAGCTACATACCCAAAGATAAGGATAAGAAGGACTTACCCCAGAGGAGGCCACCACATACTCCTCAATGCAAAGTCGAGACAACTGGCTGAAGCCTGCGACCCAAAGTAATACAGGAACGCCCAGGAGCAGGAATGTTATCCAAATAATGGGAGCCAGGACCCTTTCCGACCTCCATAAATCCTCGTGCCCGAAATATCAACCCAGGACATGTTGCCAAACACAGAAGACAACACGGTAAAATTCCTAACTTCATGGGCATGAGGATAGACTGCAGGCTGGCTAGACTTAATAACCCTGCAGACAACATTGGAGACCTAAGCCCTGGAACGGGGAACGAGGGAAACCGGATCAACTCAAAGCACATCCCCAGCCACCGAAGCACGCAGATAACGGCAAAGAGTCGCAACCGGACAAAACACATGATGCACCCCAGCCGGACTAACTAAGCAGCGATGACCCAAGGCCTCCTACGGAAAGCAGGCATCTCGTTCTTCGCCAGAAAAGGAGGAGATGGCTGCAACCCAACAAACCGACCACCAGGACTGAAAGAGCAGAAACCCCTGTGCCGGAGGAGAGAATTTAGCTCACCGACCCGACCCCCCAGAGGCCAATGTCAACAGAAATAGAGCCTTGAAAAAACAATCTTGAACCGAAGGGGCCACCACAAACCGAGGAGAGGAAAGATAGGCGTGCACCCTGTCCAAAGACATGAACGGCTCAGGGGGTACATGAGCAGGCCAGAGGTGAAACAAAGCACGAGAAGGCATACAGAATGGGGCTGGAGTGATATCCTGCTCACTCCCGCCCTGCCGTGAGAAAATGACAAAGAATGCCAGGTAACTTCATACTGTTGTCGAGACGAAGCCCCTCAGGTCACATGATCACCATACAATTGGTGATAAACCCACATCCAAAAGACCAGACATGAATAGCGGAGCAGAAGAATGAACCAGACATGTAATGGACTGGGCCGACGAAAGAGGCGAAGCCTCAGAAAACATCCCGGGTTTGCACACCAAGCAAGCAGCGCCTGGAACCAAGACTGGCCCGACCATAAAGGAGCCACGAGGTTTACTCTCCATAATAAATAGGCATAATAAAACCGAGTAAACTCCAACTGAGCCAGAACCCGAAGCACCAGCTGGACAGGGGAAAAGTGGTACAGGTCGTACCGTCGAACAGACCTATCGCGTCCACCACGACAGCCTCAGTCAGGGGAAGGGTGCCACATAGATCAGGAGACGTCGAGACCACGCCGACACGAAGAGGTTCACGTCCAGCAGAGCCAATGGAAGGAGTTAGCATCGATCGTCCATTCCATGGACAGGGAAATGAAATGAGACAGGCCATCCACCAGGACGTTGGACACTCCCCAGATATGAACCGCACGAAACACCAAACCCCGAGAAGCCAGCAGACGAGCCACTCGAAGCGACCAGATCCAAAGAGGCAAGGACTGAAGAGAACCCCTGCAGTTCAGGCAATGAACCACCGGTGAACAGTCTGAATGGAACTGGATGGTTGAACCTCGAGCGACCCAAACACTCTGAAATATCAGCCAAACTACCACGACCTCCCGTATTGGTGAGCCGGTGAGCTCACCAGCGCCTGTGGTGAGCACTGGTCACAAAGCCCCAGCTGAGAGACGACTCATTAATGAACACATTGAGTAAGCGCTTGGGTAGAAGCCAAGGCACAGAACCCCGAAGAGGAAACCGGCGATCCAGCAACCGATGCAAGGCCCCCGGAGTACGAACCCAGCGATCGCAAGAGAAGCAAAAGGGGTGTCCCCGAAGGAACCAGATCAGACACCGAAGCCAAACCCAACCCAACAGGTAGAGCAGCACGGCAACGTTCAAACTCCTGCTCAATTGCCCGAGCAACAGCCGAGTGACCTGGGACCCCCCCCCCCCACCAAAACAGCTGAAGGTGGGATCGCAGCCTCAGCAATGCCTCGGGAGGAAGACATGGAAACGAGCAGTCCTAAACAAGACCTAGCCAGGTCCGAACCTGGGATGAAACCAGATGGGACTTCCGCCCATCTCAACTGGGAGACCACGCCTGCCAGTTGTCGAGGTAGGCCAGCACTTGAACCCACAGCAGACGCAAACAGGTCACGACGACCTGGGTGAGATGCGTGAATACGAGAGGTGTCAGATTCAAGCCAAAAGATAGGCAACGAAAGCGGTAAGCCTGATGCCCCACCATAAAACTTAGCCAGTCCCTGAACCCTGGATGAATAGGGACATGTCAATACGCATCCTTGAGGTCCAGGCATCCGGCTCCAACAGAAGCCGGACCTGAGAGAGAGTGGTCATCCGAAAGGAGGGCAAGGAATCCAAGGGCTCATACAGGACACGTCCAAAATGAACCGCAGATCCACACAGTCCCATTTCAGCACCAGGTGCCATATTCACGCCAAAAGAAAGACAAAGAAATCGGTAAGCCTGACGCCCCACTATGAAACCTAGCCAGTCCCTGAACCCCGGATGAATAGGAACGTGCCAATACGCATCCTTGAGGTCCAGACATCGGGCTCCAACAGAAGCCGGATCCGAGACAGAGTGGTCATCCGAAAGGAGGGCAAGGAATACATGGGCTCAAACGGGACAGGTCCAGAATGAACCGCAGATCTGCATAGTCCCGTTTCAGCACCGAGAATAGGCGAGAAACCCACCTGAGGCACGATTGAGATCGTTTCGACAACGCCCAAGCACACTCACTCTGAGATGACCTGACGAAGCGCAGGGGAAGAAGCCTGCCCCATCAGCCCCGAACCCCCGAAGGAGGAGGAGCTGCCCAATGCCACCACAGGACGGATCACACAACTGATAACATCCACAAATCATGGGACCAAGTGCGAGCAAACAGGGCAAGCCTACCCTCCATCTCCCAACGTCCTTTACTAGAAGCCGGCTGATGAACAGAGCAATCGTCGCGCCAGCCAGACAACGCCGGCTCCGAAGGCAACATCAGATAAGAAGCAATGGTCCACCTTGACCAGCAGAACCTCGAGCCCTGGCACGACCCTTCCATGAAGACCAAGAACAGCCGCCCCGACACCACTGAGAACCAACAAGTCTGACATAGGACGGCAACTAGACGATGCCGACTGCAGAAACGGTGTAACAGCAGACTCCGCAAACAGCAATGGATGCGTGCTGGAACTCGGAAGATGTATTCAAAGGTCCACCGTGCTCTGACAGGATTTCCCAGGGGTCCGTCGGCTGACTGCTTTGGGAAGCCTGGGTAAGGTGTTGCTACCTGGTTAGGGACCAAAGCTAACAAGGGGGTAGATCAAAACACTGAAACCCCTGCAACATGTGTAATCCCGGAGGGCCACCAATACATTATAAGTAGAACTATAGCCACACTAAGCAGACCTCCACCAGGCAAGGGAAACAAAAACAAAAACAAAAAACCTGCAAAAGTACAACATCCCCAGAGGAAACAGGAACTGGTTGCTGCAAAGGTAGGCAGGCTGCATAACACATTGACACCCCAACCAGCATAATACCAATCCCAAGGTCAAGGTCAAGGCCAAACAAGGTCTATGAAACCCCAACTGGCCCCAAGGGCGGGGTAAGTGCCGAGCAGCAAAAACCTTCAAGAATCGGTTCCCGAACGCACCAGGGAAGAGAACCCTAACACGCAAGGGTTGCACTCACAGGGTGCTTAGGGAAGGATACCCCTAAGCACATGCAGCCCCGGTACTCTAGAGGACACCTGGCCATCATACACAACGACAGAGCAGAGGACACCACGAAGGCAAACACTGCTTTGAAAGCGAGGCCAGAGAAGACGTCTGTCCCGGCTTGCATTAGGTAACGAACTGGAATGGCTGCGTTGCCAGCGCGGGGAATTTGGAGCCCCCCCCACCCCCTTGGAGAGGGACGGGGAGGGGGGGAGCTGCGCGGACGAGTGAAGCGGCGATGGGGTGTGATGTTTGCTTGTTTCCTTGGAAATTGTGGTTCTACCTCTGACTTTTGGTTGTAATTTTCGTACCATGTGGTGTCTGTTTTGTTATGCCTACATTTCAGGGCACCTGCCTCATTCTTCGCCGATGTCAATGGCAGATAAGGTTAATCCCCAACCACAGGGGGATTTTCCAGGGCCATTGATTCATGCGCCTCTCCGAGGAGGCCATGTTTAGGCTAGTGATCCCTGATAGGCAGAACTCCACAGACTAATCCCCTGGTCTAATGATTCGCATATTAGCTCGAAAGCTCCAGGGAGCTGAAGGGGCTCCCCACAGAAATAAACAAAATAAATTCCTCTATATTTCCACAGATGCAGAGAGATTATTAACATTAAATTCATGCATTATTCTGCTATTTAGCAATTATTTAGGGTAGAGGTAACATCACTAAGTTACAGGTTCTCATATTTAGTCTCATTATAAAATTCATAGTACAAATTCAAAATTAGAAGAAATATTGCTCAACATATGATTGTTTTATCAGCTATTCGCCTGGGGAAAGATACACGAAGCAGTTACGCAAGTACTTACAACGTGTACATCTTTCCTCAATCTTTGATGGCTTTGGTTACATTTATTAAACAGTTTACAACCATGAAAACTTCCCAATCAACTGATGTTATTGTTATAAACAGCCTTCTGGTGCTTTGGAGCTCATTAACTGTTTTTATAATTGTAAACAAAGCCAGCAAAAATTGAGAAAAGATGTACAGGTCCGTAAGTGCTTGCGTAACTGCTTCGTGAATCTGGCCCCTGGTTAGTAAAGACAACCCTCAATGCTAGATACAGTATTACTGTATAGACTGGCTATACAGTCTATACAGAATGTAAATAACACTAATCTATGATATTAACACTTGGGAACACACAAACCTTCCATTTAGAGTACTTGGATAAAATATGCTTAGAAAATATATAAAATAAATAATAAATATAATTATCTCTGTTCTCATCAGATATACTTATCTCAGTCATCAGATGCGGTTATTATAATCATCAGATACAATCATTATAATTGTCAGTCAAAATAAACACAATTATCACACAATCATTAGACAATTATCAGTCATCAAACAATTATCATAGTTATTAGACAGTTATCACAGTCATCACCACATAATTATCACACAGTCATCAGACACAATTATACAATTACGATGATAATAGACTATCATCACAATCATCTGACAATTATCAGTCATCACCTCACAATCATATACAATTATCATATTCATCAGACAACTATCACATAGCCATTACCAGACAGTTATTACACAGTCATCACCAACACTGTTAAAAACACAGGAGTGGAATGAGAGTTGGAGAAATTTTTGTTAATAAATATAAAGTACAACCTGCTGAAAGCCTCCAAGAAGTTCTGTAACATCCAAATCTGAATTCACAGTGAAAGTAAGCAAGCGATGACCAGTCAGCTGCGCCAATAGTTTAACAAGCGATGTTTTCCCTCCTCCGGATTCGCCAACCTGTCGATAAAAAACATTGAAAATAAAATGAAATTTTATTGAAAACATTGAAAAAAATAAACAATTCTATTGAGGAATGATATCCAACATGCCTAAAAATAAAGATATTAGAAGAAACTAAAGACATTGAAGGGCAAGGTTAAACTATATTAGTGTATAAGAAGTTAATGTCTTAAAAATACATTAGAAAATTACAATGCGCAGATCATCATTTATATATAAAGATCAGTTCGAGAAACTTTCTGTTAGTAGGATTTCTGCAATCAATTGAGCAGTTTTGTAGTAAGAAACATACAAGTTAATTTTGGGTTACATTGATTCTCCTTTGAACAAATTTTAATGCCCACTCCTCACAGTAATTTCGAATTTCTGTAGATAATGTTAAACTTGTCTTAACTTACAAGGTAAAGATTGGTGGATTAGAAAATCAAAATCACGCACTGACAGCATCCCAACTGACTTGCAAGTCACTGAATTGTATCTCATTGTACAAAGCCTCTGAGATCCATGGTGAACTACAAGGAACTAGGAGCAGAATCTGGCTCTCTCTACAAAGTGAGAAGAGCATGGGAATCAGAGAGCAATGCATTACTATGAGAAATTAACCAGAAAAGACAGATGAACCAAAACCAATTACTGTACTAGTTATAAGAAATGAAAACAATGCAAATGACACTTGGCCACCATTGCAAGTTAGGCTGGTGCCATAAAGATGGCAGCCAGGTCCCCTAGGGCACCTACCCACCAGCCACCAATCCAGAACTACAAAACCTAATAAGGAAGAAGGGCATAACAAGCAGAAAGTCTACCAGAAAGAGAAGTTTCATTATATGTAATTTCTGGGAAGGGTCCCTCAGTAGCTCATGGTTTATTCATGCAAGTGCCTCGGAGAGGAGAGCAGCTTAGCTTAAAAAAATATAACAAAAAAAGTTGAATGTAATGAAACGCCATACTCTGGGTGAGTCCCGGAGGCTCCTCGGAGCTATCCATGACTGATATGGAACTCCTAACTATTTTGCATCAGTCGATGTGGGTGAAGTTCTAGCCTACCGGGGACCACGAGCCAGAACCTGGACCCCCCACTGAGGCAAGGGAGCAATGGCCCATACAAATGCACATGTGATTTGGAGCATTCTATATCTGCCATCGCCACAACAGGCACCCAGAAAGATAAGAGCCACAAAACAAACCCCGATAATGGTGAACAACGAAAATCTTCAAACGAGTGGACCGAACTCCCCAAAAGAAAAACAAGCAAACAAGCATGACATCACAGGAGACGGGGTGGAGGCCTGGTCGAGGACCGGGCCGCGGGGACACTAAAAAGCCCCGAAATCATCTCAAGATAACCTCAAGAACCCCGAACATGCAGCATGACGGAGGAAAAATAATGAGTGTCACCCTGAAACAAGGGGACAGAGCAACCCTCAAACTCGCACAAAGCGAGAGGGGACGCAAGGCTCTCCTCCATCGGGCCCGAGAGCCCCGGCAGAGTTTTCCCAGGGTCCCTAGATTGGGTCTGCTAAGGGTTATCCCAGGTGGGGCACTGCTAATTGGTGCCCCAAACTACCAAGCAAACTGCTAAAAGCTGAACCCACTGGACATGTCCACTCATGAGGGCGAAGCAGGGGGTGCCACCACACAAAACGACCCTAATATAAGGAGGGTGAGAGAACACAAGGGAGACCCCTCCACCAGGCAAAAAGAAAAGAAAAACCACGCAAGTGGACAACGTACCCAGAGGGAACAGAGCCGGCCGCTGTTATAGGTGAAAACTAGCTACGCAGTACCCAGCGCCTCACCAGTGCTATAACTACCACTTACCCCAAGGTAAACAAGGGAGGAAAATCCTCCAGACACTCAGGGCAGCTCAAAGCCAAGCATCGAAAGGTCAACAGAGGTAGACCCAAGGCGACTTGTGGAAGAGAACCCCAAGCCCCAAGGGCAGTACTTACAGGGCACTCAGGGAAGGAGTGCCTTCATGGCCACATGCAGCCCGAATACCTGAGAATAATACTCCCAGCTCACACGACCACCATTAGAGCAGCACTGAAAAACAAGGAACAGCACTGAGAGAAGACTGGAGCTGGAGCCACAAGACTATGCACGATCTAATCAGCCGAGGAACTGAGGCGGGATCCCCGGCGGGAGGGCCTGGGACTTCCCTGCGAAGCTGCGCAGTCATGCTTGTGTGATGTCATGCCTGTTTGCTCGTTTTTCTTTTGGGGAGTTCTGTCCACTTGTTTGACAATTTTTGTTGTAAACCAGAATAGGGGTTTGTTTTGTGGCGCTTATCTTTCTGGGGGCCTGTCCCAGTCGATGGCAGATATAGAATGCTCCAAATCACGTGTGCATTTCTATGGGCCTCATTTCTACGGGGGAGCAATGGCTGGTAGAGAGCTCGTGGTCCCTGGTAGGCAAGAGCTGCACCCACATCAACTGATGCAAACTAGTTAGGGTATCTATATCAGCCATGGATAGCTCCGGGGAGCCATAGGAGCTCCCCCCAGAAAAGGCATATTTAAAATATTTGATAAATCAAAGAAACCACTTTACACCAAGTCAAAAAGAGAGAAGATATAGCCATGGATGATTTGCTGGAGAATAATGGTGAAAATTTTACATAATACTAGTATGGAAAATGCAAAGACTGGGCATATGTCTCTTGGATTATCTTAACCTTACTTTTTAACTCTACTCTCCTAATTTTTGTCCTTACCAGTATAGACATCCAGTTCATATTGATACAATTTATTAGACTCTCCATAACAGGCAGTTGGTGGTGCATCACATAGATGTCCTCACCATCATCATCTTCACTCTAAAAAATTTACACAGGTACAGTATATAGTTTTGCTGATATGAGCGGAATAATATTTATCATAAATTATGTATTCCCCAGTAATAGTTGTTGCATAGCAAGAGTCAATGTATTGGATGAATTCCAAAGATCATGTCAAAACTTAAAATACTCTACAACGGTTACTATAATTAATGAAAATGAATATAAAAGCAACAAAATTAAACATACATGATCCCCATCTTGGTTCCTATTAAGCTTTGAGTGGCCAACTTGTACAGTTGTCCTGGTAATGTGGAATCTACCAGTGCTTCGATAACTTGGGTAATTTTCACCAAAAACAGAATCGTATAAATCAAAAACATTTTTCTTGTCTCCATCGGTCCTCATACGATCAGAATATATCAGTCCCACAAACTGCCCCGGTTTGTATGACTCCTTTGGTTGATATTTGATCATGATGTCACACCATCTGTAAAAGCCAAACCAGTAAAATACAATGTTATAGATTAGTACACACACACATCTACACAATTTACTTGACAACTAAGAAAAGCCAGGCATTATCTAATGTACAGCAAATTGTACATGTTATGTACTTACTCAATGCTATGCAAAAATGTCTTTAGTAATTAATAGTCTGTACTTCCACCATTATTTTGTCTTTACTTCATTAACCTAACTGAAATCACTTGAAGCACATGCCAGTCTGAATTACTGAAGATTCGGATAGTGTTACCCATCCAGGCTGCATCACATGGCAACCATAAAAGCAAGACCATCATGTCATAGAAATAACAGTATGGTAGTTAAATTAAAAAAGTTAAAATAAGAGTTAAAATGTAAGTAAAGGCAGGAAGCAAGACAAAAGTATTCAAACCAGTCATCAAAAGTCAGTCATAAGTAATGAAGTCAAGCTTGCAGGAAAGCAGTCACTTTAGTCAGTAGATGAATCTAAAACAACAACACGCCAGTCAATGTGTCAGTCAAACCATCAGTCAGCAATGGTTGACTGATGGTTTTGATTATAAAACAACTTTTGGAAATTATATGTATTGCCTCAAAAGGAACTATAAATAAACACATTCAAACACACAGGTTCCTGGACCACTATACCTTTGTTGGTTCACCTAAGAGATATACAGCTCACAGCTGGAAGGATGCAAACTGAATGCATATTGAACAGGAAACAGTCAAAATCTACAATGCCGCTGACACTGTGAGGCCTAGGTAAAACTGACTAGTAAAGCATAATCTAGAGCGCCCATATGTGTTTTGAAATGGGGTAGAAAAGTTGCACAAGGACTTACAGAAACAAAGAAGTCAGACCAGATAAGTCTCACCTTAGATTCTGAAAGAATGCACACTAGAGCAAAGCATTCACCAAATTATTTTTAAGATATCCTTTAAAAAAGGGAACCAAGCAGACATACACAAAAAGGCATACCGAGTTCAAATCTAGAAAAATGGACAGAGAAGGCTTTCTAAGATATGGACTAGAATCAGTGACATGTCGGTAGTGAAACCAGTAGAGGAAAATAATTAAAACCAAATAGGTGGAATATCTCAAAACAAATGACATAATGAACAGACAATATAGATTTTGAATTGGAAGGTCCTGTGTAAGAAACCAATTAGCTTTTTATGAAAGCTAATTAGATGATTTTAAACATGATCTCCTGGGGAACAGGAGATCACATCCAGACACAGTAGAGTGGAAGAAACTCCAGGAGGAAGGTGTGGGTGGAAACATCAGGAGAGAACATCGTCTCAAGGTCATTGTGGAACGCCAGATCGAGTAAGTATGGCTCTCTTGAACTAAAGCACCTTATCATTCATTTATTCTTTGCCTGTTCAGGGTATATAGTTAGGAAAGTGTCGATTTAATTGTGTTAAAATAAAAGTCATATTTCCATGTGTCATTCCAGTGTGAATTAATGGTTCCTTGTCTTAGTGATATTGGGCCTACCGTCCCCTTTGCCCTAGTGCCCTTAATTCTTAACACTATCGCTCGCTTTGGACACCGATCACGGCCATTTTTTTTCTCTATAAAACCTATAAAATAACTCTGGCCTATAAAACTCCATACACATGACTAATGCCAAAGTCTGACATTAGCATATCAGCCTAGTAAGCTCCAGGGAGCCGACAGGGCTCCCCCCAGAAAAGAAGATTAAATTACAATGTAAACCAAGATTACCTGAACATATCACGTAGGTTTAGTTCCCATGGTCCACCTCGAATGCCCCATAACCCTTGGTCCAGAATTTCTGATGTGATAGACTGATTGAACTCGACCATCTTTGAAACAATTTCATAAGGCAGATCTGCATACATCATGCTCAAAATGAACTCTAAATCAGCAGATGACAGGGCCTCTATATGTACCTTTATATAAAAGAAATTCAAAATGCATTACATTTCTTAAAAAAAAAAAGCATTAAAAATCAATGAAGAATATATAAATTGTCTTAGGCTGAATAAGATTATCATCAAGCAATGAATGTATGAAATGCTATTTTCTGGTTGGCTACCAGTGACACGCTGAGCCTAACTCTGGTACCAATAAACCTAAGCCCAAGACACCAGGCCTCCAAGGCCCTTTCGTACCTTGCCGGAAGACACAACAGGAATCTTGCTCATTCAACAAGGTGAGATCAACCATAAAACTGGAGGAACTTACCTTAAAGCACAGGTACAACAAAATAAGTAAATACGTTAAGGAAATTAGGCACCTCTCAGCAAACAAGTCAAAAGATGGGTTCCATGGGGGTAAATACCCTGACAGTGATGCACCTGCTTGCCACCACTTGGAAGGTCAGCTCACCAGAGGTCCCACCCTGGGACCTCTGGGAGGGAAATATGAAAAATCTCGGTTATCTTGAGATGATTTCGGGGCTTAGTGTCCCCCAAGGGGCGGTCCTCGACCAGGCCTCCTTTTTGTTACACCCCCCCCCCCAGGAAGCAGCCCATAGTAGCTGTCTAACTCCCAGGTACCTATTTACTGCTAGTTAACAGGGGCATCAGGGTGAAAAACATTTTGCCCATTTGTCTTTGCCTCCACCGGGGATCGAACCCGGAACCTCAGGACTACGAATCCGAAGTGCTGTCCACCCAGCTGTTAAGCGCCCGGCAGGTACACAAGCTCAACTCTTGCAAGCACAACTAGGTGAATACAAGGTGGAGGAAAATCTGGGATAAACAAAGCCAGCAGCTCATCAAATGGCTAAACACACACACACAAAGAGCAAGACCAAAGGATGCTAAAAAAAAAAAATTATTATTAGAAAGTCAAGAGGCCACGAGCCTCGGCTAAAATTCCCTCAGCCAACTTTCACACATCCTTAGAGCAGGACAAACAATTGCTTTGTTTGACCAAATCACCATGTGGAGGATCATGGAAAAGTGATCGTTTAGATCAAGGGATGTAAGAAAATTGGCAACAAATGCAGACTCAACCCCTAATAGCATGAGGTGCACATGTTGCTCCATGATCCTGAGACACCACATTATGCATAACAGCCTTCCAGAGAGCAAAGAATGCTAGAAAGAGGAAAAACAAGAGAGGGCACAGCCATTTATCCACCAGTAAATGATTGAAAGAAATGAAACAACAGTATAGGCTATAACCGGAAAATTGATAGAAGACAAGACAGAAAAGGTAACAACAACTGCAACAAACAATAGTTGGATGCTGACGAGTTCAGTCCAGCAGGCCAAACAAAACTCCTGCTACTCGTGTGACTTGTAGCATGGCACAATCTTAGTGAGATAACTACAAGGAGCCACCAGTGAATGAGTCAATATGTATATATATATATATATATATGTATATGACTGAAACTAATGAATGGGAGAGACAATTTGCATTGAAAAATTGAAACAATCTGAAACAGTAATATTATAAGAACAAAATAAATTCTACATGTTCATGTTAAATTATTTTTTTGTTCTACCTGTGTAGCTTGAGGGATTCCAGAACTAAGCATTAGTTTTTTATGATAAACAGTATTCAACCTTAAAAATCCTAAATTAATCATATCAGAAATCTGAAAATCTACAAAGATTTTGCTATAATAATACTATTATCAAAGTTTGAAAAACAATCCTAAACAGTGGTAATGCTTGCCAATTAGGTTTGTGTAAAATCTGAAAGGAGGCTGGAATGATTTATTCTAAATTTTTGCAGTTGCACTAATGCTAAAAATACAATAACCCTGAAGTTATCTTACCTGTGTGAATCTATTGAGGAATGATTTAGGAAGACCTTTCCTGGCACCGCCTTCATGCTGTGGATTTTGACAAGCAAAGACCTTGGTACTGTGGTGTTCCACATGAAAGGTTTTCCCTAATTCAGGCACAAAAACTTCACCACGATGGTCAAAACATGCATTTAACCCTTCCAAAACAGATTGAGAGGCTAAATTTAGCTCATCAAACACAACCCAAGAGCCATGTTTTAGTGCTTGTAGAAGAGGGCCATCTCGCCATGCAAACATTCCACCCTTGCCTCCTTCAATTGGCAAATCTGCACCAAACAGGTCACTAACATCTGTCTGTTCAGAAAGATTGATTCGCACAATGTCATTACCAGATGCTTTGGCTAAAGCCATTACTAAACTGGTTTTACCAACACCTGGGCTACCTTCTAACAACAGAGGTTTAGTTAGCTGTAAACCACGAAGAAGTCGGAGAAGATTTATGCATGTACGAGGAGCCTTAAAGGTAAACATGGTAGACTTGCATTCACTAGCTGAACCTTTGTTTATCATGAAAGGTCCAATGCCAAACACTGTGTCTGTGTTCGTGAAGGATAAACTGCTAACAAATTCTTCTTGAAGTGTTGCTCTGCTGGGATTAATAGTCGTTTTCTGCCATACTTGCTGACAAAGGTAATTTAGGCTGGCTTCTCTCAGCTGCTTCCAACCAGCAGTGCCACTACCTGTGAGTCCTGAACCTAAGCCATCTAAAAGAATAAGACATGCTCCATGTATGTATGCCAAACCTGCATCCATGCAAGTTGGGTCTGATGTAACTTTATTTATAAAGTGAACCCATGACAACAAGTCCCTGATACTAAGAACACATTTCTTACCAAGATCTGTTTTGGTAAAATGTTCAATAAATTCTAAAATAGCATTGCCAAAGCCACTTGTATTTGCTTCACTGTTTAAAACAATTGTTTTTTTAACATTGTGCTCAATAATGCCCAGAACATCAGATGCCACACGATTAATTTCAACTTTTGGGCACCAAATTTCTGTGAAACGATTTCTTAAAGCAGGAGAAAGTTCTTTTTTACCATAGTCTCCACCAGGGTTCATGGTGCCTATTAGTCGGAACTGGTCTTGTGCATAAATAACCTCCAGACTACTAATGTCACCACCATCATCTGTTCCTTTTTCAGCCAATACCAACACCCTTTCTGGCTCAAGAACAGAATTTAACCTTTCCAGAACACTATCATCAGCAAGAGAAATTTCATCAGCCAAAAATATTTCCCCATTTTTCATGGCCACTATGAGTGGGCCATCTACCCACTCAAACAAACGATTATCGTCATCTGTGTGAGATCGGACAGGACGGAGACCACCAAGAAAATCAGCACCCTCTGTATGCATGTGACAATTGACAGTATGGAGTGCCTGCTTATTTTGAACAGCAATCATTTGGCACACTGTAGTTTTTCCACAGCCAGTATCTCCAACAAGCAGTACAGGTTCGCCAAAACTAAGGGCCTTTGCAGTCAAGACATACAAACGACGCATGTCCTGTGTCCAGACTACATGCTCAAACCCTTCTATGGTACACATTTGCATCAGACACGACTTGGTAACTAGAGATGTATCTTCTGACAAGGAGAAGAGCTTAGACTTATCTACTGGCTTCTTGAGTCTCTTTTCCAGAACCTGTAAATGGAATAGAGTACAATGATCAAAATGCATAAAGAATTTTAAAAGCTAATTATAAACAAAAGCAAAAATTTTGTTAGCCATTATGAACTGAATAATTTTAGAGCAAGCAGACAGCAAACATTTAACAACAGTAAAAATATTCTGATTGTAGATGATTTACCCCTTTAATGATTTTGTAATGACTACAGTAGTCATTTGCTCAAAAATGACAAAACGTTCTGATGACGACTGTTGTTGTCATTTTCAACGTCATGTTGGCTAACTCACGTTTTATTATTGTATTTTGCTTTTATTGCATTTTTAAACTACCAACATAAAATACAACTCTTTAGCTTTAAATGAACCAGCGCTAAATGTAATGAAACGCCATTTTCTAGGCGAGACCCGGAACCTCCCGGGAGCTATCCAGGCTGATATGCTAATGTCAGAATTTGGCATTAGTCATGTGTATGGAGTTCAGTGGGCTTACCAGGGACCACGAGCCAGAACCAGGCCCTCCTCAGAGAGGCATGGGGAGCAATGGCCTATAGAAACCCACGTGTGGTTGGAAGCATTCTATGTCTGCTGTCGACCGGGTCAGGCACTCAGAAAGGTAAGCGTCTCAGCTCAGCTGAACCAGGGGAAAGAGGTACAGGAACCCCCACCTTGACCAGTCCTGCCAAAAGGCAACCTCGCAGCTGGGGAAGGACGCCACATATAGCGGAAGGCGCCGTGACCACGCCGATGCAAAGAAGTCCACCTCTGGGCGCCCGTATGACTGGCAAAGCCAATGGAAGGAGTCGGCGTCGACCGTCTATTCCTTGGACAGGGGAACGAAACGAGATTGGCCGTATGCTAAGACGTTGGACACACCCCGAACGTGAACCGCCAGGAGAGCCAAATCCCGAGATCTCAGCAGATGAGTCAATCGAAACGACCAGCGCCAAAGAGCCAAGGACAGCATCAAACCCTAATGGTTCAGGCAATGAACCACAGGGAGCAGTCCGAATGGAGCCGGATCGTTGATCTGCAGTCGACTCGAATCCTCCGAAGAGCAAACCACACCGCTGCGAACTCCGCACCGCGCTGTGGGCCCGATGGAAGGACGGACCCTACAGCCATTGGCCGGCCTGATGAGCACTGGTCACAAAGCCCCAGCCGAGAGACGACGCATCTGTGGACACATCGAGCTATGGCTCGGGCAGGTGCCAAGGCACTGAACCCTGAAAAACCCAAAGTGGAAGCAAGCGACGCAGCAGCCGACGCAAGCCCTTTGGGGGCCAAACCCAGCAATCACGAGAGAGGCGGAAGGGACGTCCCCCCAAAAAACAGAACAGCCAACGAAGCCACACCCGACCCGGCAGGTAGACCATCATCGCAAAGTTCAGGCTCTCGCACAGACCCTCGAGCAACCGCCGGGTGACCCAGAGCCCCCCAGAAACAGGCGCGTGCATGTGGGACCACAGCCAAAGGAGAGAGACTAGAGGAAGAGACAAGGAAGCAGTCCGAGAGTCCCACACAAGACCCAGCCAGGTCCAAACCTGGGAGGGAACCAGATGGAACGTCCTTCAGTTCACCAAGAACCCGAACCTGGAGAGTTGGGGGAAGAACCAATTCCCTGGCTAGCAGACAAGTGGCCCAGACCAGCCAGTCGTCAAGGTAGGCCAACATCCGAACACCTAAAAGATGCAGACAGGCCACCACGACCCAGGTAAGGCGTGCCAACAAGCGAGATGCCAGGTTCAACCCGAACAGGAGTCAAGGGAGCCGGTCGGCCGAGCGGACAGCACGCGGGACTTGTGATCCTGTGGTCCTGGGTTCGATCCCAGGCGCCGGCGAGAAACAATGGGCAGTTTCTTTCACCCTATGCCCCTGTTACCTAGCAGTAAAATAGGTACCTGGGTGTTAGTCAGCTGTCACGGGCTGCTTCCTGGGGGTGGAGGCCTGGTCGAGGACCGGGCCACGGGGACACTAAAGCCCCGAAATCATCTCAAGATAACCTCAAGATAACCAATGAAAGCGGTAATACTGCTGCCCCACAATAAAATCGAGACAGTCCCTGAACCCCGGATGAATTGGGATGTGCCAATAAGCGTCCCTTAGGTCCAGGGACCCCATCCAAGTGCAAGGCGCCGACAGGAGCTGAACCTGGGAGAGCGTGGTCATCAGGAAGGAGGGTATCAGACGAAACAAGTCCAGAATGAACCACAGGTCCGCAGTCTTGTTACAGGACTGGGAACAGACGGGAAACCCATCTGAGAGGTCGTCGTCGTCTCGACAATGCCCAAGGGAACCTACTCCAAGAAGACCCAAAAGAGCACAGGGGAAGAGGCCTGATCCCACCAGCCCCGACCCCCCCCCCCGAAGGTGGAAGGGCAACCAGACATCACCGCAGGCCGCGAGAAATGACCCGAAACGCCCACAAATCGTGGGACCAGGCATGAGCACAACAGCGCAAGCTTCTCCCCTATTGCCCCGTCAATCAGGCGAACCGCGAAAGGGCCGACACCCCTTACGATAACCCAAGCCTAGAACACAGCGAACACTGTGCTGACCAGACGAAGGCGGGGCCGGCCCCGAAACTGGCACCAGTGACTTACCCCAACGAATGGAACCCTGAGCCCTGGCACGACCCCTCTAGGAAAGCCCCCTCCCTCCATGGCCCCCAGAGAACCAACAAGCCAGACATAGCATGACAAGTCAGCAAACAGCAGGGGGCAAAAAGACAAAGACATCCTAAGAGCAAGGGCCCAGGCAGATTCCAGAGAGGAGGCAAGCAACGCCTGCCGACACGCGAGCAGGGAAACATAAAACACCGAAATCGCATCCCATAGGATCGGCACAAACAGCTTCAACAAGGCAACCGACAAATGAGCCGCCGAGCCCAAGACACCAGACCCAGGAACAGCCCCCAGGGTCCCCACATCCTTCTCAAGCCAGTCCGAAGACAGCTCCAGGAGGGAAAAGAAATGCAAGGCCGAAACCAAGAGGCCACGAGTGCACAAGTCCTCAGCAACCTGCGCAGCCGAAAGGGAGGGAACCTGCACTATGCCAACATCCCAGGGAAGGGCTCGGGGCAAACAAGCACTCATTGCCCAAGCCTCCAAGGCAAACACAAGACAGCCCACCAGCAAGGACAACTTCGGAACCTCATAACGGACCCAGTAGGGGAACGAAGACCCAAACCTGAATGTAGACAGTTTGACAGTCTCCGTGGTGTAGTGGTAAGACACTCGCCTGGCATTCCGCGAGCGCTATGTCATGGGTTCGTATCCTGGCCGGGGAGGATTTACTGGGCGCAATTCCTTAACTGTAGCCACTGTTTAACGCAACAGTAAAATGTGTACTTGGATGAAAAAACGATTCTTCGCGGCAGGGATCGTATTCCAGGGACCTGCCCGAAACGCTACGCGTACTAGTGGCTGTACAAGAATGTAACAACTCTTGTATATATCTCAAAAAACATCCATAACAGAGGCATACTGTATTCCAGGTCACACAGGAGGTAAGTCTCGAGGGTCGCCCGCACTGCACGAGGTTGGATGCAGGAAGCCGAAAACCTCCGGAATGACGGAACTGGCGCACCCGGGGGGACAAGGAACTGAACCAGGGGAGGGGCAGACACCAAATCCAACTCGTATGCAGAGGGGGGAAAAAAGAAAACCCCACTCCTTGTAACAGTAAGACCCACTCAGAGGGCAGAAAAACCTAGGCAGGGTCCAAGGCCCCCAAGTCTGCCCCTGCCCCGCTCCAGGATCCTCCACCGCAGGATCCGGGGCCGACTCATCACCCAAAGCACTGGCCTCAAAAGAAAAGGCCGGCAGAGCCGTGTAAGCTGGACGGAAGGAGGCCCACTGGTCAGACCCGGAGACTTCGGCAGGGAGATCGGAATGCCTCCGTCGCCACACCGGAAGGAGCATTCCCCGAGACTGCCCGAGACTCAAGACCATCTAAACCCTTCCCAGACTCCGAAACCCTCAGACGTTTTGTGGCCGGAAGCAGGTACTGAACCAAAGCTGAAGCGACCATCACCTCCAAGTCTGGGTCCCTACAAGCAAATCGAGGCAGCCTCGGGGCATCTGGGTGAGCAACCAACCTAGCGCGTTGCAACAACCTAAAGCGCACATGCAACGTCTGCGCCGTCTGTACCCGCACAAGATCATTAGATTGAGTAAACTGAGTCGCCAGCAAGCAACAAAACTCGCAAGACTCTGGGTCAAAAGTGTCACCAAACCAACAGGCAGCGTGATGGAGGCAAAAACAGCGAGAGCCACCCTGAGGCAAGGGGACAGAGCAACCATTGAACTTGCACAGAGCGAGGGGGGACTCAAGAGACCACATCCATCAGACTACGAGTGCACGAGTGGTCACCACACACCCCCGTGGGGTTTCTCAGGGTCCCGAGATGGAACTCACGCTCGGGGAATCCTAGGCAGGGTACTGCTAACTGGCGTCCGAAACTACCAAGCAACAATTTAAAGCTGAACCCCCAGGGACGGGTACACTCACGGGGACCTAGCAGGGGGAACCACCGAAAGATAGAACCATACTCAAGTTAGGTACAATGGGGGCAACAATCAAGGCAGACCCCCCACCAGGAAACATAACAAAAACGAAAATAAAACCCCACAAGAGGACAGCGTATCGTACCGAAAAGGAACACAGCTGGACGCTATGAGTGGTGAAAACAAGCTGTGAAGTACCCTGTGCCCCTTACCAATACAAACTGCCTCTTACCCTAAGGTAAACAAGGGAGGCAAAACACCCAAGCACCCAAAGGGCAGCCGAAAAAAACGAGCAGTAACACGGCAGAGGCAGGACCCAAGGAACTTGTGGAAGGTGGCTTCAAGCCCCAAGGGCACCTAGGGAAGGGAACCCTAGGTGCATGCAGCCCGAGTACTGTAGAATAACTCCTGGCCCGCGCACCCCCAGGAAGACAGCCACCACACACGTACAGTTCAGGAAAATCACTGGAGCCAGAGTACACAACCTCTGTCTCTAGCAACAGCCTTGAACTAAAGGGTAGATGGCCGGCACGGGGGTCTGGGGCGGTGCAGACAGCGATGTGGAGATCTGTGACGTCATGCTCGTTTGGTCGTTTCTTTTTGGGGAGTTCTATCAACTTTTTCGGCCTTTTGTGGCAATTTTCACCAGAATAGGGGGTTTGTTTTGGGACGTTTACCTTTCTGAGTGCCTGACCCGGTCGATAGCCGACACAGAATGCTTCCAACCATACCGGGGTTTATATAGGCTATTGCTCCCCATGCCTCTCCAGGTTCTGGCTCGTGGTCCCCAGTAGGCCCACAGAACTCTAGGAGAGGAACCAGAACAGAGAACTATATCCAAAAATATGAAAGATATTATTGTGCCATCAAATCTGAGAAAACTAAAAATAAGGTTACACATTACTGTAAAGAGTACAAAATTCAATACTGTGTACAGGGTGCTAAAGTCCAGGAAATACAATGAGTATAGAGAACAGAGTACAGAGAAGCAAGTGTAATGATAATATTTCATCAGCATTTTGCAAGAGAAAGCTTACGAAGACATTGCCTTAGAGATTTGTAATCTTAACCTAGCACTCATCCAAAGATTTTATAATATGTAATGTTGGCATTATCAGCTTAAGAGATTTTACAATTGCTTTGATGTCTTCTTTGTGGAATAGAACTATTATGGCTGTTTCTGGGAAAGCCCATAGTGCCTCCCTGAAGTTAACTCTCTCCGAGATGGATCCCGACTACTAGGTCACATCAGCTGAACACTTTTGTTTGGCTTACTGTGGATCAGAGCCAGAACCTGGCTCCCTCTCTATAGTGCAGAGAGCAAGTAACACTGCCATCCCCACTGGGAAAGCATTTGGAAAGTCAGCAAACAAAAACACACTAGTGCTGGGTGGAAAGAGACTGACCCCTCAAAATTGCCAAACAAGCTCCAAAACAACATAAACAATCTAATCTCTTAAAACTAGCACGAGCTCGTTAACACTATCCCCTTCCAGTAGTGATGGGGGGAAGGAGGGCCAGAGCTCTGGGTCTCCCCAGTCCTCCAAGCAAGTTCTGTTGCTGATGTGGACACCATTGAATGTGTACTGAAGTGTTACCAGGACATCAAGCAAGTGCATGGGTCCCACGGCTTCTAAGCTAAGTGCCAGCGAACCTTTGACTTTATCCTTAGGGGGCCCATATGCTAGGCATTACTCTATAGTTTAGTTTTTTTCAGTCTATGGTTTGGGTTGTATGGACCTGGATCATATGGCACTTGAAGCTGCATGTGCTCAGGGGTTCCTTCCCATGTGCTCGCTAGCACTGCCCCTACCATGACAGTTCTCTTCTCTGTTGTGTTCAGTTTGCTCTTTAGAGGCCCGATCACTAGGATAGGGGGGCCCATACCTCTGGAATGCCTGGGGGTCTTTGGCCCTTTTGGCTAAACACCTGGTTGGGGGCAAATAAATACAAGTCAATATACTTATATAATTCCCGGAAGGCATACCCAGTGCTTGAGGTGTTCTGTTTGGTAAGTCCTTTGGGAACCGATAATTCCCTGCAAGTTTTTGGTGTGGCCTATGGATGTTTCCCTCTGAACCCACTTGTGCCTTGTGCAAGTCTGAGGGCTGTTTGTTGTCCATGCCACAGGGCGACACTCCTATTTTCTGCTGCATGTTGGGGCAGTGACAGCTATTACCCTGAGTCCTAGGCAGGATTTTGCCTGGTTATGTTTGTTTCAAAACGGGCCATGAGATTTTCCAATAATTTTTATAACTCAATTATGTATTCAGCTTTCATATATGTTCTCTTGTCCTACCACCTCTAAAATTAAACTGGTGCTTCTGGTCCCTCATATTCCCTTTGAACATTATATGGTTTGTAATTAATCAAAATATTTACTACAAGTTTCATAACTTGACACTTTTAAATTGCAGATATTATTATTACAGTGTTATTTACAAAAAGACCAACCATAAATAATGTGGTATGCAGTGAAAACGCAGTAAGGAAGACAAATATGGACAGATGGTGTATAATAAGTTATGTAGCAAAATTCTCCACACCCACACAACACACCTTTATTATGGCATTAGATTCTTCTTCCACCCGAACTCTGCCTGCCAAGACAATGTAACCCTCGTCTGCAAGATGCTGGTCCCAGTCATAAAATTTTGTTGTTTGCTTGGGAGCAAGTCGGTATCGCTCTGCCCAACGGAAAAGATCCCGGAGAGTAATGAATGACTGCTTACCCTAGAAATATAAAATAATTTTTTAGTTAAATTTTAAACAGCATAAGGATATGGACACCAACACTTCAACAAGTTCCGGAAGTCGCTAGTATTTTTGAGTAACGAATTTACACGACTAAAGCAACACACTTTACACTTTACAGGGAGGAAGAAAATCAACAAATAATTAGTACAGTAATTGACAATTTTAAAATGTTTGTTACAAAACATAGTCCCATCCACTGACTAGCTTATGAGCAAAGATCTTGCTTCTGTGAACAAGTTTAACACTTAAAGTGTAGTTATTGTCATACATTGACTCAAGTGGTAATATGATTACCACACATTGATTTGATATTATTGTCTTTTTGATACCCAAAATACTATGGATATAATAGCACCACATGGATGTAGTTGAGCTTACCTAGACCCATGACACAATCTTGCTACTGTTTAAGATTGCCTACTATGCAAATGCAGTCATGAATGTTTCTATACCAATATAGCAATCATCATGGTTATAAAATTTCATTATACTGTAATTAATTGATTTGCATCCCAATTATGTTCATATTGTTTTCACAACTATAGTTAGTGTAATAAAATATACCATGTACTCCAATCATCATCTGAACAATTATCATGCATTACATGTACTATAGTGGCCTGAAATAATTTTAAGTGGCACCACCTTCCCCTCTCCCGGGGAAGGTGGAGCTGCGCAGACAGCAGTGCAGCGATGTGTGACGTCATGCTCGTTTGCCCGTTTCTTTTAGGGAAGTTTTATCCACCTAGTAAGTACTGGGGAGCCGACGGGGCTTCCCCCAGAAAAAAATGCCAACTGGAAGGAGGGAGGGTGCCAGGGAGCCTCAGGGGCTCACCCAGAAAATGGGGTTTCATTACATTCAATGATATGAGATTTCTCCGGCTCCCTGGAGCCACCTAACCAAAGAAAAGTAAAAGAGGGACCTACCTGGGAGGCGGCTGCAACGTACACATCAAGTCTAAGTCAAGACAACTGGCTGCAACCTGTGATGCAAAGCGACACATGAATGATTGGGACCTGGAATATTGACCAGATATTGGATGGCCAGGACCCTATTCGACCTCCAAAACCCTCATGCCCAAATGCACATCCTGCCATGCCTTCTGGTTTCAAGAATCTTTCACGGTGTTGAAAGATAACTCACCGTCAGTGAAATTCAGATCTTATTGCTTGAAGAACATAAGGGTCATGATATTGATGAAACTAGGCACAATAAGAACCCAACACAAAGGTCAATTGCAAGTGATGCAGCACCGATGACGACAATACAGCGAACGTATCCAGTTGAAGCCGAGTGCCACCCATGCTCACTCGTGTTATCTGCAACTTTTATATAGATGAACCAGAGATGAATCTTTTTCCGGGTTCAGTGATGATGCATCCAATACAAGTGGCATAGATGAACAGTGCTAGTGGCTTCTGTGGTGTTTTCCATCGATCTTGTAAAGAATAGCTGAATCTCTTCCAGAATGGCTGAATCTCTTCCCGAATACCTTACAAAGTGATCTTTTCAAGACTACCTTACACTTCACAAGCTTTGCTACATACCACCTACAGGTACTAAAGCCAAGGGTGTACATGTGTGTGTTATTTGCAAGCACACACAACAAATAAACAGGAAGCGAAAATCAGTTTTTACCTGGTGCATCGAGAGCGAAGTCGCGCTGTGAACCATGAGCTGTTTCGTTGACTATCACTCGCTTTCGAAGTACTGAGTGTGCAATACAGTATATTACTGTGTACATAGTGTGTGATACTGTACATATTGTAAATTTAGTGAATTTTTAACAAGTAATATTGCGACAATAAACAATTATTGTGGACACATTACTGACACATGTATCACAGTTCCATGGAACATTATGAACGTTCTATTGTATACATATTGTAAAGGACACAAATATGCATCGTATACAATAGAAAAACAAAGAAAACTGCAATGGAAACACATAGAACAAATAATTATAAATACATATGTGGCAACTCGCGGTGCTTGAATGGCCCGTGCGACTGCCTCTGGGAGCTTCACGCACAAGCGCACAGCAAACATGCCCCCTTCTCCACATCCCCATAGACAAAGTAAGTAGAATTTATTACTTTTTTTTGTTTACACGTAGGGAAGGATAGGAATTTATTTTACAAAGATAAAAAAAAAATTTGGAACCCTTGATTTTCGGTGGACAGGGGGAATGTCCCAATAAACACGACGCATCACAGTGGTTAAGGCTGTAGCAGCTTAAGGGTTAATGCAACAAATATAAGTTTGTTATATCACATAGTGGTGGGTGATGGGGTGACCACATCCCTACACTGAAAAGCTTAAATAAAACATGGTTACTGACCTGGAAAAGATTTGATCCTCTTCTCATATTCTGTAAATCCTGTAAGACTGCAACCATCTTCTTGCTGTAAGAAAGAGGAACCTCACATCTTTTATGAAGAATCACCTCTAGTTCAGAAGCTGGGATCTCATTGAAGTGTAATTCTACAAAACGATTACGGAATGCTCTTGACAACACCTGCGGAAAATAGAAACACATTGTTGAATGTAATGAAATGCCCTTTTCTGGTTGAGCCCCAGTGGCTCCCAGAAGCTATCATGCTGGAGCTGTTTCTCAGACCAAATCCATTACCATGAACCCTTCCCCCTTCCCCCCCTTTCAAACCACATGAAGTTATCTAGATATTTGTAATGGTCTGAAAGCACATTATGGATCCAGTAATAGTCTACATGTAAACTAGCAAACAAACCTTTGTCATAAACTGAGATTATTCTTAAGTTTTAATTTTATTGTATTATATTGTTGGTTTTAAATATTGTTAGTATTATACCTTTGGTTTTAAATATAAAAAGTATGCTGAAAATGTTTACTTTGAATAATTTTGTTTTCTGTAAACATAATTCTCAGGTTTCAAGCTTTTGAAATCTTGAGATCCCCCCAAAAATAAACAATTATTGAATTCCATATTTCATATTATTGTCAAAAATAAACCAAATAAACATAACCAAACAAAATTAAATCTAACCTAAAGTAACCTTAAACTAACCTAACCATGGATAGATCTAATCTAAAGTAACCTTAAACCTAACCTAACCATGTATAGAGTAGATAATAGCACTAATTATGTACTCATTCCCACTCTATTCCCTTGAGTGGATCTCCTCCCTGAAGACAGGTTGCATACCAAGATTGCTCCATACTAAAAGTTCCATCAGTTTGGAAATTCTGTTTGGCCTACTGGGGTCCAGATCCAGAACCTGGCACTTCTGAAAGTTAGCAAAGCTTTAAAGTCAACTGGAGGCTTCACAGAAAACGAAGCTTCGAAACTGCCATGCCAAACAACTCTGAAAATTACTCGCACAGAACAAGAGATTCACGCAAGCTCCAATTGATCAGTAATATTCACCAGCATTAAGCGGCCTGGCCCAAGCTGGCAGCTCTGGAGCTGATGAACAGCTCAATGAACCTGTATAGAAAAGGCAGGAAGCAAGAGGGTCACCGGGGCTCAAGGAGAAAGAGGAGTTTCATTACATTCTATGCTAACTAACCACAGAGAAAAATTAAAGACTTACCAGGGAGGAGGAGAAGAGGATGAAGAGAACCCAGCCCAGGAGACATACCCCAAAGCAACATATGACTGACTGGGACCAGGAACACTGATTAAATACCGGGCCACCAGACCCGTTAGAATGCCAAAACCATCAACCCAGGACATGGAGAACAGCATTTCTTGCAGAAAACTGTTCAGTTTTTCTTGAAGACTTCCACTTTTGTTCCAGTAATATTTCTTATATTTGCTGGGGGCAATATTGGACAACCATGGGCCTCGATGGTCATACAGTGTTCTCTTATTGTGCCTATAGCACCTCTACTCTTCACTGGCTCTATTTTTGCATTTCCCATGCAAACTCCCTGAAACCCATTTGCAATGGGTTTCAGGGAGTTCTTCAACGCCACAAGCCCAGCCCGAGGCCAGGCAATCTCTCCTTCCCTGAAGAGAAAGCGAGTATCATGCAGTATTCATTATCCAACCCATCATTTTTCTAGCTGGCACTATATTTGCTTGGTTATGTTCTCTAAACATTAGGTCTTCAGACATCATTATTCCCAGATCCTTTACATTATGCTACCTCATCCTCCCTCGACTAAAAGTGAGCGAGGCCTCAATCCTATTAGACCACCTCTGAGCAGGGGCCAGTGTAACACCATGTGTTTTTGTATATTATTTTACATACAATGAGTCAGTCACACATGATATTGAAGGCAACAGACAGTCGCTCTAGAGTCACACCTTTCGGGTGTAAATTGTAACAGGTTGCCTTCGGGTCAGGTCGTGTGAAGTGACCATGCTTTCTGAGTATTGTGATTTCAACTTAGGTGTTGTGTGATTTTCAGGGGCAGTCAGCTGTAGTGCTCTCAATTGTGATTAAGAGCTTCTTAATAATCACCAATAGCTCCAGGTAGCCTCTGGGGCTCTACCCAGAAAATAGATATAAATTAGATAAGTTTATTTTCAGTAAAGATCTGGGTACATATTGGTTTGGAAATTGCATTATTTATTTATGAAATAAATTATATAATTATTAATGACATGGGTCATGTTAGGAATATCCAGAAGCTGCCTAGAATGTGCAAATGTGCTTCATGCATTATACTTTATTCTTGTGTTAAGAAGTAACAGGAGATGACTCACATACTGCATACAGCTTGTATGACGATTCAAATTAGAAAACATCAGATTACACCAACCTTTCGTCCACCATAGAACCCAGGAGGATTTTGAGTAGCAAAAAGCATAAAACGGCGATGGGCACGAACTGTTTCTTGCGTCTCGGGAATAAAGAGCTCTCTATTGTCATCGAGCAAACGATTGAGGGCCTCTAAAACATCTGATGGGGCCAAGTTAAGCTCATCTAAAATAATCCAGTGGCCCTTGCGCATTGCTTTCACAAGTGCCCCTGAAAAAAAAGTTATCAAAATAAAGACCCATAGCCAGCATTCATAGACCCATAGATCCACCCTGCACATTTAACACTCACCAGAAACTTGTGACTTACATTCCCATCATGAGAGAGATCTTTGCATGTAGTTTGGTTGAGAATCTGGAAGGAACAAAATGGCTAATCTAACTCACGCCACCACTAAGAGTATCAGATCACTATAATATAATAGAACGAGGAAAACAGTGAATAAGGGAGTACTTGGCTGACAGGAAACATAGGGTTAATATCAGAGAAGATACATTAAGTATGGTAACAAGTGGGAAGTGGGGTCTCTCAGTGATCAATATTTACAGATGTAAAAAAGTCTATAAACACTGGCTCTGTGAGATAATTAATAATGCGTGCAACACCTACATGCAACATGTACCATGCAAAGCAAAGTGGTATATGTCCTCAGCTCTCAAAGAGCCTGCTCAACAAAGAATTGTCAACATAAAAGGCAGAGAAAATGCCAGGGGATGAAGAGGACGGAAGACCATTTACAGCAACCAGGAAGAGTAATGTTCAGAACACCACCATGTCATTGAAAGTCACAGAATGAAGTACCATGCCTCAATTTAAATGAATGACAAGAAGCTTTGAAAGAAGAGTAGAAGATTGCTACAAAGGCCAAGAGTAGCTGGGCTAAAATACTGCACCTCCAGGCAGTGTCAAAAGTCTGTTCCAGGTCAAAAAGAATGGCAACAACAAAGGTACTCACAGCAAAGGCAGTATACATTTACACCATGTCCACTAAGATATCAGCTATGCTGTGACATTTGTGAAAGAAAAATTGAGAGGGAGAACCAAAAACCACATGAGATTTACATTAATCACATGTTCAAAAAGTTTGCAGAACTTGTTAATGTAATGGGAAAGTCACTTGAATACTAGATTTCTGAATGGTAAAACAACTGCCAGTAACCAAGTAATCAGTTCTCAGTAACCAAGATCACTTCCCAAATACAGTTATAGATATTTAGCAAATACTGAAAGGGGCACTGAGGAAGATGACAAAGGATCTCATAGCGACTGCCAACTATGCCCACCGCTGAAGAACTGCAGAGGGGCAGGGCAGAGTTCAGAAAGAGAGATCATAATAGGGAAGCTGAAGGTGATTAAGTCTCAATGTTGAGATTCAATAAGGCCTTACTAGTCCGGAAGCAGGGAAAAGATAAGTACCAGAGCTAATGGCTGAAATGTATGAACAAAATTTATTCACAACAAACACCTGATCAGCCAAGACAGAACCGTTGAGATAAAAGATGGATAATATATCTGAAAGAAATTTACCTGCACTCTTACAGATCTTCTAGACATGGGGAGAGGGTGTCATAGTAATGGTAGAAACCTAAGACTTCCAACTATCATGTTTAGATGTACAGCTGACTGCACTCGCCTCCCAAAATAGAATAAAAGATTCTGGTGTTCGCCTGCATCAGTGTGTCTTCAGGCACATATATCATCCACTGACAGTGGATGATATATACAACCTCAGCACAGTCAATACAGAGACCCTCTAGGTCTCCGCGTTGACTGCCTGACACTCCAGCAAGCATGTTGCTCTGTTGAGCAATTCCTCCTGTGTTGTGTAGTGTGACTTGATGTGGGGGGGGGGGGCTAAAATATTCTCTAAAGGAGCCGTGCTGGAGTAACAGGAAGCCAAAAGTAGGGCGAGTTCTACTGTGCTAACCATATGGGGTTTCAAAACTTGCAGTCCTGAGAGCAGTGAAGAACCCCCATTATACACCCACATGAATATTGATGTGGGGCCAATTCAAAATCAATTGGGGCGACCGACATCTGCAATCCTGTGTGTGGCTCAAGACATACATGCCTCTGTAGTTGGCTGTGGCATTGTTGCACATCCATGTCAGGTGACCTGCTTTCTGCTAAGCTGATAATTGCAGGCAATTGTCTGTGTCTTTTCCATCAAACAAGCTGCTTTTCTAGGCATGGAAGGAAGATAGCCAGAGGCTATCTACTGGTAGGCAGGAGTTAGCTAAAATACTCGACGAGTTGTACATTGAGATAGAAAGAGGAGCCTTTACTGCAGAGGTGTTCCAGTGGAGGGGAGGGGGGAAGGGGGCCTCGACTGTCAGCCATAATCCGACCCCCCTCTATAACCTCTATCTACTCTAACTCATTCTGGCTCTTCTTTCTAATTCTTTCCATTCCTATTTTTCTTCTTCTCCTGTCACTCTCTTTAATCCACCCTTCATCCCATTTTCTCTTTTTAAAATTTTCCTTTCACATGATTACCCTTCCTCACTGACTCTTCCCCACTTTTCCTTACTCTTCACCTATCACTCATCCTCACTGTATGTGAGGACGAGCAGTCACCTCATCCTGCATTTATTTCTTTTTTTTATTTTCCCAATTTGTTATACACATGCTATTTAGCAAAGGTTATATATGAACATTTATCTTCTCTAACACAGATGATTCCTCCCAAGGAGGGATTATTCTTGGGTCTTTCCTCATCTAATTCCTTATCTTTCACTTGGGACTTGGTCACCAGATGAAACTAATAGGAATGAGTCATAGTATGGAGCATGAGCCTAACTCATTCATAAGTGGGACACAATGCTCATGGCTGAGTTGCATTTACCACTTAGTGGAGTTAAGCATCATATGCTTTTGTTGACAGTGTCAACACCTGTTACATCCACTTAAGCATTTGGTTGATTTCCATTCCTCTGTGTTGTAGGGTTCATATTGTCTTAATTCAGGATAACTTGGGTATCATGCACTATTAGCTGTGATGTGAATAGTAGTTTATCATCATGTTGTCATTACTGTTGCAGTCCATGACCATGATTATCACTCAGCAGGTGATTTGGGAGGCTTGCAGCTAATTTGTCTGGTCCTATACTAGCATACTGCGTATTGCAATAAGGTTAGTGCACTGCACAATAATGTTCGTCTATGAATTATTTTGCAAACCTGTTCAAATTAATAATTGTCAGGAATTCCACCAAGACTTCATAGATAATGGGGGTTAACTCCATTAAGTGAATACAATCTGGACACTAGGTGTAGAGACCCAGAAATTTTTATGCCCAGATAATCAGAATAAGAGATTTTTGTTTAAATACATTTATATACCATTTCTCCATTTACACACAATGTTCTTTTCAATCCAACATTTTAACTTTAATTTTCTCAGCATTCACTTTTACAATTGTCAAATACATACAATAAGGAAAAATGTAGTCACTGAAAGGACAAAATGGACATTAAAAATCTATCTTGGGCCATTAGGTGGAGCACTTCTGGATAACTATGGTAAACTAACTTAAATGTACATTTTAATATTATACAAAAGTTTTAAAGAAGCATTACGTATGGAACAGTTTCATCTAGTGTATGAAAATAATTGTTCTTTACCATGATATCAAGAGTTATTTCAATTATCCACACAATACTTTACTTCTCCATACATTACACATTGCTTGTCACATTTAAAACAGTGAAACGTAACACCAGATTTAACCCAAACACTAGAATACAACTACAATACAATACAATACCTTCTTTGAAAACTAGTTTGCCATTTTCATCAGGAGCATAACATCCTATGTACTCTTGAAGATCAGTGTGCTCATGGTTGTTAATGCGCACACACACGTTCCCAGAGAGGCAGGCAAGGTAAGTAATTAGGGATGTTTTGCCCACAGAAGTTTCACCTTGTAACAACACTGGGAACCGACCAATGCTCACAATGCGTACGAGATCCTCAAGATTCTTCTGCACAGTTTGTGTTATTATGTACTGTTAAAATAAACATATATTAGTGAATGCTTATATCATTTTACAAAAGTGATTACAGTAATAAAAAAGAGAGTACAGTCTGCCATATGTATGTATGTACGGTACTTAGCTAGTACTGTACTGCTTCCAGGGGGTTGAGACTTGGCTCTTTGGTCCAGCCTTTCAACTGTCAAGCTACTGGAATACAGGTTCCTGAGCACAGTGTGAGCTCTATAATGTCTACATTTCAAACTGTGTATGGAGTGAGTGTATGGAGTGAGTGTGTGAGTGACGTGAGTGAGTGAGTGACGTGAGTGAGTGACGTGAGTGAGTGACGTGAGTGAGAGAGTGAGAGTGTGAAAGTGGGCGAGTGTGTGAAAGTGAGTGAGTGTGAAGGTGAGTGAGTGTGAAGGTGAGTGAGTGTGAAGGTGTGTGAGTGTGAACGTGAGTGAGTGAGAGTGTGAAAGTGGGTGAGTGAGTGTGAAAGTGAGTGAGTGAGTGGGCGAGAGTGAGTGAGTAATTACCTAAGTGTAGTTACAGGATGAGAGCTACGCTCATGGTGTCCCGTCTCCCCAGTTCTCTGTCATATAACACTTTGAAACTACTGACGGTCTTGGCCTCCACCACCACCTCACCTAACTTGTTCCCACCGTCTACCACTCTGTTTGCGAAAAAGAATTTTCTTATATCTTTTGGCATCTTTGATTAACTAGTTAAAATCTATGACCTTTTGTTCTTGAAGTTCCAGGTCTCGGGAATTCTTCCCTGTCAATTTTATCAATTCCTGTTACTATTTTGTACGTAGTAATCATACCACCTCTTTTTCTTGTCTTTTAGTTTTGGCATATTTAATGCCTCTAACCTCTCCTCGTAGCTCTTCCCCTTCAGTTCTGGGAGCCACTTAGTAGCATGTCTTTGCACCTTGTCATGTTTGTTGATGTGCTGCTTAAGATATGGGCACCACACGACGACTGCATATTCTAGCTTTGGCCTAACAAGTCGTGAACAATTTCTTTAGTATTTCCCAATCCATGTATTTAAAAGCAATTCTGAAGATAGAAAGCGTAGCATAGGCTCCTCACACAACGTTCTTTATGTGGCCCTCAGGTGATCTAGATTTATGTGATCCTCAGTTTTCTATCTAGAACCACCCCTAGATCTCTTTCTTTATCAGAATTCTTTAAAGATTTCATACATAATTTATAGGTTGTGTGGGGCCTATGTTCTTCTAATTCCACATTCCATAACATGGCACTTATTCACATTAAATTCCATTTGCCAAGTGGTGCTCCATATACTTATTTTGTCCAGGTCTTCTTGAAGGGCATGACAATCATCGGTTTCTTATCCTTCCTATTATCTTAGCATCATCAGCAAACATTTTCATATAATTCTGTATTCCATCTGGTAGATCATTTATGTAGACAATGAACATCACCGGTGCAAGAACTGAACTCCACTTGTGGTACTCCACTTGTGACATTTCTCCAGTCCGATACATTGCTTCCGATTACTGCCCTCATTTTTCTATCAGAAAATTTTTCATCCATGTTAGAAGTTTACCTGTCACCCCTCCAATATTTTCCAGTTTCCAAAACAACCTCTTATGTGGAAATCTGTCGAAAACCATTTTTAGGTCCAAATAGATGCAGTCAACCCAACCATCTCTTTCCTGTAAAATCTCTGTGGCTCGATCATAGAAACCGAGTAAATTCGATACACAGGATCTTCCAGATCGAAAACCATACTGTCTGTCTGATATTATATTATTTCTCTCCAGGTGTTCTACTCATTTACTTTTTTATTTTTTCCAATATTTTGACTATTACACTTGTCAATGATACAGGTCTATAATTGAGGGGGTCTTCCTTGCTGCCACTTTTGTAGATTGGAACTATGTTAGCCTGTTTCCACACATCTGCTACGACTCCTGTACACAGGGATGTCTGAAAAATCAGCCGAAGTGGTATGCTGAGCTCAACTGCACATTCTCTCAGAACCCATGGTGAAATTCCATCTGTGCCAACTGCTTTGTTCTTACTTAGCTCCAAGAGCATTTGTTTCACTTCATCTCTATTCACGTCTATGTGCTTTATGTTGTTCTCTGGAATTCTTATTGTGTCTGGTTCCCTGAAGATCTCATTTTGTACAAACACACCTTGGAACTTTTCGTTTAATGTTTCACACATTTCCTTTTCATTTTCCGTGTATCTGTCCTCCATTTTCAACCTCTGAATATTATCCTTTACCTGCAGCTTGCCTTTAATGAATTTATTGAAAAGGCCTGGATCTGATTTACATTTGTCTGCTATACCATTCTCAAAGTTCCTCTCTGCCTCTCTCCTTACTGACGTGTACTTGTTTCTCGCATCTTTATATCTCTGGTATGTTTGGGGGTTTGGCCTCTTCCTATAATGATTCCACGCCTGTGTCTTTTGGTCTCTGGGCCTCTTGCCATTTTTGTTGAATCAATCCTGTTTCCTATGTCTGTATCTCTGTTTTGGTATGAAGGTTTGTATGCCTTCATCGTATATTTTGCAAAATTTGGCATACATCTCATTTACTTCCTTACCTAGCAATAGGTCTGTCCAATTATACCAATGAAAAAAATTTCAAAGTTTCCCATAGCATCCCCTCTTGAAATAGAGTTTAACAACTGTTTCACTGTCCCCATTCTCTACTAGATTATATTGCAAAGCGTATTTAATATCCAATAGGATGTGATCACTCTTTCCCAAGGGAGGAAGGTACTGGATGTCAAATACCTCCTCTTCTTTCCTGGTGAATATTAAATCCAGTTCTGATGGAATATCCCCTTCCCTCATTCTTGTGACCTGCTTGATGTGTTGATACAGGAATGTCTCCAAGATGAGGTTTACAAATCTGCCTGTCCAAATGTCCTTTGTTCTTGTCTCGTAGGCCTCCCAGTCTATTGCCTTAAAGTTGAAGTCCCCCAGCACCAACAATCGGGATTAATCTTTGTAAACTCTTACCATAATCTCTTTCATTTTTTCTTTGTCCATTTTCTTTGTCCATGTGTTGCTTGCTGGTGGGCTGAAGGCATTTAACACTTTCGTGCTTTCGGTGAAGCGGAAAAAACTTACCCCATGTGCTTTGGGCGTCTTGCGCGCTTAAGCGGTACGAGCGAAAAGTGTATACTCTTTTTACTGTCCTGACACTAATTGTAGACCTACGTATTTAAATTTGGTATCACTGTGTTCGCAATAGAATTGTCTATAAGAACATACATATAAAATGCTGCCAAAGCATAAGGAATATCAACACCAAATAAAAATCTATTGACATCACTTGCCGAGAGCACCAAACAGCAACAAAATGTTTCCACTCTCTTAATGATTGCGAAGGCCACATTTATCCTACATCGTTGATTATGGTATCATTGGAACCGCAATAAAATTCTCTATACGGACATATGCATATAAATATAGAATCAATGTCGCAACCGACCCACAAGACGGTTGGAAGTGGCTGAAGTGTTACCCGCGGCGGCATATCGGCGAAATGTGTATATTCAATTTACTGTCCTGACATGATTTTTTGATGTACATATTTAATTTTTGTACCAATGTGTTCGCAATAGAATGTTCTGTAAGAACATAAGTATAAACCATCACATAAGGATGCGTTTGTCCGGCAACAGACATGAAAACTACGTCGATCGTACTCGTCGTGTCAATAATACAATTGTTATCCCAAGATGATTCACTGCCATACCGTTTTCTTTAATAAGCTCTTCGGTTATTAGAAAAAACGTAAATTTCATGGCGAACATTTCTAAACTATCCCCAACAAAATCCGATAGAAAATGGAATTTATACAAATATTTTATCGTTGGACTTGAGGGTGCGTCGGCAAAATATCGCAGAGAGAAAAAGATTGGACTATAACGCTTGTCCAGGGGGCATGAAAGTGTTAAAATTATCAGCTTATCATCTTGATTCCAGATCTGCAATGCCATTATGTCAATATCTCGAGGGTTTTCAAATATTAACTCTCTTACTTTCAGGTGTTCTTTCACCAGCACAGCCACTCCTCCCCTTCCTAGTTTTCCTGTCACGTCTCCAAACTGAGTAGCCCCTTGGTGTTCTTTCACCAGCACAGCCACTCCTCCCCTACCTAGTTTTCCTGTCACGTCTCCAAACTGAGTAGCCCCTTGGGAATACGACTTCATTTAAAATATTTTCTTCAAGTTTCGTCTCTGTTAATGCGCCAATTTCTGGGACTTTGAGCTTGATTATATCCTTCAACTCCAATATTTTCGATCTTACTCCATCTATGTTGGTATATACTATTTTCAGAACATGTTCCCCTTCCCTTCCTTTTGTTCTTTACACCCCTTTCCTTTAATGATTTTGTTGCTTTTCTTTATGTATCATTTCACAAGCTTTCCAGTCCCTGATACTTTGTAGAAGAAATGTCTTTCTTCTTCATTTCTATCCCCATTTAGTCGTTTTGCTTCAATGAGGATCATTTTCAGCTTTTCTCTGTCCTCCTTTGAGAGGTCTTGTCTTATTGACCATAGTTTGCCATATACGTCACATTGCAATTTTCTGGCATTCTAAAGCACTTCTGTCATATACTTCACTCCATTAAACGTCACCCTTAAGGGGTGGTTCTTGTCTTTCTCGTATTTTCCTATCCTCCTAAAATTACTGATAAGTTATTTGAATTTAGGCCTTCTCCTATCCTACTATTTTTTCTATGATTTTCATCTCTTCTGCTGCTCGGTTCATCCTAGATGAAATTTCCTTCTCTACACGTCCAAAAACTATTATGGACTTACTTCTATCTGCAGTGTTTTATCTAGTTTACTGTTGGTAACCAGTTCTTTCCTAACTACTTGCCTAAGACCCGCTTCTTGTTTGTCATTTCTGGTTTTGACTTCAAACACACTTCCATAATCGTCTCCTTCTCTTTTACAACTTGCGCATATGTTGCTTTTATTTCTTCTTTATACTTTTCTAGTTCTTTATTAGCCTCCTCCTCTATTTGAGTGCCAATGAAGTTTCTCGTTGCATCTCCTTGCGCAACTCCATTTAGCCCTCAGGCTCCCTTCGAGTTGTTCTATTTTCTTGTTTATTTCTTCAAATTCCCTACTCTTCACTTTCCATGTCTCATTATCCTTTACCAGTTCCTTGATGTGTTCCTCCTGTATCCTTACCTTATCAGTCAAGCTGGTAATTTCCTTACCTTGCTGGAAAATACTTCCTTTAAATTACAAAACTCAATCTTGAGACCTTCATTTTCTTGTTCTAATTTAATTACCTTTTCTTCATATTTCTTTAGCATTTCCTCAATAATCACTAACCTGTCGAGAAAACCACTTTTTATTGCATCTTGTTGTGAGAAACCTGCAAAATATTCCTAAGATGGGTACTGTCCTCCCAGTGGTGGCCGCCATCTTTGTTGACATTCTGCTGTTTTGAAAGATCAACTTTTCTACCACAGATTTTTCATTCACTAACACTTATGTCTTATCTTAATTTATAATTTATTATATAAATTTATAATTTATAGTTTCTT
>WNGS01160430.1:17796655-17824488 GCA_020271785.1 Procambarus virginalis
CCTGTCCACAGACATGCTACCACGGCCACGGTAATATTTCTGGACTGCTGTGATGACTGGGGCTCTCAACGTAGCCAAACACTAGATGTTTCGGTTTGCTGGTTCCAAAGTGTAAGGTCCGCACACTTAACAAGTGCACTAACAAGTGTACTGGCCTCCCACAGGCATAAGAGCACTAATGTAAGTGAGCTGGTGAACCATCCCCTCACAGAAAGCACCAATGGAAAACAATCCCCCCCACAAAGCCTGAAAAGGAAGCCGGAGATACAGTGAGTTGCCAAGGGCAATCAGGGTCATGAATCCAATGGTCAATGGCAGCTGCCAAAATGGGCAGAACTGAAGAAACCAGAACAGCCCCTGAAGCCACACCCTGCCTAGTGGAAACAACCAATTTCAGTATGCAAAGTTTAGGTTTCTGCCACACTGCTCAAACAACTACTAAGTCACAGTACAGCATACACAACAGCAGGCAGCTGTGCTGCAGCTGAAGAGATGCCTTAGAAGGAAAGGAAGGAAGGAAAGTTGACACAAAGCCCAACTAACTCTGAACCTAGGATGGAACCAAGCAGTGGACTTCTGCACCCCACTAGAACACGATGATAGCTGAGTAAGAACCAGATTCCCTGGCTAGCACACTAATGATGAGGGCTCTCGCTTGTCAGTCGTTGAGGTAAGCCAAAACATGAACCCCCAATAAAGAAAGACGAGCACCATGACCCGAGCCAATCTGGTGAAAACATGGGGAGACAGATTCAAACCAAAAGGATGAATCCTGAAGTTATGCTTCACAAAGAGCCCTGACTAATCCCTGAAACTCGGATGTGCCAGTAAGCGCCACAGAGTTCCAAAGAAATTATCCAAGACCTGCCCTCCAACATAGGTGAACCTGGGTGAGATAGTCATTCAGAAAGTGAGGCTGGGGGATGAACTTGTTCAACACTGAAAGATCGAGGATGAAGTGGAAGTCATGAAGTCATGTTTTGGAACCAGAAGGAGGTGAGACAGCCAGCGAAAAGATGTGATTGTTTCGACCACGCCGGAAGCTTCACACTCCATAATGACCTGATGGAAGGAAAGGGAAGAAACCTGCTTTGCAAGCCCATCAAAAGCCCCTTAACCCCAGGAGGAGGTAAGGACTGATGAACTCCATTGCAGGCCACTGGAAACTACCCAAAAAGCCTTAAATCATGGAACCAGGAGTTGGCAAACCAAACGTGTAACCCCCTCCCTTACTTCTCCTCAAAGGGGCAAACCACAAAATGGATGAGCAATGGTCTCCCTCTGCAACGCATGAGAGTGGTGCCAATGAATGGAAGGCAAACCCACAGCCACATATATTCCCAAATCTGGCTCTGATGAGGGCCCAACCAGCAGCATGTAAAGCCCCAGCCCTACTAGACAGCTTCCAAGGGCAAGGATGAGATCCCTGAAGTGAAATAGGCCAGTATGAAGCTTCTGCCAAAGACAAAAATTAGGCAACAACATCCTCTGGGAAGAGGAGTGACAAAAAGGGGGGAAGGGAATAAAAGGCCAAGGACAAAGTCAAATCCAATGACTGGAACAACATAGTTTGTCAATGTGCGAGATGGGCAGACTAGAACATGGCCACTACCTTCCGGAGCATAAGATCACACAGATTGGGCCTAGCCGCTAATGGCACCATGGTGGGCAACAAGGCACCCACGCCTGACCCAGAGCTAAGCATATCAAGATCCTCATGGAGCCAGTTGGTATAAAGCTCCACGAAAACCAGAAAATGTAACATCGTAACCATCTGTTAGTGAATTAGCAAGTTATCCATATGAATCTATGTTAGCAAAGGCAACAGGTCATGGAGCTGCATCAACCCTATGTTCTGCAAAAGAGTAGGAGCAGATACTCCCCTTGGGAGCAGATGCAGTCATTGAGCGCCTCAAAAGAAAAGTTGCCCAAAATCACCTGAAACGGTCAAAACCTCTAGTCACTTGAGCGTGTGGGAACAACAAAATCCGCACTAATCTCGGAGAAAAAAAAAAGAGTATTGTTTGCTAGCCAGGAAGACTCTGGGATATCATAGCAAATCCAGTATGGTAAGAAAGACCCAAACTCAAAAAAGGCAGGGTTCATCACAGAGGCAAGCTCCTGGTTACACAGCTGTTTAAAATGATCCGCCCTAACCACCGGAGACTGGGAGGAAGGAAATCTCCAGAAGAGTGCATTGAATGCACCATAGGGCATGTGGAAAAGAAAAGGGGAAGCCATATTAAGATAAAAATCATAATAGGATAAGATAAGGGATAAGAAATCCCTCTCCCAGAAGCAAAAGACCCTCGTCATACAGTCTGAAAGACCAGGCAGGGTCCAAGGGAACACAAGGGCCCTATCCAACTCCACCCAAGCCCTGAAAACCAAAAAAGAAAACTCCAGGACAGAGCCAGAATCCACACCCACTGCCTGCGATAAGAAAGCAAATTCCAACAAAGACTTCAGAGGAAGGGGGTGTTGGCTAGAAGGAAGAAAACTGCGAAGTCTCGACAGGACTAAGTGGCTTGACTCCCTCTGTACCTGAAGTGGAAGGAGCCACCCCCAGAGAAGGCCAAGCCAGATTCCGAGCTAAACCTTGCCCCAACTCCAAAGCCTTTGGACATTTTGGAACTGGAAGCAGTGGGTTTGGGGGGGGGGTAATAACAGAAGCCGGGCACCCCACACCCGAAGGGAAAGGAAGAGGAGGCACATAAAAGCAAAGTGGAATTCGACAATACTTCCAATTCCAGGTTCCTAAAAGAAAGACAGGCCAATTCCAGGGCATCCAACCGGGCACAAAGCCAAGACTGCTGAAGGCAGGTGCAATGAACCCATAAAGTGGTAGCTGCCAGATACATTTGAACTCCATCGGGAGAGTCAGTGAAGAGCCACTTAGGGAGAGCAAGCCCCCAGGATCCCAGGTCGTAGGTGTTACCGACCAAACAGGTAGCATAGCACCATGAAGACAGAAAGAATGATTGTCTTCCCTTAGCACAGATAATGAACAGCCCTCAAACTTGCATAGGGCAAGAATGTCCATAGGTTGCATCAAAATCTACAAGAGAATTACCAGTGCCCGAGGGACTAACCAACCAGGACACCCATGCACTGCCAGATTTTATTTTATTTTATTTATTATTTATACAAGAGTTCTTACACTCTTGTACAGCCACTAGTACACGTAGCGTTTTGGGTATATGCTATATATGCTTTATAAGGTATACCAACACAGCCTAGTCAACATAGCTACGAAGGCTGATCTCGATGTGTCATTTGAACAAGAGCTGGTGTAGCCTGTACTCAATACAAGCCAGTGCTTGCTACACCAACCTGTACTCACTACATCAGCCTTTACTCGCTACATCAGCTCAGCCTCTACTCGCTACATCAGCCTCTACTCGCTACACCAGCCTCTACTCGCTACATCAGGCTACTTGCTGCACCATACTCTAATCACAGGTGATGAGACACAATAACGTGGCTGAAGATATGATGATTATGTGAGGAGCACCAGAAGATGAGGAAACAATGACATTTCGGTCCGTCCTGGACCATTGTCAAGTCGATTGTCTTGATCGACTTGATATTGGACTTCATATCCTCTTCTCGCTACACCACCTCTACTCACTTTTACCCAGCTCTTTAAAATGATCCGCCATTTCATTACTGCACCCTATCATTGAGGTTCTTGTACTGTTCTCATGTCCTGATATGAGTACAGTACACGAGTTACATTTCTTGATGTGATTTAAACATACTCTTTTTAGGTTAGTAATGAGTCATCATTTCAATTAGTGTTCAGTACATATAATTTCTGCTGCATTTGTGCAGGTACAACTTGGAGATCAGACAGACAGTAAGACTCTCCTCGGCACTTACTGCTGTACACCAACTCCTGGAGAGTTTATCTGGAGACCAGGCTCGCTCACTCAGGTATTTCTTCTGTATATTTAATGTACAGCTTTTTGTTATTATTTCCTTTCAGTGTAGCCTGTTCATCCTTCTTTGGCATGCTCCAAGTCAGGGCTGGCCTTTGGTGATGTGGGGCCCAAATGGGAACATTTTTGGTGGAGCCCTGCACATTCACAGCCTAGGATTTTTATGTGAAATGTTTTATTAAAAATATTAATTTTATTATTTTTTTTAGAAAAGCATTCCAAATGTAAATGAATAGCATTGTTGGAAAAACGTTATCTTCTCTGGAGAGAGCCTTCCCGGTAGCTCCATGGAGCTGTCTTATTGAGATTGCTCCATACTAAAAAGTTAAGTCAGTTGCAGAAGTTCGGTATGGCCTTCCAGGGACCAGAGCCAGAATCTGTTCCCCCTCACAGAGGCACAGGCTTAGGCTTAGGAATGGATAACAACTTGCCACCCCACTGGAAAAAGCCTTCAGAAAATCAGCACAGGCTTAGGCTTTTCTTCTTTGGATACCCAGTAATGCTACTCTTGCACAGTGAGAGTTACTTTATCTAGTTGTGTTCAGGACTTCCCCCCCTGAGAGGCCTGGCCACCGGGATAGAGAACCTCACTTTGGATTAATTACGGATCTTTGATTATTCTGTTTGGGGCCTTGGCTGGGGGCATTCTTTGGTTTTCTTGAGGGTGCACTGGAACTTGTGGGTAGTTAGCATCAAGGAGTCACAAGGGGCTATTCCCAGAAAACCACCATTAAATGTAATGAAATGCAAATTTCTGTGTGAGCCCTGGTGGATCTCTGATCCACTCCCTCTCTTCCAAGGTGTCAGGTTGGTGTCTACATTTTCTCTAGAATTGACAGCTTAGACACCAGCTAGCAGTGAGCTAATTCTCCCCTCCTCCTCCAAATGATTAGAAGCAACCCGTCCTCCAAAAATGGGGTGGTAAATGTAAGATGACAAATAAGTGCAATTATGTACTATTCATAGCAGTTAGGAATTGTACTTATTTTCACTTAGTATTAAATCGTACTGTCAAATATATTGTGAATATTTGAGTTTACCTGAAAAACTGAATAGAAAACCACAACCTCACCTAACCGTCTTAGTTTTTGAAGATAATAATTTTATTGCTTCTTAATTAAAATTAGTACTTAACCTATAGCTATATTAATATTAGTTATATAAAACCAATAAAACAAAACTAAAATATATCAATAAATTGTAAAGTAACCCAGGATATTTTAAAATTTTGTATAAAATCTATATTGTTTAATAAACCTGAAAAAGAAATTCCTGATATTTAAAACTTGTGTATTGCAAATTGAAGTTGAAAACTTCATCCTAAAATTCTGAGTGTCTTAACAGAAAACGAGGAGAATTAAATCGGGGGAGGGAAAGTGTACTTATTACACTTAGTATTAAATCGTACTGTCAATTCAGAGGATGGGTTGTTGGAAGAGATGGAGTGTATGAATTCATATTAGTTATGAAAAAATTTGATAATTTGTTTACATAGTTTTTCACATTAGACTGGTTTTGTTGCTTTAGTCTCTTCAGGGGGCATTCCAATCCAGTTTGGCTCCAAAAATGCAAAAATGAAAACTCGTTCGATTTCAATCAAACTTTTTTGACAAGTTCTATATGAAAAGTGTTTCATCTGGTCCAAGTTTCAGCATCGTAGCATAAATAGGAAGGGAGAAAAAAATATTGAAGTAGTTGTGAAAATTATGCCAAAATGGTCAAAATTGATTATGAATCAAAAGTGTCAACTGAAATCATAGCTATGACTCTTTGCTATCACAATAGCATATATTAAACAAATATTATAATTAGTTTAATTGAAAAAAAATTTAAGAGAAAAAAAAAGGATTTTTTTTTTTTTTTTTTTTTTCAATTTTTTTTTTTTTTTCATTTTTTTGGGGGCGATTTGCATCAAACTTACAGACCTTATTGTACGTAAGCCTATCTGTAAAGATGCCAATTTTGGAGAAAATTGGTTGATGTCAACCTCAGCCACAGATTTTAGAACCTTAGACTTTATTAATTTCTGTTTTTTTTCAATTGACACAAACGTTTACAAAACTTTTTCATTTTTTATTCAATTTACATGAAACTTACACAGTATATAATGGAGGGCATGTCTCTACATGTGCAAGTATTCATTTTTCTCTAAGTTCATTTATTGATTTTATAATAGCAATAAACATGCCAAATTTGCATAATTTTGGGGGGGAACTTTGAACATTTGTATTAGGAAAACTAAAGATGTTTTGGAAATTCTAATACTTGCAATCCTTTATTATATGCCAATGTGTCAGAAAAGGGTCACAGAATAATTATATCTGAAACGTGTGTGAAGAAGTGTAGACTTGAAAATGTGTAAAAAATGTTGAAAAAAAAAAAAAAAAACTCTCTTTCTATTTACGCTGCAGTACTGAAACTTGGGACAATTTCAGCCCTTTTCATATACAACTAGTCAAATAATATTGGTTGACATTGAACAAATTTTAATATGGGATTCAAACGCCCCATTCAATCTATCAATGGCATGCTTTGACTCGCCGACTCTGGTTGCCTTCCCTGGTGAGGTGGTGAAATGTCACAGCACACTGTACCTCTTGTGAGGAAGGGACCTGGTTCTGGCTCTAAGTCCCTGGTGGGCTTATAGAATTCCACAGCTGATGTTACCTAGAAGATGGTAACCATCTCAGCATTATAGCTTCAGGAAGCCACCAGGGTTCACGCAGAAATTGGTGTTTTATTACATACAACACTGGTGTTTTCTGTGGCGAGCCCCTTCGGCTCCCCGGAGCTATACCGGGCTGATGTGTATATATTAGACTGTAGCAACAGGCAACCGATGGAGTTTTAGGCCTACTGGGGACCAGCGCCAGAACCTGGCTCCCCTCAGAGAGGAACAAGGAGCATGACCTATAGACACCCCCATATAATTGGAAGCAGTCTATGTCTGCCATCTACCAGGTCAGGCACCTAGAAAGGTAGGAATTCCAAAACAAACTACAACTGGTTAAAAATTGCAAACCGAAAGCTGAACCAGCAAGCAGAACTCCCCAATCGAAAACAAGCAAACAAGCATAACGGCACTGCTGTCTGCACAACTTCCCACTTCCTGGCAGGGGAAAGTGTGGGTCTCAGATCTCCCGCACCGGCTACCCAACCACAGTTCAGAGGCTGTTGTGTTTGGTGGTTGTTGATCGACTCTGGCTCCATCTTTTGAACAGTGCTGTCCATAGCGGTGTTGTTCTTTTGTGTAGTGGTGTGTGAGCCAGGAGTAACACAAGAGTACTAGGGCCACCTTTCCTAGGTGCATTGTAAGTACTTTACTGCCCTTGCAGTTTAGGGTTATCTGCCAAGGCTGTTCGGGAGACTACCTCCACGTGTTTCTTTTGCTGCTCTGTGATTGCTCGCCTTTGGAAGTCAGCTGGGTTTATTCTTCTTCCAGTTTGACTTTGGGTATACCTTGAGGATACCTTGAGGTGCTTCCAGGGCTTATCGTCCCTGCGGCCCGGTCATCGACCAGGCCTCCTGGTTGCTGGACTGATCAACCAGGCTGTTGGACGCGGCTGCTCGCAGCCTGACGTATGAGCCACAGCCTGGTTGATCAGGGTAGGTGGTAGTATCGTCGCTGGCTGGGGCACAAGATACTGTGCAGCTGTCTGATATACGCATAGCGACTAGTTCTGTTTCCCTGGAGACGTTGTGCTTTTGTGGTGGATTTCGTTTTGATTTGCCTGATTGGGGCCTGCCTGGTGTGGCTGTAGGACCACTTGGTGGTGGCCCACCGCTAAGTCCCTGTGATTGCATATGTCACAGGGGTTCAGCTTTTAGTTTGCTCACTAGCTCTGGGATAACCGGTTAGCAGTACCCAGCCTGGGCTTCCCTTAGCAGTCGGCCTAAGGGCCCTCGAAACCTCCATTGGGGCTCATTGGTTCGATGGAGGAGGCCTTTGAGTCCCACCTCACTTCGTGCGAGTTTGAAGGATGCTCTGTTCCCTTGTCTCAGGGTGACGCTCACCATCTTTGCCTCTGCCATGCTGCCAGTTCGGTCAATGACACTTTTGACCCGGAGTCCTGCGAGTGGTGTTCCTTGCTTGTACTCCAATTCACCCAGTCCACTGACATTGATATTTGGGTGCAGGCAGCTTCAGTGGCTGCCCCGGTTTGGTTATAGGGACCCAGACTTGGGGGGTGTTAGTTGCCTCGACTTTGGTTTTGTCCATGCCCACTTGTCCTTTCCCTGCTGTGATTAATCTTGCTCTCCCCTTTCCCTACTCCCGGCTCCCAAACGTCCTTTCCCAGACTGCCCCTTCAGGATCGGTGGCGGAGGCATTCGAGCCTGTTCCTCCTGCAGGGGCCTTCATCCCTGCTTTTCCGGAGGCTGCTGCCTTTTCTCCAGAGGCAGAGGGTTTGGAGGACAGCCCGGCCCTGGTCCTGACGTGGAGGATCCCGGGGCTGGGGAGGAGTTGACTTGGGGGCATTGGAGTTTTTGGGGTTCACTGCTGTGGCACCTACCTGAGCCTTCGATCGATGTGTTCATGGATGTGTCGTCTCTCAGCTGGTGCTTTGTGACCATTGCTCACCAGGTCGGCCAGGGTTGAAGTCCATTCATCCATCGGGCTCGCAGCACTGTGTGGGAGTTTGTGGCGGTGTGGCTTTTGCTTCAGAGGGTTTGCTTCGCTCGTGGATCGACAGTGGCTCTATTCGGACTGCTCCCCAGTGGCTCATTCTCTGAACCACGAGGGTTCGATGTGGTCCTTGGCTCTTTGGGGCTAGTCGCTTCGGGTGACTTGTCTGCTCGATTCTCGGGGTTTGCTCTCCAGGCAGTTCATATCCAGGGAATGTCTGACGTTTCAGCAGATCGGTCCGGTCTGGTACATGGCTGGTTCGAACTTCTCCGAGCTTCGCACCTGGTCTTTCTGACACTGGTTTATCACCACTTGTATGGTGATCAGGTGGCTTCGTTGATGGTGTCCCACCTGCATGTTTTGTCTCAGAGACAGTGTAAATTTTTTCTGGCAGTCCTTTCTTTTTTTGTCTATTCGTTGGTTGCCTTCTATTTCTGATTGGGATTTTTTGTCCTTTCTCTCTTGGCTGTTTCAGGACAGTCATCTTATGCCGAATACTGTCGCCTCGTAGTGCGCGGCGCTGGTGGAGCCACTTCAGCTTGCGTTCAGGGTAGATGTAACTTCTGCTCCGTTCTGCAAGCTTTCTCGTGCGTTGTTTCACCTCCGGCCTGCACATGCGCCGCCTGAGCTGTCCTAGTCATTGAACCTGGTGCTTTCTTTTCTATCTTCTCATCGGTTTGTGGTGGCTCCTTCAGTGCAGGATTATTTTTCTACGGCTCTTTTTCTTGTTGGCATTGGCCTCTGGGGGGTTGGGAAGCTTCATTCTCTCCTCCAGCGCAGGGGTTTCTGCTCCTTCGGTTCTGGTGGTTGGTTTGTTCATTTCCAGCCGTCTCCTTCTTTTCTGGCGAAGAAGGAGACTGCTGCTTTCCGTAGGCGTTCTTGGTCTATTGATGCTTGGTTGATCAGACCGGGGGTGCATCATGTCTTGTCCAGTTGCGGCTCTTCGGCGTTACCTGCGCGCTTCTGCTTCTATGGCCAGGGATGGGCTTTGGGTTGATCCGGTTTATCGTGCCCATGACATCAGGAAGATTCAGGCGAGCGGATTTTGGAGGTTATACAGGGTCCTTGTCGCCCGGTATTTGATTAACTTTCCTGCTCCTGGGCATTCTTGTGTTACTTTAGGTTGCAGCCAGTTGTCTCGGCTTCGCGTTGAGGAGTGTGTGGCGGCCAGCTCCTTGGTAAGTCCCTCTCTTCCTTATCTTTAGTTATATAGCTCCAGGGAGCCGAAAGGGTTTTCCACAGAGAACCAGCGTTGAATGTAATGAAACACCATTTTCTGGGCGAGCCCCAGAGGCTCCCTAAGAACCCTCCCTCCCTCCCCTCTGGTCGCCGTTTTTTGTGTGTTTGATCCTTAGCCTTCGAACTGGATTGGCTGGGGGTGCGGGGTGGTCCAGGGCTCTGCTGCGCAGATGAGCAATGCGGTGATGCAGTGATGCAGTGTAATGTTTGCTTGTTTCCTTGGGATTGGTAGGGAGTTCTGCCCCTCTGTTCAGTTTTCAGTTACAATTTTCTTACCATGTGGGGTCTTGTTTTGTTATGCCTACCTTTCTAGGTGCCTAACCCCAGTCGATGGCGAATAAGGAAAACCCTCAGGGTTTTCCAGGGCCATTGCTTCCTGCGTCTCTGAGGGGGGGCCAGGTTCTGGCTCGTGATCCCCGGTAGGCTGAACTACATTGACTAATGCCCCAGTCTGATGATTCGCATATTAACCTGATAGCTCCAAGAAGTCTCAAGTTCAAGTTCAAGTATGTTTATTGAGACAAGGAAATACATCTCAAACGGATAGAGTAGCTTAGGCTATTTATACCCCACTGCAAGAAGCCTCTGGGGCTCATCCAGAAAATGGCGTTTCATTACATTCAACGCTGGTTTTTGTACATTCATCGTATAGTTCACAGAATTTGGCATACATCTCATTTATTTCCTTGCCTAGCAACAAGTCTTTGCAATTTTAATTCATTAAAGAATTTTCTAAGTTTCCATAGTGTCCTGTCTTATAATCAAATTTGTCAACTATTTAAATTTTGCCATTCTGTTCTAGATTATATCAGATAGCATAGCATAAGGAGTGTAACTACCTAAGTGTAGTTACAGGATGAGAGCTACTCGCTCTGGTGTCCCGTTTTCCCAGTACATGTACTCTGTCTATAACGTTTGAAACTACTGGCAGTTTTAGCCCAACCACCTTCTCACTTGTTCCAACTGTCTACCACTCTGCAAACAAAAACTTTCCAATATTCTTTCAACACCAGTGTCCTCTTATTCTTGATGTTGCTGTTTTCAGGAATTTTAAGACATTTGAACTAACTTATGCAGATGTGGACATTTTATTTCAGGCAGTAACTAAGGGATACTGGCTTTTGCTTGAAGACCTAGATTATGCACCAATGGATGTTATTTCCATTTTGGTGCCACTACTAGAATCACGAACTTTACCTCTTCCAGGTAAGTAATTTTATTTAACTTTGAAAAATATATACTGTAGTTTATCAGGATAATCTTTTTAGATGTTTTGTAGGAGTTGCATCAGTGGTTCCTTGTGTCTAAGCAATAATCAAGCCATACTTAAGGTAATTACACAAGGCCTTTGAGGCCCACCTTTGCCTGACAACTGAATGGACAGCACTTCGGATTCGTAGTCCTGAGGTTCTGGGCTCAATCCCATGTGGAGGCAAAAACAAATGGGCTGAGCAGACTAGGAGTCACAATAACGTGGCTGAAATATGTTGACCAGACCACACACTAGAAAGTAAAGGGACGACGACGTTCCAGTCCGTCATGGACCATTCTCATGTGGATTGTGATGAGGGAAGGAGGCGAAGACAATAAATAGGCAAGAGAGAGATGAGAAGAAAATCTTAGAGGCAGAAAAAGCAAGGCAAAAAGTACAAAAGGTAAGGTGTAATTAAGTGGGAAAGGGATCGTAAGAGAACACAAGAAAAAGAAAGAATGAAAGTGAAAGAAAGATAGATAAATGGAAAGGTAAGCTTATGTTAGGTCATGTTTGTTAGAAAGTTTAGAGCATTTGAGTATATACTGTGAAAGGGAAGAGTCAACAGCAACAAAGCCAGGACTCAGGTTCATGTTGGGTATGTTGTGTATTAGAGCCGATTCAACAAGATGGCGTCTGTGTAGAGTAGAGGCTGGAAAGATGATTAGAATCCCATACATGACAGAAGAGAGCATAACAGACTTAAAGAACATAAGAGAAGTGTTAAGTCTGCAGACACAAACAATGCTCTCTTCTGTCATGTTAGGGATTTCTTCCTCTAAGATTTTCTTCTCCGCACCTCTCTTGCCTATTTATTGTCTTCGCCTCCTTCTCTCATCACAATTGACTTGAGAATGGTCCAGGATGGACCAAAACGTCGTGGTCCCTTTACTTTCTAGTGTTTGGTTTGGTCAACAAATGGACAGTTTCTTTTTCCCTAATGCCTCTGCTACCTAGCAGTAAATAGGTACCTGGGAGTTAGACAGCTGCTACGGGCTGCTTCCTGGGGATGTGTAACAAAAAGGAGGCCAGGTCGAGTACTGGGCGGTGAGAACGCTAAGCCCCGAAAAATCATCTCAAGTTAACCTCCTGGGAGCAAGGATCAGAATTTGGCTCTACAAAGCGAAGATAGCTTTGGTATCAGATATGTATCCAAAATTTAGTATGTAAATAATATTGCCAGAAACCAAAATAATACCAACACAAGCAACTGCTTGAAGAAAATTAGGTACCCAAAAGTAACGAGGCAACAATCATTGCCATCACACAATGTTGCACTCGCCTTCACCAGGTGGCTGCCCATGTCATCCAGAGTCCCTGACTGCCCTTATTTATCTTCATTCATATGCTGGCTCAGCAAATCTCCCTAAAACGAATAGTCACTTATTTGACTGGACGTGATGTCCCTCAATGTTAGATGAAGCAAGCAGCAGCGTTGGGAACTCGTAATTACACGGATGCTCCCAAATTAACGAGATGCTAAGTGACTGGCTTCATGGGGATGTTGTCGTTATGGTTCTTGGAGAGGAAGTTTCCCTAACGCCCTCTACCATCCTCTCGGCGCATAGTCTCGGCATATAAGTCACGATATTCTTCCTTGTCCTATTATCTAATAAGATGTTACTGACTTTGTTTTACGTCTTAATGAACTTCAGACATAGGCAGACGATTTTCCACTGTTTATATTATTGAACCAAAGTGTCAGTAGATAAAACACACTCATACACAAATAATATACTGGTCCTGACTTATTCAACTGTAATTGGCTGATTGTGGCTGTGGAAATTTCCACCTTGAGATGGAGGTATAATTTGTTTTAATAAAATAAATCAATTTCCAATCTAAATTACCTTGCAAATTAAGCAGAGGTTAGACTGGGTTTAATTCGATTTGAATAAAGAGTTTGTTCTCATGGGAGCTGGGGCGGCTGATGCAACGGCGGCCATGCATAGTAGGAAGGTTTTGGCATCACTACGCTATTAGTTAGTAATATTAGTAGATTTAATTTCCTAGCACAATAATTTTATCTTATCATGCCAGGGGTTAGTATTTGGGGTGTCGGAAATTTCCGACAATGATACACATCGCGACTTCGCTTTCGTTGCACCTGGCAAAGATAGATTTTCGCTTCCTGTTTCTTCGTTCTGTGTGCTTGCAAATAACAAACTCACATACACTCTTCGCACTAGTACCAGTAGGTGGTATGTAGCCAAGCTTGTGAAGCGTAAGGGAATCTTGAAAAGATTATAGGAAGAGATCAATTTGTAAAGTAGTCTTGAAAAGATTGCTTTGTAAGGTCCCTCTTTGGAAGAGATTTGGCTGTTCTTGAAAATATGGAAAACACCATCATCGAAGCCGCTAACACTGTTTATCTATGCTACTTATATCGGATGCATCATCACTGAACCCAGAAAACGATTCATCTATGTGTCATCTATAAAAAATTGAGATGGCATGGGTGGGCAAGAGTGGCCCTCATCGGTGCTGTGTCACTTGCATCCGACCTTTGTCTTAGGTCCTTATTGCGCCTAGCTTCATCAATATCATGACCCTAATGTTCTTCAAACAATAAGATCTGAATTTCACCGACAGAGAATGATCTTTGAACACCGTGCCAGACAGGTGTTTGGGAGCCAGAGGCGCATGCACCACCCATGGTTGCTCACTCAGTACTAAGCCAGCAAGCAGCCCTAGGACATTCTGGGAATTTTTTCTGTGATGGCTGCCTCTCACTGGAGGTCCTAAGAGTTCATTTCATACACAATCTACCGTGCATTCATTTTGAATGAGTATGAAATATTCAAAGGGTGTTTTGGAGGGTGTGGGGTGGGTGTGTGAAGGTGTGAAAAGGGTGTGAAGCCCTTGCAGCCTATGATTGGAGACAAGACTGGCTGACTTTTAATTTGGAGAATTTGTCTGTTGACTCTAAATTTTATAATTGTTTCCCATAGGTCATGGAAATATTCGGGCCCATCCAGACTTTCAGCTGTTTGCCACCCGTCGTACTCTGGGAGGAACTAAGATGGTTAGTGGGTGTGCTGGCCTCCTAGATAAATTATGGACCACAGTGACTCTAGAAACCTTAACATGTTCAGAATTGCTGCAGCTTATTACTACCAGGTAGGCACTTGATATTTTGTTCTTGTGTATCCATGTCCCTGTATGTTAGATGAATCAAGATCTATTTACCCTGCATGTTAGATAATCAGTAGTGAGCACTTGCTAATTCAAGGGATGATAAAATAAAAATGTTTTCAGAACTCGAGTATTTAATAGAGTAGATCATTTCATGAAAGTAGTAACAAAGTAATGAAGGTTACAGTAAATATTTTGTACATAGCCTAATAGAAGGTAAATTTGTATGCAATGAATGCTATGGGAAATATATGATAACCATAACTATTATAGGTTTTAGATGGCTTTCTCTTGTATATTTCATGTAAAATGCTGTTACAGTACTCTGGTGGATGCATTAGCACTAAGAACAGGTGGGCTTTTAACAAACCCAATTAGTCCAAAAGTTTTCTAAAGATGAGTATGTTCTATATTTGTGACTAGAAACTCTGGTACCACAAATTTTTCAGATTATTCCCTGCCTGTGAGACTTGTGCAAGGAATCAGCCAACCCGTCCTCGCAAATTCGTATAGTCAATATTGACTTATTAAATACGTGCATAGGTGATATACTAAACATAATAGTTTACCTTGAAAAGCTTCATAGAAAACACCGACCTTACCTAACCTTGTTAGTATTTTAAGATAATCATTTTATTGCTTCGTAATTACAATTATTACTTAACCTATACCTGTAATAGGTTAAGTAACAATTGTTAAGTAAACAACCTTACCTTGAGGTTACCTTCAGGTGCTTCTGGGGCTTATCGTCCCCGCGGCCCGATCGTCGACCAGGCCTCCTGGTTGCTGGACTGATCAACCAGGCTGTTGGACGCGGCTGCTCGCAGCCTGATGTATGAGTCACAGCCTGGTTGATCAGGTATCCTTTGGAGGTGTTTGTCAAGTTCTCTCTTGAACACTGTGAGGAGTTGGCCAGTTATGCCCCTTATGTGTAGTGTAAGCGTGTTGAACAGTCTCATTCCTCTGATGTTGATAGTTCTCTCTCAGAGTACCTGTTGCACCTCTGCTCTTCAATGGGGGTATTCTGCACATCCTGCCATGCCTTCTGGTCTCATGTGATGTTATTTCTGTGTGCAGGTTTGGGACCAGCCCCTCAATTATTTTCCACATATAGATTATTATGTATCTCTCCCGCCTGCGCTCAAGGGAATACAGATTTAGACTTTAGTCGGTCCCAGTAGTTTAGATATTTTACCGAGTGGATTCTAGCAGTAAAGGATCTCTGCATGTTCTCCAGGTCAGCAATTTCTCCAGTTTTGAAAGCGGCTGTCATTATGCAGCAGTACTCAACTCTAGAGAGCACTAGCGTCTTGAAAAGTATCATCGGTACAGCATCTCTAGTGTGAAAAGTTCTTGTTATCCAATCTGTCATTTTTCTTGCAGTTGTGACTGCTACTTTAATGTGTTCTTTAAAGGTAAGGTCTTCCGATATGAGTACACCCTGACCCCTTACATTGCCTTTTCGTTCTATGTTATGATTTGCCTGAGTTTTGTACGTGGTTTCCGTTTTTTATATTTTAATTTTTTCCGTAGCGCATGAGCTGGAACTTCATTAAACACCATATTATTTTATGTAGGCCATAGAAAGACCTGATCTACATCTGATTGGAGGTTTGCCATGTTGCCTACTCTCATGAAGAAAATAGTGTCATCTGCAAAGGATGATACAGTGCTATAGGTTGTGTCCTTGTCTATGTCCGATATGAGGATGAAAAAAAGTACTGGAGCAAGCACAGTACCCTGGGTACTAAGCTCTTCATGGTTGATGGGCTGGATTTTATTTTGTTGACTATTACACATTGGGTTCTGTTAGTCAGGAAATTGTAGATCCTTCTGCCTATTTTTCCTGTAATTCCCTTTGAACGCATTTTATGTGCAATAACACCATGGTCACATTTATCAAAGGCTTTTGCAAAATCTGTGTAAATTACATCACCATTTTGTTTGTCTTCTATGACATATAATGCCATGTCATAGTGGTCCAGCAACTGTGACTGGCAAGAGCGCCCTGTTCTGAAACCATGTTGTCCGAGGTTATGGAGATGCTGTGATTCCATGTATTTTGTTATCTTACTTCTTAGCACTCAAAATTTTTTATGTTGTGTGATGTTTGTGCTATCGGTCTGTAATATTTTGCCTCTACCTTATTTCCTCCTTTATGAAGTGGTGCTATCTCTGCTGTTTTTAGTATATCAGGGATAATGCCAGTATCTAGGCTTTATCTCCAAAGAATGTGAAGGGCCTGTGATAGTGGTTTTTTACAGTTCTTGATGAATATGGAGTTCCAAGAATCCGGGCCTGGTGCAGAGTGCATAGGCATACTGTTTATGGCTTCTTCAAAATCCAGTGGGGATAGGGTGACATCCAAGAGTCCAAGGGTGGATGTTACTTCTGCTCTGTTCCACAAGCTTTCTCGTGCTTTGTTTCACCTTTGACCTGCTCATGTGCCGCCTGAGAAGTTCTTGTCCTTGGACCGGGTGCTCTCTTTCCTCTCTTCTCCTACATTTGTGGTGGCCCCTTCGGTTCAGGATTGTTTTACTAAGGATCTTTTCTTGTTGGCATTGGCCTCTGGGGAATCGAGTCGGGGAGCTTCATGTTCTCCTCCTGTGCAGGTTTTTCTGCTCTTGTGGTCCTGGTGTTAGATTTGTTCGATTGCAGCCGTCTCCTTCTTTTCTGGCGAAGAACAAGTTGGCAGCTTTGCGGAGGGACCCCTTGAATCGTTGATGCTTGGTTTGTCAGGTCACGGGTGTATCATGTATTGTGTCCGATTGTGGCTCTTTGCCATTACCTCCTGTCACGGCCTCTGGCCTGGGATGTATTTTGGGTTGACCTGGTCTCCCTTGTTTCCTGTTCCAGGCTCGTGTCTCCCAGGTCGTCCGCATGGTTAGTGGTTTAGCCAGCCTGCGATCTATCCTCATGCCCATGATGTTTGTAAGTTTGTTGCTTTGGCTGCTGTGATTGGTAACATGCCCTGGGCTGACATTTGGGCACGAGTATTTTGGAGGTCGGAACAAGGTCCTGGCCACCCGTTACCTGGTCAACGTTCCTGGCCCTAGTAGGACATGTATCACTTTGGGTCGCAGGCTGCAGCCAGTTGGTTTGACTCTGAATTGAGAAGTGCATGGCGGCCGCCTCCCAATTAAGTCATTCTTTTTCTTATCTTGGGTTATGTAGCTCTAGGAAGCCGAAGAGGCTCCCCTCTGAAAACCAGCTTTGAATGTAATGAAACTCCATTTTCTGGGTGAACCCTGGAAGCTCCTCCGGCACCCTCCCTCCCTCCCTCCGGTCGGTGGGTTTGACATTCTTTTGTTTGACCACTCCATATGACTGAAGCCCCATACTAATATTAGCTAATATCAATTAGGAACAGAGCAATGCAAAAGATGTACAGTGACCACAACACAGCAGTTGCAACATCAGGATCTGTGGGTTATTACAAGAATTCAACCAACTACGAATCACTTAGTTTGATGAAAGGGAGCAGTAGAACAATAGAAGTACACTTACATCGCATCAGGCTTGGATACCCATGTGCATGGGAAATAGGCTTACAGGTTCCGGAAGATGAGAGGAAATGTCAGCACTGTGGAGAAATGCCCAACAGACCACTGGAACATTATCTAACACAGTGCACAGTTAAAAACCCATTAAGATTTCAACTTAGATTCAACAGAGCAGAAGAAGTTGTTAAACACATATGGCAAAATCTTACAAAAGCGACCATACGAGTCATAAATACTCATACTCCGCCCAAGTAAAACAGAAACAAGGAACACTTGGTGGGCCAGCCAGAGGCTTAGGGCTTGCGCAGGAATATCCCTGCCAAAACAAAAAAAAACTAATACCTGTATTAGTCCACTAGTTCCAGGGAGCCACCGGGGCTCTACTCAGAAAATGGCATTTCATTACATTCATTGCTGTTTTTTTTTTCTCCAAGAAACTCCAAGGAGTTGTTTTGCTGGATATTTCCTTAGTGAGGGTTTCTGTGTTTCCTGCACCTCTGTGAGGTGGAGGGGAAGGCCAGGTTCTGGCTCTAGTCTACAGTAGGTCATCGATCAAGGATTCCAGAGGGTGATGTGACTCGTGTGTGAGGAACTATTTTAGTGCAGCTAGCTTCATGGAGACTTCGAGGCTGAACTAGAAAGAGGCATTTCATTTCATTTAATGCTTATTTTCTTACATTGTTTTGGCTCAAAGATAAATTGATATGGGTGAACCTATGGAGCTTTATCAACAGTGAAGGGAAGCAAAACACTTGCCTCCAATGTCATACCCCCACTACACCACTCCTTTACCTCCTTTCTCCTGTATACCCCACACCAAAAACTAATTAAACCTCAACAACCACTCCACCACCACTTCTTCTGCCTCTTCTGATACCATACTTTTCATAATTTTTTCAGATGGCCAAAACTGGAATCCATATCAGAGAAGCTGGTTGCTGTATATTTGATGCTGTCAGCTGGGCAGCACAGTGATGACAGTGATGGCTGCAGGCAAGTTGACGTTGTGGATATGACTTCCATCAAGGTTTCTGGACGTTTGGTGTCAACCCGTGACTTGATGAAATGGTGTTCAAGAGTTTCTTCTCATATTGACGATACAGACATTCCATTGTCTAATAGAGCATTTCAGGTAGGTTATATGTTCTGTTATTAAAGGGTGGAACAAAATTTGAATGCAAAGTTCTCTAAATATGACTAAATCACCTCAATACTGTATGCTTTTTCAATATGGAAAATGTTCATCAAATATTTATTCCCATTATTGCACATTTTTATATTTAATTCATTTTTTCTGCGGGGTAACCCCTTTGCCTCCCTGAAGCTATCCAAACTGACAAATGCCATATTAGTATGGTGTCATCAGTCCTGGGAGTTCTATGCCTACTTGGGACCACGAGCCAAAACCTGGTCTCCTCAGAGAGGCGCTGGGAGTAATGACCATATGAGCACTACATTTAGAGTATGTCATGTGTCATCGACCGGGGAGGGCTCACAACTGCAGGTTGTGTTTACATTTGGCTGCTGAGTGCTTGCGTTCACTTTCTGGGGTGTTTTTCAATTAGTTCCTGCACTCTTGTTCTTATTGGTGACTTGTTTCCTTTGGTGTGACATATCTCTGGTTTGGATTATGTCTGCTTTGTTAAGGGTGAGGTGGTGTGTGGATTGCTATGTTTTCCTGCCTCCCTGCTGTGGTGTCGTTGGTTATTCTGGTAGGTTTGTCCTTACCTCGCTGTGCTCCTCTTCCCCACGTCCCAAGGGTTCAGCTTTTAGAAGTTTGTTTGGTTGACTTGGGTGCCAGTTTGCAGTACCCTGCCTGGGCTTCCCTTGGAGTGTTAAGAAGGCTAAGGGTCCTGGGAAACCCCGCGGGGGCTCCGTGATTCGATGGATGTGACCCTTGGGTCCCCCTCTCACTTCGTGCGAGATTGAAGGTTACTCTGTCCCCTTGTCTCAGGGGGACACTCACCAGTTGTGCCTTTGCCATGCTGCTGTGGGTAAGGCGCAGTTAGCCTGCGCCCTACCCACAGCCTGTGCCCTACCCACAGCCTGCGCCCTACCCACAGCCTGCTTTTGGTTTGGCTGTGGGTAGGGCACCCAGCGGGTTTGGACATTATATGTATATACTCTTGTAGGGAATTTTATTGCGAACACATTGATACCTAAATGAAAGACCTAGGACAAGAATTGAAGTAACAAGGCTGAAAAGAGTATAGACATTTTATTGCTCTTGAGTGCTCACAGGAGTAACGCGCTGTCACTTTGTTTGCTGTGGGTGGTACGCTGGGCTTTTGAACTTTATATGCATATACTGTACTCATGTAGGAAATTCTGTTGCAAACACAATGATACCAATATGAAAGACCTAAGACAAGAATTGAGGTGGCCAAAGTAAAAAGAATGTACACATTTTATTGCACTTGTGCAATCCTGAGTAACACGCTCTCACTTTCTCTGTTTGTTGCGGATGGTACGCCGGATGGTACACGTACATCTCTATGTACTCTTATGTTGTCTGGAATTGGCACTGTGTCTGGTTCTCTGAAAATGCTATTTTCACAAACACTTTGGAACTGTTCATTTAGTGTCACATTTCTTCTCATTCTCTGTGAATCTCTTCCCCACTTTCAATGTCAGGATTTTATGCTTTACATGCAGCTTGCTTTTCAATAAATTTATAGAAAAGGCCTGGTTCTGTTTTACATTTATTCACTACCCCTTTCTCAAAGTTTCTCTGCATGTCTTCTCACTGCCATATAGTTGTTTCTTGCTTGTTTGCATTGTTAGTATGTTTGATAGTTTAGTATTGAACCCATTTTTGTTCTCCAACCCTCACAATTGCGGTTTTGGTCTGAAAAGTCAAACAATTTCTTTTATTATTTCACCATCCATGTGTAGAAAGCCATAAATATTTCCTGTATCAAGCAGCTATACTAATTACTGTATTTCTTTGTATCTTTTCAGGAAGCTCTTGATTGCTTTTGTGCAGCAGTACCAAATCCATCAACACGCTTTACATTTGCAGTGCACATTGGTTCAGTCATGAACCGCACAAAAGCAGAGGTTGAATATTATTGCACGCAATACAAACCAGAAGTGACACAGATGCCTAACCAGTTAATAATAGGCCAGAGAGTAAGGTTTCATAAAAAAGTGATTGATACGTTTTCTCTTGGCAAAAAGGAAAGTGTTACTTTTTCATTCACAAGACCTGCAGCGTGCTTGCTGGAAAGAATTGGTGTTGCAATAATGAACCAAGAACCAGTGTTGATAGTTGGAGAGACAGGCACAGGAAAAACATCTACTGTTCAGTATCTGGCACACCAAACTAGAAATAAGTTACGTGTTATTAACATGAATCAACAGAGTGATTCAACTGACCTCCTTGGAGGATTCAAACCTGTAGAGATGAAAACTATTGTTGCCCCTGTACGACAAGAGTTTGAAGATCTCTTTGCTGCTACTTTCTCCACTTCTAAAAATAATAAATTTCTTCAACACATTATGGTGTGTTATGTCAACCAGAGATGGGTTGACCTATTTTCTCTGATGGAGCATACGTTGGAGAAAGCTCTGGAAAAGTTGAGGCAGCCTGTTCAATCAGTTGAACAGCACAAAAAAAATGTTTCATCTGTCATTTTAAATAAATGGCAAAAATTGAGGCTAAAAATATCAACAGTTAAGGACCAAGCACAACATGCCCAGAGTGCCCTTGCCTTCTCCTTCATTGAAGGCATTCTAATCAAGGCTATTCAAGATGGTTAGTATTTCAGTGACATGTTTTTCATTGTTTGGCATAGGTGTACAATGGTAGATTGGCTGGACCTTTTAATCTCAACTAACCAAACTAGTCCTTATGCAACCTTAATCTTAGCTAACAAACCTTTCTTAGCTTAACCTTCCTAATGGCTTACATAAATAATTCAAAATGTCCAGAAAACTCTGGCCAGTTTTAAATGGTTTTCAATATTAGGGGGCTTATCGAGAGACTCCTAGGCCAATGACTGATCATTGCTAGCATGCAACCCAGAACAGTTTCCCAACTCCTGGGTATCTATTTCCTACTAGGTGACCAGAGGCTTCAGGCGAGATGAACACACCCTAATGTCGCTTCTGCAATGTGGAATCGAATCCTGGATGTTTCAGTTGTGGACGGACTACTATTATCACTGCACTACAGGATAACTTGTCCTGTTTATCTACCAGCTAGTTAGAATAGTTTTGGCATTAGGTTTTTTCCGAGACTTGAAATTCCTCCTTTAGGCAGTAACCCTCTTTCCCAGGGTTGTGAACTTTAGGCTAGGTCAATGCAACTTTCTCATCTTTGATGCAGTAGGGATCTTTTCTAAATATCACTGGCAGGAAATATCTGGAGGGTAGGAGACAATGAAGCATTATAAATCTATCTCCAAATAATTGACAGGAGGTGCATTAATTTATACTCAAAATCCTCCTTCACATAGTTCTTGAAATCAGAGGCCACCAAGTCTAGGCTACATGCAATGATCGAATTTCATTTATCCATCTAGTAGCCATCAATCACCAGGTAGCAGCACTAGTAGTATACTCAGAGGAAGTTGGCAGCACTGGTTGTGTACATAGGGGCTCCTGGTGATCTTTCCTCACTTCCCAGGTGATCCCTAACAAACTCCTGGCACTTCATTTATCCTGAATCTGTCTCCTTTTGTGAATGCTTTCCATATGTGCAATTTTGTCTTTGCATGTTTGCAATCAACCTGGATAGAGTTTGCTTCTTTTTATGTCAATTGGTAGTGGTTTCATCAGGATTCAGTTCCTCTCTCTCAAGTTAATAACAGTTTCCCACTCTCGTGGCACTTAAACGAGTCAGCAATTTTTCTCTTGAGACCGAGAATTTGACTCGTAAACAAGTCGAACAAAAAAATATTTGTATAAAATTGATTTTTTATCCGATCGACTTTGGGATAGTTTCAAAATTAGCACCTTTAAATTGTGCACAATTTAATACCATAATGAAAGATGTAACATGAAACTTGATGTCAAAATACTTGAAAGATTATAAATACATTTTTAGGCAAAATTTTAAAATATTTGTTAAAATTCTATTTATTGTGCTAATGTTATGGGACTAGTTTTAAAATGCACGCCTTTTGATTGCGAACAATTTGATACCAAAATGAAAGATGTAACATGAACTTTTATGTCAGAACTCTGGAAAGATATAAATAATTTTGTGATGATGAGTGTCCAGACTTAAAATATTTGTTAAAATTCTAGTTATTGCTCTATTGTTATGAGACTAGTTTTAAAATACGCACCTTTATATTGTGAACAATTTGATACCAAAATGAAAGACGTAAGACAAAAATTGATGTTATCAAACTGAATGAGTATACACATTAGGGCGTGATGTGCAAATTGGTGCTCGTTCACGGGTAACTTTAGGCTTTGCTGTGGGGAGTCACGCCAGGCTTTTGGACATTATATGCCTATACACCTGTAGGAAATTCTATTGCGAACACAATGATACCAAAACGAACGACGTAGCACGAGAATTAAGGTGAGGAAACTGAAACGAGTATACACATTTCGGTGTCACCGTGCGCTCGCCCGCATGCTGGGGGCATGACCTCTAAATTTGCGGAGCGCATACAGTGCGCGCGAAAGTTTTAACCATTTCTCAAATAGGTACCGACAGTTTTGGACCCGAAGCTAAGCATTTTTGTCAGCATCAGTTCTTACAAGTCCACCACTACTCCTTTGAGCAAGACCCTACTGTATTGTAGTATGAATAGAGAAATGCACATTCTGACTAGAAAGTTAAAACTGTACATGTAAATTATAATCATTTTAAAAATACTGGTATATAATTTTTATTGGAATTACTCTGAATATTCTTACAGATAGCAAAATTACAACTGTGCTTTGGTAGGATCAACCAAAATATAAATATATAAGTAGTGTATGGTATAGAGTAATTCAGTAAGTTGAACTTTTATGTGGTGAGCCCCTTCGGCTTTCCAGAGCTATACCAGGCTGATGTGTAATTACCTAAGTGTAGTTACAGGATGAGAGCTACGCTCGTGGGGTCCCGTCTTCCCAGCACTTTTTGTTATATAACACTTTGAAATTACTGACAGTTTTGGCCTCCACCACATTCTCACCTAACTTGTTCCAAATATCTACCACTGTTTGCAAAAGTGAATTTTCTTATATTTCTCCGGCAGCTTTGTTTCGTTAGTTTAAATCTATGACCTCTTGTTCTTGAAGTTCCGGATCTCTGGAATTCTTCCTTATCAATTTTATCGATTCCTGTTACTATTTTGTACGTAGTGATCATATCACATCTTTTTCTTCTATCTTCTAGTTTTTGCATGCCTCTAACCTCTCCTTGTAGCTCTTGTCCTTCAGTTTTGGGAACCACTTAGTGACATGTCTTTGCACCTTTTCCAGTTTATTGATGTGCTTCTTAAGATATGGGCACCATATAACTGCTGCCATAACCATATTCCAGTTTTGGTCTAACAAAAGTCGTGAACAAAAAGTCGAAGGGGAGCCGGTCGGCCGAGCGGACAGCACGCGGGGCTTGTGATCCTGTGGTCCTGGGTTCGATCCCAGGCGCCGGCGAGAAACAATGGGCAGAGTTTCTTTCACCCTATGCCCCTGTTACCTAGCAGTAAAATAGGTACCTGGGTGTTAGTCAGCTGTCACGGGCTGCTTCCTGGGGGTGGAGGTCTGGTCGAGGACCGGGCCGCGGGGACACTAAAAGAAGCCCCGAAATCATCTCAAGATCTCAAGATATAACAATGTCTTTAGTATTTCTCCATCCATGTACTTAAAAGCAATTCTGAAGTTAGAAAGTGTAGCATAGGCTCCTCGCACAACATTCTTAATGTGGTCCTCAGGTGACAGTTTTCTATCTAGATCCACCCCTAGATCCCTTTCTTTGTCAGAATTCTTTAAAGATTTCTCACATAATTTATAGGTTGTGTGGAGTCTATGTTCTCCAATTCCACATGACATATATTCGCATTATATTCCATTTGCCAAGTGGTGCTCCATATACTAACTTTGTCCATGTCTTCTTGAAGGGCATGGCAATCATCTAGGTTTCTTATCTTCTCTATTATCTTAGCATCATCAGCAAAAATGTTCATATAATTCTGTATGCCATCTGGTAGATCGTTTATGTAGACAATGAACATTACCGGTGAAAGAACTGAACCCTGTGGTACTCCACTTGTGACATTCCTCCAATCCTATACATTGCCTCTGATTACGGCCCTCATTTTTCTATCAGTTAGGAAATTTTTCATTCATGTTAGAAGTTACAAGGGGAGAGTTATACTGGTGGCCAGCCCAACCTTGGTTTCAGGCACTGCTTGCTCAGTGTCCGAACCCGGGGTGTTTTGACCTGAACCCAGCTAGTTGTCTCTACTTCGAGTTGAGGAGCACATGGCAGCCGCCTCCCGCCTCACCTCCCACAGAAAACCCGTGTTGAATGTAATGAAATGCCATTTTCCTGGTGAGCACCGAAGGTTCCCTGGCACCCTCCCTCCGATCTCCCATTTCGTTTTGTTTTAGATGCTCAGCCTCCGAACTAGAGTTGTAAGTAGCTGGCGGGGAGGGTCTGGGTCTTCCCTCTTCCCCTCCCTTGGAGGGGAGGGCTGCGTGGACAAGTGGCATGGTGTATGACGTTTGCTTGTTTCTTTGAGAGTTGGGGGAGTTCTGCCTTCATGTTCGGTCTAAGCTAATTTTCTTAACCAAGTGTGGTTTGTTTTGTTATGCCTACCTTTCTGGGTGTATAGCAGACAAGGAATACGTCCAACCAAAGGGGGGGTTTTCTAGAGGCCATTGCTCCCTTGCCTCTCTGAGGGGGCCAGGTTCTGGCTCATGGTTCCCAGTGGGCTGAACTCCAATCGACTGATGCCACAGACTAATATATCGCATATCAGTCTGATAGCTCCTGGGAGCTATCAGACTGATAGCTGACAGACTGACAGACCGGTGAAACAATGAAAATGGTGTTTCATTATATTCAAAGCTGGTTTTTTAATACTTTTGTCCGACATCACATGTATTTCGGTGCCGCTTGAGTTGACACACACACAAAGCCTTACATTTTTCTAAAATATGTTCTAGAAGAGAATATCCTGGGTCATTTTATCCTTTCTCCAGCCTTAACATTTTATTCTGAGTATTGTTTTATCATTTGAAAAAGATTCAGTTTACAGTATGCAAGGTCAATAAAACTGTTATGGTTAAAACTGTTTAAAACACACATGGTTTACAAGTATGTGGATGAATCTCAAATTGTTATTTTTTCTTTTATAGGAGAATGGGTGCTACTTGATGAAATAAACTTGGCAAATGCAGAGACTTTGGAATGTTTATCAGGGCTTCTGGAGTCTAACTCTGGATCCCTAACACTGCTAGAACGTGGCGATAACAAACCTGTCTCCAGACATCCAGATTTCCGTCTTTTTGCCTGTATGAACCCAGCCACCGATATTGGAAAAAAGGAGTTACCAGCTGGATTGCGGAACAGATTTACAGAGTTCTTCATGGAAGAATTGCAATGCAAACAGGATATCATGATTATAATAAATGACTACTTAGTTAAGGTAAGGAATAAATTTGTAATCCACAACTACTATACAAGCTTGAAGAAATCTTTACTAATAGAGTGTAGTTATATTTATATATTTATATACTATATATATTACTATATATTTATTATATATTTATTATATATACTCGGCCTACTATATATATATATATATATATATATATATATATATATATATATATATATATATATATATATATATATATATATTGTCGGGGTTTCACGGTGTTCTCGTAAGAGAAGGGTTAAAGCAACAGTAGACTGGATCTCCTTTCCAGGTGGTTGCTCCAACCATAACCCTTACTCACCGTCGTTCGGCGGGTCTTCCCTCAATCCCTTAGGCTCCACTGCTGGCCTCGGAGAGTATCCCAGTCGATCTCACAACCGGCCTTTAGATTATGAGATGAGTGGGTGCACAGATCGTTCCCTCAATCTGTGGCCCTCCCGACACCGAACTCTTACATAGCCTTCAAGGTCGCCAACTGGTTTTGTTAGATGTCCAGTAACACTGCAGTGGTTAGGTGTAATTGTGGCAAGAGCCAAATCTAGTAATATAGTATCAGGCAGGTCACTCTACTTTATATCATAACACGGTCACAAGATAAAATGGAGGGGATGATATCAAACACCAAAGAGTTTTGGTATTTTACTAAAAAAAACAACGAGAAATATATATGCATCAATGTATCAGAATTAATATATGACGATTGCTTCATTCATAGCATAATATTCTAGAGCGCACCATATGGCAACATCGGCACGTGTCACCTGTCAGAAATGCCAGCTGACCGGGCCCTCGCGATCGTGGGAAAGACTAGTACTTGTTTTCTAATTGTCACGATCACCGTTTATTTAACTTTTTCCAAAACACTATTCAATGTTCACATGGCTTACTTATGATTTCACTGGCCTCACGATCAACATCTATATTCACAATACTCTCACAGTGACCTTTCACTGTACCAAAAGATTACTCTATTCTTAATAATATTTACTGTGAATGCACTCACTTGATCACTGAACTTTTCTTTATATTTATACTTCCTCTCGTAGAGATATCACTGGCAATCACTTCACGTATATGATATTATTCAGCACGCAATCATGTCATATATAAATCATTAATCAAACTTCAGGCATATATATATCAATAGATCATAGAGATCAACACACAGGCATTTATATTGATAGATTATAGAGTTCAACACACGGGCATTTATATTGATAGATTATAGAGATCAACACACGGGCATTTATATTGATAGATTATAGAGATCAATCAACAGGCATTTATATCAATAGATTATAGAAATCAATACACCAATATCTGGTTTACTACCAATATATATATAATAATAATAATCACAGATCAATAATAATAGTCACAGTAAATTCTCTGATGAATCTCGGTGCTTGCACACACCCACACATAGATATATATGTAAATTGATACTGTGAGCGCTCTGGGCAGCCTCACCACATACTGTGCACTCTGTGACTTAAACTCAGGTGAGACTTGCTCACGACATACAAA